>CAWUFW010004157.1:0-1200000 GCA_963921515.1 Calotriton arnoldi
CAGAGCCGCACGACGCCGCCTACCGACGCGCAAGGGTACTGCTACGCAAAAGCTTTCCGGATCCAGCCTGACGCCTGGGGATATTCTAAGGTAAGGAATCTGTCACTAACTACTGTCTCTTACAGATATATCGTTACACAAGTTAGTAACTTGTGCATCTGAAAGAGACACGTTAGTGACAGATTCCTTACCTTAGAATATCCCCAGGCGTCAGGCTGGATCCGGAAAGTTTTTGCGTAGCAGTACCTTGCGCGTCGGTAGGCGGCGCCGTGCGGCTCGCGTCCGTCGTCGGCGTTGTGATCGCCGGGATGACGTCGCGGGCAGTACTTAGGCGCCGCCCCTGCGCGCTGACGTCAGTTCTTCTTTTTCCGCGCCAGTAAGCGCAGATCCGGGAAGAGCAGTGCCCTAGTCACTTTTTGACTATCTTTTTTGTGAAATTTTTCACTGTTCTCTTCAACGAGTCTTCACGACTCCTAAGGTGTCGTAGGGATGCCCGGCTTTAAGCCCTGCGAGGAATGTGGTCGTATGATGTCCATCACGGACCCCCAGCTCGAGTGTCTCTTCTGTCTCAGCCGAGGCCACGACACGAAGTCGTGCCCTGACTGCCGGAAACTTCATCCGAAGGCTTTGCGAGAGCGGTCTCGAAAGCTCCTTGAAGTCCGGCAGTCGGCTCCGCGCCGCAGCAAGCCCCGGTCCCGGGAGAGGTCGAGGGGCCGGACGCGGAGTCCCCGCCGTTCGTCGGAATCCAAGTCTTCGCGCTCCTCCGGTAAGTCGAAGCACAAGAAGTCTAAGCGGCGTCATCGCTCTAAGACTTCGCCTCGCCGGTCGCGCGACTCGGCTGAGGTCCCTGTCGGCACCGTCCCCGCGGCCCCGGACGTGCCTGTCGAGTTGCCCCCGCATTACCCGTCCTTCCCGGGTTCGGGGCGACTCCGGCCGAAGCACAGAAATTCCTGTCGGCCATGGCCCGCCTCTTCGGGCCTCAGGTCCCTCCGGTGCGCCTTCGGGCCCCGCGGGCCCTGATGGGGTTGCTCCGGCGTCGCCGTCGACTCCGGTCCCGGCGTCGCCTGTCCCACCAGCCTTCGTCCCGGCCTCGGCTCCGGCCCCGGCCTCGACTCCGGTTCCGGTGGTGCCGCAACCCCCATCGACGCCGGTTGACCTAACCACGCCTCCGCCCGACGCCGATGTCCCCGGTGCCGCTTCCGACGCCGTCCGGGGCTCCGGGCGGCGTCGTTCCCCGGTTCTCCCCGGGTCCGGACATGGAGCCGGACCGGCGTCGCCCGACGCCGGTTCCGGCGCCCGATGCGGCCTTGGGTCCCTTATGTCCCTCCTCCTCCATCTTTTCAACCTGAGGAGGACCAGGAGAGCTGGGAGGGGTCTGTCGACCCTCTCACACAACAGTGCGAGTTTGACCCGGACTGGGTTGAGGAACTTGGGGATGCCAGTGGGCTGGATACCTCCCCCGACTCTGGCATGCTGTCTCCTCCCGTGGCAACGGAGGAGGGGGCTAATTTTGCAACGGTGTTGCGTAGAGCTGCTGGAGCCTTAAATCTCCAGTTGCCTACAGTGGCCGTCAGGACTAACCTCCTGACTGAAGTGCTTCAGCCGGCAGCCTCCTCTTCGGAGCCTGTGCTGCCGTTCAACGATGCACTCACTGACGTTCTTTGGGTGCCTGGTCCAAACCCACCACAGGGGCTCCTGTGGATAGGAACGTGGCCCGACGCCATCGCCCGGCTCCGGGCGACCCCCTGTTTCTCTCCCAACACCCCACCCCTGAGAGCTTGGTTGTCCAAGCCTCTGCCTCCCAAACAGCCTTCCCTACCGCCCCTCCGGATAGGGAATCCAAGCGCCTGGATCACTTTGGGAAGAAGGCTTTCTCTTCCTCCAGTGCTGGCTTGCGGTCTGTTAATACCGCTTGCCTCTTGGGCCGATACACCCACTCCCTGTGGGATTCGGTGGCTGATGTTTTGCCGCAGTGTTCTGAGGAGGTCCAGACACTGCTTACCCGCGCTATTGCGGAAGGGCGTGATGCGGCTAAATATACCATCCGCTGTGGCCTTGATACCGCCGACTCGCTGGGCAGATCGCTTGCAACGACGGTGGCGCTGCGACGCCACGCCTGGCTGAGAACCACTGGTTTTTCAGGGGATGTCCAGAATACTCTCATGGACATGCCCTTTGATGGAGTCGGTCTTTTTGGTTCGAAGGCAGACCATGCGCTGGAGCGTTTCAAGGACTCACGGGCTACTGCTAAGTCCCTGGGCCTTGCTGTTGTGCGCCCTCCGCAAACGTCTGCTTTTCGCCCCTTTCGTGGCCACGGAAGGGGCGCCCAGTCACGTCCACAGCCCGGCCAACGGCCCGCGCAGCAAGCGCCTTCGCGTGGCCGAGGACGTGGATACCGCCGTGGCGGTTCGGGCAACCAGCGTGCGGGTCAGGCCACCACCTCCAACCCGTCCGCGGCCTCCAAGCCCTCCTAGTCCCTCCTTTCAGGTGCACAGCACGCCAGTCGGGGGCAGGGTCCGCCATCACCTTCACCACTGGCGTCCCATCACCTCGGACAAGTGGGTCTTGGACATTGTCCGAAGGGGCTACTCCCTCCCTTCGAGACCACCCCCCAGCCATGCCACCTCAATTCCACCGCATGTCAGGGGATCACTTGGTGCTTCTACAGAAGGAAGTCACGGCCCTCTTGGCCAAGAGGGCCATCGAGCATGTTCCGACCCCAGAAGTAGGGCGTGGTTGCTACTCCCACTACTTTCTGGTGCCCAAAAGGGACAAGGAGGACATGCGTCCTATCTTGGACCTCCGGAACGTCAATCGCTTCCTCCGGAAGGAGAAGTTCAAGATGCTCACCCTAGCTCAGGTCTTGACTGCCCTCGACCCCGGAGACTGGTTGGTAGCGTTGGACTTGCAGGACGCCTATTTCCACATCCCCGTCCTGCCGGCCCACCGGCGTTACCTTCGGTTCACGGTAGGCCTCGAGCATTTTCAGTTCACCGTGCTCCCCTTTGGCCTTACCAGTGCCCCTCGGGTGTTCACGAAAGTGATGGCGGTGGTCGCAGCTCATCTGCGCCGGGCAGGGGTTTCAGTCTTCCCCTACCTCGACGACTGGCTGCTGAAGGCGGGCTCGTCCCAGGCAGTTGTCTCCCACCTCCAGACTACGGCCGAACTCCTGCACTCGCTGGGGTTCTCCATCAATGTGCCAAAGTCGCATCTGATTCCTTCTCCACAGCTCCTTTTCATCGGAGCAGTTCTGGACACGACGCAGTTTCGGGCCTATCCTCCCGAACGGCGAGTCCGGGATATTCAGGCTATGATTCCGATCTTTCAGCCCTTATCCTGGGTTTCGGTACGGATGACCCTGAGGCTGCTGGGCCTCATGGCCTCCTGCATCCTGCTGGTCACTCATGCCAGATGGCATATGCGGGCTCTGCAGTGGGACCTGAAGTTCCAGTGGGCGCAGCACCAGGGCGACCTGTCCGATCACGTCCAGATCTCGGAGGGGACTGCAAAACAGTTGCAGTGGTGGCTCTCGAACCGGCAATGGGTCATGGGCAGATCCCTCTCCCTTCCCCAGCCAGAGCACACAGTTGTGACGGACGCGTCCCTTCTGGGATGGGGCGGTCACATGGGAGAGGCGGAGATCAGAGGCCTCTGGTCTCCGGCGGAGTCCCGGCTCCATATCAACCTTCTGGAGCTCCGGGCGATCCGACTTGCACTCAAGGCATTCCTTCCCTCTGTCAAAGGGAAGGTAGTGCAGGTGTTCACAGACAACACCACCGCCATGTGGTACTGCAACAAACAAGGCGGGGTGGGGTCGTGGACCCTTTGTCAGGAGGCTCTGCGCCTCTGGACATGGCTGGAACATCAGGGCATGTTCCTGGTGGTTCAACACCTGGCAGGTTCCCTGAACGCCAGGGCGGACGAA
Organism: Calotriton arnoldi; assembly: GCA_963921515.1. Lineage (NCBI taxonomy): Eukaryota > Metazoa > Chordata > Amphibia > Caudata > Salamandridae > Calotriton > Calotriton arnoldi. Next base: position 3,926 of record CAWUFW010004157.1, read on the forward strand.
CTCAGCCGCAGGTGCATGATGGATCACGAATGGCGTCTTCACTCGGAAGTGGCGCAAGGACTCTTTCTACAGTGGGGAGAGCCTTGGTTAGATCTATTCGCCACCGAAGAGAACGCGCAATGTCATCAGTTCTGCGCGTTGGAATTTCCAAGGCGGCACTCGCTCGGCGACGCTTTTCGTCACGAGTGGAGTTGCGGTCTATTGTACGCCTTTCCGCCTATACCACTTCTACCCAGAGTGTTGAAGAAGATTCGGCACGACCGGGCCCAAGTCATTCTTGTGGCTCCGGACTGGGCTCGAAGAGTTTGGTATCCCGAGCTACTCAATATGAGCGTAGATCCCCCGATCCGTCTGCCTCTTCGGGAGGATCTTCTGTCGCAGCAGCAGGGGACGGTCCTCCACCCGAACCTGTCCAGTCTACACCTGCTTGCGTGGAGATTGAGCGGCGGCAGTTGATTCCTTTCGACTTGCCTCCCGAAGTTTGTGATGTGATTCTGGCAGCCAGGCGTCCCTCCACTAAGGTGGTATACGCCTGCAGGTGGAACAAATTTGTGGCATGGTGCACAGCAAAGGCTGTGAATCCCCTTTCTGCCCCTCTTTCTGAGGTCCTTCTGTTCCTTCTCTCTTTGGCCCAACAGGGTTCTGCCCTGGGTACCATCAAGGGTTATCTTTGTGCTATCTCGGCCTTCCTCAGGCTCCCTGATCAGCCCTCCCTTTTCAAGTCCCCTGTTGTTAACAGGTTCTTAAAAGGCATTACTCACCTCTTCCCTCCTGTTCCGTTTGTGATGCCTCAGTGGGACTTGAACTTGGTTCTTACCTTTTTAATGTGCGCTCCCTTTGAGCCTCTACATAACTGTCCTCTTCGTCTTCTGACTCTGAAGACAGCCTTTCTGGTGGCCATCACCTCCGCTCGGCGGGTGAGTGAGCTCCAGGCTCTATCTTGCAAACCTCCCTTTCTGTCTGTTCATCCAGACAAGGTTGTTCTTCGGACGCGTCCGTCCTTCTTGCCAAAGGTGGTTACTGCTTTCCACATTGGGCAGACCATCACTTTGCCCACCTTCTTTCCGCCTCCGCATCCTTCCAGAGAGGAAGAGAGGCTCCACCGTCTGGACCCAAAACGTGCGCTCTCTTTCTATATTGACCGCACAAACCACTTCCGGGTGGATGACCAGCTCTTTGTTGGCTACGTGGGCGCCAAAAGGTCGGGCGGTGCACAAGAGGACCATCTCCCGCTGGGTTACCTTGTGCATCAAGACCTGCTATTCTTTGGCTAAGAAGGAGCCTCCTGTTGGGCTGCGTGCCCATTCCACCAGGGCAACGGCTGCTACCACGGCCTTGGGCCGCGGTGTTCCGCTGCCGGTTATCTGTCAGGCAGCTACGTGGGCCTCGCTGCACACGTTTACAAAGCATTACTGCCTTGACAGTCAGGTCCGGAGGGACGGCTTCTTTGGCCGTTCTGTCCTCCAGGACTTCCTTGTCTGATCTTTGTTCGCAGACCCACCACCGGGGTTGGTATTGCTGGGGTATCTATTCTAAGGTAAGGAATCTGTCACTAACGTGTCTCTTTCAGATGCACAAGTTACTAACTTGTGTAACGATATATCTGTAAGAGACAGTAGTTAGTGACAGATTCCTTACCGCCCCACCCATCCTCCCCGTTCTGCGAACTGATTTCTAGGGTTAAGGACATCCCTTTCAGGGCCCTAGTATTTTTCAGACACCTATGTCAGCTTCTTGCATGGCTCTGCGTTCCTGGCGCGGAAAGTCGTGTACAGAACTGACGTCAGCGCGCAGGGGCGGCGCCTAAGTACTGCCAGCGACGTCATCCCGGCGATCACGACGCCGACGACGGACGCGGAGCCGCACGACGCCGCCTACCGACGCGCAAGGGTACTGCTACGCAAAAAACTTTCCGGATCCAGCCTGACGCCTGGGGATATTCTAAGGTAAGGAATCTGTCACTAACTACTGTCTCTTACAGATATATCGTTACACAAGTTAGTAACTTGTGCATTCGGGCTATGATTCCGATCTTTCAGCCTCTATCCTGGGTTTTGGTCCGGATGACCCTGAGGCTGCTGGGCCTCATGGCCTCCTGCATCCTGCTGGTCGATCATGCCAACTGGCATATGCGGGCTCTGCAGTGGGACCTAAAGTTCCAGTGGGCGCAGCATCAGGGGAATCTGTCCGATTGCGTCCAGATCTCAGAGGACACTGCTCGACAGTTGCAGTGGTGGCTCACGAACCAGGATTGGGTCAACGGCAGATCCCTCTCTTTTCCCCCAACCAGAGCACACGGTGGTGACAGACTCATCCCTTCAGGGATGGGGCGGTCACATGGGAGAGGCGGAGATCAGAGGACTCTGGTCTCCGGCGGAGTCCGGGCTCCACATCAACCTTCTGGAGCTCTGGGCGATTCGTCTTGCACTCAAGGCATTCCTTCCCTCTGCCCGGGGAAGAGTAGTGCAGGTGTTCACGGACAAAACCACCGCCATGTGGTACTGCAACAAACAGGGTGGGGTCGTGGACCCTATGTCAGGAGGCCCTCCGCCTCTGGACATGGCTGGAAAATCAGGGCATATCCCTGGTGGTTCAACACCTGGCGGGTTCCCTGAACGCCAGGGCGGACGAACTCAGCCGCAGGTGCATGATGGATCACGAATGGCGTCTTCACTCGGAGGTGGTGCAAGGTCTCTTTCGACAGTGGGGAGAGCCTTGGTTAGATCTATTCGCCACCGAAGAGAACGCGCAATGTCAGCAATTCTGCGCGTTGGAATTTCCAAGGCGGCACTCGCTAGGCGACGCTTTTCGTCGCGAGTGGAGTTGCGGTCTGTTGTACGCCTTTCCGCCTATACCACTTCTGCTTAGAGTACTGAAGAAGATCAGGCGCAACCGGCCCAAGTCATTCTTGTGGCTCCGGACTGGGCACGAAGAGTTTGGTATCCCGAGCTGCTCAACATGGCCATCGATCCTCCAACCCGTCTGCCTCTTCGGGAGGATCTTCTGTCGCAGCAGCAGGGGAAAGGTCCTCCACCCGAACCTGTCCAGCCTCCACCTCCTTGCGTGGAGATTGAGCGGCAGCAGCTGACGTCTTTTGACCTGGCTCCCGAAGTTTGTGACATCTTGGCAGCCAGGCGTCCCTCCACTAAGACTGTATATGCCTGCCGGTGGAACAAATTTGTGGCATGGTGCACAGCAAAGGCTGTGGATCCCCTCTCTGCCCCTCTTTCTGAGGTTCTCTTGTTTCTCCTTTCTTTGGCCCAGCAGGGCTCTGCTCTGGGCACTATCAAGGACTCTCTCTCGTCCATCTCTGCCTTCCTTCGGCTTCCAGATCAGCCTTCTCTTTTCAAGTCCCCGGTTGTTATTAATTTCTTGAAAGGCATAACTCATCTCTTTCCTCCTATTCCCTTAGTTATGTCTCAGTGGTGCTTGAATCTAATTTTAACCTATTTAATGTGCGCTCCCTTTGAGCCGCTACACAACTGTCCTTTGAGGCTTCTGACGCTTAAAACTGCATTCCTGGTAGCCATCACATCTGCCAGAAGAGTGAGCGAGCTCCAGGCCCTTTCATCCAAGCCTCCTTTCCTGCCTGTCCATCCGGACAAGGTAGTTCTCAGGACTCGTCCATCCTTCCTGCCCAAGGTTGTCACTGCCTTTCACATCGGGCAGACCATCACTTTGCCCACCTTCTTTCCGCCTCCTTCGAAAGAGGAAGAGAGGCTCCACCGTCTGGACCCAAAACGTGCGCTTTCCTTTTATCTGGATCGCATCAAACAGTTCCGGGTGGATGACCAGCTCTTTGTTGGCTACGTGGGTGCCAAGAAAGGTCGGGCTGTACACAAGCGGACTATCTCCCGATGGGTCGTTTTGTGTATCAAAGCCTGTTATTCTCTGGCAAACAAGGAGCCTCCAGTAGGGCTGCGCGCCCATTCCACCAGGGCGACGGGAGCAACTACTGCTTTGGGACGTGGAGTTCCTCTGAATGACATTTGTCAGGCGGCTACGTGGGCTTCGTTGCACACCTTTACCAAACACTACTGCCTTGACAATAAAGTCCGGAGAGACGGCGGCTTTGGCCGTTCTGTTCTCCAGGACTTTCTGGTGTGATCTTGGTTCGCAGGCCCACCTCCGGGGTTGGTATTGCTGGGGTATCTATTCTAAGGTAAGGAATCTATAACTAACGTGTTCCTTTCACATGAACAACTTACTTACCTTCGGTAAGGATGTATCTGTAAGGCTTGGAGCACTGGTATTGTCGTTTTTTACACTTGTGAGGTGTGCATGTATTGGCACCACTAATGTGCACATAGTGTTCTGCTGGTTTTTGAAGTGGAGGTTTTACCTTGAAAGAATAACATCTATCACAACGTAGTGTCAACATTATTCACAGTTCGCACCAGGCCACAAGGACTGTCACTAACAGAACATACGAGATGAGCATGCACGATAACGACAGGCACAGCAAGAAATAGATTGGCCCATATTATAACTCATAATTAAACGTTTTGAGATCTTGCTCACTATACTAGGCAGTATGAATTGATTGAAAGGAGATTAACACTCCCTGCACATTGTTTTCATGGTATTTTTTCTGTTTGTAGATTTAAGCCCCCGAAGAAGGGCTGTGTGGCCTGAAGTGCATGGGGCATGGATGTTGAACAGAGAAACTTGATAGATCTCTCAGAAGAAATGTATTTTCTGTGACAAAAAACAGAATAAATCATGTTGAAGTTTTCTCTTTGTAAAAGTTCTTGCTTTGAAAATTGCTTTTGTATATGCTTTTGTATATGCTAATGAAGATATGTATACAACATGTGTATTTAAGTTGTACTAAGTGATTTTTTCATGCTAAATTGGTAGCACCGGCTTATAGCAACAGTGCACATTGGTCAGGTACAAGTACTTGAAGTATGTTTGAAGCAATCCTTAACCATGACATTGCATTCATCACAGAAACATGGCTAAATGAATCATCGTATCCAATCCTTGACCTTCCAGTATCTCCAGGCTTCTCCATCATTAGGAAGACGGAGAAATCAGCCAATGTGGTGGCATTGCCATCATACACAAGAACAGCATCACCATAACAGAAACAATCACCCTCTCCTACTCCACCTTTGAATATCTTAGGACTTACATAACACTAAGAAACAAAGTGACAGTGTCACCTCCTCTACCACCCACCAGGAAACAAGAACAGCATCACCATAACAGAAACAATCACCCTTTCCTACTCCACCTTTGAATATCTTAGGACTTCCATAACACTAAGAAACAAAGTGACGGTGTCACCTCCTCTACCACCCACCAGGAAACACGATGTCCTTCGGTGAACACCTGTTGGATTTAATAACACAAAGCTCTCTCTCCAACGCTAATAACATAATCCTAGGTGACTTCAATGGAATTTAAATGATAAGGAGACACTAATCCAATCTCTAAATGAATTCGTACTCAGCAAAGACCTCGCCCAACGCTGCAAGGGGCAAACTCACAACTAAGGCTCAACCTTGGACGCCATCATAGCCCAAAGCGAAGTGGTAAGCTAGATAACATCCTTCCAGTCGGCTGGTCAGATCACCACATCATACTATTCCATCGGAACCAAGTGGAGGCACCCCCAACCCGATCTCACAATGATCTCAAATGGTTGAGAAACATCAACCAGATCCCCCTAACGCTTCTGGAAGAAAAAATGTCCCTACTCCCCCCGCACACAGCCTTACTACGGACGAACTTACAAACCTCTGCAATTCAACGATGAAAACTGCTCTAGATAAAATAGTCCCATTAAAACTGAAGAGACGCTCTCTCTAGATCATTGTTTAACAAAGATCTCAAAGCGGAATGAAGACAACGAAGAACAGCAGAGACATGCTGGAGAGCCAGCCCCTCTCTAACCCATCTCTACCATTTAACCCCTTGGGTGCTCGTGACGAGACCAGCTCGTCATGAGTCACGGTGGAGCTGTGCTCATGACGAGCTAGTCTCGTCATAACGGCTGCGCTCCTCCCACGCGCGATTGATTCCCCGCCTGTGCGGGCGAATTAATCAGTGGGCGGGGTCGTGACGAGACCAGCTCGTCATGAGCACAGCTCCACCGTGACTCATGACGAGCTGGTCTCGTCACGAGCACCGCGGAGCCGCGCTCACCCCCCGCACCGGGGGGGGGAATTACCCCCGCAGGGAAGGGGTTAAGAGAGGAATGCAGAAAATACAAAAACCACATAAAGAGAGACACCATCTTCTGCAGTACACCAGACAAATCAAAAAAAGCCCCAAAGAGCTCTTCAAATCATTCAGCAACAAACCTCTAAACCAGAGACCCCACCTATAGTATAAAAAGAAAACACTGCGACGACTGCCATATTCTTCAACAATAAAATCTTGAAGATCGAACTCTCCCTTAACTGTCACTCGCAGACGCCCCATGAAAACCCTCCCCCCCCCACCCCAGAGGTTCTTAGCTCCCCAGCCCACTCCTCTGCCCTGTCAGCAGAGGTATATGTCCAATGACCACCAGAGCCCAGGGTCCCATGCAACACCCACAAGCTGAAAGGCTTTCAACCCACTCACGAAAGAGGTCATATACAAGGTAATTGCTAAAGCCAAACCCTCCTCCCACTACGCAGACCATATTCCTGCCTCTCTAGTGAAAAGTCTTAAACACACCTCAACCCCTCTCTGGACCAAGACAATAAACAGCTCCCTAAGCGATTGGGTTATGCCAGACTGCCTCAAACTGGGCCAAATCACCCCACTTAAAAATAAATAAATTCTCGAAAAATGGATCTCGCCCAACTCAACCAACATTTTGACACCAACACCCTACTCGATTCTCACCAATCAGGTTTCAGGAAGAGATGCAGCACGGAAACTGCTATTGTGAATATAGCACACAATGTACATAATTCTTTGGACACAGGTAGATTCTGCCTGCTTATCCTCCTCGACCTGTCAGCGGCCTTCGACAAGGTCAACCACAAGCTTCTTCTGAATTTCCTGCACCAACAGATCTGAGCAGACAGCACAGTTATGCATTGGTTTGCATCATTCCTGCACAACCACTCGCAACAAATAAAAATCAACTCAACTTCTGATTATTCCGCCATCACCGGAGGTGTCCCCAAGGCTCAGTCCTCTCACCTACACTCAATATATACATGGAACCCCTCACAGTAATACTTAAACAACCTAACATCGCATACCACCTTTAAGCAGACGACACACAACTTTACCTGGAAGTATCCTCTCTCACTGACATACGATGACTGAACTCCACTTTCATAAAGGTCCAAAACTGGTTGACTCTCAACCACCTCAAACTCAACCAAGAAAAGACAAACTTTCCTTCAATCCAACCACAACGAGTCCCCCAGATCTAAGAATGGCTAAACAACCTGGACGCTCTAAACTGCAATCGGACTTTGGCAGACACTACCAAATCCCTGGGAATCACCCTGGACTCCAGTCTAAACATGAGCTCTTACATAAAGACCACAGCAAATGGCGCCTTCTACAAGCTGACCAAAAAACCACCACACAAGCTCTGGTCCTCTCCAGACTGGACTATGGGAATGCCACCCTCAGGCACCCCAAACTCTCACGTAGCCCCACTGAGAGCCACCCCAAATGCAGCATCCACGATGGTAACCTGAGCAAAGAGATACGAACACATCTTTCCCTCACTGAAAAGTCTAAAGTGGCTACCAATCGAAGCTCGTTGTTTCACAACGGCCTGTCTCACACACAAAGTTCCTCACACTGGAAATCCAATACCTTGCATCCTAACTCACAAAGGCTGGCCAAATGAGAAACCTTAGAAGCTCCAACACATTTCTTCTCATCCCACCCAAAAAACAAAGAAACCACTCTCGTTCATTCTCAGGAAACGCCCCCAAAATCAGAAAAACTCTGCTGATACATATCAGATCTAATCCCTCCTTCATGAGCTTCAAGGGATAACTAAAAGAATCTCTCCTCAACCACCCAGGAAAAAACACCTGAATTACTACCTCGCTCCACGCATGCATCTCCCAAGGACTCTACATTGGCTCAACTCTCGACACTTTAATCAGAACTGTAATTTACTGACTGACAATGCCTCTGACCATGTTTTAAAGTACTACTATTGATTGATAATTCCTAACAATTGCTGTAAAATGCTCTGATACCCTCTGGTCTAGCTAGCGCTATGAAGAAGTCTTAAAGTTATATAAATTGAGAAGCAGTTCTCCTGTGGTAGTGGGCGAAGTAATGGTGAATCTTCCCAATAGCAGCTCATTTAGCAGTCTTCCTCAGTGTGAGAGCAGATGCTCTCAGTGACCTATCTCTAGAATATTCATAAGGTGAGAATTGCAGGAAGAAAATGTATCCACCATAAATATTACCGAAGGTCAGTAAATTATTATGCATTGTCCAGTCTCAATATGCACTCTGATTGTAATTTGCTGTCCTCCTAATTCTTGTGCAGAAAACTACAAGTAAGATTGACATCACCAAAGCTTCTGTCATTAGCATTCAGTCATGCGGGGTACTTTATTCTACATATTGATGATTTAGGAGACTTGAAAGTGCACAAATTCCTATGCTGTAAACCATGCATGGGAAGCAGATTTAATGTCCTATAATTAAATCTAGTTTGTAGCATGTGCTGCTGTAGATGCATATGCTCTACATACTTCTGCCATCCATTGTTAAGCACAGATGTTTGCAAGTTGTTTTTCTTTGATGAAAGCTTCTGAGTCACAGGATGCCCTGTGACTCAACCCTTAGTGGGCGATGCTCATGTGCACTGACTTCACGTTAGATTGTTTTCCCCCATTAGGTTTGAATGTGTACTGATGGGACTTTGAGAATCAACAAGTTCTCCAAGTTTTTTTGTGCCCACATAGTGAATTCACTACACCCATAGTCAGAAAAATCTTTGACATCCGCTTTTCTTTCGACACTATCTGGAGAACAACGCCTACCAATCGAGTCCCTGAACGCCAGGGTCCTAATGCCCTTCACAGGGCCTTGCTCCCTTTTCCATTGACCTTCAACTCAGGAGAATGCAGAGCCTCATAGGCTAATGGAATAGACAGCCTTTCAGTACTGCCCTCAGAGGCACAGAAGATACCTGTGGTTGGATCATTACGAGGTTTGTATCCGCTCCCTCTCCCCCGGACCACCATGACGACGACACCTCATGTGAAGCTTGCCTCGCTTTCCAGTCGAAGAAAACCATATGGAACTGAAGTCAGAGGTGTTCGGTGCACCACAAGATGCATCAGCAGCCTGCCACCGACCTGCCTGACCTCTTCGAATAAGACTCCTTTGGCACCAGGGAAAGTGACAATGCCAGCCTTTCTGGCATTCTGACACACCAGCCTACACTCAGTCCAGAGGCCATCTCCTCCAGAGCCTCTGGCAATGAGGAAGAAGAGGAGCCTCCACTGACCTCCAGGACTAGTTGTCTTCGACTGAAGACCTTACCCAGGTTCGTAAGAACAGTCAACTCCAAGCCTCGCAAGAGGCCTCATGACGAGGCAGAGCACCTCCCCTGAGGTAGTCTGACGTTGAGCCCCATGCACAAGCCATTACAGCCTCAGGACCTATGCCATCTTCAGGCTTAGTAATCACCATGCTAAGCCTCTGATTCAAATAATGATCAGTCCAAGGCCATTGACCCCTCTTGGCCATTGAGCCCTGCCAGGCCTAAGTGCCCCAAGGCCACCGATAAGCCTAGACTCCACTCAAAGCCGGAGGCTTCATTGACCCTAGCACCAAAACCATCGTCAGCGATGAGAGCACCTTCGCGCATATTCGGAGCAGCCGATCCTCAAAAGACTCCAGGAAGAGCTCGATGTGAGACAGATGTCTTCACCATCCCCTCAGCTGGAAGATTTCAGCTAAACGACCCCTGCCGAAGCCTACAGAGACTCTGCCTTAAAAGAGGACCCCACATTGTAGGGCCATCTGGGGGTCCCATTCCTCGAGAAGGAACCTACATCTGAGGCCTCCCAGGGTCCCAACACAGAGACGGGAACCAGCCCCCCACCTCATCCACCTCCATCATCACCACTAGTGCCACGCTCACACACATCATTTGGCCCTGCTGATCCTTACAATGCACTTTTCGAGCCAGGGCCTACAAACGATCCTTGAGATGGCTAAAGTATCATACTCTTTCTCCCCCCCCCCTCCCCAACCCACCCTTGGCGACCCAAAACTCGCCCGTTAGCGCATTTCCCCCGACAGTACGGTCATCCAGTGGGCAGCCACCTTCCACAACTGGTGAAACATCTGCCTGAGTAGTTTAGAAAAAGAGGATAGGAGATAGTGTCCGAGGGAAAGACCATCTCCAATTATAACATCAATTGCACCCTTGGTGCTGCAGACACAGCCTCCCTGAGGGGGTAACTCCAGCATTCTTCTCAGACACCACGCCTGTCTTCGTATCTCTAGGTTAAACCAGAGCTCCAGCTTCATCTCCACAACCTACATTTCGATGGGGAGCACCTATTTGAGTTACTGGTTGACGAGATGCTGGAGAAAATTAGGGACACAGACATTGCAAAATCACTGGGACCATTCAAACTCCGGCTTCCAGAGGCTACTTTCAGACTTAGCAGCCTCGAGGAGTGGCTCCCACACACTCCTATCAGAGGCAGCAGCATCTTTCCACCAGCAGTTGGGGAGGGGTACACGTACAACAAAATTAACGGCAGAGGGAGAGGCAGCTCTTGCAAAGGTGTCTCCACCTCTAAGCAATGACTTGCCCTACCTTCCCCAAGATCTCCCATCACCTGTTGGGGGAATACTACAGGATTTCCCCTGTTGTGGGGGAGGAAACCGCATTGGATCTGTAGGTACTCGCAGTAGTTCTTTATGGATACTGCCTAGAACTTGTCACAACCCCTCTCAACATCCCCCCACCCCTCCCACACACACACACACTCCGCATAGAACATTGGAGCCTTCTACAGGAAGAGGTCTAGGCGCCCACCATAAGAGAACCACAGAAAGAGTGCTCCCCTCACCACTGGGGCAAGGGCGTCTATTCTCTTTACTTACTCATTCCCAAGAAAGATAGCTCTCGAAGGCCAGTCTTGCACCTTAGGCATATAACCTGTAGCAACATTTCCACATGGCAACTTTGCAGGATGTCATCCCTGTGCTTTAACAAGGTGACTACATGAGGGTGCTAGACCTGAAGGACACCTACTTTTACATCCCCATCCATCCTGCCCACCCGTGCTACCTCCGCTTTATGCTAAGTGGTCATTATGTTGCAGGACAGACTTTTTCTTTTAAGACCCCGTTCTGCATGTTACCATTACTACGGGCACCTTTCTTGCCAATTGAGGGTGCAGTTCCACAATGACAATGCAGGGGAGTGTGCTTACGTCCCCACACCCCCTCCGCTTACTAGGGGCGACACATCAACTATCTCAAGTTGTTGGCAGTACGCCTTGTTCTCGGGGTCTTCCTTCAGGACACTTAAGACAAGGTAGTCCATATCAAGACAAACATTACTGCCATGTATTACCTTAAGAAACTGAGTGGCACACTTCTCCACTGCCAGTGCTAGCGCAGGATACGTGGCGTTTGGGTACCCACCACCATATACATCTCCGGGCGGAGTACCTTCTGGAAGTGGACCATGCAGGCCTGCTCAGCAGGATGCACCAAGCCCATAAATAGAAACTTCACCTGCAAGTCCTTCTCAAGTACTTCCAACGCTGGGGCACCCCACAGATAGGCCTGATTGCCACTCCCGAAAACGTCAGTCGTTTCTTCAGGCTTATCCAGTGTTTTAGCTGTACTGCACTCTTTTACACAAATAATAAATTATGTATTATCTACCTTGACTGTCTGGTTCTTACTTCTCTCACTTTCAGTTATCTGTGGGCAGTTCAACTATGGATGCTGCTCAACTTTTTAAAGTTAAACACGAGTGTAACTAAATAGTGATCATTGTTGGAGGAAATGAAGAACTTCTGATGGATACATTACACAGATTCATCACCGTGTAAATATCCCCTAGATTCCACAAGGGATCTGAAAATGTTTTCTCCAGCATCACAAGGTGAAACCATGCGGCTGTTCATCTTGGATGTTACATCAGAGTTTATAATGCACCAAATGGGACATCGGCATTAGTTCCTGTTTTCGATGCCTTGTAAAAGAGGGTCCCAAGCTTGTCTTTGTGCTTTGCTGACACAATTCTTCAGCTTCTTGACAACAAGAGTGGATCTCTTCGCCATGGCCTAGAACAGGAAGTGTTTTTGATGTTGTACCATACACTTCTTCTGAATGTATAGCTGAAAGATGCCTTCAGGTTCATTTGATCATTCCGCTTCTGTGGAAAGTCCCATGGAAGGTGCAGGAAGATAAAGAACAATTGACACTGATAACCTCAGACTGGGAGAGGAGATTCTAGAACGTAAATCTGATAGCACTAAGCATTCGGTGCCGTGGTCCTTCACCCCAATCCCTAAATGCCGCAGCTGTACTTAATGAGATTGAGTGGTTCCAGTTAGTCCTTTTGCTTGCCTTCTGAGACTTCATTTTTGCTACCAAGAAAGCCGCCACAAAATCCTTTAATGAGGGTCACTGGAACAGTTTTGGTCAGTAGTGGAAGTCGGAGGATCTGACGCATTTCAGCCGCAGCCATCTGATATTCTATGATTCAAACTCTCTCTTGCCGAACAATGGACACTGTAAATGGTTATTCAGCTGCCCTGTATGCCTTTGTGTGTGTCCCTTACCAGCCATTTCTGTTTTAAGTTGCCACTAGTTGCATGTTTTCTGAAAGGTGTACAATATTTGTGTCCTCCCACTCCATTTATAGTTAGTCAGTGGGTCTTGAATCCTGTATTGGCTTTTCTCATAGCACCTCATTCAAGCCGATGCACCATTGCCTGGTTCAATGTCTCATTCAAGACTGTCTTTTAATGACGGTGACTTCATGCTATAGGGTCAGGGAACTTCAGAATACCTTTATTCGACCACCATTCACATTATTCTACCTGATAAATTGGTTCTTCACACTTGTCCATCTTTTGTACCAGAATTGATATGTGCTTTTCACATGGGCCAGTGAATAATTCTTTCATCTTTCTTTCTTAATTCTAATTCTCCTAAGGAGGAGTGACTGCATTGACTGAACCCTTGGCATGGGGTTTCCTCTGCATTGTTCATAGTTGCCGAGACAGAGTATATGACCGATATTTTCTGGGCTTCTGATGGGCGAAGAAGGGCAAGATGGTGACTTCATGCACTTTTTATAATTGGGTTATCGTTTGCATTAGGATCTGCTTTGCCTTTGCCAATAAAGACCCTATGGCTGACATTCGTGCTTACTCAACTAGAGGCATAACTGGTTCCACGAGTTAAATCTGTTTGGTGGCCATGTGGTCATCTTGCATTCTTTTACTAAACATTTCTTCCTCGCAGCCCAAGCACACAGGGACGGATACTTTGCTAGGGCTTTGCTACAGAATTTCCTTAGTCAGTATGACTCATTCTCATCTTCAGAAGTGTATTGCTTTTGAACTCATTAGAGGAAGAATTATCCATCAGAAGATAATTTCATTATCTTCTCGCAGCATCCTCACCACCTTCCCTGCTCCCCTATGAGTTGGTGCTGTGAATAATATCCCAAGCTATGCAAACAATTTGTGTGCTGTATTTGTCGCTGTTTTCTGATAGGGGCTTATAGCTGCAGATTCCTCGCCTTTGAATATTCCTCAGGCGTCAGACCGGATCCAGAAACTTTTTCGTAGTACCTCTGGATGCTGGAATGTGGTGGGGTGCGGCTCCGCAGTGACGCAGTTCCGCTTAAGTGACGTGCGGGGCTTATAAATGCAATTACAGTTACAATATAATGGCCCCATTCCCCACTCCCCACTCTCTCAGAGATCGCTTTTTTTGTCAGACATTTCTCCAAATTGTAATTAGTATGCAAGAGATGTCACCCCATAGGACAACCGGTCTTCAATCCTGCAAGGAATGTCGCAAAAAGATGGCTGTGACAAATCCTCATCAGGTTTATCTGTGGTGTCTAGGGTCAAGCCACAACTTCAGGACTTGCAGGGACTGCGCGTCGATGAACCCGAAGACCATCAGCGAACGCAAGGTGAAACTGTAAGTCGCCAAGCACAAGACGCAGCGTCAGGACTGCTCCAAGTCGTTAGCTCGTTCCCAGAGTTGACAGAGCTGCTCTCAAGGCCGGTCTTCGTGTGCTACAAATCCACAGGTAAATAGCGCCCATGCTCAATCCAGGCCCTGGCATGTGTACACCAATGTCCACCTAGCCGTCCGAAGAGATAGACCGGATTGTCCTTTCTGACTCCAGCCTGAATTCAACCGACGTCTCAACCGAATCAGACTAAGGAATCTGCTCTCACTTTACCACCAGGCAGACAACACTCCTTACATTCTCTTTTTGGTACTGACTCCGACAACTATCCTGATCAGGGGGATGAGTTTGCTCAGCCCATCACAATGACAATTGGTATGAGGGACTTGCAAGATGCTAGTGAGCTAGACACCTTCCCCGAGTCAGCCCTTTTCTTCCCTCCTTGCCTGGCCACATAAGAATCGGCGTTCTACGCTATGGTTACACACAAGGCAGCTAAGGTCTTGACCTTCAGCTTCCAACTATGGAGGTGAAGGAAGTGTTACCTTCGGTAACGATGTAACTGGTAGAGACATAGTCTAGCCGCAGATTCGTTAACTTGTGAATTCTCCCAGGCGTCAGACTGGATCCGAAGATTTTTCCGCAGTACCTCTGAGTGCTGGGGAAGGTGTCGTACAGCCCCGTGATGATGTCGACTCCGGTTGTGACATCAATGGAGCCATGTAAGTCACCTCTGGCACGCGGATGTCTGTTTCTTCTGTGAAACCTTGCGCACCAGAACGTGGAGCCACTATAGAAACTGGCTGTGAAAACAGTGTGACAAAAAGATCAAAAATCTTTGAAACAATATTTATAAAGTTGCAATAAATGGTATGTCAACACCAGCCAAGGACTTAAAGGAAAAGACCAAATGAATCACCGAAGCACAAGCTACGTGAAACCCTGTGCATTGGTGTATAAACCAGCCTTGCAAAACAAACCACCTCTCACTCTAGCATTCACTCCGAAATGGAAATGTATGGTATGGTAATACCAGAACAAGACTACGTGGTTCGTTAAGTCATACCACTACACGAAACTGATCACTGGAGTATAAAACCAGTACTGAAAAAAGGGAATAACCCCTACATCATATGTCGTTCGCAGAGCAGGGAGGATGGGCACGGCGTTGCTAGACTATGTCTCTACCAGATACATCATTACCAAAGGTAAGTAACTTTTCAATCTGATAGACATCTAGCCTCAGATTCCTTAACTTGTGAATTAAATACCATATAGCTATACCCACTGGGAGGAGGGTCTTCAAACTAATCCTACAAAAGTTCTCAAAGAGAACCAACTGGTCAAAATTAACCACAGTCAAAACACACACAGGGGGCTAAGAGGAGATTTAAGGACCTGCGTGGGCACCCTCCCCACTCGTAATACTAATCACAAAACAGCCCACGGGTCTAGAGACAAAGTCTGAGGGAATGGTGTACTATATCAACCTTGCTAAGGGGGTATTCCCTTTTTAAGAACAGTTTCCCTCACACACCAGAGGGGTCATGCTTCATCATAGGGGTACACCTCCTCGCGTCAAGAGCCTGGTCTTGACGCGGGCTATAACCCCCTCGCTGCGAGGGAGGAGCTCAGGGATGTTTTCAATGTGTCAGGAGGGTTATTCTAAAACCCTATGTAAGCGTGGTGTGCGGTGAGTGAAGTGCAGTGCTCATTTAAAAGTGATTTAAAACTGGCTACCGGGTTAGCTACCAACAAATTTATTCAGCTACCCTGTGACAGGATTAAAAACAGCAAATCTGATAATGAAGCTGTCGAAATTAGAGACAGCTACATTAAGGTGTGATCAACATGTTTCGGCCTTGGGATCTTTCAGAGTGTCATGACCTTCATCAGGATCAATAAAACAGCTACTGCAAACAGTGAGTGAATAAACAAAAAATGTGTACATAAAATAGAAATAATGGTGTGTAATACTGAACCACAAGTCCTGTCGTTCAGTAGATTCACCGATGGGACCTGTGGTGAAACAAACAGCATTCGCATGATTTAAAATAACTGTCAAGGGTTCAATCCCACCGCTGCTCTCTCCGGGCTAAACATGGGACTCACCCTTCCGATTTTACTGACCTAGATATAGAGCACCGCGCATTTGCGCTTTAGCAGGCATTTACATGCATGCTGCTCTTTTCATTAAGGCAACTGTCGGGTCCCAAACCCTGACGCTTGCTAACTGTACATCGAATCTTTCTTTCTTTCGCTTTCTATGTTTCTCTGTTGCTATATAACGCCACCACCTTTTTCCATTAGGTTGGTTGGCGTATGTACCTTTGCCCAAGTGGCCCAGGACAGATGCGGTTAGTGTCCTAACTTCTGTAGGTGAGTGCCGCATTCTCTAACACTCTAAGTTTATATAGTGTTTTTGTCATATGCTGTCAGTTGACCTTTATGAATGTCTGTTGGGTTTTGACACAACCCTGCTTTATACGCCTTGACTGTTATTTTAAATCATGCGAATGCTGTTTCTTCTGTTTCACCACAGGTCCCATCGGTGAATCTACTGAACGACAGGACTTGTGGTTCAGTATTACACACCGTTGTTTCTATTTTATGTACACATTTTTTGTTTATTCATTCACTGTTTGCAGTAGCTGTTTTGTTGATCCTGATGAAGGCCATGACACTCTGAAAGGTCCCAAGGCCGAAACATGTTGATCACACCTTAATGTAGCGGTCTCTAATTTCGACAGCTTCATTATCAGATTTGCTGTTTTTAATCCTGTCACAGGGTAGCTGAATAAATTTGTTGGTAGCTAACCCGGTAGCCAGTTTTAATTCACTTTTATATGAGCACTGCACTTCACTCACCGCACACCACGCTTACATAGGGTTTTAGAATAACCCTCCTGACACATTGAAAACATACCTGAGCTCCTCCCTCGCAGCGAGGGGGTTGTAGCCCGCGTCATGCCTAGGCTCTTGACGCGAGGAGGTACCCCTATGATGAAGCATGACACCTCTGGTGTGTGAGGGGAACTGTCCTTAAAAAGGGAATCCCCCCCCTTAGCAAGGTTGATATAGTACACCATTCCCTCAGACTTTGCCTCTGGACCCGTGGGCTGTTTTGTGATTAGTTCAAAATTAACCACAGACCAGACATCTGTAGAAATGAAAAACAGCATGGCTCCTTATAAAAACTGTGGCAAGGACCACAGACAATGTAAATAGAAACAACCCTGCAGGCACAGAAAAACTAAAGCCTCAAGAAACGGGATAAAGAAAACCACTTTAGAAGACATCTGACAACAGTCAGACTATAGTATGCAATCCCCAACAGGTAAAAGAACCCTTAGACTAGAAGGACGAGCCAGTCTAAACTAAAGAGACCAGACACATGAAATTCCGACTCTTTAAATGACCCGTAGCAAGGACCACAGGTAAGTTAAGTGAAACCTCCTGTAGGCACAGCCAAATTGGACTCCAGAGAAGGCGAATGAACTTCATCCAAACAACCATCAGTCATACCAACAAGTACATGACCCCAAGGAAGAGGTGAAACCATGGATAGGAAGGTCGAGGGTGAAACTAATGCCACTCCAATGTAAGGCTCTCAATAGCAAGAGAGTGAGAGCTAGGGACTCCCAACGGACCGCTGATTTAGAGGAAAATCAGCAGGAACAGGTTGAACAGTGGAGGGCGCCGGTGTCATTGATTTTTTTTTTTTTTAAAGTGAAATAGAAGGGTGGAATTTGTTGATTTTAAAGTTGCTGGATGTTTCCCACCTGCAGTTGATGGCTGGCTTTCCAATATTGCCTTCAGTTGATTTGTGCGACCATGATAGAATGATTTCTAAACTTGATTGTATTGCAACATGGGGGATAGTGGCTAAACAGCCACGTGATTGAGGCGTGACAATTTTTTAATGGGCTCTTGGCTCACTGTGTAGAGCATTTCAGTTGCTTTTGTGACTTTATAAGCATAAGATCTTAATACACTACTGCTCAAAAATGTTAAATCAAACTTCTTTGGTTGGGTATCTACAATAAGGCCACTGAGGTTTATCAGTGCTATTATAAAGGAGGTACAATGAAAGTGTCAGTCTGTGGCTAGTTAAGCTATGTCTTTTGCTGCATTGAGATTGGGCTGAAAAAACCTCCAACGCCTGTGATGGCGAATCCGCTCTAGAAGAGGAATAGGATTGGAATCAGGCTGTTTGGTAACCGGTTGCGCCTTTAGTGATTTTATAGCGCAGCATCGGTCGGGATCATGCGTAACTTGGTACCGTAATCACACATCTCGGGCAGCATCTGATCCTCTATCAATGCCAGTGGCACCCGCATCGATTAGGGAGGGGCCAACACAGATCATGAGTCTGGATGGAGGTCTGTACTGGTGTTGGGACAGTCTGTGACCAGTACAAGGGCACACCGCCAAGGGCAGATCCAGTGGCAGTAACCTAGATGACCATCCCTGGGGACCCTTGGGCGCACCAGTGGGAGCCAGAAGAAAGCCAAATGTCTGAAAGAGGGCCTCCTTAAAGCTTTGACTTGTTGGAACATCACAGATGGCCTGGGAAATTCAAGGCATACATGGACCAACTGTAGGGTTAGCTCTGCAACTGGAGAACCAGGGGATAAACGAGTAACAGTGATGCCCTCTACCCCTCTCTTTAGATAGAGCTGCAGAATGCGGTGGAGTCCAGCTTTGCCTTATGTTTGTTTGAATTTCAACTTACTGGAGGACTTGGACCGTGAAGTTGACCTGTCACAGGAGCAGCCTCTGTAGCGGGTCCGCTCCCTCGACTTAGAGCAGGACTTATGATAGGCCCATGGCTTGTTGTGTTGAGCAACATACAGCTCCTCTTCCCGGTCCTAGATAACAATCAGGCGCATTTGTCAAAATTAGCTATGGTCCTTAATCTTACAGAATATCAATCTAAAGTTTTATATCAAGAGCTATATCGTGCATCCTCTGTATGGATTAAAACAGCTATACATCCTTGCCTTATTAATTTTTCTGATGTTTTTCGTTTCCCACAGTGAACTTGACATTCTGCAAGCCCACTGGGTGGCTCCATCTTCTAGCGAGAGTCGATTAATTTAGTAGAGCTTAGCTCTGTTGAAAGAGGTGTAATGAGGTTTCATTTTTTGATAAACAATTTTATTAGTTTTTATGAGCAACAAAGTAAACAGTGCATCACCATGACATACAAAGCGTTTCAGTGCATCTGTTGAATTGTTCCCCCATTCGGTCTCATGATAGACAAGCCCCGTATTGTTCCCCAGAGTTTCAAACATTTCCTGCAGAACATCAACCCAGCAAGCCCAGCCATTTGCCCCAGATACTTTCGTGTTTGGCTGGACAGCCTCTTGCCTCACACAGATTTTTCTTGGATTGCGCTCCAGTCCACTCCTCTAGGCCACTTTGCGATGGAGGGAGATGCCGAGTCCTTCCAGGTCGCTGCAATGTCTCTTAGCTATCAAAATGGCCAGCCCTAGGAACAATTTATCAGTACGGGAACCATCCAACCCCTCCATCACCCCCAGGAGAAGGGCAAGAGGAGTAAGAGGGACCGCCCAACCCAGTATGCTACTTAACTCAGCCACTATCGACGCCCAGTATTTGGAGAGAATGGCCCAGGACCAGACCATGTGGTAAAAATCGTCTGGCTCCGCTTCACAGTGGGGGTGAATCCCGCTTTGTGTAGCCGCACAGGGGTAAGGTATGCACAATGGAGATAGTAGATTTGAATGAGGCGGAGCCTAGCTGATATGGTTAGCACCCTAGGGGCCATCAAGGCATCTCTCCAGTCCTCCTCCTCCAAAAGGCCTATCCAGTGTTCCCAGCGAGTCCTAAGGGTGTCCAACACGGACGGGGAGTTGTTTATCAGGGATTGATAGATTTGGGATATTCCCCCCTTCCCCAGGATCCCCATGAGGAGCTTAGCTTCCAATGGACTAAATTCTGGGAATGCCGTGTGGTTGGGAATGTGGAGGGCAAGTGCATGTCGCATCTGGAGGTATTTGAAGAATTGAATCGAATGTAGGGAGCATTTTGCTGCAGTTCCCGGAAGGAGGAAAAATGTTCACCCTTCCATACATCCCCCAAGTGAGTGATACCTATCTGGTCCCACTTCTGGAAGCCCGCTAGTGTCCCAACCTCCCGCAGTCAAGTCCCATGCCAGAGAGGCGTTTGTAGTGTAATTTTAGCATTCCATTGGGTGTGCCGCAGCGCAGCCCGCCATGCAAGAAGGTCAGTTTGCGTTACTCCTGGTAAAGTGTGAGGAATTGGAGCCCCATAGAGCATAGCCTGGACCTGAGAGAACTAGAGGTTCTCCAGTTCCAGTCTGTAAGCCGGATCCGACCAACCGCCATTAAACCAGTCGTGAAGCACCAGGAGACGGGTAGCCAGATAGTACAGGAAGGGGTTTTTTTCATCCCCTTTCCCCCGTCATATGGGGCCCGTTGGCAAAGCACAAGGGCCAGTTGCGATCTCGAGCCCACCCAGAGGAAAGTCGGGGCCACCCCATCCAACCTATGGAACCAACTGCGGGGAAGGTGGAGCGGGAGGTTCTGGAGTACATACAGAAGACTGGGCAGAACCATCATTTCAAACAGGGCAATCCTACTAAGGGGGTTGAGTGGAAGCGATTGCCAACGGCGAAGGTCATCTTTTGCTCGTTTGAACAATGGGTTGACATTGAGGGACCAGGTCAGCTCCGGGAGAAGCGCTACCCAGATTCCGAGATACTTGAAGGAGATTCTACGCAGGAGGATAGTCATTTGCCAGTCCACGCATTCTCTTGATACATGAAGAGGCACCAGGGTGGATTTAGCCGGGATTAAGGCGTAAGCCCGACGCTCTCTCAAAAGAATGGAGGATCTGGAGGCACCTCGGTCCAGATTGGGCCGGGACGGCTAGAAAGAGCAGGACAGCATCTGCGTATAGGGCAATCCGATCTTCATGTGAGCCCTGCCAGCGCCATCCCTGCACCCGTTCATCAGCCCGAATGAGAAAAGCCAGGGGCTCTATTGCGAGAGCAAATAGAGGGGTGAGCGGGCACCCCTGTCAGGTTCCCCTCCTGATGGGGAATTCTTCCAATAGTGCTCCGTTTATGAGGACCCTGGCGGATGGGCTGGAGTAGAGGACTCCCACCATTCTCCGATACTGGGGGCCGAAGCCCGCTCTATCCAGCACGCTCTCCAAGTAGTGCCAATCGACCATATCGAAGGCTTTCTCAAAATCGAGCAACGCTAGATATGGAGAAAGGAGGTTATGGTGAGCAAGGGCCACATGGAGGCGTCTCTAACAGTGCCTTGTGCTACGATGCGTCATGAAGCCACATTGATCGGGGGTATGAAAATGTGAAGTACCCGCTTCAAACGGGTGGCGAGAATCGTTGCCTAAATTTTAATCTCAGTATTAATCAATTAAATGGGGCGGTAGTTGGAACATAAGGCTGGGGGAGGGTCCGCTTTAGGTATAACGGCGACTGTGTCAGTGTTGGTGGGGGGGGGGGGTAGGGAGGTGCCTTTCTCCAGAACCTCCTCAAACAGGGCAAGGAGTTGTGGGGTCAGGATTTCCAGAAATGCTGCATAGTATCCAGACCGGGAGTCTTACGAGTAAGCGAGTGACAAGATCGCTTCACCGATCTCCTCAATCGTGATGGGCTCATCCATGGCTGTAACTGCATTCTCTGGGAGCTGCGGAAGAGGAACACCCTGGAGGAAGAGGGAGCTGGCAGCCAGCGGATGTGAGTGATCTGTGGAATAGAGCGTCGTGTAGTAGTTCACAAACGTGCGCGCGATGTCCGCAGGAGCATGCAAGATTTGCCCCCGTGTGACGCAAATTTCAGGGACGATTCGGTTGGCCTGGGGATGGGTGGCAAGCCAATGAAGAAATTTGCCATTCTTGTCTCCCCATCCATAAACTCGAGCCACCGTGGACCTCCAAATCAATTTAGCAGATTCGAGAGAAGTGGTTTTGATCTCTTCACGTACTAAGTGGAGCTGCTGGCGCGCCACCTCCCCATCCGTCGTGGCCACAGTCATTTCGAGACTGAGAGCCCTGGCTTCGAGGTGAGAGAGGTGACGGTCTTGGGCCTGTCTGTGTTTGAGGAGCCCCTTGGCATACCCGCGAATCGTGGCTTTGCCCGCCTCCCACAATGTGCTGTGAAGTTGCACTGTGCCCTCTTTGGTATGGAAGTAGTTTTTCAGTTCTCCCTCAACCCCCTGTTTATATTCTCGGTCCTGAAGGAACCAGGCATTTAGTCTTCATATGAGCCGTAGAGCTCCCGTGGAGCCCTCGACTCGCAGGAGAAGTGGGGAGTGGTCAGAAACCCCTCGCGCCAGGATTTCGATATCAGTGACTGTCCTACAGTCCGGGGCAGGCATGAAGATCAGGTCAATACGAGAGTGGGTGTGGTGTGCTGCGGATGTGTGGGTATATTGTAGTGTACTAGGGTGCCAGGTTCTCCAGACGTCACAGAGGCCCAATTTGGAAGCCCAATCTCCGAGGCGCCTGGCACCTAGCGTTCTGTGGGAGGATGGTGTACCTGTGGCATCCTTGGTGGGTTCTGGGTCAGCATTAAAATCTCTCTATCACCGTCGTACCCTGGGGGAGAGAGGATATTATTGCCACTGCGTCCCGGAGAGTGGACTCCAGGTTCGCCGGGGGGCATACAGCGTCATCAAGATGATAGTGGTGTCTGCAAGGGTACCTGTGAGGGTGACGAATC
This sequence comes from Calotriton arnoldi, assembly GCA_963921515.1. Taxonomy (NCBI): domain Eukaryota; kingdom Metazoa; phylum Chordata; class Amphibia; order Caudata; family Salamandridae; genus Calotriton; species Calotriton arnoldi. The sequence continues at coordinate 26,791 of CAWUFW010004157.1, forward strand.
AGCCCAGAGGGTCGCTAGTTGTGTGGACTGGCGTGAAGGGGAGGGAGCGTCGCAAAAGGATCGCCATTCCTCGAGCCCCTCTAGAGAACCCCGAGTGCCAAACCTTGTCGACCTGGCGTGCTAGGAAGGGACATCAGTTACCCATCAGGTGCTTCTCTTGCAGTAACAAGACCTCTGAATTTACCCTTCGTGCATGTTTTTAAATCGCTGTTCGTTTAATTTTATCTAGGAGTCCATTAACATTCCATGAAAGGACTCTAAGGGGTTCAACCCCACTACCTGGTTGTGGTATTTCCGTGATGTGGCGACGTGTGGGCCGAAGATCTGGGAAGCCTAGTTGCTCCGGTTGGTTAGGCCTTGGGAACAATGGGGTGCGTTCAAGCTCACTACGAGGGCCGCCCGGGGGCGCTTCATGGATTTTGTACACCGTGCTGCAGAGAACCAGAATGATGCAAACAAAAGCAGGGCGAACAGTTCCTGCCGAAAGTCCCAACCAGCTTCCCCAATTGAAGCATCTGTTGCCCATTAAACTGAGATTAAGACTTTGAAAAGACTAACTATTGAGGCGTGGTGTAAGGGCAACTTGTTGGCCCCTCTACATTTAAGGATTGGCGTTCCTCCAGTTCAAGTCAATATAAGTGGTTCTGCTTTGAATTAGATTCGGGGGCTGCATGAGAGGTCAGTGTCATCAGAGGTTGGTTTTGGAGAGTCAATGAGGCCCTCTGCGGGTGACTGGTCCAATCCGCCAGAATTTTCAGAGAGTCTGGAAGGCTCTTGGGGTGGCACCAACCTGTTCTTCCCACGGGGGGAGCCAGCGGGCAAGGCAGACGCCTTCCACGAGTGTTGCGCCTTCTCCGAGACTCAGTGCGTCGCCCACGGGATCCCAAAGGTCTGCCAACCCGTGCCCCCTTCTCAGGATCGGTTGGGGAGTGCACCCTTCCCTGGGCGGATTGGGCATTCCTCAGTCGTCCAGGTCCATGCCACCTCCGGCGTATTAAAGAAGTATGACTTATTTTGGAAAATCACCTTGAGCTGGGCTGGAAAGAGGAGTCTATAGGGCAGATCGAGGTTCCGTAGTTTTTTCTTTACATGGAGGTATGATCTCCTTTGGGCCTGCACTTCCTTGGTGTAATCTGGGAAGATCATAATTTTGGTGTCTTTGTGGAACAGCTCAGGTCGGGAACGGGCTTCTTGCAGGATGGCATTGTGATCTCTAAAGTTTAGGATCCTCGCGATGATTAGCCGTGTGGGGCTCCCGGCGGCGGCCTAGGTGCAAGCGAACGGTGGGCCCGCTCCTCCACAACCCATGAGGACAGGACATTTGGGGGCATCCATGACTTGATCCAGTCTTCGATGGAGGTGTTCATTTGCAAGGGTTCTGTCCCCTCAGGAAGGCCCACCAGGCAGAGATTGTTCCGACGCGATTGGTTTTCTGCATCTTTAGCCCGTCTATGGAGATCCGCTGTATGGGATAGCAGCAGTTTGACCTGCATCTTTAGAGTTGAAACATCATCTTCGACCTCCGAAAGGCAGGATTCCGTCTCCGTAATGGGAGCGGTTGTGTTGCGGAGGTCCTGGCGGATGAGGGCCATGTCAACCCGCACCTCCCCGATCTTGGTCTCCATGGAATCTTGACAAGCCTTGATGGCAGCCAGGTCTCCCCCGGGGGGACCGGTTGCAGGGGGCGCGGGATCACCATGACCGGAACCACTGAGCCCATACTGCTCTTGGACGACGGGGGTTTCGGCTCTGTCCTTCCCTATGGCTGTCCGGTCTCCCAGAGGGGCAGGTTTGGACCCACCGTGTGCGTCTCCGGTCAAGTTCCTGGGACGTTGGCTGGCGTAGCTGTGGGGGAAGGTCTTGTGGTTCGAAGAAAAGCTCCAAAGCCAGGTGTAGGCCGTTGTGGTCTCCTGCACAGGCTGCCTGTATTGCGTGAAGGTGGTCTCGTGCGCAGGGAGCGGGAGATCCCAATACAGGTGAGTGGAGGCCGGGGGAGGGTGTGGGGGGCCGAGTGAGAGCCCAACCCCGGGGGTGAGAGGAGTGTGTGGGCCCTGGTGCACAGGGAGCACAGATTAAGGATCGAGGGTGCCCCTTGGCCCCGGGCCCTCAACTTCGCCCTGCTGTGATCTGCCGATCAGGGGTCGCTCAGCAGTGTCTTTCCTCACAATAGGTCTCTGGTTCCGAGCAAGCTCCCCCTCGCAGGTTACTTCTGGGTCTCAGTCGTCGGGCGTCTCAGGTAGGGGTCCAGCCGACCGCAGGACAATGTAGTTCCTGTCATCCTTGGCCAGCAGCCCAGAGGTACTCACCGCCGGAATGCAGAGGAGCCCCGCTGCTCCTGTGCTATAGGCCCACCTGCACTTTCAAGGCTCGCGTGGTGGTGGAGGGGGCTCTTTCATAGGCAGACGTGCCTTCCCGCTGATCGCGGGCCGGTCGGCCCCCACTCCTTACATCGGGGACCCAAGGAGGCAAGGCCCTCAAGCAAAGGGCCCACCGGAGGAGTCCCGCCGACCGCCCCGGCCACTTCGACAGCTCGGAGGATCCCAGTGGGGTGCCAACAACCCGGGGGGGTCAGATCAGTCCATCCGCTTGCTGGATCGGGGTGGGAGACCCTCAAGCCTCGTAGCTCGCAGGATCTAGTAGCTGAGCGCTCGACCCTCTGGGCCGGGAAAGGCAGGATCCTGCACTTAGGAGCTCACTCCGGGCGTCACTGCCAATCAGGCCCCGTGTCCCACACCTGCCAACGGCTCACACGGGGCGAGACGTCCTACCGACCGCAGGCCGGGTGCCTCTAGATTAGCTCATGGTTTGCTACACTCCGGCGCTGGGGGCCGCCTCCGTCTGCGATGGGAATGTGGCTGCCCCGCTGAGCCCCGGACGTGCTCTTTCCTACCTTCGGGTGCCACAGCAGGTCATCTCGGTTCTGCTCCCAGGGCGCCCTCACAGACATCACACCCTCGGCAGGTCTTCAAAGCCGCATTCGGCAGCAGCGGTGCTACCGGGCCAGACGCACAGGCTCCCGGAGTCGGCCGCGCCGTGGGGGGTCTGGTGTGGCGCATCCCACAGCACCCTTACAGCCAGCCCCGCCGGCACTAGTCCCCTCGCCGCCATTTTGCCACGGCAGGGCAGTATGGCGGGCTGCCGCCTCCGTCTCGGTCAGTGCAGGTTTTTGGGGCAGGACTGCTCCAAGCTGGAGAAATTGCTCTGGAGGAAAGGTAGGATGACAGCGGATACTAGAGGGGCCAGAGCACTCTTAGAGTGCGACAGCCATCTTGGCTCACCAAGCCACGCCCCCCGTAATGAGGCATACAAGGTGGTGACTGCATCCCTTGCTTGAAGGCTGTCCAACATTTCCCTGTAAAGGACTTACCATTTACCCCCCATATATTGGTCACTGTTGTTTTTTTTTTTTAAGGTATTATGTTGAGTGTATTAGATCAAATTTTCATACCCTGTGCCAATTTAGGACACAATACAAGTTGTTTGTTCTGTTGCAGGCTAGTCTTGTCCATGGTGGCAGATGTGACCTCCTGCTTGTTCTTTGGTCAGGGCTGATTATGAAACTGGGGTTGTCTTGGGGTGGTTCGGGGAACCATCTCCTCCCCTGTACAAATATCAGTCTTCCCCCATTTTCAAACAGATTGCAGTGGCTTGACCAGCTTATGCCAATCCACAAAGATCCTTAACTGGTTGTGCCACATTCCCTGCTTTGAATAGCCTACCAAAATCAGAAAAAGGAACATGAATGTGCTTCCTCCTCAATGGGGAAAGATTGTGAAGCATTTAGTAAGACTGTACATTTGTTGGTAGTGGAATCCTTCCAAAGCCTCCTTTGAGCCAGCAACTCAAACTTCGTTTTTCACTGTTTACCTCTGTAGAGAGCAAACATATGTCATGGACAGAACCATGTCAGATGAATGTCTAATGTGCTGGGGACATCCCTGGACTCTGAAGCAAACATTGTTACTATGACCGGCCAGAACTTCGAGTTAACCAGAGGAGTGGAGCAGTGCTGTGACTGGGTGAAAGAATCCCAGAAGGTGCAGCTCACTGACATTCTGCATGGTGGACGTCTTGATGGAGTCAGTTGCCAAGGAGTCCTTTTAGTCCAACCCAGTATCACTGACACAATGAAAGATCATCAACCATGGTTGTGAAGCTGCAGATGATCCCAACGTATGTGACGAATCTACACCATAATCTGCCCTTCCGTTACCTTAAGGTGCCAAGTGTCTAATTCCAGCCAGCCCGGAAGGGTCCTGTTATTCTCCTGTTGGCTGCAGTTTGTTTCTATAAATCTGAAATAATTTAAACCATCTCTTTACCCATAGCTCCTCAGATGTTGACTCTTGAAGGTGCGAATAGAGTCTAACCCTAAATTCAAGTAGTTATCAGTCAGTGGGTGCTCCTGGTCACGTATATGCTAATACAAACTGAAAATCTTGACTGCATTGGTCAGTTTTATTATGTGGTCACCTGATGTTTGAGACCCACACAAAGGGTACTTTTATATGGGTGCATATTCAATCCAGCGTTTGTCTCCGGTTGAATACCTTGGACAGAGACCACCGCTATCAGTTTTGTGAACACCCGAAGGGAGCTGGTGAGACCGAAGAGGAGCACAACTAACTGAAAATGCTCCTCCACCACCACAAATCCCAGGTAGCGCCAATGGGCGGCAGACAGGAATATGGAGATAGACTTCTTGCTGGTTCAACGCCACCATTCAGTCTCCGGGGTCGAGGAAACACGAGACCTCAGCCAAGGTGAACATTTTTAATTTCTCCTTGCAGAGGAAGAAATTGCAAGGGTCAGTGGCGGCTCCCCCATTGGGGCGTGGGGGCGTCGCCCCACTGGTTTCCGCAGTGCGAGAAGGCAGAAACATAAACGGTAAAAACTACCATTTATGTTTCTGTTTCTCGCACTGCGAGAAAACAGAAGTGCCTCTGTGCCTGGTTGTGGGCGGGCGGGTGGGCGGTCCTGCTCGAGGGCAGGGGGGAGTGGCTTACCCACTGTTGTGGGTACTGACTGTTTGGTCGGCCCCAGGGCCGAACAAAGCAGTCATGCGCACTCCCCTTTTTCTCTATGTAGGCTGCTGCATGCAGCCTACATAGAGAAAATGGCCCGGCTGGGGCGCTCTCCGCTGCGCCTCACCAATCACAACGCTGCCATTGCAGCGTTGTGATTGGCTTGGGTAGGGGAGGGAAGCTGCCTGCTGGCTGCTTCCTGTTCCTGCTGCAGGAACACGCGGACCCGGCTGCCGCTGCACCATTACAGCGTGACCAGCCAGGAGCGGAGGCGGCGCGCTGCCCGGCACTCCCGGCAGTAAGGTACGTTTTGTTTTTATTTTTTTATTCCCCCCCCGCGCCACCCCCCCCTCCCCCCCTCCCTCCCACGAGCATGCCGGCTGCCGCTGTTGACATAGTTGTTGTAATTGCAATGATGCTTTTTAACCTATCTTGAACTGTCTGAAAAACAACATGGGTGAGCAGAAAACGTAGCTGGCAATGGCACCTCACAAAAAAGGTTATGAAATCTAGATAAACTAAGAGTTTCTAAATGTTCAAGCATGAAATTATTTATTTTATAGATTTTTTGGGTGCCATTCACAAAAGTGTGTGTGGGTACGGGAATCTTTTACGTATTCTTTCATGTCTTTGCAACTCACGATAAGTTAGTTGCAGGGGCCTCTGGCAGTGTATGCCCATGAAGTCGCACAGCGCGGAGGAGGCTGTGTTTCTCTTTCTAATCTCTCCTCGGTGCGGCATGAAAAGAGAGAGGCTGCATTGCTTGCTTTGAAAAGAGCTGCCGCCTTCGATTGTCATCGTGCTTCCTAAAGTTCGTATCCTCACATGGTGAGTTGTTTAGGATTTTTTCGTTGTGAAGGGCAGGACCCTCTAAGTGGCACGGGCACCTTTTCTGCTGTGGATTGTATGGGCTGTGTGCCGAGGAGCTGAGTTTCAGCGAGGCGGTAAAGAAGACACAATGCTGTGCTTTTTACACGACGTTTCTGTGGAGTGGGGGAGGGTTCTTTGTACCTTACTCTATGGTACATCATGGCTTGGGGTGGTGGTGGGTTTTAGCTTGGGACACAATGAAGAAACTTTGGGGAGGTTGGTCAAACTTCCTGTCATGGCCGCGAGTATGGCAGTGGCATGAGTTGTGGGCCCTCCGCTGTGTCTTGCCAGTGGGTTTAGTGTGAGACATTTCACATGGCCCGGCCCCCACGGCAGGAGAGAAAGGTCGGTGTGATTCACCCTGTGTGGCTTCTCGCTGAAGTCTGCGTCAGAAGCCCTCCTGCAGAGTCCCAGGGCGATTGCACTTCAAAACCTCTGGGCGTTTACTCTTAAATGCGTGACCGTCAAGAATCTTTCAAGCAGTCAGCTGCGGACAGTATTGTGTGATGTTGTGTGCATTATGACATGTATTATCCCAACAACCAACCCTGGTGGAGGATGCTGTTGTGTTCTGTGCACTGCACTGTATGTTACTGTTGTGTTCTGTGAGATGTCCTGTGTGTTACTGTTGTATTCTGTGAGATGTCCTGTGTGTTACTGTTGTGTTCTGTGTGATGGCCTGTGTATTGTGGAAGTGAAACGTATCCTCCCAACAACTGACTGGGCGAATGATGCTTGTGTTCTTGTGTAATGTAACTGGTGCTTATTTAAAGCACTCCATTACATGTTAAATCACATGCATAGTAGAACACCTTCTGGAAAATGGCAATTGAGGTAAGGCGGTGGGTGACAGAAGCCACATAGTTCCTTGCCTTGTTTTTGTGTCTGGAGGTTCCAAGCCGGAGCTCTAGTAGTTTTGCTATAATTCGGGATAGACTACTTGTTCCAGAATGCTGGCTAAGCGTCTGTGTCACGGCATAACTACCTGAGAGACTGCATTATAGGTGTGTATGAATACCCAAATCTCATTCTCCTCTGCCTGGTGCATGTAAATCATCAATTAATGGTCTTTGTAAACATTCTTGTATTTACAATTATTGATTATTTTTTTTTATCCACATGCAATATGAGTTGCTGTATGTACCTGATGTAATTTCTGACGCAGATTCTGTGTGGTTTTGAGGCTTCTAGCATTGTGGCATGCTTCATGGCTGTGTAGTTACAATTACTGGTGGAATTTTAGGCACTTTGCTGTTTTGGTTGGAACCGCACTGTGCACCATTCTTAGGATATGTCCTCGATTGTATGGTTGTGTGTCTGTGGATTTGAGTTTTGTGGACATGTGTATGCATTTCAATGTGCATGAATCTGCATTTGTGTGTGTTATCTGTTTGTGTGCGCGCGCATCTGTGTATGTTTCTTTCTGTAGGTGCATGTTGTCTGTTCTTTGCCCATCATCATAGCTGAGAGGATGAGTGCACTTATTTGACATTATAGAAGAATTGCTTTATTAACCTTCTTGCTTTCTCAATTTTGCTTGCAAATGTACCATTTTCACACTCTTTCTTCAAAATTTTACCAGGGGAGAACCCCCCCCCCCCCACCCCCCCCTCTCAAACTCCCCTAATGGCAGTCGGGCTCGTCGCTCGCCATAAGGCACGCATCCCGAACTTTTACGCCCCTCCACTTTCAAATCTCACCAGCCACCACTGGCAAGGGTGCAAAACTAGAATTGGCCTAAGACCTCCATCCTTGGGCACCAGAAAGTAGCGGGAATAAAAACCATGTCCTACTTCTAGCACTGGCACCGTCTTGCAAGCCCTTTTGGCCAAATGGACTTCCATTTCCTGCAGCAAAATGGAGAGGTGGTCTTCAGTCAGTCGTTTGGTAGACGTTGAAAGGTGTAGCGGGGACAAAAGGTACGGTAAGGCGTAGCCTTTGTGAAACACTTGGAGGGCCCACTTGTCTGATGTGATCATTTACCAGACCGGATAGGATAGGGGGATTCTGCCTCTCACCAGGTGGCTGTCAGCATGTAAAGGTACAGTAAAGGTGTTTGCGGAGGGGGGGATGGGAAGCTGTTGTAAGAGTGGGGTGATGGGCAAAGTATCACGTTGACCGCTGGGCACCACTGCCTGTCCTGCGCAACTGCTAGGTTCCTTATTTGGGTGTGATAGGCTGGCAATAGCGTTGCTGGCAAGGCTGGATGAGAAGACCCAGAGAATGAGTCAATGAACAGGACACCTGTTCTTTGCCAGCTCGAGCTCTCTGGTCAGAATGGACTAAAAGGCCTAAAATATAGCTTGCCCTGATAAAATCTGACTCGCCATAGCAAGTAAGCGAGTAGATTTTTCGAAGCCTGGGTTATGTTTCTGGGTTTGAAAAGGAATGTCTCACATGGAGGCTTTTATCAGCGAAGCAGAAATTGCTACTTCTTAAAAACTTGAAAATGTAAGGTACAACATAATCTTGATTTACTCAGATCTGTAGGTGAGAACATTGTAATTGGATCAGAATTAAATACCTGAAGGTTGTCCATCCATGGCCAGAGGAGGGAGCGAGCCTTGTATAAAATACCTGTAGGTTGTCCATCCATGGCCAGAGGAGGGAGCGAGCCTCCTATAAAATACCTGAAGGTTGTCCATCCATGGCCAGAGGAGGGGGCGAGCCTCCCATAAAACTATAAAATCCCTTGCTTTTAGAAGATCGGAAGAGATCCTGAAGCTGAATGACGATGCTACAGAGCATAAGCATCTTTCATTGTGCCTGGATACTGAGTCTTGAACTACAGAATTCAGCTGCAAGGTTCGGGTGCGAGAAGCGGGTTCTCTCCTGTGGGATGTAAAAGATCTGGAATGAAAGGCTTTAGTGGGGGGAGTACCTGTTCACCTGCGATTATAAAGATAGGCATAGGTGTCTCTTAGCATTTTTGCCTTGTATCAATATTAACCCATAGCTAAAAGAGTTATGATGTAGAAAGTTCCCTGCATATAAACTTTGAGTCTTTGACAGTTTAAAATGTGTTGTTGACATGTACATGCTTCGAAGTAGATAAAAGCGTGACAAGAAACAGGTGCAAGGTTTACTTTTCTAATCGTTACAGATGTCTCTGATCGCATGCACATAGCCACGGTGTGCCTTTTCCCCTAACCGGGTCATTAGGGTCAAAAGGGTACAACTGCTGGTATGAGAGAAATGAAAACAGTTCTGCTAGTAGATGAAAAACGTTTCTTGTGATTTACGCTCTTCAGTAATCGAGGAATACAGTTACAAGAAGATAGTTTTTTTTTTTCTTTCTTTCATGCTAGTCCTATGTATATTTATACAATGACCATCAAGAATAGGATTAGTTTATCACGTTACTAAGGCAGGAATGTAAAAATAAGGTGTCTTCAAAAATGAGCTTGGAAGAATGTGGACATAAATAGTGCTGCCGTTTTATCAAGGATCCTGCCGCTAAAAAGCAGAATTCTAAAGGTAAAGTGGGTAAGAGCTATTTATAGAGGCAAATAGAATCACTGAATGAGAAGGTTGCAAGGCACTGTATCTTGAGGAACATTAAATTTAATGTGCTTCAATGATTTAAAACTACTTGGTTTATACACTTGGTTCCACATTTATACTTTTGCCCACAGCCACATTTGTCGATTTTAATAAATAAACTGCAACATTAACTTTTCTGTAAGTAGAAAACCAATATATCGAACCCTGAATAAGTATTGTATTGATGGTTCTTTCTTTAAAGGACTAGGATACTGGGACCATCTAGGAGGACACAAGCAAAACATGATCTACATACAGGCAGTAGGTTTAAACAAAACCGAGCTCTTATGTGTTCGTGGGAAGATTTAAAATGGTAGAATGTTTATGGCGACCCAAATACTGAGATAAGGCATAATAGATTAGTGCAAATTCTCCACTGTCTGTAATGCTGTTTTTCAATGTGTTTTTCTTTATAGACACATCAATGTAGTCAACCACTTGAATCTATGCAGAAGAATGCCTGCAATTCCCCTTTTAGGGCCAAATTAAGGTGTGAGGTTCCTAAAACGAAGGGTGACTATCTAAATTTGGTTATGGCATGAAGAAACGAGTCCCATTTCTCCTTAAAGTGATTGGGCCCACTGTTGAAAATAATTAATCATGGGTTCGTAGACACAATCAAATATAAGAACTGTGCAAAAATGAAAATGTGTTTGATATTTAGTGCCAACGTCAGACCTTTGCATTAAGCAATAGCCAATCGTGACACACTCCATTTCACACTTTTTGATTTGTTTTAGGTTAGTAGAAGCTAGACTCGTAATTGATATAAATTGTCACAAGTTCATTCAATATGAAAAGGTTAGTTCTACAATTAAGTGATACTTTTGTTCATCCTGTGCTAAAACACTAAATTTGGAATGTCCTTTTTTCAGATGAGAATAATCGCAGTGAACAATCTGATACACCTGTCCTGGACTTGTCACCTGAACGGGAACAGCCTATCATACTGCCTCCAGATCAACGCCCTCCAGAGCCTCCCGAACCTCCTCCATTCTCTGAAGAAGATCTAGATTATCGGACAGAAAAACAGCACACTCCTAGCATTAGCACTAACGCCACTGACCCGCATGCAGCTGTGAAAGAGGCTCTACTTCAGCTGCTTGCTCAACATCAGGCTCAAGAGGAAGATAAAAGCATTATCGATTATCAGTCGGGGGGTCCATTGACAGTGGCTCAAGATTACACTGATCATTTCAAATGTACTTACTCTTCCACCCCTTATGGCACTGATGGAGGAGTTCCTGGATCTACTGGTGCATTAGAAGGAAGAAATTTTGTTGGAAACGCTGACAGTCAGCCTCCGGATAACTACAGTACTGCTTCATCTCATTCTAGTGGTGCACCTCAGCCACCACCTGCCTTTACAGAGCCATTTCCGAGCTCAGTGGCTGGTTACGGAGACAGTTACCTCAACACTGGTTCCATGATGTTTAGTGGCGATAAGGACCATAGGTTTGAATATATGCATGGGCCTATCTTAGTGCTAGGAAACAGTGGTGACCCCTCGATAGGTGTAGACGTTGCGCATGGTTTATCAACAAAGATGCAGAACTATAATTATAGCACTAATTTACAGGACATGCCTCGTGGCCCTGGCCACATTCATGGACATACGTGGTCTTCACCTGCTCACGTACAGGGATATTCCCAAGGATTTAGAGGACACATTAATCCAGCAACAGTACGGGGGCGTGGCAGAGGATTGCCGTACTGAGATTTTTCAGGCACATAGTCTATATTAGGAAAGACTTATTTTTCCAACCCATAACACCACAGCTGCAATTAAAAGCAGCAGTTCAAAAGACTTGAATAATAATTCAACAGCTTTATTTTTATGCCAGAAAGGGTCTTGCAAGAAAGCAAGAGCAAACGTATGCAGTTTTCAAAAGTAAATCAATTGATTGTACATCTTCACAAACTCTAGTCGTGTTTCTTTTTGTATTTTGCCTAATCTAAGTGAAAAATAACTTTAGGGGTTTCAGCTTTTTATGGATATTTGCAGACCTGTTAAAGAATTATGCACACTTGTGCTTTTTTGTAAGTTTGGACCAACTTTTATGTAAAAAGAAAATTTTACAACAGTCAAAATGCCAGATAATTTCCTTTTGGGTATTTTTCTTTTTACAAAACTACCTTTTAGTCAAAGGTCGCTGTCGGTCTTTGCACTGCTTTCAGTGTTATTGTGGAAGATGTACTTTGCTCACTTCAGATGAAATAAAACAACCTTTCAGATAAAACCACCATTTATCCTGATGCAAATTTTATAAACAAGGTCAGTTTAATGGTTTGTTTAAACCACTGATTGGGTGTTTCAGATAATTGCTATTTAATTACAATCATGGTTTTGAACAAGGATGTGCCTTAACTTTTCAGCTTGTAGTCTTTAACTAATCCTACTTGATTTTGTTTGTACGTCAGAACATTTTTGTGACTCACTGCTACCTTTTCAGTTAATGCAGAACTAAAAAGTTAAGGAAGTTGATATTCCATGGCAGTTAAAAAACCAGTTTGGAAACTGAAAGCAAGATTTAAAAAAATATAAATATACTTGATTTTAAACTGTTCTGGGAATTTCTGCCTCCTCTCCACTTTTTAGATTTCCATACGATGCATAGACTGGTGAGAAAACAGTTCCTTTAGACTGGTTTCATACCGAAACACGAAGTGAATGGGGCCAGCTTTCATTATAGAAGTTTATTTTGTGATGACTAACGTACCAAAACGTGGTGAATTCATTGTTTTAAGAGCAAATCTCGGCCCCCATCTCAAGCACAATCCATCCCCTTTCAGGGTGGAGATGCTTCTTAAGGTATTGCATAAAACCACACCCCTTAACCGATTACCCAGTTCTTTTATGAACAAAAAAGGTATGGCTTGTTCTAGGGCATGGTAGGGCAAGTAGACTGAATTGTGCCATATTGAAAAATGTTTACATGAGGCCTCATTTCTAGGGTGCGTTAAGAGGTGTAAATGTGAACTTTGCATAGGACATGAAATTATTTGACAACCTTTGAAAATTACGTGGGAAGAAAAGCCCCCATTTTCATATTAACATAAACCAACATCAAATGCATCAGCCAAATCATGTTTCTGCTGAAATAGCCATATTTCACATACTGAATTACCTGAAGATGAAAACTACCAGTTGATTACAAATGCTTTTAAAATTTCAATTTGTCCAGGTTAGTCTTATTGCTGATTTACGGAGGTGAGCAAGCCCCGTTTTATACAGAACCAAAACAAATATTTTCTGTGAAAAGAGCATAGTCAACTAATTTATTACTGGTTATTTAACGGTATATGTGAGACACTCTTGAAACGCCTTCCAACTTCCTGGCAATGCCATTTGATTCTGAGCATCAAATATAAATAACATAAGTCTGCCTTGACGCAGCAAGAAATTCTCTTGACTACTTAATCTTCATTAGACTCCCACTGAATGAATGCTTGCCTTTTGCTGCGAGGATTGCAAAACTGATACATGGATATTTTTAAACTAAACTTTACGTTAAACCTAAAATCCTTTCATCCTGTGTATGGGTAGCCCTCTTTTGTATATGCTTTTTCTGATCTAGTGGGTCACATAGTGTTGCTTTTTTGCTTTTTTCCCCCAAAATGTTTTTTAAAAGCTATTTCTTATGGGGGTCATGAATCGAAAGTATGATGATTATTCAGAGTCCACAGAAAATGCCAGATGACCGTTCCATTCATGGTATAATATATTTATTAGAAGGCAATAGGAAATTAGAAAAGGATACTAAGGACGAGGTTTACTGACATTTGGCCTACGTTGGTGACTTTCCAGCTCTTTTTGTGAGTTTTAAGATAGGATAAGTAATTGAAGGGTGCTATAGCTTTAAGTTTATTGTTGATATCTGTATTGGTTTAATTTGAGTTTTAGCATTTTTGGGGGGGTATTTAAGAAAGTGTTTCTATGTAGAGGAAACTCACCAGTGATAATTTTCTATGGTAACCATGCACCATTAGGACTTGGCATTAATTAAATAAGCTGGTTGAGAATAAAGAAGACATCTAACTAATCTGTAGAAACATTTTTTCAGTGATTTTATTAAGATTCTTACTACAAATCTGCAACCAAGCAGAATACCTTGTTCCATTCACAGAGATGAAGTATATAGTTTATAATCGAGATTAAAGCAGGGGAAAATGTGGGATGACCCTTTTAGGGTCCTTTGCAAAGAAGCACTAGCAGATGGGTAGTCTCATAGCCCAGATGGGATAGTGTAGAAATGAGTACTGAATCTTTAAAACCTTCTCTTAGTAAAAATAATAAAAGGAACCCAAATTGCTATAAGGGTCTGTAGATCTGCCTACTCTTCTTGAGGCCTTCTAGGTATCCCAAAAATGGAAAGAAAGGTGACTTGCTACTATGCGGTGGCAATTCAACTGCATCATTTACCGCACAAAGAAGGTAATTTCTCTCCTCACTTGTTGGGTAGTGAGCAAGACTTCATAACTGCCATGCCCTCAGATACTAGCACCACAACAATGTGGCATCTATATCACTGCCGATTGTGAACTTCCATAGTGAGCTCCTAATAATCCTGAATAGTTCACCACTGAAGCATGTTTACCTGCCCACAGCTTAAACCTGCTGTATGTAACTAAATATCAAAGTCCTTTGATTGTTATTTACTGGCTTGTGATAGTAATCCATTGGGTCCATGTTAAGAGAAATTAAATGTGTTGAACTTCCCTGGGGTCCCTTTCAAAACTGCTTTTCCAACATTTTCTGAAACGAAATATTTTCTTAATTAACTGACTTCTTTGGTGCTAGCGGCAGATGACATTTCAATCGAGCCATAAATATGGTGTCAAGATCAAAGTTTAAACAATCATCCACCATGTTTTGTTAAGTCATCCGTGTTACGGGTGCCCTCGAGCACGTATACCGTTAAAACATTTTTCGTGTTTGTCTTTGAGCACATTAACCAAAGGAGTTTCGGAAACTTCTGTTAATTACTTAATTGTAGAACTATAAAAAAAAAAAGCGTGTACTTTGGACAAATGAGGTGGGGAATAGTTTTGTTCCTTCACTTTGAAGAGGTGTAAGATGATTAAAGATGCCAAGCCAGCTATAAAGGGCTTACTAGACTCTCATTATTTTCAAGGCTGATTGATTGCACAGAGACCAACCAGAAGTTAGTAATGTATTGTAATCGCGGTAAAACGTGCCATCCAGCTTGCATAAGAAGACAACGTGCATCAGTGATAAATTCTCCAAGCCAAAATTGCCAATATCTATCGTTCACAATTCTAGATTTTTGAACTGTTTGCTGCTCTTCATCTCCAAACACCAGGAAATCCTTTGTTTTCAGTGGGAAAGCAAATATGCATTGCTGATCTTCAATCTGACCTACAAATAGTTCGGTATTATCATTCAAGGTGGCCATAAACATAACAATTATGATTCGTTTGGTCTCTGGAACTTTCATTAAGTTTGTTTTCCATCCCTCATTAATTTATTCAGCAGTATTCCTTACACACATCAAATTTTTAAGTCACTTTGAGACAAGTACGGTCATATTGTATTTACATGGTACGAAAGTAATCCATATCCCTAGTGGTGAATATACTAGGGAAACGTGTTGGAAATCATCTTACGAATGGAATGGAGGTGATCATCTTATGCATACTCGTGCACATTTTGTTAGTGATTATAATGGTTCACTGAAATCTGTTGGATCTCCGCCATATTTCTTGGCTTGAAACCTGAAATTTTCTGTGCTCACACTCCGACAGTAAGACCACGTATTCAATGAAAATAAACTTTGTTGTTCATTCGACGAGGAAACCAATATCTTAGCAAATGCCGCCAGCTTATAGGCGAAGGGAATTTCTTGCTAAAAGTGACACCAGCCATTGGAATATCTGTTTAGAACACAGGAAAGAGGGGTGCAACTTTGTTTGCTTAAATAGAAAAGCACTTGCGTGTCTGCTGTTCACAAGGCCAAGTGGAGCAAATCCTTATTCACTGCAAGATTAATTTCGTTTTTAGTTGAATAACTGCATTTTTCTTCTACCTAGTCTCTTTGACTTGCTTAGTAATCCAGATGCAACTTTAAAATGTGATATAATATTTTTCTAAGGGTATTAAAATTGATTCTAGCATCGTAAATGCATGTTTTATGTGCAAAGCAGTACATTACACGTGGAATAAAGAGAAACATGGCAAAGGTGATGGTGTCTCAAAAATGACACTGTGTGGTGACAGCCCCCATATTTAAATACGAACTTAGTTTTGTACTGTTCTTGTTTGCTAACCTCTTCGAAAAGAAAAGGATTATCCGCAAGCAGCGTATTGCAAGCTCATTTCGTCTCTCGTTTTCTAGCAGGGCCAAAGAGCTAGAGGGTTCCAAACTGAAGATTTTCACAGTTAAAATGAATTTTTCTACTCTGCCAGTCTGCCGCAAAATTAATACATGAGGATATTGGGAAAATCTAATTCTGCTGCTCTTCAGGTAGTGATCACTGATCAGTTTGGCTGCAATCCCTTAAGCTCATACCTTTTGCTAAGGTGATTGCCCCAAGTTTAAAGCTGTGATTGATGCTTAAGATGGGCAGTTTTGAAAGACTAACAAATGCAAGAGTTAGAATTCCCACTTTCCACCTCAGGAATGCGGTAATAAATGTAAATGTTTTTGTTGAAGTTTAAGAATACAAGAAAATTGGGTTTCTGACAGTACTTTAGCTGAAAATAGATATTTAGTGGTGTTTGGTGTTAGACAACCATTCAATCAGCACTGAATTGAAAAAGTGTTGGGTATGGCTGTACAAATCTGTCTGCTACTGAAGAGACCATTTAAGGATATAAGTGGCATTTCTACGGTGATAAAATAAACAGTTGGTTTAGTGTTAAAATATGTTTGTAATTCATTAGAATATTATTCTAGATTTTCTAATAGCAATAGGGCTTAATGGAAGAAGCAAGGCAACAACACAGTGATGTGGGAGTCTGGTTTACCTGAAAGTTCTGCAAAAGAGGTTCTATGGTCCTGTGATCCTAGATCCACCATTCCCCAAATCCCGATTATTTTTTTTAAGGTACCTATATAGTTCTTCCTACAGTTATTAAATCTTAAGGTCAAATAGATTTTTGAGACTAAAATCGTTTGTTTTGAGATGTGAAGACCAGTTAGTTACCTGATGTTTTTTTTATTTTGAGTCTTGTAAGTAATAGGCACTCTTGTAAATCTGAAACTCTACAAGTCACACTAGAACATATTTGTGACCTCAACTGTGTAAAAAGGAAAAAAATTAAAGAGATTATCTATAAATACATAAATTAAGACTATTTTGTTTTCCTTTCTTAGAAGTAATTCCTACTCTGTGTTTATAATGCTGTTTAATTACATTTTCATTACACTTGTCTTCCAAATTATAAACTAATCTCTTTATATCCTGTTAATTAGTCCGTTGCCTAGGGCCTTGCAGCTGCTTTGTTCGTGGTACTCGCCCTTATTCCGTTATTTTTCTACTCGCGAAAATTCAGAACATATTTTCTTTAGGTCTTTTTTTTAATCCCACTTACTCCTCTAATATGGTATTGCTAGGGGATTTGCAGACTCGAGATAAATCCAAGTTTGACTGATATAAATCATATGTAGATTATTAGCAGCATCCTGAAGACTTCCCAAGCCAGCTACTTTTTTTTTTTTTTAAAGGCCGCAGGCCTCTTCGTGCAAGCACGTTAAATATAGGAGACCACACCTGCATTTTAGAAGAGTTTTTGGGACGAAAGATCTCATCTGTATGAAGGAGGAACTCCACTACTAGTCAAGCTGATAGTAAGCTCTATCTAATGCAGTAATGGATGTGTGAAGAAGTTCTCTAAGTATTGTTATACTGTGAGCAGGTTCGAGGTGTTCGTAAAGAACAGTCATTCTGAAAGTTGGCAGCAGTCACAGAAGTTTACCAAGTCCGCATTCAAAATACTCCAGAAATACGGACTATGAACCTGATTCACACAGCAGAAGGTGTTTGCAAAGCTCCATTAGCAATAGTATGCAAATTACCTGAAGTCCCTGACCTGGACGTCACTGACATACAAGTGTTAGACTTGCAAGGGTGGGCAATAGTTAAGCATACACCCACTGATGTGAACATAACGTATACACGGTTGAGCAGTAGGTTGTGTTTGGTATCAAGTAGATATTCTAACAATGAATAAATGCTGCAGAGAATGTAAATAGCATGGTGATGGAAGAAATGCTTTAATTAATGTGAGCCAAAATCAATTTCTTGTAGTCTCATTCCAGCCCATCATGTTTCATCCACTGTTCTATACTCAGATACGAGAGATGTGCAAATAAGTCTTGGTTGTGCTTCATATCGAAATGCCCAAAAAAATGTGCTGAACAAATCAAACATTCAGCCCCAGTCACAGATCTGGGTGTAATTCATCGTTTTTTTGCTCACCATGCTACTCCAGTTTGGACCCAGCCATATGCAAATCAGTCTTGACCCTGCTCCACATGTGAACAGTCCAGCCCGAACTACCAAGCCAGATCCTCCGTGGACCGGAAACAAGCATCTCCTGGGACTGGTTTTGGGGTACCCCCACCTCCACTCAGCCAGGCTAGCTTGAATCTGGTGGGGTAACAAGCACGGGACCCACGTCTGGGCATACCCTTCCCACTTGGGGCGACAAAAGCAAAAAGAACAGATGATGGAATGCTGAACAAATCAAACATTCACCCCCAGTCACAGATCTGGGTTTAATCCATCTTTTTTTTGCTCACCACACCACCCCAGTTTGGACCTAGCCATATGCAAATCAGTCTTGACCTTGCTCCCCATGGGAACAGTCAAGCCTGAACTGCCAAGCCATGTCCTCCGTGGACCAGAAACCAGCATCCTGGGACTGGTTTCAGCAAGCCCAGACTGGTTTTGGCCTACATAAGCCTCATCAATTACGTATAGCTTGAGTTCTGTGACGCAGAGAATGTAGAGTGTCGCGGTGAATGGAAGACTAGATTGGGATGTGTCCCAAGTGATCACTAGTGCCTGAATTAAATAAAACCTTGTTGTTTTGTTGTAGTGGATGCCCTAAGTGCGACATGTATGCCCAGACATGGGTTCCTTGCTCCCTGTCCTATAGGATTCAAGCTATACTTAACCGACAAGGCCTAAGTAGGCCGAAACAAGTCTGGGGTTGCTTGTGTCAATGTCTTGACAGGAGTTGGCCTCGCAGGTCGGGCCGGCCTGTTTTCCTTGGAGCAGGAGCAAGACTGATTTGCATGTCTAGAGTAGCACAGTGGCGAAACAAAATGGATTGGAACGTAGCCCCAGCCAGCCAAATGGCTGAGATTAATTCAAGCATTCACCTTGTTTGTTTGAAATGTGGCACATCTATCTTTCCAACAGACTACCTAAAAAGAATGACTAAACAAATGATGATTCATTTTCCCTGGAGCACCAACCCAAACATCCTAAATAAGAGAGTAGACCGCTTTGTGAGCGCAAGGTAATGGAAGATTTACTAGTATTTGTGTTTCTCTGGTAATTAGGCTTCTGAAATCCAGGACCATACGGTATGTCATAAAATAAGCCCATAAACGGATGCCACATGAGTAACCCACATCCATGAGCTTGCCACATAGATTCTTGCAAACACAAGTGATAAAATCCAGTCCGAGTTGAATGAGTAATGGCTCGGTGGTGTGCTCAGTTTACACTATTAACTGTATAAGATGTTCCTCGACATCAGCTCAGTTGTCAAACGCAACCTCCACAGCACTGCCCCTATGCTCACCGCCCCCAGCCTAAGGGATATTCAATATTCCCAGAACAATTGTGCTTCCTATCTTAATATCTAAATCATCAGTTTTTCCAACAACGGAGACTGATGGCTTTTATCTTTTTTTTTTTTTTTTTTTTTTTAGTCCTCATATATGACATAGGCAGGAAACAAGCTGGGAGCGACCTGGGAGTGAGGCAGAGCCAGTAATGGATTAGTCTCCTTGTCGCACCTCCTTCAAACCATTTGTGTGGGAGTTTGACCATCGCCACCAACCTCCCCAACTATTGAAGTTTTTCTTAATCCTTGGACTATTATGAGTATAGTAGTGCATTGTACTTGCAGATCTGACCACCAAGAGATACGAAACCGCCCCACCATGTTACATTTAGCTTTACCCGGTATTTAAAAAGTAGTCCTACATTTTCCTCCTTTTTACTGAACTATTAGAGCAATCCAGCCTCCCAATGTGTTTAGCGTAGTCCACCCATTCAGAGATAGGTGGAATGGGGGGAGACCCAATTTATACATATTTCTCTTTGTGCAAATATTATCAGAGTGAAAAGCAGTGGAGTACGAGATTTCTCTAGTTAATGAGAGGCCCTGTCGCCAGCTAAAATCCCAAATATAATCAGTTCAAGGCTTACCTCTATATTCTACCCAGAGAATCCCGAAAGAGATTTACCCACATCTTGCCAGAAGAGTTGGATGGCTGGACACTGCCATAGTAGATGAACACCGTCCGCGTTCTCTATCGTACACTTAGGGCAACCCCTCTTCTTGTTTCCTCCCATCTTCGAAAGCTGCTTAGGTGAACAATACGCCCTGTATAAGGTAAACCGATTGTTCCTCCTAAGGGTTGCAGATCTCACAGTTACCCAAAGTGTAGACATAGATACTTGCCATAAATGTAGAATGTCAAGTCCAGGCAGGTCCACATTCCAGATCTCCTCAGGTAGAGTTGGGGAGCCGTGTTCCTCTCGAACCAGAGCCCAATACCACTTGGACACCTCTTTTGTGTAAGCCTGGTTTCTCTTCATCTCCTCCTCCCATTCTGTTTTGAGCCCAATATTGGATTGTTTACGAGACCAACTTGCTAACTTATAATATTTGAATCTGGATAGAGTGTAATTGGTGGTCTTTGCTAGGGAATCCCATGACACCAACGAGCCTTGTTCAAATAGCTGACCCCAGCTTACCAAACCTGCTGTTATCAATGGGATGGCTAGAGCATCTTGTAAACACTGAGGGGTCCCAGGTGACTTCCATATCGGGGCATTACTGCTATAATAAGGAATTCCAAGAATCAGTTTGACTTGGATCCATAGTTTACAGGCTGCAATTTAGAACTTTTAATTTGATCTTTTTAAAGTACTTAGGGTGGCAAAATTTGAAGAAAAAATAGTTACCTTGATCCGGAAGATTTTTTGTTAACACCCTGAGTCGAGGTGGAGTATGTTGACTGTTATAAGCAGTCTTGTATTTTTCAAAGAGAAGGCCCAATAATATAGTTGGAAGTCCAGGAGTGCTATCCCTCCATCTATTTTCTTTTTATAAAGTTTTTTCCAGGCTATTTGTACACTTGTTCTTCCATATAAAGCTACTCCATTCTCCCTGTAGCTTTCTAAACCATTCTGTTTTGAAATGCAGTGGTAAAGCATTGAAAGAGAACTTGGGGAGAATCGTCATTTTGACTATATTTGTTCTCCCTAAAATGGAAAGAGGTAAATGCACCCACAAGTGCAGAAACTTTTTATTTTCCAACATAATTCTATTGAAGTTTATGTATGCCATTTTGTCCAAGTCTTTGACCACTCTTACCCAGGTATCTAATTTCTGCCTTTTCTAGCAAAGAGTCCAAAGGGCCATTCCAGTCTCTGTCTTAGCCTCATTAACTAGATACCCATAAACTCTCCTAAAGTCCCCCATTGGTTCCATTATTACTGGTAGTGATGCTTTCCAGTCATGTGTGTAGATTATAGGATCATCTGTGTATAGCGCTTCTTTTTTAATCCAATCTAGGTTGAAAAGGCAAGATTTTCTGTTCTGCTCTTATTCTTCTTGCCAATGGCTCTATATATAGGTTGAATAACCAGGGCGACAGTGGGCGTCCCTGTTGAGTACCCCTGCCTATAGAGTATTTTGATGTGAGGGACCCATTATTCACTATCCTTGCTGTAGGGGCATTATATATTGATCTTAGTGCGCTAAGGAAGTTGTTCCCAAATCCATTTAGCTTGATTTACTTCGTACAAATAAGGCTAGCTGACTCTATCAAAAGCTTTTGCAGCATAAACCATAATGATAGTTAAAGGAATCTTTATTGTTGTAGCCACATTGATCACACTCACCAAGTCATGAGTAAGGTCACGAAGTTGCCTATGCATCGTGAAACCTTTTTGATTTTTGTGCACAATATCTCCTAGCACACTAGCTAGCCTTTTGGCAAGTATTTGTGTGTATATCTTGCAATCATTAAGCAAGGATATTGGTCTAAATTACTCAATTTCTTTGGGTCCTTACTAGGTTTTAAAATTAGTGGTATGACTGCCTCATTCCAAGAGGATGGGTAGAGCAAGTGGTTAATGTAAATACTGTTCAGTAATTTGATACGGTACGGGGTGAGCTCTTCCTTTAAAACTTTATATAGCTCATTCGGTATGCCGTCCGGGCCTGCAGCTTTCCCGTTTTTTAATCGCCTGATTGATTTATCTATTTCCAGGGGAGTTATTTCCTGATTAACAGACATTTGTTTTTTTTAAATTTTAATCTGGGGAGAGTGTCCTGTTGTATCCACTCCTTCACTTCTATCTGTGTTGATTTTGTGTCATCAGTGTATAGATCTTGGAAGAAATCCATAAATGCACTCCCAATACTGTGATCTTCCAAACAGCGTTCTTTGGTAGAACAGATCTGTACTCTTTGATCTCATTTCGGATAGTCTTGCCTTGTTTTCCAGGCTAATAATTTCCCACAACCTTCCCCATACTCATAGTGAGCCAGTTTACTAGCAGCCCACCTCTTCTGTACCCTACCTTCTAAAAAATTATGCTAAGTGTTCCTTGGCCTCTTTCAATTTCCTATGGAGCTCTGGTTTTAGACTAACATGTTTGCAGTTTGCAAGGTCCTTCTGAATCTTATCAATTCTAGATTCATGTTCTCTAAGTTTTTTTGCCTTTTCTTTTATGAGCTGCATAACTTATTAGCCTCCCACGTACGTACGCTTTAAATGTGTCCCACACAATGTGCACAGGAGCCAAGGCTACATTAATCTCGAAAAAAATCTACAGTATCCTTTTTCAAGGAATTTACAACACCTTGCTCCCCTAAGAGACTTCTCAACAGAGAACACTAGTTTAAAGCGGCATGATCCAAATGATGTTCTGGTTGGTGCACCACTGTAGAAATATATTTACTTAGCTTTGCATCAACTAGAAATAAATCTATCCTAGAGTGATGAGAATATTTTTATTCTGATAACTAAACTCTTTCCTATATCCCGCCCTTGACCTCCAAATATCTATCGGATCCAAATTCCTTATTAATTGATGTGTGGTCTCCCTCATTTTGGATGAGTTTGCTGTTTGTCTTACTGTAGATTTATCAAGGACAGGATCCAACAATGTATTGAAATCACCCCCTATAATGATGTTGTGCCTTGTGTCGAGTAGGTGTTCATATACTTCCCTAAGTGGGGATGGATCATCTACATTCGGCCCATAGTAACCCACCAATGTATATCCAATACTATGTATTTTAACGTTGCTTATTACCCATCTGCCCCCTGGGTCCACAATGGAACTCTATCTTAGCTTGTGCCGATCTTTTGAATAAAATTGCCACCCCTTTCACATTGCAGGATTGATTAGTGCATGCGAAGTGTACTATCCATCTATGGCTCTTCAAAATCTCATCCCATTCCTCACGACGCAGGTGCGTTTCCCGTAGTATTATTAATGTCATTGTTAGAGAGTTTTAGTAATTCCCAAATCTTCCTTTTTCTACTATACACCCTTAGGCCATTCACATTCCAGGATAGTACCCTTATTTCATGGGGTTTATGCTCTTCCTTTATCATTTTATATATTTTTGGAAACGCCAGCGCCTTCTAATGTACCACTTTTTTTTTTTTCTTCCTTTTCCCCATATGATACCCACCCAGTGCTTACAAAAACAGCTAGTTGTGTGTAACCCCACTTTCCTCAACCCACCCACCCTGGGGAACCCTCGCTGTATGTAAACGGAGTAATACATTATACTCCTAGAGCTCTAATTCTCCTGCCTATCTTCCTATGAACTCTTCTGTATTTTAATCTGGCTAATTAGACCCTCAACCTTGGAGACCTCCTTCATGTTGTACATTTTATTGTTCCACATGACCCTTAATGTTGCTGGGAATTTTAGCTGTGCATTTGCCCCCCCAGTGATTTCAAGATTTGAATATAATTCCCTAACTTCCACTGGCGGTCTTGTCACCTTTGCGATGTCTGACCTTATAGTATAAGACCAGTCACCCCTCTGAACATTTTTGACTGAGAGTTGCTGAAAGAATTGATTTTTATTACATAGGTACGAAAATTTACTAAGATTTTCCTTGGTTTATCTCTTTTTGGGTTTCTCCTAAATGGGTCCTGATGTACTCTTTGGATGTCTTGTTCCAAGTCAAAAGCAGTAGTTTCGGGAATAGTTTCTTTAAGCAAATCTATAACAAAGCCTTTTAAATTACCCCCTTCCACTCCCTCAGGAATATTTAAGAGCAACCTTAGGTTAGTTCTTCTGGAGTTATTCTCTAGTGACTCCAATTTGTCCCTAAGTTCTTTTTCTCCAGTTTTTAGGATTTTAATTTCCGTATAATTAGACTTGACCTCCTCCCGCAATACTCAGTGATGCTTCTATCGTCGATAGTCTTTCTGAGATGTTTACCATTTTGGTTTCAAGGTTCTCACAGGCTTCCTGAATTTTTGCTTGATTTGTGTAGTAAATTCCGAACCTTTCTTTAATGTTTCTAGAGAGTGAGAGCAATAGGGAACTCGTATCTGAAATCTATGTACTATTAGATGAAGTAGCACCTTCCGTACAAGAAGGCATTTGTGTCCCTCCCCCTTCCGGGTTATCTTCAGAGAGTGGCGAGAAGTTATTGGAAATAGGAAAATCTAGCACTTTAGCCGGCTGTGAATGGGAGACGTGAGGGAGCTTGGTTGATACTGCGCTCTCTGTGAGGCTTATGGCATTTGACGAGAGCATATTACCCTGGAGTTCTATCTCTTACTTTAAAGTAAGACTTTAATGATTGTGTAACTTTAATTTTGCCTCCTGAGGTTCTGGTGTTTCTCAGGGTCCCCAACTGCTTCTCTGCATGCATGTACAGGTAAGGTGGGAGAGATCTGCTCTGTTTGTACTCTGGTCTTTAAGCACCCCTACACCCTGGACCTGCAAAGGCCCAAACCCAGTGTTCTTCAAAGAGTAACTGTTTTTACCTGCAGCCGGAGCGGCTTCTGCGGTGGTTATTCCTGACGAATTGACCAATGGTTCCCCCTTTTTTTAGGTCTCGCCTGGCGTTCGCAGCGCACAGCGCTGCTCTCGCCATGTTAGGGCTTTTTGTAACCGATTCAAGATGTGCACGCGTACGGAGGGACAAAAAAAATGCACGCGCATGTGGACAGCCCGACGCCATCTTTGTTTACTCGCTCTACCCTTCCCTCGCCCGCTCCCTGGCGCTGCCCGGCGCCCTCCACACTCACTCCGCTGCTTCCCATAAAGTTTTCAGTCTGTGGCTAAAAGGCCCCGTGCCCTTCTCATACTCTCTGCGCTTCCATCCCTCCTGACCCCCAGTCCTTCGCGTCGCTGATTTCTGTGAAGTTTTTAACTCACTACTCAGTGTGTGTAAAGTAAAGATGTCTTCGATTCCCCTCTGCCCGCAGTCCTGCCCCTTCCCTCCACCCTCTCTCCATTTGATCTATTTATTCACCATTGCAGGCTACCTCACTGCTCCCTGTTTACAGCTCATGACAAAACAGCCCAGCCCCTCTGCTCCACTCTACCCACCACACACCCTCCCGTCACCCCGCCAGCAGCAGTGTTAAATGCTTGCAAACAAAACAAGCATTAAAAATGCAATAGGTCTCGCCTTTTATTAAGTTAAAGCCATTTGCTTTGCTATACAATACCATTAGCAAAGCAAATGGCTTTAACTTAATCAAAGGCGAGACCTATTGCATTTTCAATGCTTGTTGAAATATCCCTTCAAAATTGCCTTGCTGACTTCAATTTATTAGCTATCTTTATTTTATTAGGGCCATATATTTATTTCTGCAATACGCCCATAGGCTTCCTGCCGCTAGAGGTACCAAAAGCAACAAAGAATGGGATTCGGTTTTAGCACGTTTTTGTGGAACTGTGCAAAATTCGAGAGGTCCCAGAGGAGGACATTCCAAAGCGCCACATCGCGCATCATTGAAAAACAGTGCTTCAAGAAAGCATGACATTTCAGATATGAGAGTCCTCTGGGGAACACACAAGATTATCACGTTCAAGTGAAATTCAGGACCAGCGTGATTGAATGCTTCCTGTTCAATACAGAGAATGTTAAACTGGATGTGCTATTTAATCTGCAGGGCCCGTCCATGATTGTTCGATCTGAGGCAAGACACCAATCTTCTGGCAGATTTTGTAGTCTCTAGGGTTCATTGACGGTCCTGACTAAGTTCCCAGAGGGACAGAGTTACAATTATCGAGGTGGCCTAATACACATGCTCCTATCGCTGTGGAATGTGTGGCTGGGAACAAAAAGGGAAGTGTCTTCTGCAAAAGTGTTAACTTCAGAAAGCCAAACCAGGATGAAAAGTGACTCTTAAGATTGGCTCCAGTTTGTTAAACCAACAGGTGGCTGGCAAAGGTTAATCATTGCTTACCGCCACCTTTCTGTCTTGTCTCTATCAACCCTGCCACGTTCATCTGGTTGGCCAGTATTTGGAGGTCTGCTGAAATGAAATATGGGGAAAGATCTGGCATCAGGAGGCCCAATGCCCACCTTCATCCCTGATGATAAACAGTTTATCAAGGACTGCTTGAAGGATCAGCCCAAAAATTTCCATGCACAAACTAGGCAAAAAAAAGAGCACCGTTTTGGAAAGTAATATAGAGATTCGCCAACACAAAAAAAATAATTTCCAATAAGTACCCAGTTAGTTCTTTTACCACTACCCACCCCAAACCATATAATTAACCATACCTTCCTGTACCACTACCCACCCCTAAAAGCTAAACTTAATATTTCATTTAATTATTTCCGTTTTTTAGGGGAAACCCCCTCCAAACTCCCCTTTGTTTTTAATTCACTTCTAACCTTCCTTTACCACTAGCCACCCCTAAACCCAAAAATTACTCATCTCGCTTTACCACTACCCACCCCTGAACCCTAAAATTAACATTTCCTCTCTTTACCACTACCCTCAAAACCCTAAAATTACCCATACCTTCCTTTACCACT
This sequence comes from Calotriton arnoldi, assembly GCA_963921515.1. Lineage (NCBI taxonomy): Eukaryota > Metazoa > Chordata > Amphibia > Caudata > Salamandridae > Calotriton > Calotriton arnoldi. The sequence goes on from CAWUFW010004157.1 coordinate 53,480, forward strand.
AGTCACGCCTAAACCCTAAAATTAACTTTACCTCCCTTTACCACTACCCACCCTTAAACCCTAAATGTACCTTCATTTACCTTTGCTACTGCCCAATCTTAAACCCTTACCCTGCTTTACCACTACCCATCCCTAAAAAGTAAAAATGTCCCTTGTCTCCCTTTACCACTACCGCCCATGTACCCTAAAATTACTTACCTTTACAAATTGTTTTTTAAAATACTACTTACTTACCTTAGCAATACTTACCATGCATGGTAAAGGCATTTGTGTGATGAAGGCATGTGTTGAAAAGACAGCATGGTAAATAATGTTTTCTCCATCCTCATCTTAAAGAAATAGCCTGTAACCCAGCCCATGCCTAATAGCTCTTTCCACTGATGTCTTATATTTTCTGAATGTAGTGTGGTTGAGAGGAGGAGAAACAAGGAGCCATGGATCAATCAATATGAGCAAAATTTAATTTCGTACGGTCATATTCTGCCACAGGTTCAGACAGTGGTCAGTACCCATGGCGGCAGAATACTCTGTATCCGCAACTGCTGGTGATCTGTACATGCATGTGGGACACCTGGGCGCGCCTTTAAGTGGAGCTCCATTTTTCAGATCAATATACATACCCACATTTTGTGTGCCATTGGACTTATAAGAAAAGCTCCTAATAAGCCATCTGTCTTTCTGTTTCTCCCATTTCAATTTAGAAAATTCCACCCTCAGTGAATAGCATGTTTTAAACGCCCTATATTCCTGTGGCCTTTGGCTGTTAACAACCGTATAGCCCTTGGCAGCGGGTTTTACAGCTATAATGGAAAACCAAAAATCCAGCGGAATAGTACCTGGTAAACCTTCTCACTGGAGTTACAAGAGTATCTACCTGGAAGGATTCAATTAATTGAAAAGTAGTGGGAGGTTAAACAGGGCATGCATTTTTTCCAGGAGCCCTCAAGTAATGATAGGGGGACAGCTGAATAAATCATACTGCTCTCTTTACTTTCATCTTAGGGCAAAGAAGCAGGTTGTACTTTCATCTCAGGGCAACTAAGCAGGTTATATATTGGAAAGAAGAGTTATTGATAACACGTTGATTTGTTTAATAATTTGCAGAGTTCTGGTATGTTGCGTAATATTCCTTTCTATGAGCTGCACAGGAATGTATATGGTTGTTGTAAGAACAGGTATGGCTTCAAGGGCAAAGGAGAGAGTATGAGAGGAAGTCAAGTTAAAATAACACATCAGGCATAAGATTAAAAAATTGATACATGTGTCACTCCCGGTCATGGGGTTAATGTGTGGTGCCAAATGGGCCCCAAACCAACATGCACCTTCTTTGGGACCTTTGCACCCTAAGTAAAATCTGCTCACTACCTTTGGCGTTTAGTTTTGGCATAAGCCGATACCTTTCATTTTTTAGAAAAAATAATATATACGCATGTTGTGTGCTTTGAATGCCCCTTTCAGCCATTGAATTTTTAGGCTTGGACTCTTCAGTCACTGGCTCGAGACATTTTCGGTCGGATGTGGCTGTTTGGTTGTATCGTTCTGCCTCCATTAGAATGCATTGGATTCTATTTTACATCCACAAAGTACAGAAAATCATCACATATTACATATTTTAATTCTTACATTTATGCACTTCTGAGAGCCGGCATTTTTTTTGTTACTGTATTAGGTATTTTTCTTTTTTGCTCAGTGTACATTTGTTAGGTTATGTCTTTGTAATTTAAACTTTTGCATTCCACTGAGAATGTTTCTTGTAATGCTGCTGATACCAAGAAATGTGGAAGTGGGCACCAATTTGTTACAAATCTTAAAATCAGGATATTGCATTTAAGCATGAATATCGAGCAAAAGTATGTTGATAGCGACATTGTTCTCAAAACCCTCAGGCAAGTCTGTTGCCCGACTCTCGATCTTTCCTTACACTACACTCTCTCTGAGGCTTTGTTTATTCCCTGTTTTGGGGTAATGTTCAGTTGTGGTTTGAGTATGGCGACTGTATTTTGATTGATTTACTTATGTGCCGCCTATCACTAGATCATGCTAGAAGAGTGTTGTAAATTATTAGCAACTTTCATAACTCCTTTTGGAGCCTTTACAATCAACGCATTCCTTTTTAGGTCTCGCCTAGGCAGCGCTTGCACTGTCTCTTCGAGACATGCTGTATTCAATACGCCCAGCGCTTCTGGTTGGTTAGTTGGCCTGCCTTTCTAAATTCCTTTACTCTAGTTGGTTAATACTGTCCATATGTCCTGCCTTTGTGTGCTTGGTTCCCTCCCAGTGGACATCAATTGTTTTTTTGGTTGACTTTCTCTGGCCACCTGTTGCCTCCTAGCTCGCACCCCCTATCTTCCGTCATTGCTTCCGTCCTTCCTGCGCTGCTGACCTACTGACATAATGCATTGTATTTTGGTAACTTTACCGACCCTAGCGCATTGTATTTATTGTTCGCACCGACCTGCTCCACCCCCCTGCACGGCACTGCATTGACTTTTGTAGCAACCGCGGCACACCCCGCTTTAGCTGTAAACACCTAAAGTGTGGCGTGCCGCCATTGCTACAAAAGTGAATAAGTAAAAAAACAAAGGCGGGCAGACGCCACATTTCCTTTACATTTATTAGGTCGAGCCTGGGCAACGCATGCGCTGCTCTGCAAGTCATGCTGTATTGAGGTAGGGACTTGAAACTCCGCCCACTCTCCGCCCATATTTTTCATTGGCTTGTCACTGTGCACTGTAAACTGTGGCTGTTCATTGGTCAAGAGGCTTACTAGTCCCTCCTTAGTACCGCCATGTCTCATTTAGTAACCTCCCATGGCGACACGCCCTGTTACGTGTGTTGTTACTCTGTAGGCTTTAATTACAGCCTTCAAGCACTATTTTCTCGAACAGCTTGGTCCTGCCTGCTGTTGCAGGCACGACACGCTCTGTCCTGACACTTTTGTAAAAATGTTATTGCACGCATTTGCAATGCAATAGGTCTTGCATTTGCAAGGGTTTAAGCTATCTGCATTGTAAATGACAATGCCTTTTATTTATCTGTTTCAAAAACAACACATAAATAAAAGGCATTGTCATTTACAATGCCAGTAGCTCAAACTCTCGTAAATGCGAGACCTATTGCATTGCAAATGCTTGTTTTGGTTTCCAGCTGCTCTCACTGGAGTGGCTGGTCTCTCCGCAGGTTGAGCACGGTGCTTTTCAGCGCCGGGCCTGGCACCTCTCTTTGGGGTCATACGTTTAGTGCACGTCTCCCCTGCCTTCTCACCTCCAGGTGTGCACTGTGGCTCCCATCAACTGGTGCTGACACTGCCAGTTGCCACTGCTGCAGAGCCCCGGAAGCCGATGCGGGCCGCAGCACAGCGATCTCGTCGCAACTGCCGAGCAGCGAGCAACCGAGGAGAACCTGGAGTTGTCCGTGCAGAGACTCCGAGTGCGACCGTGAAATCCGAACGAGGGCCCATAAAACCTCGATCGGAGGTGCAATTCAGCGAGGGTTTATTGTAATGAAGATGCACTTGAGTTAGACACAATGCTGTGCATTGCATGTGTGCCGAAGAGAGCAGAGCTCGCGACCAACGCGCTAGCTGGCCACCATGTTCCCCCTATGTCAAGATGCACAATTTTCCGGCATTTATCCTTTCTTGCACGTTTTTCAAAGTCACCTAGAGAATGATAATGCTGGTCATGTTGCAAAGAGACTGTTTTCAGTTTCCAGATAACGTTTTTACTTGGCATTATGTACTATGAACAGCCAACACTTGTTGCACCACTTGGGGCAGTATCAGGATTTACAGTAAATTTCTTGTGCATTTTTCTAACTGCAGATGTGTCAGTAGTTGTTAATCAGTGAATAGTGTTCTCCAGGTCAAATTAATGGTTCCAGGATTGGGAGCCAACTTCCCCCTTTTAAAAGGATCCCTGCCTGAAAATCACCTCTTCTCAGAGATTAGACTCCCAGTGGGTGCCTTAACGTTTCCAATATTACAATACTATCATTGGTCAGAGTTTCTCCAAGTGTCAACAAAGGTATACACAACAAGAAACTTCCTTCCCAACGTATAAAATGTAATTGCAAAGAATTGACATAGAAACAGAAAACCACAATTTCATATGTACTACTTGATCATAAAAAATATACTGATGGATTCCAAAGACAATAGTAACCGCAACTGAAGATTTGTCTGAACTTTGCAAGATGCAGTACTACCAATTGCTCTCAATTCAGTGGCATGATCTTGAATCCATGTGACCCACTGCCTAAATTCATACTAACTGGGGAAATCTGCTCTAGCTAAAGAGAAATAGGTGTGAAAAGGGCTACAAATCATTGTTATTGTATAAAAGATGGGTATGGCTTAAAAGAATGCCGCAAAAGGCATTTTTGTGTCTGGAAGGAAAATTCTAACAGAAGATGGAAGTTTGTTTTCTTATGGATACTTCTAGCCGCAGATTCCTCAGCTTTAGAATATCCTCAGGTGCCAGACTGGATCTGGAAGATGCAAACAGTATTGCTCCCGCACACCAGTAGGTGGTGTAGTGTGGCTCTGTGCTGAATTTGTTCCACCCCAAAAGTGAAGAACAGAGCTGCATATAACTGACAACCCTGTGAACTGATCTCGGTTCCTATATTCTGGGCCTTCATACTCTGATCCAGAGCTCGCTGCAACCTTGTTTGCGTCAGTTGACATGTTTTTTTCTTCAAGATTTATTTTCCCAATGTGCACAGGAACTATGTCCCTCCTTAAAAACTGCATGATTTAAGCCTGGTAGGGACTATCTTAAAGAGATGTCTGTGCCAGATCCCTACAAGGTATCTCTCTAGTGTTTGGCGCACATCTCTTAAGTGCTGTGAAGAGTGTGCCCTTATGAACTCTTAGACAATCTGGGCCAAGCTGTATGTTGCAGAACACTTAGAGAAACCTTGGAAGTCATGCTCGAAGTAGAGGGCACAGCCCCGTTACCGCTCCCGAGGACGTTCCTGCGACTGGTCGTCATTGAGGTCTGCATCTTGCATAAGTTGAAATTTAAGTGAAAGAACAAGATCAAGCGGGATTCGTGAGTCCTGCAACTCTCAATCTCTGGGAGGGTGCCTCGTGGTCTTGCTTTTGTTTCACTATCGACTATCAGATTCTGGAACTGATACACCCAGAGTTTCCAGGTCTATCTGGGACGTTGCAACAGATGGAGGCATTCAGAGAGTCCATGTGGCGAATCTCCAGCTCCCACTGGTGGGCCTAAGGGCTCCAAGCATCTGCGAAGGCCTCCAATCGGGATACCGCCAGCAGGTCCGCCCTAGGTGCTGTCTGTGCCTCCAGAACCAACTTCTGGTTCCATCTCGACGCTGGAGCCAATTTCCATTCTGACACCAAGATCCACACTGGACCCTGCAACATCGACCCTGGCACTGATGCTGCAGTTGCCAGAGGACAACCGCATTCCTATTGTCCTTTCTGACTCTGAGCTGAATTCATCTGGGTCAGGACCAAGGTCACGTCTCAACGACACACCCAGCCCCAATTCATTCAGACTCCTATAGAACCATGCCTTTATCTGGAAGCTGCCGTCCAACATCATTTCTGTTCAGAGTCAACCTGCACTTTGGGATGACAGTGATGATGGGAATTATATTCCCCAACATAATGACAACTTATAACTGGACTTTCAGGATGCCAGTGGGCTGGACACTTCCCAAGAGTTTGGTGGTTCAAGCTCCCACCAGTATGGTGAACCATAATTCTTTCCCCATGACGACTCCTGACAAAGTGAAAACATCTTGAGAGTTTTGGAAAGCTGATTGTTTTCCTCAGCCAGCCTAACCCTATGGTAAGTCAGTGCCAGCTGCTTGTGGGGGAGATATACCCATGCTTTATATGACCTGATTGGTTAGATCTTACTGGCAGTCCCCACAACAATTTGGCTCAAACCATCCAGGAAGTCAGGATGCCTCAAAGTACATTATCCATTCTGGACTGGACGCTACTGACTGCTTGGGCAGGGCAGTTGGCACGAGCATTGTGCTTCAGTAGCACACTTGGATGAGACGGAGTCTTCTCTGGGAACGTGCAAGCCTCTCATGAATATGTGGTTCAGTGGGTCTCGCGAGAAAGCTGATTCAGCATGGGAATGCTTTAAAGAAAGCCAGGCCCCAGAGTGTTCCCTAGGTCTTTCTACCCCTATGAGACAGTATCCTCAACAATTTTGCACCTTTAGAGGCTAGTCCATAGGATTGGTGTTTTGTCCATACTAAAGCCCACCACCTCCGTAACAGGCACCCCAGTCCTGTCGGGGTGGGAATCAAGCAGACAATGCCCAGGCCATCCGAAGCAGTGAACGTCCCAGTCCTCCAGCATCCACATTCAAGCTGCTTGCCCCTAATTGCTCAGGACCACCCTGTGGGAGGCAGGATCCGCTATTTCCTCTCAAGGGTGGCAAAACATAACATCTGATAGAGACTTTTAGCTGCAGATTCCTTACCTTTGAATTTCCCAAGCGTCCGACTGGGTCCAAAAACATTTGCATGAGGAGTACCCCTGCGCGCCGTCCGGCGGCTCCGTTCGGTTCTGTGCGTCGTCTGCACTGGATTTGACCTTGCGGTCACCTATATAGGTGCCACCCAAGTGCGTATGTGTCAGTTCTTTTCTTTCCACGCCATTTAGCGCTGATCCAGAGAAGAGCTACCCCTGTCTCTTTTTGACAGACTTTTTTCCACGTTTTGTCAAAGATTTTTTTCTTGTGTGTCAAGGAAATGTCCTCCAGAAAGGTAGGGTTCAGACCGTGTGGCTCCTGTCACCACACTATCCGTTACCGACCCCGTACCATGTGTGCTTATGGTGTCTTGAGCGTGACCATGACTCAGTCGTGCTCGGACTGCCGGGCCATGGCACCGAAGACTTTGAGGGAGCAGTCCCTAAACCTGCTTGCGGCCAGGCAATCTCCACCATCTAGCGCAACTCCTAGGACCTGGACCAAATGGGATCCCGCTGGCCCTCTTTAAACAGGACAGGGACTATTGAGCAGAGATCCTTGACCCTCTTTTTTGAGAGGTCAGAACCTTTGGAGAAAATCTCAGCCTCCTGGAAGGACTTGGTCATCTCCCTTGTACATTAAAGCAGAGACAAGGCTACACCAAAAAACTACAGCCTGGTCGCTTTGATAGACAATGAGGCTAAGTACTTCGCAGGCACCCTACTAGAGGAACTAAAAGCTTGGGCATCAGCAATTTCCATCATTCCACTCAACCAAACTGACCGGTTTCTCTAAACTGGCATAATCACCAACATCCTGGCCATGTAAATGCTGACAGACGTAGCAAGAAGCACTAAACAGTCTCTCCATCTCTTCTTCATAGCCTTCAGAGCAGCCTTTGATAACATAGACCGGGCTAGGCTCTGCAGGATGCTGCTGGATATGCTGATTCTACTCCACACAGATAACTGGGTGCAGGTGAAGCTAAGCTAGGCAAAGGTTCACATCTCTCCAGACAGGTTCCAACCCCCAAAGGATTAAAACAAGGGTGTGTGCTCGCCCCCACACTATTTAACCTCTATATGGCGATCTGACAGTGTTTCACCTCTTGAAATCGCATGCCCCTAGGTTGGGGGGCATGACGCTCTCCAGTTTTTTATATGTAGATGATGTGGTCCGGGTGAGCCACTCAAAGGAGGCTTGTAACATCTCCTCAATGCAATGCAGGATTACTAAATGGAGAACCTCCTGGAAATAAACCTTGAGAAAACGATGACCTTCAATGGTTGCAGGGAAAAAAAACCCTGCCGGGAACTTGGGGAAAACACGGATCCGAACCACAACAAACTATAAATACCTAGGCATAAAAATTGACAAGGGGTCCATTTCGCCATGCAGAAGGAAGTAATCGAGAAAAGGTATGGCAATTGCAGTAATGCTGAGAAATCTTAAATTGAAGCGAACAGGCCCGGTCCTGACACCTCTCCTCCAGGTGGCTCGATCAAAATTCCTACCAGCTAGAAGCACGATTGATAAGACTAAATGTTGAGGACATGAGGAATTTGTTGAGCCTCAAGCAACAAGAATATTAAAACCTAACGGCAGAAGCGGCCAGGGCTGCAAATAAAATGAGACTGCACCGGATATATGAGCAAGGAGACAAAGCAGGGAAGCTCCTTGTGTGGCTCGATAAACGAAAAAGAGCCAGTTGTTGGGTGGCAGCCATCCAACCGACAGCGAAAGCCTCGCAGATCTCCAAGACATAGCAGATGCATTTGCGGCCCATTACGAGCGTACTTGTACTTTGGAGACAACAACCACCAAGCAAGACACCCTGGATCTCCTTGAAGCCAGACCCCTCCCTACACTCACACCTGCAGACACACAAATCTTAGATAGTGACCTGACGTGCGAGGAGGTGACGCAAGCAATTAAATCAAGAAAGGCACTGGGTCCCAACGGGATACCAATAGAATTATACAAAATCACAGCGACGCATACAGTACCTCACCTGCTCAAGATGTATGAAGAAAGCGGAGAGAATGGCATTCTACCCAGAGACCAACGGCTCACCTCAATAGTAGTAATCCATAAGGAAGGAAAACCGACTTACCAATGTGGATCTTATCAACCCATATCCTTAGTTAATGCAGAGGCAAAAATCCTTGCCAGACTTCTGGCCCTCTGTCTTATCCCGATCATTGACAAACTAGTACATCCGAACCAATCTGGTTCATGCCAGGCCGCAACACGGCCCTTAACCTGCGACGCCTCCATGGGGCCTTGGGACGTACAAATGGAGTCTGAGAAGATGCTGTTCTATCTCTCGACGCTCATATGGCTTTCGACACGATTGAGTGGGCATACCTATTTGCAGTCCTGGAACATCTAGGCATGGGACCCCGGTTCTTGGCCTGGATTCGACTCACATACACTGCTCCACTGGCACAGGTGGTAGTGAATGGTTACAGATCTTTCCACTCCAGCGAGGAACCAGACAAGGCTGCCCCCTTTCACCTCTGCTATTTGCACTAGTGCTTGAGCCATTGGCGGCCTGGATCCAAGGTGACCCACTGATCCGTGGCCTCTGCTGGACGGCAGACTGAGAGAACAAAATATCACTATATGAAGATGACATTCTTCTCTAGTTAGCTTCGCCCCAGTCCTCCATTTCTAGAATTCTAAATATTTTTGCCACATTCAGGAGATAGTCTGGATACATGATCAACTGGTCCAAATCTGTGGTCTTCGTCTTATATGGACCGACACCGCAAATTCCGAAGGATTGTGAGGCACAGGTGGTTATAAAGGGATTCTGATATTTAGGAATCTTTGTCACAACCAACCAAGATCTATTTACTACTAAAAATCCACCCCCCCCACTAAATCGGCTGAAAGGGAATGTGCAACACTGTGATCACTCCCTCTCTCCTTACTGGGCAGGGCGGCCCTCTTTAAAATGAAGGTGCTGCCGCACTTCCTGTATGTCTTACAGAACACACCGTTCCCGGTAACAGATACCTATATCAGAGCCATACAAGGTGAGGTCAGAGCCCTATTGTGGGATGGGGGTGCCCCTAGAATTGCCCTTAATAACCTAACCCTGGGAAGGTACAGTGGTGAAATCGCACTTCCAGACATCCAGGCATATTATTGTGCGGCGCAATTGACAGTGATAAATCAATGGGGACATCAACCTATGACGGAACCAGCCTATCGCATGGATCAGTTGGTTATACAGCCGGGGGATATTTACGCAAGCTTTATACCACACAGAGAAACAGTTCCCTGGTAGGGCCGACGTCACTGACGATCCAAATTCGGCATTCTACACTCAATTAGTTGGGATGGAAAAATAAGATCACTTTAGCAAAACCCTTGTGGGATTCCAACCTCCTGGTGGACATGAGTAAGAGGCAAGGATTTGACAAGTGGGACCTATTGGGTCTCTCGAGAGTGGGAGACATATACTCTGGAACTGGAATAATACCTTTTACAGACCTGCAAAAATCATATAATTTGGCTCCCACTGAGGCGTTCCGGTATTTACAACTCAGACACGCCCTGAGGGCTGTGATACCCATTGGAGAAACCCTTCCACAATCTTCGCCCCTAGAGGATAGACTTGAGGAACATATCACCCAAAGGGCGATCTCGCGAACATATAAAAAGCTTGTGAATAACTCTCCAGGTATGTTAATACGTTTGCAGGAGAATTATTACAGACATGCAGGCAGATGACTGGCATGAGGACCTAGCTTCCCCTAGAGAGGTAGCTATGAGGTCCCGCTTCCGCCTAATACAACTCAAAATATTACAGAGCTTATATCTCTTGCAGCACATTGGTAAGTATGGGTAGGCGATCAGACCCACTCTGTCGTAGAGGATGCGGACAAGAGGGAACGTTTTTCCATATAGTATGGGCCTGCCCCAAAATTCAATCCTACTGGGACTTGATAACACAATGTTTGATCAGGTTATACGGGGTGCTGCTACTGTTATCGGCCAAGTGGTGCTTGCTTAATGTATAGGAAGTGACTGATTTGGCGAGGGGAGAACAGATTGGGGTAACCCTGGGCCTGATGGTTGCAAAGAGAAACATTGCGCGTAATTGGGGCGCTGAAGCGATACCATCCCTAAACGACTGGAAGAAGGACATGGACTGGTGTATGGTAGCCGAGAAGACTATTTACAAAAACAGAGGTTGCCACCAAAAATGGGGAAGGTTGTGGAATAAATGGAATGAATACAGAGGCTTCTCATGCACCGTCCCTGCAGCCCAAACGCGGCACTCTGTGTCTGATGACGATAATGGATGAAGGGAGGTCCTCGAGGGGTGGTGATCAAGACATAATGTATCGAGGTAAAATGGAAAAATTATAATTTGCGATGGTGTGGCTTTGGTATTAAATTGTATGACACAAAAAGTGGTCGATGCAATGTATTAACTGTTCCTTTCAATAAAAAGGTTTAAATTAAAATTTAAAAAAATCCTACCAGCAATTACCTATGGAAGTGAAGCCCTGAGAGTCGGAGATGCTATGACTCTAGACAACACATTAGTTAAGGCTTACAGATTTATATTCAGCATTCCAAACTACTCATGGGCAGCACAGATTTGGATAGTTTGGTCTAAGAAAACAGTCCTTGGCAAGACCAGGTGCATTCATTGTCTGCTGGCATAAGATCAGGAATGCAGCTGCCAACACCCTGAATCATCTCTTAAGGCAAGAGCTGCAGCACCGAAGCACGTCACCTGCCAGGAACTTTATTCAAGAATCTCTTTTGAATACTGGACTATCTCAGGTCTGGGCTACTCCAACCAGTCACGCCGTTTAAAAAAAAAAAAAAAAACTTGTGAAATCAATAAAAAGACTATCACTGGTAGAAGACAAGGCCATCTTTTCAGGCCGTAGCAAAGCCTGGATGACAATCAGCAGCTATAAATCGCCCCTCAAAAATATTTCAATCTAGGCTACTCCAAGGCAAAGGAAACATTTTTAAAATACCGTTTGGGGATACTCCCCTCAATTCCGCATCTCCCGCCATGGCCAAGGGCACAATTCTCTAACTGTTGATTATGTGGGTTAGCAACAGAAGATCTGCATCTGTTCTATATCTGCAGCGAACTGAAGGACAAACTGATCTGACTGCTCAAAACTCAGTTTAACTCAAGAGGAATCCACACGTGGAGACAAGCAGTTATGGCCAACTTCAACGCAGAGGATCCGCACCTCAACTGCAGGCTGGTAAGATTTCTCGTGCTGTTGGAAAAAAAAATACTAAGAGCTAGCAAATACACTTCACCAGCAGCAGGCGTAGCTGCTACGGAGGAGAAGCGACCTCTAATCCATAATATAAAGGTGGGTTTGTAACCATCGTACTTTATTCCTCATGACCCGATCTTTATAATCTAACGTTGCTATTTACAGGACAAAGGGATATACTTAGTCTGCTAATGGATGTACTGTACTTATGCACTAACGAACTGGCTCCCTTGCTAAGAAAAACTGCTGCTGAATACTTTTTTAATTTAAGGGCAGTAACTTTGCACTATATCATCCGTGCCCCTTGCCCAGTGTTCCGACCTCTAAAACCGAATTGCCTCACGGCTAAGACAAAGAGAAAGAGTTTAGCTGGTTTTCAAACGCACTGCACTTAGGCATTTGTAAATCCTGGACATTGACAAATGCCCCCTCATCAACAAACTGCTGCTAAACACGTTTTAACATGTGTGTAGTTACTGCATTTTACCTTTTTAGCACACTTTTCTAGACTGTATGTACTGGTTTTAATTAACTATGCAAAATAAAATTACTTACTAGGAGGTCTCAGTCCTGATGCCAATCGAGGAAAAGAAGGTCACGGGACTGCTCCAGGAGCCCCAAGTCGTCTTCGTCGCACTCGAGGTCCACGGGACACTCTGGGAAGAAGCACAAAAAGAAGTCTAGACGTACTTCAACTTCACCTCGTCTGTCGGCTGGTGAGACGAGTGGGAACATTGACGTTCCAGGCATGGTTTTTGGGTAGCCATTGCCAGGGCCGACTCCGGGCCCCCACCCCCTCACCCCCCGTTTCGAGGAGCCGGAGTGACTGCTGTCATATAAAGGAGTTTTACGAGGCCATGTGCCGAGTATTTGAGTGGGAAGACCCTCCCGGAGTGCCTTTGGGCCCTGCAGAGTCAGAGGAGGCCGCATCGGATTCAGCGCCGACCGTTGAGTCTTATGGATCCATGCAGGTCTTTCTAATGTGACCTTCTCCGGTGCCAGCCCCATTCTCATCCCAGATGATTCGGAATCGGTCGGCGCAGATTCTGGTGCGAACAGGGCCCATTGGTCCTAGGTCGTTGGGTGAGCCTTTTCAAGAGCACACCGGCATTGGGGAAGAGTGGAAGGGGTCACTGGACCCCTTAGAAAACCAATTATACACCCCTGGTGAGAATTTGGACTGGTATGAGGAACTAGCAGAGGCCAGTGGGACTGGACACCTCTCCAGATTCTGGTTTCCTCTCTACAGAGGAGGGAGCATCTTATGCAGTGGTGGTGAAGAGGACAGCAGAGGTCCTTGACCTCGAACTTCCCTCTGTGGCGGTTAAGACTAACCTCTTGACCGAAGTGCGTCAGCCTGGGGCTTCCTCATCCGAACCCCTATTGCCCTTTAATTAAGCACTGACTGATGTACTTCTAGGAACTTGGACCAAGCCTATCACAGGGGCTCCTGTGAACACAATTGCCCACCGCCATCGCCCTGCCCTGGGTGATCCTAGTTTCCTCAGCCAACACCACACACCTGAGAGCTTGGTAATCCAAGCCTTGACTTCCCCTGGTGCTCCCCCCAGACAAGGAATCCAAGAGGCTGGACACACTTGGGAAGATTGTTATCTTCTGCCAGCCTAGCAATGTGAAACTGCATGCCTTTTGGACTGTTACTCCCATACCCTATGTGAAACTGTTGCGCAGGTACTGCCACAGCTCCCAGGGGAGGCCCGGGCCAACCTCTCCCACACAGTGAAAGATGAGAGAGATGCAGCAAAGTTCACCATTAGGTGTGGTCTGGATATGACTGACTCGCTGTGCAGACTGGTTTCGTCAACGGTGGCCTTACAGCACCACGTCTGGCTGAGAACATCTGGCTTTTCAGAGGATGTCCAGGCCAACCTTTGACATGCCCTTTGATGGAACTAGTCTCTTTGGAGAGCAGGCAGATAAGGCACTGGAGCGCTTCAAGGACTCGTGGGCTACAGCCAATTCCTTGGGTCTCTCAGTGACGCCTCACCACCAGTCTGCCTTTTGCCCCTTTTGTGGATATGGATATTCCGATCATGTGGGAATGGTAGCCAGAAGTCATCCGCCACCAATTCCTCTGCAGCTGCAGCCTCAAAGCCTTCCTAGTTTGGTTCTGCAAGACCATGGGTGCCCAATTGGAGGGAGAATCCAACATAATCTCCTCCACTGGCAGTCCATAACATCGGACAAATGGGTTTTGCAGATCATTTGGAGGGGTTACTCCCTTCCTTTCCAATCTTTCCCTCCCCCTTTACCGCCATCTCAAGAATGGCTGGCGGAGGATCATCTTTTCTTGCTCTGAAAGGAAGTTACAGCTTTCCCAGCCAAGTGGGCTATAGAAAGGGTTCTGATATCAGAAGTAGGTAGTGGTTGTTATTCCCTCTCCTTTCTGATACCCAAGAAGAACAAGGGTCTTCATCCTATTCTAGACCTCCGAACCGTCAATCTCTTCCTTAAAAAGGAGAAACTCAAGATGGTCACTTTGGCTCAGGTCTTGTCTGCCCTAGACCAAGGAGACTGGCTGGCAGCGTTGGACTTGCAGGATGCTTATTTTCACATCTGCATCCTGCCTGCCCACAGCGTTACCTGCGGGTTTAAGGTAGGTCACAAGCACTTTCAGTTCACCGAGCTTACCTTTGGTCTTACCAGCGCCCCTCGTGTGTTCACCAAGGTGATGGTGGTAGCAGCTCATCTGCGCAGGTAGGGGGTTTCAGTCTTCCCCTACCTCGACTGGCTGTTAAAGGTGGCCTCGCTCCAGACTGTCGTCTCCCGTCTCAAGATTACGGCAGACCTACATTCGCTGGAGTTCACTATAAACGCATCAAAGTCACACCTGACTCCTTCTCAGATGCTCCCTTTCATCGGAGCTGTTCTGGAATTAGTGCAGTTTTGAGCCTATCCTCCCGAGCAGCGAGTCCAGGATATTCAGGTTATGATACTGATGTTTCATCCTCTAGCCTGGATTTCGGTGAGAATGACTGAGGCTGCTGGGCATCATGGCCTCCTGCATCCCATTGTTAAATCATGGCAGATGGCATGTGAGGGCTTTGCAGTGGGACCTAAAGTTCCAGTGGGCGCAGCATTAGGGGAATCTCTCAGACATGGTCCAGATCTTGGAGGGAACTGCAAAGAACTTACAGTGATTGAAACAGAGGCAGATCCCTCTCCCTTTACCAACCAGATCTCACAGTAGTGACAGATGTCACTCCTGGGATAGGGCGGCCATCTGGGAGAGGTGGAGATCAGACAACTGGTCTCCGATGGAATCCAGATTCCACATCAACCTGTTGGAGCTCAGAGCGATCCGACTAGCGTTGAAAGCATTTCTTTCCTTGGTCAAGGAGAAGTTGGTGCAAGTGTTCAGGGACAATACTACCGCCATGTGGTACTGGAACAAGCAGGGTGGGGTCATGGACCCTTTGTCAAGAAGCCCTGCGTTTTTAGACATGGCTGGAACAGCAGGGCATAATCCCGGTGGTTCAACACCTGGCAGGTTCTCTGAACGCCAGGGCAGGTGAACTCAGCCGTCGCTGCGTAGCAGATCACGAATGGCGTCTCCACTCAAGGTCCCCTTCAGCAGTGGGGATAGCCTTGGTTAGATCTGTTCAGCTCTTAAGAGAACGCGCAATGCCAGCAGTTCTGCATGTTAGAGATTCCAAGGCAGCTATCGCTTGGCAACGCTTTTCGTCGCAAGTGGAGATTAGGCTTCCTGTATGCCTTTCCGCCTATACCACTAATGTCGAGCGTTCTCAAGAAAATCAGGAATGACCGGGCCCAAGCCATTCTTGTGGATCTGGACTAGGCACGTAGAGTTTGGTATCCTGAGTTACTGAAAATGAGCATTGATCATCCGATCAGGCTGCCCCTTCAAGAGGATCTTCTGTCACAGCAACAGGGGAGGGTCCTCCACCTGAACCTCTGCCTCCTTGCGTGGAGATTGAGCAGCAACAGTTGATAGCTTTTGACCTTCCTCCTGAAGTTTGCAAAGTTATCTTGCGGCCAGGCGATCCTCCACCAAATTTGATTACGCTTGCTGTTGGCAAAAATGTGTAAAATATTGTACAGAAAGGTCTATTGACCCTCTTTCTGCTTCTCTTTCTAATATTCTTCTCTTCATTCTTACCCTTGCCCAGCAGGGCTCTGCTCTGGGCACTCAATGTGTATGCTCCGTCAGCTTTCCTGCGGCTGCTTGACCAACCTTGTTTAAGTCCCCTATTGTAAATAGGTTCCTGAAAGGGCTTGTACATGTTTCCCTCTTTGCCCTTCATAATACCTCAGTGGGATCTAAACCTGGTTCTCACTTCTCATGTGTGCTCCCTTTGAGCTGCTTCACAATTGTCCCCCTTGGCTGCTTACAATCAAGCCAACCTTTCTAGTGGCAATAACATCTGCCAGGAGGGGGAGTGAGCTGCAGGCTTTATCATCCAAGCCTCCCTATCTTATGGTATTCTCCGATAAGGTGGTGCTTCGCACTCGGGCTTCTTTCCTGTCTAAAGTGGTGTCCCCATTCGGGACAATCTATCACCCTACCCACCAACAAGCCGATGCCCTTCCATTTCTTTTCAACCAGCCACACCTTCCACCCTCAGAACATCCCTCAGAGAAGCACTTGTTTGTCTTGCTTCAAGAAAAGCAGGATCTTTAGGCCAAAGAGAGGGTCCCTGCCCAAGAAAAAGTTATTACTCCCCGTATTTTCTTATGCTGAAGGATGGAGACCTTCATCCTATTCAAGAGCAACACATAAAGGCCTTCTTGCAGAAGGAAAAATTCAGGATGCTCATGCTGGCCCAGGTTCTGCCTGCCCTGGATGCAGGTGATTTGACAGAGGCTTTGGATTAGGAGGATGCTTACTTTCATGTACCCGATCTGCAGTCCTCCTGCCACTACTTGCAGTTCAAGATGGCCCGGGATCATTTTCAATTTTCCATGCTCCCCTTCGGCCTCACCAGTGCCCCGTGGGTGTTTACGAAAGTGATGGCTATGATCGCGTCACACCTTTAGAAGTTAGGTGTTACAGTTTTTCTCTACCTCGTCCATTAGCTATTGAAGACTGGTGTGCCACAGTTGTGGACCACCTCCACATGACGGTGAACCTCCTGACATTGTTGGGGGATCATGATCATTGCACAGAAGTTGCACCTTATTCTTTCACAAAGACCCTTTTCATTTGAGCCATCCTGTGTACAGTGCAGTTTCAGGCATTCACTCCATCGCAATAAGCCCAGGACATTTGGTCTATGATCCTGATGTCTCAGCCTTGGTCCTGGGTCTTAGTGAGAGTGGCTCTGATGCTTCTAGGTCTCGTGGCACCTGTTTGTCGACTCTGCCAGGTGATAAGCAGGCTCCACAGTGGGCCCTGAAGTCTCAGTGGGCCCAGCACCAGGGAAATCTATCTGATTCCATCCAAGTTTCAGACTAGACTCAAAAGACTTGCAGTGGTGGCTTAACTACAGTTGAAACGGCTGCAAATCCCTCCTCTCCCTGCCTCATCCAGAGTGGATGGTGGTGACAGATGTCATTGCTGGGATGGGGAGTATTCTGGGAGAGGTGGACATTAGAGGACTCTGGTCTCCAGCAGAGACTTGTCTCCACATCAACCAGTTGCGGGTCATTCGACTGGCACTGAAGGCCTTCCTACCATCCATCAAACTGAGGCTGCTTCAGGGGTGCTCACACACAAGTGTACCACCATGTGCTACTACAACAAACAGGGTGTGGTCCTGAGCCTGGAGACACTTCATCTGTGGACCTGGCTGGAGCGCCAGGGCATGTGAACCGCCTGTTGGGATTTTTAAAGCTCAGGACGGATGAGCACAGCCGGTGAAACTGGCGAAACATGAATGACGGTTACATTCAAAGGTGGCACAAGGCATCTTCCAGCAGTAGTGAGAACCCTTCCTAAATCTTTTCGCTACCAACAAGAACATGCGATGTCCCAGCTTTTGCGCATTGGGGTTTCCAAGAATGCACACTCTGAGATGCATCACTTGTAGAGAGGAGCTCAGGACTCCTGTATGCCTTTCTGCCGTTGCCTCTCCTGCCCATAGTACTGAAGATCAGGAATGACCGGGCCCATGTGTAGGAAACTGGACTCTGTTGCTGTATCCCCCCACTTTTTGCCTGGTATCTAGTGCAACTCTGACTGAAAGTGTACTGGGTTCCTGCTAACCTGGACCCCAGTACCAGTGTTACCCAATTGGCACCCCATTAGGATTCCTGTTAAGTCCCTAGTAAGTGGTACCTCTGGTACCTAGGGCCTTGGAACTAAACAGGGTCCCACAGGGTTGCAGCATGAATTATGCCACCCTAAGGGGCCCCTCACCAAGCTCATGCAAACTGACATTGCAGCCTGCTTGTCTTAGTGCAGAGAGAAATGAAGAGTCAAACACCCCTATATGCCATGCCAGCAAAACACTGCATGTGGTATAGGTAAGTCACCCTACGGCAGGCCTTACAGCCCTAAGGCAGGGTGCACTATATTGTGAGTGGATGTGTCCCTGTGATAATAAAGCAGAACCGTAGATATTACAAGTGCACAGGGAAGCCATGGCGAGTCCATGGGCTGGACACTCATTACGAGTTCCCCAGCTACATGATGGCTTCAGTGTACCCTCAGGTGTTTGATACCAGACATCCTTATCTTGATAAATCAACACTGATGCCATGGTGGATTTATTAAGCAATGCACCTAGAGGGCACCTTAGAGGTACCCCCTGAAAACCTACTGACTACAAGTTTGTTGACTGACTGGTCTCAAACAGCCAGCCACCATAGACATGTTTCTGACCTCCAGAGATGGGAGCCTTCGATCTCAGAGACTAGGAACAAAGCCTGCTCTAGATGGAGGTGCATTCCAGGGCGGGAAGCTTCAAAGGCTCTGCCGCCTTTGTTATGCGACCCAAGCCTCTCCAGATAGTGGAGATGCCCACCCCTGTCCTTCTCCCACTTTTGGCAGCAAGACAGGTGGGAAAATTAGTAAGATTTGGAGGTGTGCCCACATTCAGCTAGCACCACCCGTAGGGCAGGCCAGCTGATGTGGACCCCACTTTTCAGATTCCTCCATCCTGTTTTGGATGGAATCTGCATTCTAGGGTCAGGGCTATGGCCACTTCCCACTGGAAGTGGTCATATAGAGGGTGACGACAACCTAAAGATAGGTAGCCCACTGGCTACTACTTACCACTCCCTATAAATTCCCCTAAATTGAGTATTTAGGAGGCACCACTGAGCCCAAGAACTCAGACTCAACTGCAGCAGAACTGTGGACTTTTGGTGCAAAATCCTGCCAGTCCTCAGCCCTCTCTCGACAATCACGACACACTGGCTCGTCCTGCAAGCTGGAGAACTACCAAAGCCTTGGGTAGCCTGCCAGTACTTTGAAAATCACCTTCAGTCTCCCTTGGAGTAGAGGCTCTACTCCTCTGTAGTCTGCAGGCACTGATGAGCAGAGTCTGGTCCACTGCCTTGCAGCTCCCCAGCCCAACCGACGCCGTAGAAGACCAGGAGAAGGTACTTGTGCTCTGGAAGATCAGATCTGTCTCCCCACGGAGTGTGAAGACACCAGGACCAACCGGAGCCATATAGCACCAACCCCCGGGGTACCGGATGCCCTGCACCAAACACCAACAGTGAGAGTCCAGTCCCTATTCCCACTGCACCAGGACAGGACCAAGCAGCCATCGAGGGACGTCCGCATCACTGAGACCCACTTTGTGAGTGGCCCCGCTGCCTTGATTTTGCCCCTGCCAGCTGTTTGTCCATGACCACGAGGAGCATTTTTGCACACCCAGCCTAGCCGACTTAACCACTCTGCACCTGAGCCGCCCAGCCTGGGTCCCGACGAATCGGCTGTGCCCTCTTTGCTCCGAGACCCCTTGCGACCCAAGCCCCCGTTTGGGAACTCTCAGACTTGTGCCCCTGAGCAGCCTGTTTTCGGGCAGCCCCCCTTCTCATTAGCGCACCAGCTACCAACTTTACCAGCACTCTGCTCTCAGCAGAACCCGGGTGGTTTCCGAAGAACTGCTGGTAGTACTTTGGACCTTGGCCCACTACAACTCCGAACCCTGAAGGTGAACCCCCGAAACAGACTGTACCTACTCTTATGCATCTCTGACTTTTCCTTCCATAGGATTGCATTGTGCGTAAAGTCGAACAACTTTAAAAGCTTTACTTACCTGTATGAATTGCTACTGAAAACAGTACTTACCTTTGAACTAAGTTCTTGGTTCTGAAACATATATAAAAACAAGGGTTATTTTTTCTAAATTGGTCTCAGATTTATTCCTAATGTGTGTCATTTATTGCCTCTGTGAGTACAACAAATGCTTAACACTGCCCTCTGATAAGCCTAACTGCTCGCCCACAGTACCACAAAAAGAGAGTGTTAGTATTATCTACTTTAGCCCCTGTAAACCCATTGGGGACCCACTGGACTCTGTATACAGTGTACTTCTTTTTAGTGCACTATATAGAGAGCCTGCTTCCTACACGTAGTGGCTCCATATTCAGCAAGGAGAGTATGGTACCTGGAACTTCTGTGCAGGAGCCTCTGTACTCTGTTCAGGCTACCACTTTGGCAGGGTCTCCAGTCGCTGCACCAGAGCCTTCTGCCTGCACCTCTATGTGTGGACATTGAGAGGCGTCAGCTGCATTTGTTCTTCCTCCCAAGGTTGTGGATGTAATCCCTGCTGCATGGGGCCTTTCTACAAAGTCTGTCTATGCTGGGTGCTAGGACAAGTGGGTAGCCTCATACGGCACCTGCAGTGCTGACCCATAACAGGCCAAGTTGTTGGATGTCTTGCTATATGTTTTCTCCTTAACCCAGGAAAGACTTGCTGCAGGCACTGTTATTTGTCTGCACTTTTGGCGTTTAGAAACCAACCACCTTTGTTCAAATCACTTGTTGTGATTAGTATTCTCAAAGTTTTGACTCGTGTTTGCTCCCAATGCACAGTTGTCCACTCCATCTCCTGCCTCTGTTGACTGTATTTTTGGTTGCAGTGACTTCAGTCCGTCACATGAGCGAACTCCAAGTTCTGTAGGTGCAGACATCTTATACTACCTTTTTCGAACAAAGTGTAACTGCAGACCAAGTGGCATGTTTACCTAAAGTTGTTACTGCTTTTCACGTTAGAAAATCCATCACTCTTCCAATGTTCTTTGCCCTATGTCACCCCTCGAAAGAAGAGGAGGCACTCCATTGGCTGGAGTTTTAAGCTTCTACATAGATCAGACCATTAACCATTGGGTGGGCAATCTGTTTTTTGTGGTATTCTCTGGGGCGGAAAAAGTGAAGGCAGTGCAGAAAAGGACTTTGTCAAGGAGTATAGTCCTCTCTATCAAGATTTGCTACGCATTGGCCAAGATGCAGCCTCTGGAAAGACTGAGGGCTCATTCCAACAGGTCCAATGCTGCTTCCATGTGGAGTGCCTGTACTTGACATTCGTCAAGTTGTGACATGGGCATGAGTACACATGTTCACAAAGTACTATTGCCTTGACAGCCAGTTCTGACGAGGTTGGGCATTTTGCTCATTCAGCCCTGCCAGATATTTTGATCTGAGCCATTCCACATACCCACCACCTTGGTGAGGTCCAGCCTTAGTATCTATTCTGAAGATGAGGAATCTGCAGTGAGAAGTATCCATCTGAAGAACAAGTTACTTATCTTCAGTAATGCTCTTTCTGGAGGATACTCTATCCAACCTCACCAAGCTCCCTCCTTCCAAGCCGTTGCAATACAGCATTTTGCTAATACTAAGGCCAAGTCCACAAATCCCCCTACGGGTTTAGTCTTTTTTGGCTTGTATCGACCCAGTAAGCAATGTGCCACCTCGTTGGGTCCCAGTCTGCTAATTAACTCAATCAAATATAGTAGTATCTCATTCCAAAATTGGGACAGCACTGAGCAATGCCAAACAATGTGGCAGAAGTCTGCTTCAGAACATCTTGGGCATACGTTCAACACACCCCGATACATTTGCCCTATGAACTTTGGAATTAAATAAGTGTGGTGAAAGCAGATAAATCAAGTGTATCCGATAGAGACTTCTAGCCACAGATTCCTTACCTTAGAACATTCCCCATGCATCAGACAGGATCTGGAAATTTTTCATGAGCAGTGCCCCTGCACGTCAGTAGATGGCGTTGTTCAGCTCTGCGTGGTGTTATTGCCATTGTCTGCAAAGGAAGGGATGTTCTCTGTGCCTATATAGGCGCTATCAAGGCGCAGTGACGTCAGTTCTTTTCTTTCCGCACCAGCGAGTGCAGATTCGGGAAGAGCTACCCCTTAGTCAATTTTTTACTAGGTTTTTTTTTATAACATTTTGTCGAAGTCGTTTTTGAGGTTTACAGCCTGGTGTGGCGTGGATGTCTTCGAGGAAGGCTGGCTTTAAGCCCGGTCGTGCCTGTCACCGACAAATATCAGTGACTGATCCGCACCTTGTATGCCTTTGGTGCCTGGAGCGGGACCACGGCGATACAAAAGGGGATGATGGACGGAACGTTTGAGCCAAACAAACACTCACCCCCAGTCAACTGATCTGGGTTTAATCCATCATCATTCCTTAGCTCACTCCACCACCCCAGTTCAGACATGGCCATATGCAAATCAGTCTGACCCTGTGCCTCATGGGAACAGTCCAGCCCGAACTGCCAAGCCATGTCTTCCCTGGACCGGAAACAAGCATCCTAGGACCGGTTTCTGGCATTCCAGCCGTCATCAGCCAGGCTTGCTTGAATCCAGTGGCAAAGTGAGCAAGGGACCCACGTCCGGGCATACCCCGCCAACTTAGGGCGAACAAAGCGATACAAAGGGGGATGATGGACGGAACGTTTGAGCCAAACAAACACTCACCCCCAGTCAACTGATCTGGGTTTAATCCATCATCATTCCTTAGCTCACTCCACCACCCCAGTTCAGACATGGCCATATGCAAATCAGTCTGACCCTGTGCCTCATGGGAACAGTCCAGCCCGAACTGCCAAGCCATGTCTTCCCTGGACCGGAAACAAGCATCCTAGGACCGGTTTCTGGCATTCCAGCCGTCATCAGCCAGGCTTGCTTGAATCCAGTGGCAAAGTGAGCAAGGGACCCACGTCTGGGCATACCCCCGCCAACTTAGGGCGAACAAAGCGATACAAAAGGGGATGATGGACGGAGCGTTTGAGCCAAACAAACACTCACCCCCAGTCAACTGATCTGGGTTTAATCCATCATCATTCCTTAGCTCACTCCACCACCCCAGTTCAGACATGGCCATATGCAAATCAGTCTGACCCTGTGCCTCATGGGAACAGTCCAGCCCGAACTGCCAAGCCATGTCTTCCCTGGACCGGAAACAAGCATCCTAGGACCGGTTTCTGGCATTCCAGCCGTCATCAGCCAGGCTTGCTTGAATCCAGTGGCAAAGTGAGCAAGGGACCCACGTCTGGGCATACCCCCGCCAACTTAGGGCGAACAAAGCGATACAAAAGGGGATGATGGACGGAACGTTTGAGCCAAACAAACACTCACCCCCAGTCAACTGATCTGGGTTTAATCCATCATCATTCCTTAGCTCACTCCACCACCCCAGTTCAGACAAGGCCATATGCAAATCAGTCTGACCCTGTGCCTCATGGGAACAGTCCAGCCCGAACTGCCAAGCCATGTCTTCCCTGGACCGGAAACAAGCATCCTAGGACCGGTTTCTGGCATTCCAGCCGTCATCAGCCAGGCTTGCTTGAATCCAGTGGCAAAGTGAGCAAGGGACCCACGTCTGGGCATACCCCCGCCAACTTAGGGCGAACAAAGCGATACAAAAGGGGATGATGGACGGAACGTTTGAGCCAAACAAACACTCACCCCCAGTCAACTGATCTGGGTTTAATCCATCATCATTCCTTAGCTCACTCCACCACCCCAGTTCAGACATGGCCATATGCAAATCAGTCTGACCCTGTGCCTCATGGGAACAGTCCAGCCCGAACTGCCAAGCCATGTCTTCCCTGTTCTTTTCTTTCCGCACCAGCGAGTGCAGATTCGGGAAGAGCTGCCCCTTAGTCAATTTTTTACTAGGTTTTTTTTTATAACATTTTGTCGAAGTCGTTTTTGAGGTTTACAGCCTGGTGTGGCGTGGATGTCTTCGAGGAAGGCTGGCTTTAAGCCCGGTCGTGCCTGTCACCGACAAATATCAGTGACTGATCCGCACCTTGTATGCCTTTGGTGCCTGGAGCGGGACCACGACCTGAAGACCTGCCAACCAATTCACCCGAATGCCTTGAGGGAGCGATCCCTCAAGCTGATGGCGGCGCTACGTGCAACGCAGCTACGTTCACGGTCCCGGTCAAGGGGAAGGTCCCAGGAGCAGTCGCGGAGCCCAAGGTCGTAGTCTCATTCGAAGTAGTCCAGCCATTCGGGTAAGTCCAATGCGCACACAAAGAAAAAGGTTGAAGCGTGATTCGACTGCACTTTGTCCGTCTGCCAACGAGATGAGGGAACGTCACCTCCCAGGGCCTGACTACGTGTTTGAGGCAGCGTCTGGGTCGGCTCCCCGCCTCCCCAAGTTTCCGGGAGCCGGAGCGACCCCTGCCAAATTGCGTGAATTGTATGAGGCCATGATGGACGGAGCTTGCCTGAGCCTAAATAGGCCGCCTAGAGTGTGAGCTCCGTCAAGCCATCGACCTATCCTACAAGAATCCTGCATCAGGGCTGATCAATTGGCCCAAAACGCAAAGATTTGCACACTATAACGTGCTGCCTATGCACTGAGCCGATTATCGGGCTCCGTAGCGGGCGCTACATAAAACATTCGGGCGCCGGGGGTGCCGCTGCAGAAGCCGGAGTGACACTGTCCTGCGCACCTGCCGTAGGAGACCGGGACCGGAGAACTCTCCCGACGACCAACTGCAAGTGCGGGGGCCCAATTCACACCGTGCCCGAGCCAAAGAAGCTGCAGCCCCACCATCGATACGGGACACCGGCGGATCGTGGGAAGTGCTGGCCTTGACAGCGGTTTGCAGGTCGGAGGAGCTGGGCGGCCTGCTGAGACTACTGCCGGGAACGCTGTGGCAGCCGTGGACGGAGGTGAGGCTCCTGATCCGGCCCTGGTGGCCTGGGACTGAGGAACGAGTTGGGGGTTCGCCGAGCGGATCTCCCTGAGTTACCTGGACGGGCGGCCTTGCCTGGGGGCATCTGCTGTTTCCTCACTGCTGGCGGCGCTGGATACTGAGGAGTGTTGCGGAGGCCTATGCTGGGCCTGCTGTGCAGGTGGTGAGCGCCTGAGCTGCGGCAGTAGGCGATCCGGTTCTTCGAGGAGCCCAGCTGCGAGGGTTACGGCCACAGTTAACAGCGCGCCGGAACGGCTGCCCACACTAGCGCTGCAAAGACCACTGAAACCCTGCCACGTGGATGGGCCCAGCCGTTTCCCTGCGCTTTGTGGAACCGGCGCAGGTATCGCGCACTTGTACAAACGCTGCTGTCCTCCTTTGGGATCTGAGCACATACCGGGGAATCTTTACTGCTCCATACCAGAATTTTGCACTGCTGTGATTGTTACGTGGATTGCGTACCCGCCGAAATTAGAGCCAGGAGCACTGGAAGGCTTTCTACAAGACGTCCCTTTTTTTTACGCCAACAGTGGGAAAATACGCTTTTCTCGCATACACTTTTGCGCAACGAACTTCCACAACTCATTGAAGTGCCTACTTGGCGCTGGTCAGCGCAGGCAATATGGGGAAGGTTGA
Organism: Calotriton arnoldi; assembly: GCA_963921515.1. NCBI lineage: Eukaryota > Metazoa > Chordata > Amphibia > Caudata > Salamandridae > Calotriton > Calotriton arnoldi. Next base: position 78,953 of record CAWUFW010004157.1, read on the forward strand.
TAAAAATCAGCCCAAACTCCAATTTGAGCAGAGGAAATCCAGGCAGAGGGAGCGTTCTCCCGAGGAGAGCTTGAACGACCACGTAGTCCTACAGGAACCAGCGGAGGGGGATATCCGCAAAATCCTGGCTGCAATGCAACAGAGTCTGCAAAAGAGCCTTTCCACTATCGATAGTAAGATCGATTCCCTGGCATACCGTATGGAACGCTTGGATAAGCAAGCCGAGCGCATAGACATGACGGAGCGCAGAGTTGCGGACGTGGAGGAAGCGCATACGGATATGGACTCTGTGCACAAGCAGATGGGGAAAGCACTTCAGGCTCTCCAGGACAAGGCTGAGGACCTTGAAGCGCGCTCTCGACGAAGCAATACCTGCATCGCGGGCCTGCCAGAGTCAACGAGTGTGGACATCATGGAACTATTTGTTGAAAAGCTACTAGTGACACTGCTGGGAGCTGAAACGTTCTCCTCGATGTTTATTGTGGAGCGTGCTCATCGCTCGCTGGGCCCAAAAACACCCCCTGGAGCAGCTCCGAGGCCTATAATCGCTAAATTGCTAAACTATAGGGATAGAGACGCTGCCCTAAAAGCCGCTCGGGAGAAGCAATCATTACAATACGAAGGGTCTGCTATTGCATTATACCCGGACTTTACTATGCGTGTGCAGGAGGCACGTCGTCAATTTGCACCACTTAAGAAGCAGCTGCGCGATCAGAATTTGGATTATGCCATGCTGTACCTGGCGAGACTCCGTGTGAACAGACAAGGGAGGTCTTGGATCTTCACGGACCCGAAAATGCTGCAGAAAGCACTGGAAGAATGGTTGAAAGATAAATCGCCCAGCAACGGACTGACCAACCCAGAGGGAGCGGCTGGAGGCAGTCTGGATGAGCAGGATTAGCTGTGTTGGCGCTCACTTGAACAGATAAGATTCAGTTTTGCAGGGGTATAAGTGCGATACATGGTTCATTCGGGCCTTACCTGTTAGTTGTGGGGAAGAAGATACCTGAGTGGCCCTGAAATTGTTATAGGCAATAACCTTGCGCAGACTAGACGCGCTAGACTGGTTTCGAGGTCCCTACACCTGGGATTTGCGCCAGTCTGATCTGATACAGTGGCAGATAGGCAGACTTTGTGCAGTTATACTCAGATGCACTAGAATTGCTAGATGGCAGGCGGAGCTAGATGACTAGCCTATTCAGTACAGGACAAGTACTGGCGCAGGCAACATCTGCCCACGCGTGTATACCGCTACTTCAAGTATTGCTGTGTTGATTTTTGTTTGAAATTGATTAATGTGAAATTTGCTATGTTATTGGGGGCTAGTACGGGAGGATTCAGCCATGGCAAGGTTGGGGTTTGCCTGGCGTAGGTGGGGGTTGGGAGGAGGGCACAGAGACTTACTTCCTGCTGGGAGATAGACGATGTTTTCACGGTCCTTCGCCATTGCATAGTTGGAGTGGGCTTAGCGAGGGGGAAGGGGGGGACACAGTCATAATTTCGTATGTGCACTATATGTTATGATTATAGGACTGAGCTTGCTGGGCAAGTCACGCTCTGCCAGAGACCAGATAGGCATCATTGTACTTCCACCAGTGATTATTGTGAAACTGATTAACACCCATGGCTCAGTCCCATAGTACTAGGCTACGCATCTTAACCTGGAATGTGCGTGGCCTAAATGATCACAGGAAACTAAGGAAGGTACTGGCCTGTCTAGCCAGGCACAACATAGATATAGCGCTACTGCGGGAGTCGCACCTACCTCTTACTAGTCCAATGCTCCGTAGCAGAGGACTACAAGGCAACACTCATGTAGCGAGGTTCACGTCCCATGCCCGGGGGGTGATTACTTGGGTTAACCCAAAGTCTGAGCTAGAATTAGATCCCTTAGACTCGGACCCTGGTGGGCCATTTGTCATCTCTAGATGCAGGGGAAAGGGAATTGACCTGACCTTAGTCAACCTATACGGCCCTAATTTTGACAACCCTACTTTTTTCACTGCACTGCTGGAGAAGATGCGGAATTATAGTTGGGACAAACAACTCTGGGGGGGCGATCTTAATTGCGTGTTAGACCCCTGGCTGGATAGATCTGGGGGATCGGAAAGACGCATTAGAGCATCAGCACGCACTATTGCGGATGCAATGACACAGCTAGAACTTTGTGATGTTTGGAGAGAGCGTCATGCGGGGAAGGGTGGGTGCACACATTATTCTGCATATCATGACTTACACACGAGAATTGATTATTGGCTGGCCTCCAGGACCGTACTTAACCAGGTCCGCGAATGTGAGGTGTTCCCTCGCACCTATTCAAATCACTCGCCAGTACTGCTGGTCGTGGAGAGCCCGCTTAAGCACATCCCCCCCCCCATTCACATGGCGCTTCCCCCCCATACTCACTACTTGACCCTGTCTTCAAAGCGGATCTTGCGGAAGCTATAGATACCTTCTTTGAGAAAAACATTGTATCAGTAGACACGTTTGCAGTTGTATGGGAAACGTTCAAAGTTTACATCCGAGGAATAGCCATGGCCTTCGCAAACGACTGGCGGACTTAGAAAACGCCCTCAAGTCATTGGAACAAAGGTTCCTTGCTGACCCAATGGCCAGTGTTGGAGAGGAGTTTCAGTCACTGTTGGAAGAATATCATGATACAGCAGACTCTGAAATTAAGCACTTAGGGAAATACGCGACGGCCCGCTCATATGGTGAAGGCGAACGACCAGGCTCTGTACTGGCCTCGCTCCTAAAGAAACGTAGAGAGAAGTCAGGAGTAGCTGTCCTTAACAGTGAGGAAGGGGTGCCTTTATCTGACCCTACGGCGATTGCCGATAGATTCAAACAGTACTACTCCTCTTTATATGGCTCACAATGTGGGGATAATGAAACTGATATCATTGACTACCTGGCACACATCAAGCTGCCCTGGTTGACAAATGCACACCGGGAATATCTAATGCGCCCGCTGGATACCGAAGAAATAGTTGCAGCGCTTGCTGGGATGAAATCAGGCAGTGCGGCAGGCGTTGACGGCCTAACGGTAATATTTTATAAAGAATTCCAGGGAGTGCTTATCCCGCATTTGGCAACGTTATTTGAAGAGATGAGTGAGAGCGGAATTATGACCCCCTCGATGAGCGAGGCTTTAATTGTGGCAATACTCAAACCAGATAAACCGCCAACTGAATGCACGTCGTATCGCCCACTGTCATTGCTGAACATTGACACGAAGATCTATGCTAAGATCTTGGCAAACCGATTAGCACCTCTGGTGCCGCTACTGGTGGTGCCAGAACAAGCAGGGTTCGTCCCTGGTAGAAATCTGATGTGCAGGCAGTGGCTGTGTTCCTCGACATGGAAAAAGCGTTTGACTCGGTAGAATGGTCGTTCATGAAGCACATCCTGACGAGATTAGGACTGGGGGGTATATTCTTGCAAATGGTAGGCGTCCTATACAATTCTCCCACGGCCAGAATAAAAGTCGGCAACATGGTCACGACACCGATCAATATAACTAGAGGTACACGTCAGGGATGCCCGTTCTTCCCGATATTATACACCCAGGTGGCGGAACCGCTAGCTTGCGCATTACGGGAGTATCACAGTCACAGGGGCATACGCTTCCCGGGATATGAGCTAATTATCTCTACATATGCCGATGATACGTTGTTATACATACGAGACCCTGACCTCAACCTGTCTCCAACACTCCGAGAGGTTGTCAAGTTTGGCACAATGTCGGGGCTGAAAGTCCACTGGAATAAGTCCATATTTCCCCTTACGCCTATTACGACACATTTTACTCCTGATTATCCGCTACGATGGACGACGGAACAGGTGCGTTACTTGGGCATTAAAATTCACACCGACTCAGAGGTGGTGCTGAGAGAAAACTATGGGGTTGCGGTTGACAAACTGGAAGCAGATGTGGATAGATGGATTCGCCTCCCTCTGTCGCTAGCTGGTAGGGTTGCAATTATGAAAATGGTGGTACTACCTCGCTTTTTGTTTCTATTTGCCAATATCCCTATGGTTCTGCCTAGCTTGTTTTTCCGGTCGCTACATTCATTGCTAATCAGACTAGCCTGGGCTGGGAAACACGCTCGGGTGAAGTGGGACATCCTTACTCTCCCATACCACTTGGGAGGATTGGGCGCCCCGGATCTCGATCTATACTACAGGGTTGCACAATGCGCCCATGCCCATTACTGGATACACGCCCTTTCTGGCACTCTGCACATACAGATCGAGAAAGTGGTTGCTGCGCCTCTCCCTCTGCCGGCATTACTATTCAAACCACCGGATCGTAGGTCAGGTATTCTGGACTCTATCAACACTACAGTGCACGCAATTTCGGTACAAGCACACCAGCTAATATCCCCAATTGATAGACTTCAGCCTTACTTAGGTATGTTTACAAGAGATTATGATAGATTTTTGTTGACCCGTCTGAGATTGGGTATTTTTCACAGGCTTGTTACTTTTCCCACTCAGAATGATTGGTCAAAGGAGTTGCAGAAATGCCCATGTGATGATGTCTGCTCAATCGACTATCCATGTTTTGTTCTTTTGTAAATTTTATTCTTGTAATAGGAAAAGGTGGATTTTGCCTATTTTAAAAAAAGTGGTTTAAGACAGTGTCGCCCCGCTTTTTTGTTTATACAAATATTAGGAGAAGAACAGTTGATTGTATCAGTTTTAATATTTTTAAAGTATGTTCTAAAATGTAGGAATTCAATCATGGTGTAATCAAATTCTTTTAAATGTTATTGGATCTGTAATGTATTGATATTATATTGTGCTTTTATGATTATTACACTTAATCGAATAAAGCTGATTGAATTGAATACAGTGCACGCTTGGCAGCATCTTCTGAAATTGCAAGCTGGAGCTATTTTATACTCTCCGCTGGCTCCACTAGACTGGTGCCACTGGCTTTCTCCGTGCAGAGACAGGGGGGTGACCCATGCACTAAGCTCTATAAATATTATTACGATAGGCGACGTTCTCAGAGGGCATAGGGAAAAAATGGGATGAAGTGGAGACAACGGAGCACAATGCCTCTCTTCTCACTAAATTCCAATTCCATAGGATTAGACAGGCGCTTCTGGAAACCCTAGGCAGCGATCTGGTGGAACCACCCGTAGTGATCGCTCTTACCCACATGATTAAAGCAGATTCTCCCACAAAGATAGTGTCTACAATATATAAATTGAAGCAGGGGTATAGGGCACACCACTACACTAAGGCCCGCTTAGCCTGGCAGACAGACCTCGGAACAGACCTAGATGCCACAACATGGAGATATTGCTGCGAAAGCACGAAGCGCATTTCACTAAATGGTCGTCACCGGCTGATACACTTTACATTTTTAAATAGGGTCTATTACACCCCTGAGAGGATACACAGATATGGGCTGCGTGACTCTGCAGAATGCGAGCGCTGTGGTGAAGGGGTAGCAGATTTTTTCCACTTGGCCTGGTTGTGTCCGAGGATCGCCAGGTTCTGGGATCAGACCTTTCAACACTTGGGAGACATTATCGACATGACATTAACACCTGATCCTTTGCTAGCCTTATTGGGATATTCCAAGCAAGTACCAAAAGCAGTCCGACGGCTAGTAGACATGGCGCTTCTGATAGCAAGGCGCAGAGTGGCGCTATGCTGGTCCCGGGGCCCCCCACCCACGGGCTGGTCGAGAGATATGGTTTACTGCAGTACCCAAACGGAAAGTTACAGTGAGCTCCTGCCCCCGACAAACCGCCCAAAAAACTTCTGGGGATTGTATAATATATATCTGCTTGCCAAAGATAAGGGGGCTGCAGATGCAGACACACTTACGCACGAAACTGTGGAGTAAGATCTGGCTCTAAGATGGGTAGAAAATGCATGCGCTGCTGGGATGTCTTCGGGGTCCGCACATCGTACGGCTGGTCTGGTTTCCGTTAATTGAAGTGAAATGTTAAACTAATGACAATGATAAGGGTGGTTATGCAAGACGCGAATTACTTCTCTAAAGTTACAGTTGAGCGCTGCATTGTGCACTAAGGGTGGTCGGTCTCTACTAATTGCAGATTTCATGCCAATTGTAAGGTTGTATACTATGCATAATTGTGCTATGATTTCCTTTTGCATATCATTTGACTCTGTGTTCTTTGTAATTTACGAAATGTTAATAAAGTTCTTTAACAAAAATAAAAATTGTATGAGGCCATACACACTCTTAAGGCAGCCCATTCCTGGCACCAGTCGGGCCCTAGGGGTCCACGGATGGATCGGGATCAGTGCCAGTCGTGCCACCTCGACCTTCCCCAATGCTTCCATCCGCGCCATCCCCATTCTCATCCCCAATTCCGACATGGAGCCGGAGGGGCCTAGTCTGCGAGCACCGACCGGAGTCATGCCTCCGGGCCGGAACCTGAGCCCTATTTTTACGGGGAGGATTGGGAGGGGGTCGCTGGACCCTGAAGAATACCAGCCTTATGAGGAACAACTGGACTTGGCTGAGGATCTGTATGAAGCCAGTGGACTGGCTACTTCTCCAGATACTGGCATGCTTTGTCCCCCAGATACTGGCATGCTTTCTCCCACTACGATGGCTACAGAGGAGGGAGCTTCTTTCTCAATGGTGGTGTGGAGGGAAGCTGAGGTCCTGGACCTTAGCTTGCCCTCTGTGGCAGTCAAGACTACTGTCTTGATGGAAGTGCTTCAGCCGGGAGTGTCTCATTCAGAACCGCTTTTGCCTTTCAATGAGGCACTTACTGACGTCGTATTTGGTCCAAGCCCAATGCAGGGGCTCCTGTGAACAGGACAATTGCCCGCAGCCAACGCCCTGCTCCAGGGGACCCACATTTCCTCACACAACACCCTACCCGAGAGAGCTTGGTGGTTCATGCCTCCACGTCCCACTTAAACCCTGGCGCATTCCCTACCGCACCCCTGGATAGAAAAGCCAAAAGGCTGGACAATCTTGGAAAGAAGTTTTCTTCCACCAGCCTGCCACTGCGGTCTGTGAACACTGCATTGCTTTTGGTTGTGCAGGTGCTACCAATGGTCCTGGAGGAGGCCCGGGCAGTGCTCTCACAGGCTTTTGCTGATGGGAGAGATGCAGCGAAGTTCATCATCTGTGGTGGACTTGACACCACTGCTCACTGTGCCACTGAATTCAAGCTAGCCTAGCTGGTGAGGGGTGATCCCCCGAAACTGGTCCCAGGATGCTTGTTTCCGGTCCAGGGAGGACCTGGCCTGGCATTTCGGCTGGACTGTTCCCACGAGGAGCAGGGTCAAGCCTTATTTGCATATGGCTGGGTCCAAACTGGGGTGGCATAGTGAGCAAAAGAACGATGGAGTAAACCCAGATATCTTGACTGGGGGTGAGTGGTTGGAAAGTTGCAGCACTCCCTCCACTATCCTTCTCAATCCAAATAACTATCTAACATATCCACCACTAAAATTATTTTCATATTTTTACTATACTAATTCACTACTAATCCTTTATGGGTTCCGGAGAAGCGTGCTACTCGCAGAAAAAAGCACTTCAACACCTTATCAGGGGTAGCAAGCGCTATATAAATGCAAACCTTTTTCCCTCTTCTATCCCTCCACTATCCCTCTCAATCCAAATAACTAACATATCCACCACTCAAATTACTTTCATATTTCACTAGACTAATTCACCACTAATCCTTTATGGGTTCCGGAGTAGCGTGCTACTCACAGAAAAAGCGCTTCAACGCCTCGTCCAGGGTAGTAAGCGCTATATAAATGCAAACCTTTTTCCCCTCTTCTATCCCTTCACTATCCTTCTCAATCCAAATAACTAACGTATCGAGGGGCGCTAGGTGGCGCACGACCAAGATGGCCGCGCACCAGTGAGGCTCTGGACGCTTGGCTGCAGATTCTGTCAATTATCCTGAGCTAACTGCATGAATGCCCAATTCGCGGTGTCCGCCGAGGTTCCTGCCATCTGAAGCGTTATTCCGATACCTGTATTGCCGCTGAGGACGCAAACTGGGCGAAGAACGGATCGTTTTCAGGCTGGTCGGGTGAGTGGCGCTAATCTGTGGAGCACTGCTGACGGCTTACGCGGCTGGGAGAGCGCCGGGGATCCCATGTGGCGCTCAGGCCATATCACACAGAGGCTCACTCCCCGCGCTCCTACTCTCCCCGCGAAATATACTGGGCCGAACCGGAGACCTGCACGCTTGACACTAGGACGATTTGCGGTGCCCAGACTCGACATCCACTGCAAGAGAGGACCCTAGGATTCACGCAGGCGGACGTTTCATCTAGCCCCTGCCATAGAATCGTCAACACGACCTGGGCAAGCGTGGACATACGGTGAGCCAACTCCTTCTGATTCTCCCGTGTAGAGGTTGGGAGGTATTACGGATGCGCACTACACATCGCGCAAACAGCTGCATAGCATTCCGGAGAGGGTGGTGACTCCGTACCCCCCTTTTCACCCGTTCGGACTGTGGTGTTGGCGGTGGACCGCTGCGCATCCCGGGGCCCCCCGTATTATTGGAAGATTAATAAAAATTGCCCTGCACATGGAGACTCTGCCCGCGAGGCCCTCTTGACCCAGGTGCTACAGCCTCGATCACGCGCCGGACGGACTCTCTGGGGAGTGCTGTTTACAATTTGCAATCAGCCACCATCTTCCACCAAGAACTCCTCTATACTGCGTGACTCACTTTTCTCTCTCTTCCTGGGCCGGCACTTCACGCTGGGAGTTCCTTTGATGGAGTAAGCCCTCACCAGTATCAGCGTGAGAAGGGACCCCACTCTGGCTCATCGACTGCACCCCGACTGTCGTCGCCACAACCCGGGCCCTCCCCTGGCTCAACATCCCCGAGAACCCCTCTGGCCATGGGGAAAATGGACAGCAGGCAATCAAAGCTCCCCTTTGATGCGAAGAAGACGGTTACGCGCTCCACTGCTGAAGAAATTAACCAGAAACTGGAGGCACAGTCCTCCAACCCTCAGACTGTTCAGGCTGATGAAATAAAAACGCTTCTCCTGACTATGCAGCACAGTCTCACAGACCTCGCCAATAAAATGGATTCCATGAACGCCCGCATGGATTATATAGTGCTAACAGTGGAGAAGCACGGCGAACAACTCAAAGAAGCCGAGAAGCGGATTTCCGACAATGAAGATGCTACTGTGCAGGTGACGAAACAGGTGGCTCAAATGGATAAGCTCCTCAAAGTTATTGCGGCCAAGAATGAGGATTTGGAGGCAAGAAGTCGCCGCAATAACATCCGCGTCACGGGAATTCCCGAAAGCATGAATACTGGCCGTCTTGAAGATTTCATTGAGCGCTTGCTGACCACCACTTTCGGCGCAGGCGCGTTCTCCACGCAATTGATTGTGGAACGGGCGCACCGATCGCTCGGATCCCGGCCACCTCCGGGCACAAACCCTCGCTCAATCATCGCCCGGATCCTCAATTATAAGGACAGAGACACTGCATTGAGAATGGCCAGAGAAAACCCAAATTCAAAGTTCGAAGGGATCAGTTTTTCAATATACCCGGATTTCACCATGGCAGTGCAGGAGGCGCGCCGCAAGCTTCTACCTGCTAAGCAGAAGTTGCGTAAATTGCAAATTTAATACGCCCTTCTATACCCAGCTCGACTTCGAATCCAATATGACGGCAAACACCATTTCTGCACCAATGAACGGCAGGTCGACGACTTCCTCCGCCATATCAGGAAATGCTCCCCCTCCCATCACTCACAGGACCGCCTATCACAATCTCCTACTTTGAACTGTGACTAAGGAACTATAGAGGATACCGGTCCCCTGCGCCTGCTCATATCGGACTACAGTTACTGCAGTTCGCCTTCAACTTGATGGCTGTGGGGGTACACGTCTGCCTACTACATGGATGAACTGATTAGACTGGTCTCCCAGTGGGGAGATATGCCTCCATGTGTTTATGGAAAACGGAGGCATCTCATAACCTGCCTTTCATCATCAGATAAGTACTGAAAACCTGGTAGGACCAGTTACACTCCCTATGGGCGGACATTGTAATCCTATAATGTTTACTATGCTATTAGCTCTTGCTCGAAACACGCCAAGCACCCTCTTCCCCCCCCTGTATCCTGTCTTCCCCCCAACGTCGGGGGCGGGCATGCTACTCAGGGAGGGATGGAGGTTCTCGTTGCCCACTAGCGTTCCCCACACGGGTGTTCCCCTGGTACTTCATGTACACATACTCTTCGATTGCACTGTTGCGATTGTCTTATTATGGGATGGGTGGGATTATTGATACCGGCACGGTTGGGGTGCTGATGTGGGTGGGGGTGGAGAGGGGATTCTGTTTTAATGTTGTAGGTAACATGTTATGGCGACAAGTAACCACAGGCATTGTAACCCTAAGCGCGTTATTCCTCCTATCCAGTAGAGCACATTACGGCACAATCATCATAGGGTATCACGTTCAATCATACTAAGACACTGAATCTTAACCTTCTCACCTGGAATGTTAGAGGCCTTAGAGACCCTCGTAAGTGCAGGCAAATCTTAACATACCTAGATAGACACCAAGTCCATGTTGCAGTACTGCAGGAGACACACTTAGACCCGTCCCGCACTCCCACCTTTGCCAGTAAATGGGCAGCGGTTCGTGTATTTTCCTCCTACTCTACATACTCTAGGGGTGCAGCTGTCCTCATAAAACGGGGCGTCCCCTTTCGGCTGGGAGGCACACAACAGGACTCTCTAGGCCGTAGCTGTATGATATGGGACACATTGGGCACACAATCGGTGACACTGGTCTGTAATTATGGGCCTAATATTGATGATCCTGATTTTTACACCACCTTGTGGGGGCGCATACTCCAAGTAGGTTCTACACATATCATCTGGGGGGGTGATTTTAACACAGCTTTCCAACCCGCTGCAGATAGATCTAATCCAGCATCCCAACATTATACGCGAACGTGTGAGGCTCTCTCAGGCATCCTCGCGGCGCATGGCCTCATTGATGTATGGAGACATGTACACCCGGCTAATAGGGAGGGCACACACTACACCGCAGCGCATGCCTCCTGGGCTCGCCTGGACTATTGGGTGGTGTCCCGGGGAGCGGCCTCGTGGATCACACGCGCGGCTCATCTTGCCAGAACTCTCTCCGACCATGCTCCGGTGCTTATTACACTAACCCTACCTGATTCGCACACTTCCCCTAGACTTTGGCGCCTCATGCCAGAAGCACTTCTGGACATTGCCTTTAAGGCTGAGATTGGCACTGAAATCGTCGACTTCTTCCAGATTAATATTAACTCAGTCTCCTCCTTGGGCACGGTGTGGGAGGCCTTCAAGGTCACCATCCGAGGCTCCTGCATGGCCAAAAGCTTTGGGGTGTTGCGGGATCTCCGCCGCAAGCTCCACTCACTTGAAGACGAGCTCAAACAACTGGAGAGCGATCTCTGGGGGGATGATTCCGGGCAACGATTGGCGACATTCCGGGAAAAACTATCCGAGTATAACTGCACTGCGGAATCAGAGGCGAAGTTCCGGGGCAAATATCACACTGCACGTCGATATGGCGAGGGTAAACGCCCGGGTAGGGCACTGGCACAAGATATCCGCTTGCCTCGGTTCTCCAATTATGTCCTTGACATTAAAGACTCCTCCGGTGCACGCCACAGAGACAGCCGCGATATACTCCATACCTTTACTGAATTTTATACTGACCTGTACAGTTCCCACCGGGCCGCGCCCCCGGACTTCGCCTCATACTTGCAAGACATTACCCTTGGTTGGCTCGGAGATTCCCAGCGGGAGTTCCTGGCTGCGCCGTTCGAGAACGACGAGATACACGAAGCCATCATGCAGCTGAAGTCTGGGAGGGCCCCAGGCTCAGACGGCCTCCCTATCGACTTCTACAAAACATACATGACGCAGCTCCTCCCCATTCTCAAGAATGTCTTCAATGAGGCGCAGGAAGTGGGCCATCTTCCCCCATCCATGCGGCTCGCCCTGATATCCTCCCTCCTGAAACCGGGCAAACCAGCGGATTGTTGCGATTCATACCGACCCCTCTCTCTGATAAACACAGATACCAAGATCCTGGCCAAACTCTTGGCCAACCGTCTCACTCTCCTCATGGAAAAGCTAGTTCTACCCGATCAATCGGGCTTCATCCCTGGGCGTGCCACGTCACATAATCTCCGCACGCTTTTCTCCATATTGCAGACGGTGAGACCCGTCGGTGCCCATGGCAGCTGTTTTCCTCGATGCCACTAAGGCATTTGACTCGGTTGAATGGGACTACCTCTTCACCATCCTCCAAAACATGGGCATGCCGAAGGGATTTCTCTCCTGGGTCCGCCTGTTGTACACCGACCCAGTAGCCAAGGTCCTTATCAACGGTCACTCCTCTCCCGCTTTCTCCATCACCCGCGGTACGCGTCAGGGCTGCCCCCTTTCCCCACTTCTTTTCGCTCTTGCTGTTGAACCACTCGCGGCTCGGGTCCGGCAATACCACCACGACAAGGCCCTTCGATGCTCACTCCGACCTATTCTTATCTCCTTATACGCGGATGACGTCACGCTCTATGTGAGGGAACCACAGATAAACCTTAACCCGCTACTCCGGGAATTTGTGCGGTTTGGAGGGCTCTCTGGAGTTCATATAAATTGGGCCAAATCCCAACTCTTCCCTCTCAACTCGTCCGCGGCACCTTTCACTCCAGACTTTCCTATTGAGTGGTGCGCTGGGGAGGTGAAGTACCTGGGGATCTGGGTCTCTGCAGATCGAGAGCAATTGCTACGCCTCAATTATGGTCGCGCCCTGGAGGGTATTAGAGAGAGTGTCACACGCTGGATAGCACTGCCGCTCTCTGTTGCGGGCGACTTTCACTCATCAAAATGGTCATACTCCCCAAACTCCTATACCTCTTCTTAAACATACCACACGACCCGGGCAGGCATTTTTTCCTCCTCCTCCGCACTGAGCTGATACGACTTACCTGGGGTGGCAAGCAACCTAGGATACAATGGGACATCCTCACACGGCCATATTCGCAAGGGGGTTTTGACGTACCAAACTTTGAACTCTATTACCTATGTGCACAGGCTCACTATGCCCATTACTGGTTTCACCCCCCCAGATACATGCCCCAAGTTGCCACTGAGCAATGGTTATCTGACCCCATACCACTCGAAGGAGCCATCTTCACTATAGTAGCGTCGCGCACTGATGTTCCAACACCTGTTACCAACACTGTGAGGGCATGGCAAACCATCACCAGGCGCACCCAGACTCCTGTGCTCTACTCACCCCAGCTCCCTCTAGTATATCATCCGAAGATGCCTATCCTACAGGAGGGACTTTTCGGAAAACTTCGAATCAAACACGGGATTGCGACCTAGGGAGACCTTTACTTGAACGGTCAATTTCGTACATCACAGCAACTTTTTCTAGGTGCCCACCATCCCCAATGGACCTTTTCCTTTATGTCCGTCTCCGCCAAGGCCTAAAAGAGCACATACCTGGCTACCCGCGCGAACCATTAGAATCTGCCTCCTTACGTCTTACACTGCGCCGCGATGGGGGCCCACACCTAGTTTCTACACTTTACCATACTCTCTTTACCGTGCAGGGTCCCATACAGCACACAGCCCGAGATAAATGGTCGGCGGAGATGGGTCTTGCCCTTACCGATGAGCAGTGGACCTATTGTTGTCTGCAGACAGAGCGTAGCACCTCCAGTAGCCGACTTCGTATCTTACATTATAAGTTCCTTCATCGCACATATTATACACCGGCTAGACTTCATCGCTATAATCTACGAGACAATGATAGATGTGACCGCTGCGGCGCTGATGGCGCTGATTTCCTCCACCTGGCCTGGAGCTGCGGCGCAGTTCAGGACTATTGATGTCAACTCCTTACGGCATTAGAACAAATGGCACTTCTGCACCTGCAGCACACTCCCCTTCTCGCCTTATTAGGGTACACTCAGCCCCTTGCTGGGCCATGCCAGAAATTCGTTTCCTTCGCCCTCCTCTTGGCAAAGAGACAGCATGCAAATGGGGGCGGGGCAGGGCACCTAAATTCAAGGATTGGCTCCATGATATGGTTTTTTGGCAGGAACAAATGTACACATTTGCTGAATTGCTTCCCCCCTCTTCTCGCCCCCGAGACAACTGGGGTCCTCTAACGTCGTATCTACTGTCCCATCCCCTTGCCGATGATGATGTCGCACGGACTGCATCTGCTGTAAAAGACAATCAGATTTGCCCCAATGTGTGGGTTTGCATCCCACTGACATGCTTGCTGTAACCCTAACTTCCAGTGCCTGTGACCTGACTTAATACTTACTGTGTTGCCTTTGATACTAAGTACCACCCTATGCATCACCGTTTGTCATACTTCCTATTGTGCTTGTGATTCACTGTTTTTTAACTTTCTGAATACGCCTATATAGTGGAAATGATGCTTTGCCTGTACCTGCCATTGTTCCTCATGTTTGTTTCAAAATGCATAAATAAAATTTAAAAAAAAAAAAAAAAAAAAAAACTAACGTATCCACCACTCAAATTACTTTTATATTTTCACTATACTAATTCACCACTAATCCTTTATGGGTTCCAGAGTGGCGTGCTACTCACCGAAAAAGCATTTTGACGCCTCGTCAGGGGTAGTAAGCACTATATAAATGCAAACCTTTCTCCCTCTATCCCTCCCCTATCCTTCTCAATCCAAATAACTGACCAACATATCCACCACTCAAATTACTTTCATATATTCACTATACTAATTCACTACTAATCCTTTATGGGTTCCGTAGTAGCATGCTACTCGCCGAAAAAGCACTTCAACACCTTATCAGGGGTAGCAAGCGCTATATAAATGGAAACCTTTTTCCCCTCTTCTATCCCTCTACTATCCTTCTCAATCCAAATAACTAACATATCCACCACTCAAATTACTTTCATACCCCACTATACTAATTCACCACTAATCCTTTATGGGTTCTGGAGTAGCGTGCTACTCGCAGAAAAAGCGCTTTGATGCCTTGGCAGGGGTAGGAAGCACTATATAAATGCAAACCTTTTTCCCCCCTCTATCCTCCCACTATCCTTCTCAATCCAAATAACTAACATATCCACCACTCAAATTACTTTCATATTTTCACTATACTAATTCACTACTAATCCATTATAGGTTCCTGAGTAGCGTGCTACTCGCAGAAAAAGTGCTTCAGCGCCTCATCAGGGGTAGTAAGCGCTATATAATTGCAAACCTTTTTCCCTGTATCCCTCCACTATCCTTCTCAATCCAAATAGCTAACTAACATAGCCACCACTCAAATTACTTTCATATTTTCACTATACTAATTCACTACTAATCCTTTATGGGTTCTGGAGTATTGTGCTACTCGCAGAAAAAGCACTTCAACCCCTCGTCAGGGGTAGTAAGCGCTATATAAATGCAATTGCAATACAATCTTGTTGTGTTTACCACTGACTGACTAGGCAGAGCGGTTTTGTCGACAGTGGCCCTGTGACTCCACGCCTGGTTGATGACAACTGGCTTTTCTGGGGATGTCCAGTACTCACTGATAGATGGCTCCTGTCTCTTCAGAACGAGGCGGATTTGGTGCCGGAGTGCTTTAAGGACAGCAGGGCTACGGCCAGGTCCTTGGGCTATTCTATGGCCCCTTCTGACCCTCAATCCCCCTTCTGTGGCCATGTAAGGGATGGGCAACTGTGTCTTTTCCCATTTAGCCACCCTGGAGTGCAAGGTTCCCAAGCCTCTGCATGGCCACGGACACGGTTCCTAGCAGTTCCGAGGGTCGGCTGGGCAGCGGCGGGTCAGTCCACCATTTCCCCTTTCAGCCTCCAAACACTCCCAGCCTGCCCAAGTATCATCATGGGCACCCAGTCGGTGCCAGGATTCGCCATCGCCTACCCTGCTGGCAGTCCATAACATCGGACAGGTGGGATTTGCAGGTTGTCCGAAGGGGCTATTCCCCTCCCCTTCATGACTTTACCTCCCTCCATGCCACCCACTTACAACAGGTGGATGGAGGACCACCTATCTCTTCTCCACCAGGAAGTGATGACTTTTTTGACCAAAAGGAGCCATAGTGAGTGCCAGCACCAGAAGTAGGTCGTGGTTGCTATTCCCGCTCCTTCCTGGTGCCCAAGAAGGACAGAGGCCTTCGTCCTATCCTTGACCTACACTCTCTTAATTTCAGAAATTCAAGTTGCTCACTCTGGCTCAGGTCCTATCTGCCCTGGATGGTAGTGTTGGACTTGCAGGACGCCTATTTTTACATTCCCAACCTACCTGCCCACAGGCGCCAACTGCGGTTCAGGGTGGGCCACAAGCGTTATCAGTTTGCTGTGATCCCTTTTAGCTTCACCAGCACCCCTCAAGTGTTCACCAAGGTGATGGCGGTGGTTGCAGCTTATCTGCAGAGATCAGGGGTGCCAGTCTTCCCCTACATCGACGACTTGCAGTTGAAGGTGGGGCTCGGAACAGCAAGGAACTTTTCAGCATCGTCAAAGAGTTCTCCAACCCCAGCGCCGGAAACAACGACATCACCCCCTCGCAAGACCTCTGCAACTCACTCTCCACGTTCTTCCACCGCAAGATCACCGACATACATAACAGCTTCGACGCACAAACCACGCACCCTACCGCCGAACCAACGCCCGCCACCACCACCCTCTGCAACTGGACCCCGATCAGCACCAAAGACACCACCCGCACGATGAACTCCATCCACTCCGGATCACCAACCGACCCCTGCCCACACCACGTCTTCAACAAAGCCGACGCCACCATCGCACCCCATCTCCGGGACATCATCAACTCCTCCTTCCACACCGCCACCTTCCCGGAGAGCTGGAAGCACGCCGAGCTTACCGCCCTCCTGAAGAAACCAACGTTGGACCCCACCGACCTCAAGAACTACCGTCCCATCTCGCTCCTTCCGTTTCCGGCCAAAGTCATCGAGAAGACCGTCAACAGACAGCTTGCCGCCTTCCTCGAGACGAATGGATCCCTCGACCCCTCGCAGTCCGGGTTTCGGGCCAACCACAGCACCGAGACCGCCCTTATCGCAGCCACCGACGACATCAGAACCCTAACCGACAACGGGAAACAGCTGCCCTCATCCTCTTGGACCTCTCCGCGGCGTTCGACACCGTCTGCCACCGCACCCTAGTGAAGCGCCTCAGCAACATCGGAATCCGAGAGAAAGCACTGGAATGGATCATCTCGTTCCTCGCCGGAAGAACCCAGAGAGTCCGCCTCCCCCGTTCAGATCCGAAGCCACCGAAGTCATCTGCGGCGTTCCACAAGGATCTTCACTCAGCCCAACCCTCTTCAACGTCTACATGAGCCCCCTCGCAGCCATCGCACGCCAACACAACCTCAACATCATCTCCTACGCCGACGACACCCAGCTGATCCTCTCCCTCACCAACGACCCCACCACCGCCAGAGCCAACCTACACGACGGGATGAGAGGCGTCGCCGACTGGATGAGGAACAGCCGCCTTAAACTGAACTCAGACAAGACGGAAGTCCTCATCCTGGGCTCATCACCCTCCGCCTGGGACGACTCCTGGTGGCCCCCGGCCCTGGGCACCGCGCCCAAGCCAACGGACCACGCACGCAACCTGGGCTTCATCCTGGACTCCTCCCTGTCGATGACCAGACAAGTCAACGCCGTCTCATCTTCATGCTTCAACACCCTGCGCATGCTCCGCAAGATCTTCAGATGGATCCCCACTGAAACCAGGAAGACCGTCACCCAGGCACTCGTCACCAGCCGACTGGACTATGGGAACACCCTCTACGCCGGAACCACAGCCAAACTTCAAAAAGACTCCAGCGCATCAAGAACGCCTCCGCACGACTCATCCTGGACATCCCCCGACACAGCCACATCACCGGACACCTGAAAGACCTGCACTGGCTCCCCGTCAGCAAGAGAATCACGTTCAGACTCCTCACCCACGCACACAAGGCCCTCCACGACCTGGGCCCAAAGTACCTCAACGACCGCATGACCTTCTACACGCCCACACGCCAGCTACGATCAACCAGCCACGCCCTCGCCACCGTACCACGCATCCGCAGAACCACCGCCGGAGGAAGATCCTTCTCCTACCTGGCAGCCAAGACCTGGAACTCCCTCCCCACTCACCTTCGGCGAACCCAGGACCATCTCTCCTTCAGGAAGCAGCTCAAGACCTGGCTGTTCGAGCAGTAACTTACCCCCTCCCCCAGCGCCTTGAGACCCTCCCGGGTGAGTAGCGCGCTCTATAAATGCCGTGATTGATTGATTGATTGATTGAGGCTGTCATCTCCCACCTCCAGACTACGGCAGACCACCTGCATTTGCTGGGTTTCACTATTAATGTGCCGAAGTCACACCTGACTCCCTCTCAGATGCTCCCTTTCATCGGAGCTGTTCTGGACCCAGTGTAGTTTCAGGCCTATCCTCCCGAATGGCGCGTGCAGGATCTTCAGGCTGTGATACTGATGATCTGATAGAGACATCTAGCTCTAGATTCCTCAACTTTTGAATTCTCCCCAGGCACCAGTCTAGATCCGGACATTTTTCAGCAGTACTTCTGCAGGCTGGGGGATGGCGTTGTACGGCTCCGTGATAACGTCGACTCCGGTCATGACGTCAGTGGAGCCATATCAGTCCCCTCCGGCGCGCGGTCGTCGGTTTCTTCTTTTACGCGCTGTAACGCGGCTCCGGAGAAGCGGTTCCTCGGGTCGATTTTTTTGGCCTACCTCGATAACTTTGTTGTTGGTGGAACAGTGTGCCTTTTCTATGTCTACATGTTTCAAACCTTGTCGGTCTTATAACCGACATATGTCGGTGACGGACCCGCATACAATTTGCATGTGATGTTTAGGCGAGCACCACGACGCAGAGGATTGTGGCTTTTGCCAGAAGCTTAAATCGAAGTTGCTAAAGAAGCGGCGTTTGAAGTTGATGGCGGCGCGCGTGTCAGTCCTCGGAGGCTTCCCAGCCTCGGTCTTCGTTGTCCCGGGAAGAGCGTTTTCGGGGTCGATCTAGGACTCGAAGCCAGTATGGAGGACGTCGTTCTCCTGGGAAATCAAAAGGTAAGGGACGGTTGAAGTCGCATTCACGGACTTCACCGCGTGGAGACTGTCTCCCATGGCTCCTCCCGCTCTACGGTTGAGGAAGCCGCACTGGACTCCGCACCGCATCGCCCATGTTTCCAGGAGCCGGGGCATTGATGGCTCAGATGAGGGAATATTATAATTCCTTGCACCTCATCTTTGGGACCCCATCTCCCTCTAGAGCACCTTTAGGTCCCAAAGAGGTGAGTGGGGCGCCGTCGGAGGGTTTGCCCTCGGTGATGGGTGAGCCGCTGGAATCCATGGATCAGTGTCGGCCGGCGCCTCTTTGGCACAGGTTCACAGTCCTTCGGGATCTCGACCTGCGACGCCGGTCTTCGATCAGCCGACTGACGGCGGCGTTGGTCGAAGTTGCCTCTCCTCCAGCGTGTAGGCGTCGTACGACGTCTGATGTGGAGTAGACCATTCAGACTGAAGGGAATATGCAGTTTTTGATTCCTTCTCAGGAAGAGGTTGTGGAAAGACAGCCTGTGTCGATTGAGGCAGGGCCCTTTCAGCCCATTTCTGCTATTAATGTGCCTCAGATGGAGGAGAGCTGGTTTTCTGCTCTGGTAGAGGCTAGTGGCCTGGATTCATCGCCAACTTCAGGGTTGCTTTCTCCCCCTGGCCGTGCTTCGGAGGCAAGTTCCTCCTTTGTAGAAATGCTAAGAAAAGTGGCTACAGTTTTAAACTTGTCACTTCCTATGGTACAAAGGTCCACAGACCGTTTGATTGAGGTCCTTTTTTAGGGCAGACAGGAGAAGAACCTGTTCTTCCTTTTGGGGAGGCCCTTTTTGATATTTTATTAGGTACTTGGGCCAGGCCGGAGTCGGGGACCTCAGTGGACCGGGATATTGCACGTAGACACCTGCCTGCACCTGGAGACCCAGTTTGTCTTCATAAACACCCCTCCACCTGTAGCTTGGTGACTCAGGTTGCGACTTCTTCACGGGATGTAGATTCTGTTCCTAAAACTCCAGTGGGTAAGGAGTCTAGGAGTGGTGATGCATGTGGTAAACACATCTTTGCTTTGGCAAGCTCAGCCTTGAGATCCGTAAAAACATCTTGAATGCTGGGGTAATATTCCCATGTCTTATGGGATTCGCTACAGAATGTGTTACCATCTCTTCTGGATAACCTTCGCTTGGAGATTGGTGAATTGATTAAAGATGGTCAGCAGGCGACTAGGCTTACATAAGGTGTAGTATGGACACAACGGACTCTGTGGGTCGAGCGATGGCAGTGGCATTAAGGCGTCTGGCTTGGTTGGCAAATTCGGGGTTCTCGAAGGCTGTCCAGTCGACTCTGGTCGACATGCCATTTGATGGTGCGCACATTTTTGGGAGTCCAGCTGATGCAGCATTAAGCCGCTTCCATGACAGACAGAGGTCTTCAGAATCATAGCTTTTTGTTGTTGTTACTGGGTAACTTGTCCTTATACTTGAGATGCAGACTATTTCTTTATAAACGAGTAAGCTTTGTTAGGGCATTTTACATGTCCGTTATTGTATTGACCACTTGGTGTCCTGTGAGAGGACACCTGTTTTATTCCCAGTACCATTTTTTCCTTGTTTAGGATTGGTTTAGACAACCAAGGGAGGTTTCCCTTTGTCCCTTGGCCTCTGAGGATGAGCTTTGTGCTCAAGAGGTTATTGTCAAGACACGTGTCTTGTATGGAAGATTTTCTGATGCAAGCTTTTTTGAAGCGGTTCAGTATGCTAAAATGTGCATGGTTTCCACCTTTTGTTGTCTCTCATACGGATATGTGGTATGTGTGGCATATAGGGACGTTCTGGTCTTTACTCGTTAGAGTATTTAGCGTAGTATGTCCTCACTACTTGTGTGGTGTGCATTTTTATTACAGCGCTGATGGATTCAGGGCCTGTGCCTTGTATACTTTTGAATGCATGTTCTTGTGGTATATCCTTAATTAAAGTCCTTTTGGAATATGTGTTTAATGGTGCAGGTTGTTTTCTCCTTCTGAGCGGACTTCATATCTACATTTTATTATATGTGCTTCACTTTTTGGAAAAGTGTGTGAGTAAACTCAGAATTTATGGTATTCTTTGGAAGACTTGAGTTAGTTGCCTTCTTCTGTGTGGAGGGGACAGGTGATTCATTTGTTTATTCCTAGAACATAATGGGGTGAACTCTGTATCTTATGCTATGTGTTAGGTAGTGTCGGAAAACAATCTGAAGGAGACTTCTACCTGCAGTTTCCTTACCTGTTTTCGGTCATACAATCTATGTTTGGAGTTTTTAGGCTTTATTGTATGCTCTTCATGTTATTCTCCAACAATGCTTTTTGCATTGGTCTGGAGGATATATATTACCTGTCTTTTTGGGTATGTATCTATTTTCTCGGTGTTACAAGTCCTTTGGAAATCATGGCCGTTACTTCTTGAGGCGGACTTGTGGTCAAATTGTGTTTCGTATCACAAGTGCTGGCGCATGTGCTTGTTGCTAACAAGAATTTATTTTATGTATGATTTTCCTTTTAATGTTTCCATATGTTATATTTTGGTATGCACTAATAGGTCCGTCCCCTTTTTCAATATACATATTTGGTCTTAAAGAGAACAGAAAGAGGTTTTAATGTGAGATATGGTTGCTTCTCTTTTCTCGCTTGCTTTGGTACTTTGAGCATGCCCACGGCTCTGAGTCATGTTCAGACTATCGGACCATGACACTGAAGGTCATGCGGGGGAAAGCTCTGTAGATACTTACCGTCCGGCAGTAAATATTGGCCAGCGAAATTCTGTGAGTTGTTGGGCCAATCATAGTCTACTGTGACAAAAATGTATATTTATTATGTATATGTTCATACAATACATGTGTGGCTAAATTATATGAAACTGGCAAAATTGATGAATATTTATATTAGAGTTAAATCTATTTGATGTCATTTTAGTTTCTTTACAGTGCATTATGTAACCTTCGAGTGGTCATTTTGTTTAAACAATTTTTTTATGCCATGGAGGTATTATTGTTCATCTTTCTTTTGGTGTTCATTCATTTTGGTATAATGAATGAGTTCTGAGAGTCCGTCTTTGGATTTTATCACGACAGTTCTTTCTCTGACATCTCTTTATTGTTGTGAAGAATGAAGATTACATGACTTTTGTCTTGCACTCAGCCGTTTTGGTCAACAAGTTCTCTTTCCCCTTGGGGGATAGAGGAGAATGTCTGATAACTGACAAATGGTTCTTTAGGGGTTTTCTCCCCTTTTTCCTTCAAGGGAAGATTCCTTCAGGCCTGTAGGGTTGTTAATTATTTATATGTTCTGTGACAGTGATCATGGATCCTATTAAGAGCCAAGCTCTTGTTCTGCTCTTCCTACGTACATTTGGTCGGTAGTTAGTTATGACTGGCTGGTTCTCTTTTGAGAACCTTTGTAGGATTAGTTCGCAGACCCTCCTCCAGGGGGTGTCGGGTAGTTCCTAATAATACATAGGATCTGCGCGTTTTGATTACATAAACTAAGGAATTGGTGTCCAGACTGATTCCAGACACCCCCAAAGGATATTTTAGCCTTTATAGCAGCTAGCTCACACTGCCACCATAAGCCCCCTAAACTTATCAAGAAGTGAATAGTTTCTGGCAACTATTGAACATGACAACCCTTGATCCTTCAGGGATCGTGGAAACAGTGCAGTACCTTTCACTCAGTAAATCGTCTCAGAGAGATACACAGAATAAACGATGGGGACGTTTTCAATGAGCATTTATTGAACCAGCGTCATTCAAGCATAAAACATGTTGGCTGCAACAATCATTAGACAGAAACAGATATATAAGATTACAAGCACCGACAGAGTAAATAAAAGGTAGAATTCTACCATGGTGCTAAAACAGTAAATATATGCAGGCATATCGATACATGGCAGTAATCAAGCATACTCCTAAGATGCAACCCCTACCTAAGTTTACCTAGCATGTATGTGGGTTTAAAGCCAAGAATCCCCTAGGAAAGAGCCACCCCCCCATTACTTGATGGGAGAGAACGAAGGACCCCGTCTTTGTCTCGAGTTGCACACAGCGCTGGAGCTTCTGCAGGCCGGGACCTCAGCGTCTAGTGTCAGCATGGAAGCTTCTCCTCTGGTTCCCCAGCAAAGATGTGGTTCTTTTATACCCACAAAATACCCTCCGTGGTTCTAACTAGATATGAAATGGCTTGCCATTATGTATAGTGGACCTGTTGTCCAAGGATGATGTTAGCGATGACTTTTGTACAGAGTTATTATACAGAAGATGGTAATTCTGTTGTGTACGTCCTGGGCAGGGGATTAAGATATGATACTAGGAATCCTCATGCATAATAAATGAGGATAGTTTCATAGAAAACTGATCGGCATTTATTCAGCACATAACTAGGTAAAAGGTCAGTGCCAGAACCGTTATGTAGAGCAAGGTAGGGCAAATGTAGGTAAAAGGTCGTGTAGCTACCTTGGCCTACATTCGGAGTCATAACAGAGGTATGGCTATGGTATATAATTTAGAAGTAAGGTGTATGCGGCTAGATGTCTCTGTCAGATGTAAAAGTTACTTACCTCCGGTAACATAATATCTGTTAGCGACACAGTCTAGCCGCAGATTCATCAACTCCCTGCCCATCCTCCCCACTCTGCGAACGACCTATGAGGTAAGGGTTATCCCCTTTTTCAGTACTGGTTTTATATACGGGTGATCACTATCTCAACTTATGTTGGAACTCAACAGACCACTTGACCTGGCCACATAGGTTTTGCTTAGATGTTGCCATACCATCCATTTCCAAATGTGTGTGGTCGGTAGAGTGGGGGGGTGTTTTCTCTTTCACACTGGTTTAGACACCAGTGGGCAGTATTGATTTATTTGTTCTTTCTTTGAAAGTCTTTGTTTGGTGTCATCATAACTTGCATTGGCACTATCAATATGTCACGTAATGGTGTGATTCAACAAACAGCTTGGTGTAAAGTTCAGAGACACCCAAAAGGCACAGACTCCGGACTGGGTTGACTTTGTAGATTGTGCTACTAAGGCTCTGGAAGGTTGGATACATGGCAGCAAGGTGCATGACTTTTTAGGATTGTACAATTTGATTAGGAGGGAGCAGATCCTTAATTGTCAAAACCAGCTTTTACACCAGAACCTGGTGGACTCTGATCTGACCTCTCCCCAAGAATTGGGAAAGAAGGCAGACAAATGGGTCAGAACCAGAGTAAAGCCCACGAATCAGGGTGGTGACCAGAAGAAAGATTCTACCAAGTCCCAAGAGAAAGGTGGGGATAAATCCAAGGATAAATCCACTACAGGGCCCCAAAGTCCTCTCCTGGGGGTGGGTCCCAAACTCCTTCCTCCCCTGAAAAGAAACCCTATTGCCATAACTGTAAGAAGCCTGGCCACTGGAAAAATGACCCCAGTTGCTCCCAGGCTGGCAAGAAGGAAAATGTTCCTCCCAGCAATACTACCACTCCTCCTGGTACTACAAGTAGTAATCCCCCAGGTGGTAGTAATGCACCCAAAAAGTTAGGTGCATTTTCGTGGGGAACTGAGGTGGACCTCAGTTTATCAAGGTCCTCCTCACAGGCCTCCTTAGTCTGTGATGGTGGCATGGGATTTGCCACTTTTACTATGAGTCCCAATACTTTGGGCAAGTACAGACAGGAGCCCCTAATTAATGGTCAGAAAGCTGTGGCCTTCAGGGACACAGGGGCTAGTGTCACCATGGTGACAGAGAAACTAGTCCCCCCCCTCAACAGCTTTTACCTGAGTTCAAGTACCAGGTGACCAACATTGATGGTATCAGAACAGATCATCCCATGGCCATAGTCAATCTCAGCTGGGAGGGGTCACTGGCCCAAAGAGAGTGGCAGTGTCCCCAAACTTGCCTGTAGATTGCCTGTTGGGCAATGATCTGGAGGTTTCAGCCTGGGCTGAAGTTGAATACCAGGCCCACTTAAAAATGTTGGGCCTCTCTGAGAAGGAGTGGTGGGGCTGTTAGGGCCTCAGCCCCATCCCAGGAAATTTTGGAGAAGTGGAGCCTGAAAGAATGGCCCACTCTACTCCCCCAGAGAGCAGAAGGGTTGAAGAAAAGTCTTCTTCCCCCAGACAATAGGTAAGGGTCAGCTTCCTCAGGGAACTGATCCTACCCCTAGTGAAGGAACTGCCCCAGAGGTGGTCAGGCCTGGCCTGGCAACACCCCTGATGGCAGGGGACCCTTCCAAGGTGGTACCCAGTCTGGAGCAGGTAACCTGCCCCTCTCTACCCTCCCTCTGTCAGCCCAGGGCTGCAGAGGTCAGGGAGGTCAGTGGACCCCTAAGGGCTCCCTGTCCAGAGGAACCCCCTCATCCACAGATTAGGGGCACCCAGTCTAGTAGCCCTAGCAAGGTGAAAATTCCTCAGCACACTGAGGGAACCCTCTTACCATTGGATAGGGACCTCCCCCAGATGGATTCTGTTGGGCAAAGGCAAACCTGGGACCAAGTGGTTCCAAACCTACCATGTCCTTCCAGTGTTCCAACCAAAGGGACCCAACCCCCAGCTGTAGGCAGCCAGAGGTTGACCCTTAGGGCCAGATACAACTCAGTCATGGAAAGAAAGGCCTCCATGGTGACCAGTGATCTGAGGAAGCTGAGGCCAACTTTATAAGGGCCTCACTTCTCTACTCAGACACTCCACCAGCCTTTTACTTTGCCAAAACACACCACAGGTAGTAATTCCAAATGGTGGAGATCATCCAATACCCTTGGGTTTAGGAATTGCTTAGTGGACCATAAGACAGGGGGTGACCATGCTAGTGCAGGTTCTTCCTTATATGGTCACTTAGTCAATAAAGGCTCAACTGGACAAGGTTAGCCTCATCTCCTTTCGTTTGGGGGGGGTTATGTAGGAAGGTGGAATCTGACTGCATGGTTGCCCCCACTTTTTTCCTGGTGTTTTGCTGGTTTTCGACTTCGTTTGGCTGGGATCCTGCTATTCAGGACCCCAGCCTATCTGTTTTTGCCCTTAAATTGATTACATGCACTTTAGGTACACTCCAGATTGGATTCTGGGGTACCCTTATGAGTCCCTAGTATATGGTATACTATGTACCCAGGGCATAGGTACCCCAGAGGCCTCCCAGGGGCTGCAGCATGTTGTTCCAGTTCCCTTCTTTATTGAATAAAATACCTAGATATGAAAATGTAGGTGTAAACATAATTTTGGTACCCTCAATAAAAAAGGCTCTGCAGAATGTTGCTTCCCCCCCCGCCCGAGTTTCATTGCAAAGGTTTTGCTGATATTAATTTATAAACCATGGTTCTGCATGAACTGGGCAAATTCGTTGAGTAATCGCTGTAAGCCCAGAGGAGTCTCGGCCATTAATACTGCGTCGTCGGCATAAAGAAGTGCCGGAATGGATCGATGCCCGACTTGAGGTAGATCATCACATTTGCTTGCAAAGGTCTTGCATAAACTATTTAGGTAAAGGTTAAACAAGAATGGAGCAAGTACACATCCTTGGCGTACTCCTCTATCTATACTAAATAACTGAGAGCATTCACCATTTAAACCATATCGTACTCTAGCATGAGCATTGTCCTGGGCACACGCAGTGAGGGTATTGGTAATGTGATACGCAGTATAGAAGCGTTATTCAAAAGCAACGGTCAACATCAGTATTTATCCAAATAGATGTTATTTATTTCAACAACAACTGTGTTGAATATAGTACATCAGCCTAGTAAACCAGCCGACACGTGTTTCGTCACCGGGTACAGTCCCGTGACTCATCAGGGCAAAGAACAGGAAAGGTTTACGACGACCCGTGGGGGTAGAGTCGAAACCGAGAGTAATTATAACGTAGCCCGGTAGTGGGGAAGGCGAGGTGTTGGTAACAAGGGTGCAGCGTGGAAGGAAACGAGTTGGGGTCTCCCTGGGCTGTCGCACGTACGACGCAGGGGCGGGTACGCCTCGGCAGTATTGAGAAGCAAAATCTAGAGTAACGTGGAAGGCTGTCCAGTGGCCGGCTCGTTGGGAGGTGCACTAAGCCAGGTAGGCGGGGTGCGAGGGTCAGGCCCGGGTGCGGGAATTGGAGAGGACTCAAGAGGTGTGCAGGGCAGGGTATTGGAACGCCTGGGGTCCGGATCGGAGATCAGCGAGGGCGCACTGGAGCCGAAAAAACATACTCTACCCCGGCCTGTTGCATACAGATGTCTAAGAAAATTCACAATTGTATAATCTACACCCAAGGTGAGCATAGTTGACCATAATTTGTCATGCACAACGAAATCAAAAGCAGAGGATAAATCTACAAATGCTAAAAACAAGCTCCCTCCTTTAAAGTGCACATATTTCCCTATAAGTAGGTTCAAATTAATAGCCTGCTCAATAGTCCCCACGCCTGGGTTGAACCCATACTGCAGATCGGAGATGATACTGTTAGACTCAGCCCAATCCTGTAGTCTGCCTAAGAGGATGCGCCCGGCCACCTTAACTGAGGAGTCTAGCAGAGAGATGGGTCTGTTTGAGCTGGACTGTTACGATCTCCCTTCTTGTAAATAGGGACTATAAGGGATTCTGGCCAGGTACTAGGAAATACTACGTTCCGGCAGGCTCTGAAAAGGAGTGTTAAGAGGGGGCCCCCACAGATCGATATTGGATTTGAATAAGTCGATCGGGATACCATCGGGCCCGGTGCTTTACCACCTTTACTTGTCCTCAGAGCCAGAACTACCTCATCTACGGAGAAGTCAGGATAAGACTGGGCGTTCAGGGGAGCAGTTGTTGAGGAGTCACTTGTAGGAGTTAACGTAGGAAGGGCAGTGGCAGTAACCTCCTGGGTTGAATAAAGATTAGAAAAGTGGGTTAGCCATTCCGCCTCTATGATGGCATCTCAATACGGGGACAGTCTGCTGATTTTAAAAATGGAGAGTTAATATTGTGCCAGAAGGTTGTACTATCATTCTTCAGGCTTGCTTCCAATAGTTGTTCCAGGACTCCTTTAAATTTTTTATACGGTGTTTGGTGGCAAGCTTGTACGCATGTCTGCACTCCCGGACTTCCTGGATGGACCTAGATTGCTTACATAGAGCTGCTTTTGAATTCCTAAGGGCCCTCGTGCAGGCAGAGTCAAACCAGCTGCGGTTCCACGCGCCAGCTTTGTTCCGATTGGCAGTAAGCCCTTCTTTAATTCCCTTCTTAATTTGTTCAAAGGCTGTGATGACTTTATGTGCCTCTGCAGACTCGTCCAAACAAATATCAAAAGCCGCACTCTGAGTTAAGATTACATATTTTAGAAATAGTTTGGATTGATCATAAACCATCTCAAAGAGTACCCATTACATCGGGAGATTTCAATATTCTCCACAGTTAATATGTTTTGATTGACCCCCTGTTGAAACAAGGGATTAATATTCAGAGCGACGCTTTGGAGGAAATGATAGCTAATTGCGGTGTCGTAAATGACAACATTTGAGACCAACGCTGAGTAACACGAAGGAAAAAGCAGGAGGTCTATGACACTGTTCTCCCCTCTCTCATTAAAAGTACGCTTAACTGTGACAGGGGGACTAGTTAGTTCGTTGCACGAACTCAGATTGTGTTTAAAAAGTAAGTCATTTAACAAATACCCGTAACCTGTATGTGAAAAGTGAGTAATATCGCCATTATCTGGAGCGACCAACACACAGACCTTGTTGGATGGTTGGAGACCTAGTCGAATGATAAAATCGCCACACCACAGAATTATAGAGACCCTGCAACCAACGGAAAATACAGACTCAAGGTTGGTGTCTAATTCGTGGAGGGTGAGAATAATATCCCGTACACAGGCATTGTTATAAAAATGTACTATAGCCATAGTGGTGTGAGGTGTAATCTGAATTGAAATGATTTGATAATATACTTTGGTCGCAATCACTGCAATATTCAGGGGGGGGCAGCTTATTTGACACGTAGATACATAGACCCCCTTTAGGTTTTCCATAAATAGAAGGGATGGCTGGGGAGTGAAATGTTTTGAAACCATTAACATGTATTGGGTCCACGTACCATGTTTCTTGTAAACATATAATGTGAAACTTAGACACAAAATTAAGCCACTCGATCGTAGTGCACCTATGACACAACCCAGCAACATTCCAAAATAAGACCGTGTTTGCTAAGATGGATGGGTTGTCCTGAGATCGTACCCACTGAGTGGCTATTAAGTCCCTATAAGGAATAGGTGGTAAAGAAGGGTAATCACAGGCAGCCATTATATCTGGACAGGTTCCAAAGTTAAGCTCAGGGAGGAAAGAGTTTCACACACAGAGACCCTCACTACACATAGTGGGAGCCTTCAGTCAATCCACTCCGCTGAGCGAGGACAGACTATCAAACCTATTGTGAGTTGTAATGGGAAATGAAGGAGCAGAAAAATTTACCCGATTAAAATGGGCTGGCTGACGGAAAATTTGTTGAGAAGCAGGAGGCTGGTAAAAGAAACCAAAGGGGTAATACTACGATTTGTTTTGCGGTCAGGGATGCAGAACTAACTTTCTCTAGAATGGTTTCTACTAAATTGGGGGATTTGAAGGATAACACCACACAATCACCCTGAAGTGTTTTACGCCCCAAACCAACCCATTTAACTCTCATGGTCATCTAAATATCTGCAAAGAAGGCTCCACCCAACCCCACCCTCGCATTCAACCAGTTTAGGGATTTATTCCTGAGTGAAACCTGGGATTCTTAAGCAGAGGTGGGAAGGGACGTTAGCTAGAATAACCATGTACGGTGTTGTTGCAGAGGGAAGCTCCAAGCGCTCAGATTTGGAAATAGGGTAACGGCACGGTAATTCATTATTAGCATTGTTAAATAGAGGCGGACTTGAAGAGGTGCCACAGATCAGGGGTAATTGAATATCAGGAGCGGCACAGACCTGTTGGAACGAAGGGGTAGGATTAGGTCTGCAGCCGATCGGAGGGTTATTGGGTGGGAGAGCAGTGTGAACACCAAATGAGACTGGAAGCAGTTGGAGTTGCTTAGGTCGGTCTAAACAGAGTTCACTGGGCCCTGTTGAATGCTGTGAGGGTACTGTGTTGTCCCTTGCTGGGGGGTGGTGATCAGAAGGCACTGTTGCAGGGATTCTGCGCAAGCACAGACCTATGCGTAGGATTAAGGGACCTGAGTATATAGGGACGGAGTCATCCTACCACCTTAGTCCCCATGAGCCCAGGACCGACTAGCTATAGTGTTTCACTTGCCCTCCTACTCACTCAAAGAGGAATAAGTGCTTAGACACCCCAGAACTTAACACTCCCAACTCTCTCAGGAATCGCGGTTACAAGACACACCCTTCCGCTCACACTCTTGTTCTTGACCACAGACCAAGTTCCATTTGTGACTATTTCATCCGTTGGCGATCGTTTGATTCCCAGCGCGGAACGCAAGCTTTCGCTTATTGTGGCTGCCCATGAAGAAATGGTTTCTGCACATGCAGGAGTGACAGCCACAATTACTCTTTTACAGCAACATTACTGGTGGCGTGGATTATATCAACAAACGTGCAAATATGTCCTTTCCTGTGACATTTGTCAACAGAATAAACCTCCTACTGTCTCGCGTCCACCACACACTCAACTTTTAATTTCTAATCAACCGTTTGGTTGTATTTATCTCGATCACCGCAGTCCCTTGACCTCTGACAATGCTTTCAAATACATTTTGGTTGCAGTGGATTCGTGCTCTAGGTTCCTCTGGGTTTGGCCGCAGCGCTGTGCTGACTCTCGTTCTGTTATAAAAGATTTGCATGTCTTTGTAGGGACATATGCCTGTGGCACCTTCCATTCAGACCAAGGTCTAGCTTTTGCCTTTAAGGCTTACCAGGATTCGATTAAGTCGATGGGGGGTGCAGGTGCATTTTTCGTCTCCATATCGGCCTGAGGGCAATTCAGTTGTGGAGCGGATGAACTGTGACTTAAAGCAATCTTTAACAGCAAGGGTATTGGGTACAGGCCGTGGCTGGTTAACTCATCTATATGGGGATCAACATGCACTCAATAATCTCCCTAGAAGATCTCTGGGTGGGCAGACCCCGTACAAAATGCTCTTTGGCATTAATATGTTTGTGCCTGACCTTGATGGTCTAGACATTGTGGCGGCTGCCGCTACATTTGACGTAGATAACCATTGTGTTATGTTACAGGATCTACAAAAGAATTGAGATGCTCTAGCAAAATCGCATTTGCCCTCGCAGACGGATGTAGCAGTCTTAGTCCCCGTTTCTGGCTGGCTTCTGAAAGTTGGAGATCTGGTCCGGGAAAAAGTGGCAAACAAAAAAGATTTTGGACCCTCTTACCGTGCTCCGGTCCCAGTCCTTGGTCTGAAGGGTTCCCAATCTGAAATTTTACCTCCACTTCCTGGATGCAAAGATAACCGATTCATTTCCGTAGAACATATCAAACTACACCATATGGCCAATTGTCAATATTATGCCTAGAAGCGTTCCAAGAAGGAATGTTTCCCTCCAGCAAATGAATACGGTTTCTCCTGTGTCTCTGCAACACGTGGAAGAGGAGATGGAGTCTTCCATTGATTTATTGCCTGTTTTGCCTGCAATTGTGGACAATGAGTATACTTTCCCAACAGTTGAACTTATGGTTGATATCCTTGAACTTGTAATACATTCAACTTCTAACGGAGAACAACCACCACTGTTTCAGCTCGACTCAAGCGGTTACTATCTTGACCAGGATAACTTTTCTTCGGATACATCTTCATTGTCTTCGTCTATTGCTGTGCCTCCTAATCGGATTTGTGTCTTCATCTCGTGGGTGAAGAGCACATACTTCGTCCCACCATGGACTTACATCTGGATCGTGTTATCAATGGTGTTCTTTTTCATGTGGATTGGTTTCGTGACTGTCTTCTTTCTTTTGATTAATGGCCACTATTTACCTGAACGCTCTGCTGTGGAACTGGTTGACGGAGTACTGGCCCGCATACTTCTTCGCATAAAATGAAAAGAGACCAAACATTAGTTAATATTTCAGCAGTCCCGATTGCTGATGGCATTGTTTGGGACGAAGGGCCTTTCGGTGTATATGGTCTGAGGGAGACCTTGCAAATTCCATGCGTCTTCCGGGTTTCTTTGGGAGATGTTGTTTTGCCTGGAATGCATTCAGATGATTGGGATGTCGGTGCTGTTACTTCTTTGTTTTCTGATTTACAATATTATACTGTTTTTGATACGGAAGATCTATATTTGAATTCAGCAAATTATGCAGATCCACTTTGTTACCAACATTTTGGCCATCACTTCTTCACAAATCCAGTACTCAAAGACCGAATTTCAATTATACACAATGGGAACATTGTCCAACACCTTCTAAAATAAGTTCCGTTACACAGAAAAAGAAATGTACATATTTTACGGGCTGCAATCTATTTGACCCAGCATCATATTTTAGATTGCATGTCCCTAGATTGAACAAATATATGTTTACACAGACTAATCCAGTTTATTTCTCATCTTTTATAGATGATCTGTCACTGAAGGGTTACAAATTTTGGAAGGACACTGTTGATGTAAAGTCTATTTGGTTCACTAAAGTTTGGCAAGTGCAAGGGAGTGAATCCTTGCAACGTGCATGTTTAACACCGTCGCAATTATTATTTTTAAATCAGACGGTGCAACAAACTACCTGTTTCGGTTTGGCCAGTGTAAAAAATGTGAATGCTTCTTCTATTCCATTGTTAGCTCAATATGAGTTGCAGAGCATACACACCAATCATACTATTGATGACTTGACTCGGATGATACAGAATGGCTCTTTTAACTCATCTATGATAAATCCAGAGGGCTGGGTATTGTGGCCTACAAATACCGATGCTCGTCATTTACGTTTTTAGAATGTTACTAAGGGTTTTACCCAAATTTGACCTGATCCTCGTTACCCAAATTTACATACAGTTACCACTTATTCTGTTGGCAAATTATGTCAACAGTGGTTGGAACATTCCACATTAGCATCTGTGAAACACCATCTTTTCCTTTTGTCAAGTGACATTTCTGATTTTCTTTTAGGTCCGAAATTCCCTCGCACTAAACGTTTTGTACATGCTGCCTATAATGAATTTTGGAAACTTTCTCAAATGGAGGCGGCACTACGCTTACGCCAAATTGATCAGGATAATTTGGACAAAGTTCTTGCTGTGGTTGATAACAGCATATACACACTGTCTTCTCGTATTCATACCTTAGACAATATTGTGTCATCTGTTGTTGATATTGTTCAGAATGAAGTATCTACCTAGTATCATGGCCAAAATCAGTTACGTTCTGTTATGCAATTTGGCTGGACTTTACAGACTCTTAAAAATGGAAGAGTACCAGGAGATTACCATAATGATTCTGCGCTATTTTTTACCATTCAATTTGACAGATAAACAGAAAATGAGGTCTATGAAAGATGCAACTTACACTATGTTACACATTGAGAAACTAGAACAGTTACCATTTACTGTATCAGAAATAGATTCAGCAGTGGGGTTAATACATGGGGTTGTTTCGTTGCCCATCTCACTTTTCCAGTTTACAACTTGCATGAAACATTATCCTGTAGGTAGATACGAACGCCTCGGGACTAGTTTCATACATGAATTGTGGTCCTTGCCATTCTCTTTTCGTGGTCAGCAAGCTGAGAAGGAAGTGTTTCTTACAGGGGAAGATTGTGACTCTACGGTCGGACACTCACTTGTCTGTAAACAAGTAAAACTCCACGGTGCTTGCAACGTTTAGGCACCGAATTTAGCTAGTTTTTTTTAAAAGGAACACCGGTTTCTGCTATTATTCCAACTCTCACTTTGCTTTACAACGTCAGTTATCTCATTCTCAACAATCGGAACTGCTGTGGTTTACGGGCAGGCATCCCGTACATGGTAACAGTTTCACAACGCGTTACTTGTTGCAGCAATGTCCTGTTCTCCCCCCCCCCCACACACGGGAGTGTAGATAGTTCACTGTGGCCTTCCATTCAGACTTTGAAAACAGATTTCCATAAGCTAAGCAGACTCAAAGAGATGTTGTTTCAACAAGAAGTCGATCTCTTGTCAGCTCGTGAGACCTTCGAATTGCAGGTGGCAAGAACATCAAGTGAAATACAATCTTTACTAAACATGAATCTCCCCCTACACTTCGGGGAATTAATGCACCAAATTTTTAATGCGTCTGGTATGGCAGGCCTCGCACACTTTTTTAAGGTTGTGGGATCTGGCCTTGTTACATCGTTTCAGACTATATTTGGCGTAATACCTGCTTTTATTCATTCTATTTTTCCAGCGTATTCGGAGGGTTTCCTCTGCTGCTCCTTCTGATTTGTGGCGTGCTGGTACTTCTTTCGCCGTTCCGCAATGGATGCTCGGTACTACCCAGCCAGGCACAGTTGTACTACCCAGCCAGGCACAGTTGCAGCTGTACCGTGATCGGATGCGGCAGCTTTTTGGTTTAATGCCGTTGGGAGCTCTCGACATGGGCTATTGGCTGACCTTTCGGTATGCCTACTTCACCTGTGTGCAACCTGTGTTCTATTGCATCCAGTGCCCTTTTCAATGGGCCCTGGACGTCTGCCTCTACACAACGTCACCCGCTGCCCTGGATTATGATCTGTGGATGGGTCTGTTGAGGTCCCATAGGCAGGGCTGTTCCGTGAGTATGCGGCTTGTGTACGATTCTTTCCTGGGGCCGGCGGCCAGAGGGAGTACCTGTGCCCGTGCACAGTGCCTCTTGGATCTGAGTTTCATCGAGACCAACACCGGTTGCCCTGGAATGCTCCTTTCGGCATCAGGATATGAGGAACACGTCTGTTCCTCTAAATTACTTAATTGGATGGCATCACTTTTTAATATCGATGGTTCTGACGCCTTACTGGAGCTCATGGCATTCCACTTGTCACGCATAGTTTTTGGTTTCGAGGATACACTGTAATTGGATATATTTTTGCGTACTAAATTTCTTTTTTCAATTTGACTTTCTATCTTGGTCCTGCTTTGGCTTCTTGGATCCTACTTCGCCCGGGCGCGTCCCACGCCACGGGAGCCACAGTATGAATTTAAGCGCCTCCGGGCGCAGAGATGACTGGAGAACTCTGGGGAGTGTGGTCCGCCTACCCCGAGTGCAGGCTGTTCAATGTGGGCTTCACGCACCGCGGGAGCTGCAGTATGAATTTAAGCGCCTCCGAGCGCAGAGATGACTGGAGAACTCTGGGGAGTGTGTTCCGCCTCCCCGTGTGCAGGCTGTTCAATGCGGCGGCTGCCGCGGACCTTTCTTTAGACGCGGCTCGTCTAAAGGGGGCGTGGCTTCTTAACGCGAAAGCGTGGCATGGGGCGCTTGTAAACAACAACAAAAAAAAGTGAATAAATAGTTAAAAAAAAAAAAAAAAAGACATGCGCCCGTTTGGCACCGCATATGAACCAAAGGTGCGACCGTCACTGTGGCAGTGCAGTGCTATAAAAATAAAAAATAAAAAGGTTAGGAGAGAGCGTGTCTTGCCTGCAACAACAAACAGGTGAAAACAATTTAAGGAAATAATGCTCGGAGGCTGTAATTTAAGCCTATCGAGTACTAACACACGTGAGAGGGCCAATCCTTATGGGAGGTTACAAGATGAGATAAGGCGGTACTACTAAGCCTATTGACCAATGAAAAGCTACAGTTTACAAAGGACAATGAAAAATATGGGTGGAGAGTGGGCGGAGCTTCAAGTCCATACCTGAATACAGCATGCCTCAGAGCAGCACATGCGCTGCACGTCTATAACGACAGGTGGGAGCCCCGACTCTGGGCACATGGAGGGTAGAAATGTACTTGTGCTGTTTGCAACAGAAACCGGTATAGGAGTCCCGGGATGCCCCAATAAGCATCAACGGGTATAGGGAGCGTGGGAAAGATATTAGGAGGGAGAGGAATAAATATTCACTTAAGAACAGGACAGATGCCCCTGCTCTGGAGACAGTTGGAACAGGATGCAGTATTTGATGGGAGGTTTTTCCATGGGGATTGATGTCACACAAATGTCTGATTTACGGTAAAAGCGGTGGTGTTACTTTCAACAAAAATAAATAAAAAGATTACTTTAAAAAAAATAAGGAAAGTAGTCACTGTTGTCATGCAATGATGCAACAATAAGAATTCAAAGCAAATATTTACTGTCATTTAAAGACTGGAAGTAGTAGTATTATTCAGCTAGGGTTGCTGCCTTTCTTAGTAAAATACTGGCTATTTGTTTACGTCTTTCTGTTCTGGGACAACCAAGAGCTGTTAGGTTAAAGAGAATTTGCGTAAAATTGTCAAGTTTCTTCATGGCAATTATGCTTCTCTGCTCTAAGAATCATTCTGAAATGATTTAGACCGGTCTCAAATACTTTTAAGTGATTTCTTTCAGTGGTTGCTGTTTTAGGTTTATACTTCTGAAGGGAAAAATATCAGATTTCATTGTTTTTCCCTATATTTTTACCAGCGTGGACTTACAAATGCAGGCTAAGCTGGTTAAAAAAAAAAGTCCAGATGGCAACTATGTGCTGATGTGTGAAAGCAAAGTTCGTTCCAGATCAAAGTCATGGTTTACGTACTAGTGCAATTAGTAATGTTGTAAACCGTACCCAGGGAATATCATATTGTATATGTATAGAATTAAATCCTAACCCAGAGAAAACAAAATGGCCATCAAATATGACATCACTGTTATTTTCAATAGGTAACTGGGCTTGTCCCATTAAGCAGCATACACACTCCGTAAAGCATGACCCAGTCGTTTAAATGAGACGATCGGGTTTGTTTTATAAAACAGTACACAGTCTTTTCAATGAGGTGATGAGGCTTGTTTTGTGGCGCGGTACACAGTCTTTTCATTGGGCAATAGTACTTGTTTTGAGGCTGAAGGATGTGTTTGAGGCGATGGGGCATAACACATCATGCATTCCACTGCAGGAAAATGCATCTCAGCCTCACCAAGTGCACCCTGCCTCCAGGGGCGGTGCGTCCATTGGGGCGTTGGGGCGTAGCCCCCCCGCAGCTCCCTCAGCGTCTTTGAACCTAAGTAAACTGAATCAGTTTACTTAAGTTCAAAGAGCCGAGGGAGAACTGACAATCATGTCAGTCAGCATGACGTCGGACCGCCCACCCCCTTCAGAGTCTGAAGGGGGTGGGCGGTCCTGCGTCATGTTGACTGACATGATTGTCAGAGGGACCAGGGGCAGCAGGCAGCACTGCAGCACAAGTGCGCATGAGTGGGGAAGGGCACCGAATTTTCGCGCCGTGCCCAGTCATGCGCACTTGTGTGTGCACTGGCTTGCGCATGCCCATTAGGAGAGCGAGGGTTGAGCAAAGGCTCAAACCTCGGTCTCCTAATGGGCAGGCGGGCGAGAGGTTATCGTGCCCTAAGCCTATCCTGGCGCTGCCAGCAGCGCCAGGATTGGCTGAGAGGGGCTGTAGGGCCAAACGGAGTCGGACCCGAGGCGGCGCGGACGGCGGACCTCCTCAGGTAGGATTTTCTTTTTATTTAAAAATCCCCGGGCCCCGGCACACCCCCCCCGCGAGCCGCGTCTGGCTGCTAACACTGTACATCATTGCCCCCTTCATATATAAAACAGGTCATTGTGTAAATAGACATCAACTTTCGGTGCACACGTAATGCAGACCTCAGTTCACATATATAGCTAATTGTGAGGAATATATACATCATTTTCTGAGTGCACAGGCATTAGTTAGTGTCTCGTATAGCCATTCTTTAGCTCTGATCCTAAAAAGACACTGTTCCTCCGACAAATGCGGCTGAAGAGAGACGGCCCGCACCTAACGAGTGCCCGAGTCTACCAGATATGAACATTTGTACCCAGCTTACTTAGCGATTGGAAAAGGCCTATGAGGCGCTATATGAAAACAAGATATTAAATCGGCGCTTTGTAATAGTGCCCTACTGGGGGACATTTTCGGGTTCAATGGCATCCGGGCCGCCTGCGATGGTGTACGGACCCTGGTTAGAAGCACAGTGGCGGTCGGTAAAGGTCTCCAGGCAGGCCCACTCAAGTGGACACTTGTTAGCCGATTGCAACGCGGCTGACTGGATGTAGTCTCCGGCTCTGCATTTTCTGTGGCCCTCTGTGTGCACCCGTCTTTACCCTAGAGTAACCAAACTTTTCAAGTAGGGAGCAAAGTTCACATACGTTACCGCTGCAACTGGTAGTCAGTCAGCTGAGCTGTCCCACTGGACCCCGGACGTGCCTCGTGCTCGCAGATCACAGAGGAGCTGAACACTTTCTGCCACCTCACTGGATCTTGCAGCGTGGTGGTGTACTTAGCGCTCACCTGCAGGCGCTGAACCCCGGAGCTATCTAACGAGGATTGACGCCGCTGGTGCCAGGGTCTGCATGGATCTCTGCAGCGGGGAGTCCATCACCGGACAGTTTCCAGCACGTTTTTATAAGGGGTGGGAATTGGGATGGGAGGAATGTACAAATGCGCCTGGAAGTTGGTTCAGTTAGCTCTATGTGCTATGCAGAAATGAACTCCTACTAAAGATTAATCGTATGCAGATTGTGACAACAACAAAAAAACTCTGAATTTGCTGCGTGCACAGACAATTGTGTCAATTTTCCAAGACCCGGTGGCCGATTATAGAACACGAGCTCCACTTAGGAGGCAACTTCGGGGTCCGGGGTCCTGTTTCGTATACGTCATCTGAAATAGTGTGTCCAGTTGTGTTGTAGTGTGCCTGACTGGGCACAAGGGCAGATGGGCACATGTTGTGAGGTAATATGGATGTGTACATGTTGGGCATTTTGTTTACTTGGGAGTGGAGGGGGGCATCTGAATTATTGCCACCAGTTTAGAAGGCCTCCTGATGAACGCGCTTTCCGGATTACGAGGCAACATCA
Organism: Calotriton arnoldi; assembly: GCA_963921515.1. NCBI lineage: Eukaryota > Metazoa > Chordata > Amphibia > Caudata > Salamandridae > Calotriton > Calotriton arnoldi. Next base: position 117,978 of record CAWUFW010004157.1, read on the forward strand.
TTTGCCATTTCAGCTAAAACACCTTTTGAAATGTAGTTCCGATCGACCCCCTGACGACACCCGGCCGTGAAGCTCTTACCGCTCCTCAGTGAAGCCATGGCAGCTCCGTCCTTGCTTCTATTTACCGACAGGTCTGTACACACTCTCATAAAAGCCAGCTTCCAATGCAGTCTTTCACGCATTTCGTTTGTGCGTTTGCCTTATGTTTTTTAGTAGTTCCCGTAATTGCACACATTTTCGAAAGTGCTTGGCAATCATATATATCATATATCTCCCCTTTCAGTCTTGGGACGCGTATACCCCCCATCTCCCCCTTAGCCCTGCGACCAACCCCTGCTGGGTCCTCGAATATTACAGTGACGACCCCCACACCTGGTCATAAGCCTCCATTAAAAGGGCCCTCCGGGGAATGATGTCACAATGCGCCACAGAACCCTGCTGACGTCATCAAAAAGCCACATTCCGGAATGCCTATCGTTGGTGATTTAGAGATTCAGGATTAGATTTCTTTTCTCTGCACAGCATCTTTTAAGACCTGGGACACGCATGCCTTCCATCTCCCCGTAACCCTGGAACCAACACCAGGTATTTATTTGAGTACCCCTGCTGAGTCCGCCCTTGGATCCTGAGGCCCGAACACACGTCCAGTATTCTCCCACGTTCTGGGAAACATGCCCACACCCCACCCTTCAACCTTGTGCCACCTCAGATGCCCTGCCTTTCGCTTAGCCCGGCTGCTGAGGTGCCCCTCCCATAATTGACTCTACACAACCTGAAATGTGACACCAATTTAAAAAGCTTTGGAGTGGGGGTGCAAAAAAGTACATGAAGCATTGTGTTTCTGCCTTTGCAGGAGGGGCTTCTAAAAGGGGCGACGATCTCGAATCCCCACTGTTTCACTTTTCCAACAGTACTTACTGAACGAAACTTAAGTTCTGAGATTCTTCTATCTATTCTGTCTTCCCATCGGTAATAAAAATCAGTGAGTTTCTCTGTCTTGTTTTGGCAGCACGTGGCAGTGCGCGTGCCTCCCAGGCTTGCAGCGTTGACAGGCGCCCCGGCGAGCACGCTTATTGTGTCGGAGTTTTGAGTTCTTGTGAGTGACTTCGGCACCAGTGAGTGTGTGCTGCGGGGCGTAACGCAGCCTCCTGCGGCGCAGGGGGTGGGTCAGCCCTCCAGAGGCCCCAATTTACCCCAAGGCTAGTGAATACCTGTGACAGACAGAATCAGCTAATTTTGTGTGGGTGTACTTGCACAGTGGTTTGGTTGTGACTTGTTATTTTCTGTGCTTTGCTTTGCGTACACAGTGATGCGACATTGCCAGGTGGTTGCTTCCCTTTGCAGTATGAGGGAAGGGACAGATGCTCTACCAAGAGATGTTCGCAGGCCTTCTACTATGTACATTCCGAGGGCAGCAAACAGATAGATGATGCTCACCATGTGTCGCTATTTTTTTATGTTGGTGATAGACTCGGCTGTATGTAATGATTTGCACAGCACATCTGTTCTTTATCGTCTCTGAAAGGCGCCTGGACCCATACTGTGTGTTAAACAAAGATGGCCCTACTGAGGGTGTGAACAGATGTCTCTATCGTAACGTTGAAGAAGCCCACAACTTTTGTGTTTGCGACCATATTGTGTCAGTTGTGCCTCGTAAAGGGTTCTAGGTGCCAAGTTAATCCACCGCCCTCTGGCATTTAAACATCAGGTGCGATCTGGCAATATTTCTCACCTGGTATATGTGTTTCCTTTGCGGAGAAGTCCAGTAGTGCCGCAGAAGGGGCATTCTTTTGGAAAACCAAGTGTAGAAATGTTCCAAGATTGTGAATATTCATTCACTCGTTGGTGCATTCCATAGATGCCATCTGTATTGCTACAGCTCTCCTTTTTACTTGTCGAATCCGAGTGCTTCAAAGCACTTGCTGTATACATTTTGTTTGCAATGGATGATTGTGAAGGGGTATGCACATTAGATTGATGCAGGTGTATCAAGAGATCAACACGCTGTGCAGTATCCAGCTTGATCGCACCTATGAAACTTGCCATATTGGCGCAGGGTCTTGACTTTGTTTTCTGTGACAAATCGTTTCCCAGCAATTATGGGATGTGTTTCAGAGTGGAGGTTCTACCTTCTTGTAACAAACCATTCTACCAATAATATAAAACACTGTGGTATAGATTGATGTGACTCGTGCTGCACTAGTTGTTGGAAGAGACGGGCACTAAGGAAATGACAGGGATAAGAAAACAGCCGGAGCAGATGCGGGAGAGAGACAAGCAGCAAAGATAGCGAGAGATAATAGAGGAGGAGGGAGTTGGAAGAGACCTAAGAGACACAGAAAAGACCGGGAGTGAGGCAGTGACAGGGGAAACAGAGGGAGTGACCGAGAAGCTGCAAGACCGAGCGAGAGAGAAATGAGAGAGGAAATTGGACAGAGAAAGAGACAGCGGAATAGAGAAGAGCTGAAAGAGCAGGGAAGAGACAGTCAGTCAAGGAATTAACTTGAGTGCAGAGAGAGTAAGACAGAGAAAGAGACAGGCACAGACAGACTGGTGGCCGTGACAGGGGAGAGCAGAGGAATGAGCATGAGGCTTTGAATAGAGGGAGGAGACAGTTGGAATCATACTACAGTCACAGATCCGAGGCAAGGAGGGAGACATGGGCAGCAGAGAGACTGCCAGGGAGAGAGAGACAGTGCACAGACAAGCTGAAGGGAAGGGTAGTGAAACATGGAAGGAGAAGGGGGCATTTCTATTTACTTTTCGAGTTTATGAGCGGTTTCAGGGCGCGCACACTGAATATGGTCCCCAGAGTGTCAATAGGGCACATTATCAAGGATAAAACATCAAAAAAAATATAGACAGGTGTGAGTCTAGATTTTCTACACCTAACACCACATATTGTATTAATTGTATTTATATAGTGACTCTACAATAGTCTACAGTGATGAGTACATATCACAAGAATTACCACTTGCTATTGTTTAATATGCTAAACTGAGGGAGACATTAAATGTACTGTGTTCTGCTATAGGTGATGAACTTGCCACATAGAGAATTTTATGGCATTCCGGAGCATGAGTTGTGTTTGAGTGTTGCTTCCTTCTTTATTCCTTTTGGTTTCCTTTGGCTCTCATTCATAGTATATGTACAATTGCTAAGTGCTTGTATTCATAAACCTTCTACTCTATTTAAAGGTATTTTCTGTATTCCTGGTATGAATGGCTCCAAACTAAATGGCCAAGAATGAGTTCTGGTGTTGGAATATGCAGAAGGGTTCAGGTTTGTGCAGTAGAATGTGATGAGTTCTCAACTTCCAGAGAAAATATAGAGAGGACATGAGATGAGAGAACTCTCTTAAGGGCATACTTTTTGAGGAGGCCCTCTGCTTTTGATTGCAGTTGGTCAGTTTATTTGGTGATTCACAATTCCAATCATGGGTAACACATGGCTTGTTGAACATAGATGAGATGTACTTGCAAATTGTTTGATTGCATATTGCATTTCAGGTTTTCAATTTGACCAATCCTTTGACTTCTTACCAACGAAATATGAGTGTCTTCCTGGTCGAGGACCACACTGCTTTTTCTCTTATCTGTCTTGTATCAAGACCCTGCTGGACTATGGGGTGAAAGAAAGCTTGAATAAGCAGCTACCTATGTTATATGACATCTCTTTATTAATGTAATAACTGCACTTTCACAATTGCTTTATTAACCATCCTGCTTTCTCAAATTTGCTTGAAAATGCACCATTTGTCCACTCTTTTTTCGCTCGCTGCGGTGCAGTATGCCTATAATTTTACGCCCCACCACTTCCAAATGTCACCAGCCACCACTGCCTGCCTCCCAATGCACTGCAGTAAGCATGTGGCGAAATACTCGGCATGATCGGGATCACTGCACCTTTTTACAACAGATGATGAGATGATGGATTGCAGCGCTCCTGTCCTGTTGCTCCTAGTCTATTTGACAAACTGGTGATCTGTGTTACAGTTAATGATAACCCAGACGTCAATGTGCTTGTTAAGAAAATGTGTTTCTCAAAAGGCAAAAAGGGAGAAACAGAAATACAGTTAGCAGGTCAAGACTTGGCTTTTCTCAATCTAGCCTCTTGCCCTCTTTTCTTGGGGGTGGGGGGGCTGTCAGCTGCAGGTGTGTGCTTTTAGGCCTAGCGCTAGGAAGCCCCATTGTGGGGGCAGCCATGCGCTCTGTAAATCTTGTAACATAACAGATCGGCCCAACACTTCGCCAGCCTATCTCAAAGTACATATCCTGCAAAGTGGCAACCACACCCAGTGCCTAATAAAGTAAGCCATTACAAGCCATGCGTTCGTAGGATTATTTAGTCTGCTGACATTTCACAATAAAAAAATTCATAGTGTTCAATTGATGGTGGGCAATGAAACACTACTGTATGTATAATGCAACAGGGTGCAATCTGAATAATGTATGTGTAGAAGAAATCACCAATTTCTCAAATTGTTTGCCTGTAACTCTACCATACACTCATCTGTCTCATCTCCTGCCTATGGATCTCCCAACTATCAGTGCATAATCCCAACAGAAAGAATATGTAACAAAACATTAATAAGCCCAGGTGATTAACACATGGGAATGTGGTACCCAGCCAGCCATCCATCCTCAACATAAAACTTCTAATCAGTATCATGACTGGTATATAGCAAGTGAGATTAGATTATATCCACAACATCACCTTTACAGCACTAATATGCCAACAGTAATTAATACATACCATGGTCTTCAAAAAGAAGGAATGCACTCTTCAAAGTAAAAGTACAAATTCACATAATGTCCACTTCACATCAGACTTCACAAATGACCATGGCAAGTGCCAATATAGTAAAAATACTTCCTTATTTCATTCAGTAATCACAAGACCAGCACCAACGCATTCCGTTCACCAACATGGAACTTCATCAGGTAAAGCTACATTTATAAAGTCTTAAGACACCACGGAAAACATGTCTCGCACACCCACAAAGAGATGGGGGCACACCAAAAACCAAAAGAATGATTTCTCTTTGAATACAATATACATGTGCAGAGAAGCACTCTCCTTATAATTGAGTGAATTTATATGCAAAGGACTTTAGAAATGTACAAATTCAAGTTGCTTTATTAGTTGATTAGAAAAAGATCACTGCTCCAAGGACGACTGCCCAGATTTTTCCTAATAAGGAGTGCAAATAAAAATAGCATGTATAGGCAGAGAAGTGAATGATGACAGACGGAGGAAGGACAGATTGGTGACAATTGATTAATAAAAATTAAAAAAAATTATATGGCAAATGGCCAAAATAGTAATCTGCACAAGATTAATACAGGGGTGACATTACGAGATAAGCGTTTCAAATTGTTGGCTAGGTGCAAACACAAGAGCAGATCATACCCTTTAAAGGAAAAGCATTATTCGTCTGGTTAGTCTATGAACTCTTAGATAAAATAAGGGAGGGGATTGACAGCAAGAGCAATGGTAACTCTAACATGCCTGGAGTCTTGCAGGGGAGTGACAGTACAACACCCTTAGGATGGGGGCATTCGTTTCAGGGCTATGACCAACAGCATATTTCCAACTATGAAACCCAGTCATCATTTCCAAACATAGGTGGTCACATTACAGATCGATGCTGGGGTTGGACTGAAGAGCAGCAGGCTAAAGAAAGCAGGAAATGCCAAACAGAGCCATTCAACCACAAAGTCTGATAAGTAGAAGACCAGTTATTCCCACAGCACTAGGAAGAAATTAAGACATTACCACAGACAAAGGGGTCCCAGATAGTTACTGAATGCAGTTTTCTAAAAGAAAAAGGTTTGCCAAAAAATAAGGCATTACATAAAGAACACAGGCATCTACTTCAGAACAACAGTGTAAAATAAAGCAAGAGCGCTCACCACAAAATTCCTCAAATGGATCCCAGACCCCCTCGGCAAATGGTTGGTTTTGAATTGAATCTGACCGCAGGACGTCACTGGACTTCTACAGGAAAGCCACTGATAATAAAAAGATCTGAGGAAAGAAAGCGTATTTACATATCCCAATGCACTAGAGAGAAACAATCTAAAAATTTAAGAGTGTTGTAAAACAACAACAGTTTACAGCATCGGTATGGGAAATAAAGTCTGCACCAACACTATTCAGTTAGTAGTAGTCGAAGTCATTCAGGTTTACCTTAGTCTGGAAGATTGGTGAACGATTATTCTTAGGTGAAATTTGAGAGACACTCCAATAGGACAGCGCAAATATTGCACTGGGATTCATAGTGAGTATTCACAGCTAAGATTAGGTCTGCTATTTTCGTTGCAATATAACAGTAAAATAAAACTGCTAACTTGAACTGAACCGTTAGGGTTATTCAGTGGTGGTGATGGCAAACTCCGTGAAGAGCAAACCTTTACCTTCTACAGTGCCAAAGACTACAACTTTAGATAGCTACAGAAGAAAAATCTCTTCAGCACTGTCATGACGGGTTATGGATAAACGCGGTTTTTCGCTCCGTAAGCAAAAGGCACCAGGCATCACTAAAGACCATTACACAAAATGCATGTTGCGCCAGAAAGGAGGTGAATTCCATCTAGTACCACCATTGATCACAGATGATTCTAGATGCCTGGGTGTTCTCAATTGGCAGAAATGACAGTACTCTACAGCTGCACAGTTGCAGCAGACAAGACTACAAATTTGTCCCTCAGCTACCCCAGAACTTCTAGGATAGAACACTTCCCTCCACTCAGATTAGTTTTTTTTTTTTTATATATTTTCTGGTGACAAAAAAGGGAAAAATTGGCTCCGTTAGCTCAGTACGCTTTGAATCACTCTGGCCTTCTCAGAATTTGCAAATACAGACGTTGGTGCAGGTAATTGCAGCAGCTCATGGATGTAACATTTCATATTTGTATTCATGCATTTCAAACAAGGTATTGCATGAAAAAGTATGGATGCTTTGCTATATGGAATATCTGGTACTCGGTACCTAGTTCTCATGGAGGAGATACCAGAAACTAATGTACATGTAAGTGTGGAGTCCAAGATCCAGGTGGGCTACCTCCCCCTCTAAAAGGGAAGCCCAAGCAAAGCCAAGAGGCCAAAAGACACCTGAATGTGAATGAAGTAAATGTAAATTAATGGGTTTAATGCAGACACGTACAGTGGGTGAGGATGTTGGTGTCACCCTAGAGGGGGCAGAGACTAATCTAAGCAAAAAAGAAAAATATATGGTCTGTCATCACGTTCCTCTGTGGATGGTAGAGGTGGTGAAGAACGTGAGAGGAGGAAGTGGGGATTAAGTGTTAAGTTTAATGAAGGAAATCTGATAGAGAAGGGGAAAAGGGGTGGGAAGAAGAGGTCTAAAGAATCCAAAGTGGAGTAGCGTGGCTCGTATCCTCTAGTCGATCCACAACCAGGGGCATATTTACCAGAGGTTTGCATTACGCTTGCACCAAACAACGTGGTACATGCGTGACGCAAACCTCCAGGTAAGATTTTAGAAGCCACGCAAAGCCTCTTTCTGCGGCTTTGAATGGCTTAATCAAATCTGGAGTAATGCAACGCAGTGCAAATCATTGTGTTGCATTACTCTGCGCTGCATTACTCTGCACAAGGGAGGCACTCCATGGGTGTTCCCACGCAACTCCCATGGTTTTTGACGCATTTCCAGATTTACTAAACTTGGTAAACTTGGGAATGCACCAAAAAGATATGCCTCCCCAGGAGAGGCGTAACGAGAAAAATTTTATTTATTTTTCCTTGTTACTTCCTCTTTCTATGTGTGATGCATTCTGCAGCACACATAGATAAAGGAATATGCCTCTAAGGATTGTTTTTATGCAGGAAGGTGCCCCTTCAGACACAAAAACAATCCTGCATGCAACGGATGCCTTCTTGCACCATGGTGCAAGGGGGCCTGCATTGGGGCTAGGCAGTCCACTGTATGCCAGTGCAGGGGGATAGGACAGGAATGCGCTGTGTGCCTTAAATACAGCACATTCCTGCCCTTTCCCCGTGACGCAGTGCAGCGCAGCAAGGTGCCTTGCTGCGCTGCGCTACACTGCACTACTTTGCCATAAATATGCCCCCTAGTATCTCAGCATCTCTCACGGTGCACCAGTTGAACAGTAAGGCAGGTGCAGGTACTCGTATGATCAGTACTCAAGATGTGTCGGAGTAACTTAAATGAAGCTTACTTCCACATTCCTCCTGTAGGTGCTCAGTCCCAGGGTCCTTTTCAGGGCTCCAATGTTAAGTACTAATCCTCCAATTCGAGGGAAGGATCTCTAATGGATTCAGAGAAATTAGGTTTGTTCATGGGGATGGTTCACATTGGAGTAGGGGCAGAGAGAGTGTGAAGGAGAAACTGTTAGGAGTTTAAACATCAGAAGCTCACTAGTCAATCCGTTGCCTTCGGGGTATAACCTGTTGGAAAGATTTGTCAGCAGTTCCCTTGCCACACTACCTGCATTTCCCATTCCACACTACTGAATGGTAACAGTTCTCTTTAGCAACTGGCTCTGCTCAGTGGACATTTATAATGGTTATTTCAACTTGCCTATGCATTTGAACCACATATATTGCAGGGAGGCTGCTCCTGGTGGGGCTCTACTTAAGATCTTGACTTGAAATAAATCAACATAAAGAAACTACCTGGAATGGACATTACCTTATTACAACAATTACCTTTAGTTTGTCATAGCGTTTCAGACGATGTTGCTTCTTTTTGGTTGAATGCAACTCAATTGGGATACTTAACTGTTGATCATTTCCGTAGTCCTTTTATGTGCTCAAAATGGTTCACTTAAGTTTTGGAACATAAAGAGGGAGTTCCCTTTTGGTCTCATAAGGAATATTTTTAAAGGATTCCACTGTTTGTAATTGCCCCATCCTGCACCTCCAAAGGGTCCAGGCTGGAGGGGAAGGAGGGGGCACAGTCATCTCTGAGAAAACCTTTTAGTTTGCAGGTTTAGTTTACAGTTGAATAGTAGGCTCGATCGGGACGGAGCACGAAGTTGAGGCTGCCCGCGTGAGCGGTTGATATTTGACGACCGCAGTCATCAGTGGGATGCGCAACCAATAGGTGCGGGACCCTCATAGTGGTTGCAGGTACGAGAGATGACAGCAACCACTCGGTTCGGTGCGATGCATCAGTGAGGTGAAGACTGGCTTCCCCCTCAGCCCTGATGAAGTTGCCGCAAACAAATTGGCAACGAAACATGTTGGCCTTTCGTCTTTGAAAATGGCCAAATACATGCCATTCTTTTAATCTGAGGACACTCACAGCACCAAATAAAATTATGTTTACGCAAGTGAGTCTTACCTCATTTTAATTTAGAGAACTGAATTTCTCTTTTTTCACAATGGGGGCCAGTGGGTACTGAATGACATAACCACCTATAGTGCATTTGTACACGTTCTTACGGTCTTTCTTATTTTGGTTTTCTCACCTCTGAGAAATTTGGACACACATTTTTTTCCTTTACGGTCATGAAAGTTACCGATGATGATAACGTGGGCAAACTGTTGAGTACCAACCAGCAGCTCCCCTGGTGACGCTTACGTGAGGTACTTTTTGACCTCTCACACAATTTTTTTCACCAATTTTTTTCACTAATCTTTCATGTTTCCAATTTTCTCTTGACACTTGAAATGTAATGTGGTATATTGACGAATGTTGAAATTGAACAGTTGGACTAATAGGTGAATGGCAATAAGTCTGTCCCGTGAGGGAAGTTTAAGGTTTTTAAAAAAGACTCCCTCTGTGTGCCAAAAAAAGACAACTGTTCATAACTAATCAGGTCTTTTTGTGTTTATAAGCGACTGAGTGGGGGGGGGCGACCTGATTATTAACCCCCTGACGCTCCTTTTTGTGTATGAATAGTAGGGTCTACAAAGAAAGGAGATATCCTTTGCTCATACAGCATCTCTATTGTCCTTTGCTTTTGTGAACTCTTATAATATGCACTAAATGATGCCTTCATGGCTTGTACTCCTCTAGGTAGAGAGATCCTGTTGACTGCTCTACCACTACATTGCTTCAGTTTGTTCCTTGTGGTTGTCAATTGCAGCATTAACTCTGCAAACGGCAGGTATTCAAGCAATTACGAATCAGTGGAGAGGTATCACTGATGGAAATCTGCTAGTGGGGCAGCTTCTTGTTTTTTTCCCCATCTCTGATCTGGCTACGCAAGGGATTCGACTATGGTTTAGAATGGCTTTTAGAAATAACTTAGTGAATTCAGATATCATTCAATATTAAGTTCCTGGCAAAAAAATTGCATTCTTGGTGGCCACCACTTCGGTTAGATGGTTGGGTGAACTGGGTTCTGTTTTAAACAGGGAATCTTTTTATGGACAGTCTTATTTCAAGACTAAGGTGGTGTCCTCTGAAAGGTCTTAGGATACATTCTTACTTTCCTTTTATCTGTCCCCAGCATGCCCTCAGAAATCTCAGTTGTATTTTCTTGATGGCGCAGTGCAGTTCTAAAATAGCTTGAACACATTTCGCAAGCCAGACAGGTTCTTAATCAAATTTGGGGCAGTAGAGCAGGGAAAGATGGTTTTCACAGCCCCCTTCATATCATTGGGCGTCTCAGCTGCTCAGATGATCTTGCCAGATGGCAGTAACGGAAGGTTAAGAAGGGGAATATCTAGTATCGGGATACTATCATGAGAGAGCCCTTAGAAACACTCAGTTCACAGAAATAAATGTCCGTTCCTTTCTGCAACATCTCAAAAGGTTTCAATGACTACCCCTTACACCTCAACTTTGGACATCGTTTTCTAAAAACCTTCATAATTTTATGGTATTTACAGAGTTTAGTACAGCAGCTGCAATTGTGTTAATTATCTGCCATCTTCTGAATGAGATCCTCAGGGTACATTGAAGCAGACTTATGAAAATAGGAGTTTTCTTTATACTGACTTCCGCTGTATTTAAGGTCTGATGTATTTGAACTAAAATTTGTTCAATACATTTAGTACAATCTTTTCCTTATCTTTAATTTGGACTCTTTTACGACTGCATCACACTGTAGTTAAGAAATGTTGGGTAATACTAACATCACTTGTGATTTATTATCAGGTCATCAGGCGTTACTAAGGGCTGACCACCTCTGTTACCATGATTTATGGCTAAGCCTGCGTACAGACTTCAGCGCACATAGCAGAACAAAATCTACTGACACACACAGTGGCTTCTGAGTTAGCGATAAATGTTAAGAATACTACAGGTTTTTTGGATGCAAATTCGAATCAACCGAAAAAACGATCCTCCATCCCAGACAGCTCCTTCACCAAATCCTAGACAAGTATTAGTGAAGTCAGAGGACTTCAATTTATAACAAATGAGAAACCAAAACAAGTAGATGACTGATGGATCACTATGGAAAGCAGAATTGTGGAGGTGGAGCAATGAGTTAGTGATTTTCAAGATATGACTATTAAAATTACCAAAATTGAAAATGGAATTCTGTTACTGCAAAAACTTAGACCATATGCAAAATAGGAAAATATATAGTAACCTTAGGCTATATGGCATTCCTGAAGGATGTAACATGGTACCATTTCTTAAAAAATTAATACTTAATTTAGTGTGCCCGCCTTCTTCTCCCAAGTTATATTTCGAGAGAGCTCACTGATTGAGCCAATAGAATAGTCTAGTTTCCAGGCAAATTAGTGGAATAATAAATCTGCTCCTCAAATACACAGACTAATTGTATCTCATTAAAACAGCAACGAAAAGAACCAGATTAAATAGTCTGACCATAACATTAATCTGTGAAGATGTATCTAACCCCACCGATTGCTAGGAAGAAAGAATTTCTAACACAGAAACCTTCTCCGAAACAGGTAAGCATCCATCAGGGGCTCATCCACCAAATTATCTTGTTTTTTGAGGATCCAGCGAAATTGAGAGACTAAGGGGCCGATTGCGGAAGGACCATCACCGCCAGCCCAGCGGTGGCGGTCCTTCCTGCATCCGACCGCGATTTCCCCACTGCCAGATTACGATGGCGGTGGGATCCAGACTGCGACCGCGGCGGACTCCAAGACCGTCCGCCATGGAACCGCCACAGGCAATCGTTGCGATTGCCTGGCAGAGTGGTCTGCAGCAATGAAATGGCGCCAGATCACGATGCTGTCTCCAGCCAGCCTTTCCATGCCGGATAAACCGCCATTGAAAGGCTGGTGGAGATTGGTTTCGGGGGCCCGTTGTGGGCCCCCTTGGGTTGGGGGGAGGTGTGGGTGCACTGGGGGGGGGGTACCCATGGTACCCCCCAACATTTCACTGCACCAAGTGGCAGGCACAGTGTGGTGCCTGCCACGTAGTGCAGTGAAATGCGCAACATGCCATTTTGACTTTGCGGCGGGTGCTGCTGTCAGCAGCACCGGCCGCAATGTTAAAATGCAAGATGCGACCGCCATGGTGGTGGTCGCATCCTGATTTGGTGTGCGGGACCGCCGCATGTATTGCGAACGGTCCCGGTCTCCACCACGATGGCGGACAGACTCAAGTCCGTCTGCCATCGTAATCGGCCCCTAAGGGCCGGATTCATATATTGGTGTCACAACAGCGACGGAGTTGTCTCCCCGCCACTATAGTGCCCAGTCTGCCAAATTTAATTGCAGGCAGACCTTAAGTTTGGCCACGGCAGAGACTACTCTGTTTCCGCTGTGACCAAACTTCTCCAATGACCCTGGGGACTGAGGGCAGTCGGAGAAATGGCTACATGTCCCTCCACCCAATTTAGATGGGCACACATGTAGTAATTCTTTTTTTACTGTTCTTTACCTCCTGGTAAAACCTGGTGGTATGAAATAGTAGAACCATTCTAATCCTTCCCTTGCCATGGGAGAAACCTCCCATGGTGAGTGGAACATTACTTTTCAAAAAGAAAAAAAAGAATATAGTTTGTTGCAGGGCTGCGTCCTTCTGATGCAGCCCTGCAGCAAACAGTAAAATGCATTGACAGGAATCGCCGTGACTGCAGTTGCTGCCCATGTCTTTATAAATGACCGCCTTATTGGCGGTCATTTATAAATTAGGTGGGCAGCCTCTCCATTATGGGGACAGAGTAATTTACTCGACCCCCATGGGAGAATGGCGGTCCGCCAGCGTAAATATTAAATCAGGCCGTAATTAACTAAGTAAAACAACACTAGTTAAAAGGTGCATATGGAAAGGATGGACATCTTGTAAACAAAATATGTGCAACTATATTCTTTACTATACCCCTTCCATACATCTCTCCTCTGATGTGCTATCTTAGGGTCTTGCGCTATTATTAATGCCACAACAGTGGATTAGGGTCTCACAGTTGATTTTTTTTGTTTCTTACTACTTCTCAGCTGTTTTATCTTTCATTTTTTTCTTCGGTGGTTTACATTCTTTTTGAGATTCTTCTCACATTGTCTGTGGTATTTTGTAATGTACTACTGATGCTTCTTTTTATTATTTTACTCTATTTTTATATTTCTTTAATCCTTCCTTATGTTTAATATGAACTCTTTAAATATTAAGTGGTTAGGTAATCTAATCAAAAGACAAAAAGTTCTTTCAGACTTAGATAAGTGAAATACTCATTGTAAAGACTCAAACCTTAATCATTTGATTGGAAAGGTTTATTTTTCCCCTGCTGTCTGAGAAGCTGTTGCTACTCTGTCATGAGGCATTGAGGTAACCGCTCAAGAGCAAGATAATGAAGGCTGTGGGATACCCTTAGAGATTCAAGCTAATAATCCACCCTTAAATATTTATAATACACTTTAGTCAACTCCATTATGGTCATTTAGGACATCAAAAATAACCAAAAGTAGCAATGGAACTTTTATACTTGCTGGTGATTGCAATCCTATCTAAACTTTGATTATTTGTGTGTTAGGAACTCCAAATGTAAATGTATTCCCAACAAAACTTAAAAAGCTTTTAAATCAGCCATTGAATGTTGATATCTCAGTGGCACATGTAAATGTGTAACCTAGACTCGATAGTTTCCTCCCCCTACACAAATTCCAGATGAGAATGGATTATATTTTGCCAGTAAACATCTTACTTCCAACAAGCGCCATGTTTAAATCAGCTCCAATGATAAGATTATTTGATTCTATTGTTACTTCTGAACAAACAATAAATGGTGTTTTAATAATTATTTTCCATCAAGTCATAACTTTAATTCTGAATGTGATACTTTTACTAAAGATTTGTTTCCATTAAATAACTCAGATGATACCCCATTCCAAATAACTGAGCTTTTGTCATTTCTTATTTTGCCAAAAGAAAATCTTCCTCTAAATTGATTTATTGCATCAAATTAAATATTAGAACATACATAGTATACCAGTAAATCTTTAGATATTCTTTCTAAATTGGTCAAAAAACAGAATTTTAACTTTTAACGTCTGCAACTTATTATTGAAAGTCATGGCAAAATATAATGGTGGTCTCAATAAAGTGATCACATAATTGCCTAACTACTTGAAAATTTAAAAAGGTAAAATGATTAAAAGCATTATTAATCAAGATACTGGCCATGTTCAATAGCAACAAAGATACATCAAATACTTTTTAATATTTGTACATAATCATGTATACTGAGGATTTGGGTCCTACAAATTCAGAACTTGAGGACTACTTTAATATTATTTCTGGAAGAAATGATGTGATGAGGGTTCTGCAGGTTCCGATGCAGATATTTCTTTGGAGGAGGATTAAAAACCGTGTAGCCGCTTTAAAGAAATGCAAAGCTCTGGGATCAGACAATCTATCCATTCTTTTCTTGAGCTCTTGGCTTTCAAGTTATTAGAATTATTTACTAACTTTTAAGCAATTCATCAGCCCACAAACTTTTTAAAGCTTTAATTACACATTCTGAAACCTGATAAAGACTAGAGATACTGGAAATATTACAGGCTTACTTCTCTAAAAAAAAAAAAAGCACAATTATGATTTATGAAAAAAAGAATTTGCAAACAGATTGGGGACTCATGCATGCTCATTTGAAGTCTGATCAATCTGGCTTTGTTAATGGTACACTTGCATCTAACCATGCTAGAATGTTATTAATGTAATATTGAAAACTTTTACTAATGCTCTGGTTGCAGCAGTATCTGTAGACGCTGCAGAATGGAACCTTTTATAGGATTCGGTGGATATGTTTAAGTCTCTTTGTGGTTAGCTGTTAACAGTTATTAAATGATTATTTTTTTAACCGCTGAGCCTACGCGTTCATCACCTATATTTTATCACATTATTTTCAGTTGTAACATGGAACAAGGCAGGTTTGCCCGTTATTCCTTTTATTGTTTATTTTATGTTTACAAGTCTTCTTAGAGAACATAAGGGATACCACTTTAATTAAGGGGCTGAAATGTAATAATGAGTAGGTTAAACTTTCAGTTTATATCTATATTTTACTTGATATGGCAAATCCAGAGTTTTTGTTTAAGCAGTTTTAGTGAGAATGATTATATTCAAACATCCTTGTTTATAAACTAAACGTTAACAAAAAGGAAATTCTCCTGCTTAACAATTATTGCCTGAAACATTTTTTTGATATCTAATTTCTCAATATATTTTACAAGATATGTATTAAAAAAATAAATATCTAGTAAAATGTTTTGTGAGTGTATTAAATGCGCTACTAGTATTAATTTATCATAGAAATCTGGTCTCATACACACACACACACACACACACACACACACACACACACACACACACACACACACACACACACACACACACACACACACACACACACACACACACACACACACACACACACACACACACACACACACACACACACACACACACACACACACGAAAGAAGACAAAAGGTTCAGAAGGGCAACATATGGCGCCAAGAAGCATCACAAAGTGAAGCTAGTTCAGATACAGGGTCAGAATTGGAACAAGAGGAAGATGCCAGAAGGGGAATAGCAAAGACAAGACTTAATGTTACTGAAGAACTTCGTTTTTTACAGCTGGATCGGATGACAGATCACCAGATAACGAGAGGTCGAGGAAGAGGAAAGGGACGAGGAGGAAGAGGAAACAGAGGAGAGGAGGGGAAGGATACCGAAGAAACTGTAGGAGGGCTAATAAACAGATCGATGCGCTCCAATGCGAAACAGGTATCAAAGAAGTGACTCCAAACAATACAGTAATTAATTTGAGCAGTACACAACTATCTGAAGAAGAGAAATCAGTCTTAGAGCTAGGTCTCTCGTACTGCGGTGAGAATGAATTCAGTTACGCCAATTGTAGAATGGACCTGTACAGATTCGTCCGTAAGTTGAAATTAACTAAATTACATAAAAACCTCAAAAGGACTGGAGCTCGACCACTCATTAATGTGCCCCAGGAAGAACAACACGGTCCGAGATGGTGTAATTGCGCTCGGCTGGCTGCAATCTTCTGGAGTAAGGGTGTCCATACGGAACCTCAATGTGCATGGTCCTAAGAAGCTGTTGCCCCGTTACGTGGGTCCCTATGTCATTGCTAAGGTGATCAACCGTGTGTCCATGAAACTCTCTCTGCCCCCCCAGATGAGGATCCATCCAGTCTTTCATGTGTCCCTCCTGCGGGCTACTCACCCTGACTGCGTGGTCTCGTCTCCTCCTTCTCCTGTACTTCGGGATGACCAAGTGGAGTATGAGGTCCGGGCCATCCTTGATTCCCGGAGGACCCGGGGTAGACTCTTCTATCTGGTGGACTGGAAGGGGTATGGCCCGGAGGAGAGGTCCTGGGAACCTTTGTCACATGTCCGTCATGCTTCCCGGTTAGTCAGGGCCTTCCACGTGGGTCACCCCGGTAGTCCTCGCCCCGCCACTGTTATATGATCGGTGGGCGATTGGGTGGGGGTTCTGTCTGGTGGTGGGTACTGTCATGGTTACGGACAGCTGCGTGACCTCCGCACGCCTTATGAAGCGTGATCGTGACTTCGCAGGTGTGGAGTCGGGTTGGCAGTCTAGCTTCGGAGACCGGAAGCGGACGCCACCTTAGTCACGGCGCTTCCGGTGTTACGAGCTTAACAGCTGGCGCATCCCGCTACTCCGGCGCTTTGGAATAACGCCGTTGCCGCCATCGGATGCAGGCAGAGACTCCGCACTTCCTCCAGTAGGTAGCTGTTTCTTCTCCTTCTGTGCAGACGCCTTGTGTCTGCCGCGCTGTGCGTTGTTCCTTGGCTGTGCCATCCCGATGAAGCGTGGCAATTTTCCTTGACTTTCACAAGACTACCTTTTCCGTGCAGGCACTCCTCTGGCCTGTGATCCTTATCAGAGGCCTAGTTTCGTTACTTTGCTGACACCACGCACAGGAGTGTGTTCAGCTGTGTGCTGCCAATTCCACTTTATTATTTGCGCAGGAGCGCTGTTTTTCTTGATTTTGACGCGCAGGAGCGCATAATACTTTGTTTATAGTACTTTGAACACAGAAACCGTTCCACGTACACTTCCTGGTGTACTGAAGAGATACCGTTTCCTGGAATATGCGCAGGAGCGCTTATTCTTTGCTATCCTTGTTGATGCTTTCATTGATATATATAAGGTAGACCATACTGTCCTTTTTTGACCTAGTAGTCCTCAGAGAACATAGGAGGGGGTTGGTGTGCACCACAGGTACTAGCTGTGCCCTTATTTTTCCATTGCAGAACCAGTGTCTTGAGGGTTTCCAGGAACTTCACACAACTCCCAGTTTTTTATATCTGGCTTCTACCCCTGGTCCCATCTCCATCCTGGTCAGCGTCCACACAGCTACTAGGGTAAGGTGGGAAACGGCGGTGGTGGTCCCTGTCGCCCCTGCGAGATCATCTCACAAGTATAAGGTAAGACTTGTGGGACTTTGACAGTACCCTGGTGAAGCCCTCTGATAAAGGGGGGAATGTTGTGCTCTGGGGCAGTGACCTGTATTGTAAAGAAGCCCTCAAACAATTGAACAACAAAGAGTGTTACAGGAAAGTCAGAAGAACAGAATATGATGAAGTAAAAGATCGATTTTTTGAAAGATTGGAGTATTGGAATAAAGAAGAACTATTGAGCTGGGATGAGTTCAAATTTATTAAGCAGGATAATCCAATTATTCCAGTATTCTACATGCTGCCGAAGGTGCACAAGGACAGTGAGAACCCACCGGGAAGACCGATCATCTCGTCTTGTGGGAGCCTATTTGAAAACGTCTCTAGGTACATTGACTTTTATTTGAACCCAATTGTCAAAACTCTAACTTCTTATATTAGAGATTCCATAGACTTTTTGAAACATCTGTATGATGTGCAATGGGAGAGTAACATGATTTTATTGACTCTCGATATAACTACATTGTATACTAGCATAAAACATATGGATGGCCTTAGAGCCACTGAGTATTACTTGAAAACTAGACCCATGAGATTTGTACATCATAATTGTATGATTGTAGAAATGATGAATTGGTGCCTGATGAGGAACATTTTTATGTTTGGAACAGATTTGTACCAGCAGGAGCAAGGGACAGCCATGGGCACTTGCTTCGCCCCCAGTTATGCTAATTTACATCTGGGCTGGTGGGAGGAGCAGGTGCTCAAGGGCCCCAAGCTGGAACAATGGATGGCAAATGTATTGATTTGGGTTAGATTTATTGACGACATCTTTGTGCTGTGGCAGGGCACAGAGGAAAATATTGAGATGTTTGTCAACGACCTGAACAGGAATGACCTAAATTTGAACTCTATTGAGTTCTTAGATATCAAAGTAACTGTTCAAGGAGATAAGCTAGAGTCTACTATTTTTCGTAAACCTACAGCTGGAAATACTCTCCTCCATGCGAAAAGTGCTCACCCTGCCCCTCTCATACGAAGTATACCCTTCGGTGAGTTCTTCAGGGCGAGGAGAACCTGTAGCAATCTCATAGAGTATGAGAAAATAGAGAAGGAGATGACTGAGCGCTTTATTCAAAGGGGCTATTCACAGACTATGATACGAATGGCATCAGATAAGGCTAGGAAATTAAATAGGGATAAGATACTATTTGAGCCATCGAGAACACTGATTAAGAAGAAGGAGCAAAAAAATGGCACAGGGAGTCGTAGATTCATCACGACATACAATACTAAGCACAATGAAGTGAGAGCTATCTTGAAGAAGCATTGGTACCTAATTAAAGGGGATCCGATAATAGGACCAGATAGCAGAAAATACCCTGAGATTACGTACAAGAAAGGCAGATCCATTGGGGATCATCTAGTTAAAAGTGATTATCAAGTAAGAACACGCACCCAGACATGGCTAACAGTGAAAGATGGTTTTAAAAGGTGCTTTAAATGTAAAGATTGCCAACACGGAGAAAATATAGTGGAGTTTAAAACACCTTTTAATAGAACCATGAAAATAAGAGGCCACCTAACTTGCAAATCCAGCTATGTTGTATATATGTTGAAGTGTCCGTGTAAAAAGATTTATATAGGCAGTACTACCCTGCCGGCACACAAAAGGATCCTACAACATAGACGTGCAATCATTAACAAGGACAGGAACTATCCTGTTGCCAGACACTTTGAAAGTGTACACAATAGTGACCTGAATTTCATGAAATACAGCTGTATAGCTGAGGTTCTTAGAAAAAAGCGGGGAGGCAACAGGGAGAAAGAACTTCGTAAGTTGGAAACATTTTATATACTAGAGCTGGATAGTAAGGAGCCGAATGGGCTAAATATTGATGAAGATCTGTTTACCTGCTTGTATTAAAATTAAGAAATAGAAGCTGCACATTCATAAGAACCGCCCTTTTTTTAAACCAACAGAGTAAAATTTATGAGGAGAAGGACAGGGAACATTTGCACTTTAGTAGTATACGTTTGGGTGTAAAGCACTAGCACTTTAAAATATATTTTTAGATACTCTTTTTTAGTAAATGAATTTTAAATAAAATTGTATATGAATTTTAATATACTAGAAAAACTAATTTTATTTAAAAAAATTGAGAAAATTTAAAAAATAAATATAAAGAAAAATTAGTAGAGCACTAGCACTTTAGAAAATGAGTACTGTAAAAAAATAAAATAAAAAATAAAGAAATAAAAAAAGAAATTAGCACTAAACACTTTAACAAAGCCGAATTGTTTATTAAGTATTATGAAGGGTGACCAATACAGATCTAGTTGTCTGGTATGAAGCATTGTTGAAATCCAGTTGATAAGTACTAGCGATTAAAAGTTGAATATAGAGTTGTAATACTTTATTGAAAATTTAGTCAAGCTGCTTACAATGTATTTGCTTAGGAGAGAATTAAAAATTGTGAGGTGTACAATGTTTTAAATAAGGCGATTTTGTTAATTAAAAAAGCACTAGAACTTTAAATAAATGATTTGTGACAAAGAAATGAGCATCATGCACCTTGATAAAGTCGAAATGTTTATTTAAGGTTATGAAGATTAACTAAAATATATCTTCAAGCCAGATATGAAGCATTGTTGGGATCTAACTTACATCTGTCAGAGTAGAAATTGAATGCAGTGTTGTAATCTACTGCAAAAAATCTATGCTAGTTTCTTTTAAGGCACTTGCTTGAGAAGGAATGAAATAACTGAGAACTGCACAATGTTCTAAAATGGCGCCCACGTTTACCCAAACAAACGGTAGAGATGTGCACTGGGATTGTCCTTTGTCTGTTTTTATGTTGTGGAGAATTGTATATAGTTGTTTTTTAAAATGGCGTACAGCATCGTGATCAAGGCTGCGTTGACAGCCGGAACGCATGGATTCTACCACTCAGAAATAAAGATTGAGTGAATTAAATCCCCATGGAGTGCTGGATTACTTTTTCCTGAAAGGAGGAGTTGCTGTATATATATATATATATATATATATATATATATATATATATTTTTTTTTTTTTTTTTTTGCATGGGAACCTTCAATTCCAGTATAAAAGCCAGTCTCTAATTTTCTTATTTCAGGAGACTTGTGACTTCGTTAATTGCCAGTAATAAAAAATGGCGTCGCTGCTCAACTATAAGAAGTTATTGCAGATGATCTCTGATGTCACAATGCCTGCTGCCAGAGCCAACAATCAGGGTGAAAGGCAGGTCATGGTGCATAATTACACCTGCAGTTTAAACTAGGAAAACAGGAATTCCTTTTCCTGATCTGTTTTTAGGTCTCGCCTACGCAGCGCGCATGCGCTGCATAGGAGAGACACCTTTAGCGATCGGCACAGCTTTCGGGGCAAAAACGTGCACGCGTTGCATTGCTTGCAATGGCAACGCGTGCACGTCTGGCGATTCCCTTGCGGGAGCGCGCGGCGCCATATGGTGGCGCCATATGGTCGCAATCATCGCGCCTTGCTGCACGCTCCCGCAAGGGAATCGCGCAGGCCCCCCCCTCCCGCAGCGCGAGGCGCGCGCTTGTGCTGGTTTTATTTCGGGGCTGCGCTTGTTTTGCTGTTGCTCTGCTGTGAAGTTGTTTTGATTGATGGTGTGATCCTCGACTCTGATAACCTAATCGCAGCCATCCAGGGAGGTCAGGGCGTTTGGGAGCCTCCAGACTCGGGCATTGCATGGGAGCAGGAAAGAAAAGGGGTGGGGCGGAGATCTTTCACTCAGGGTATCGTGAGCCTGTTGACATTCTGGGGTCTGTTCTCGCCTATACTCTTATCCCACTGATTTGCTCTATCGCAGACTGCATTGCCAGAGGGCGTCTTCGGTTTCACGACTAAATGTACAGCTATTGAAATGTTAGACAAGGGGCCGGAGGGAAATTTGTTGTAGGCTTTTTCACTTTTATTATTTTGCCCCCTCTCGGTGTAGGCTTGCCCAGAAGTATTTATTCACTGTACACACACACGCCAAGATCTCGTAAATCTTGGCTAGCGTCAGGAATAGTTGGAATAGTTATGGCGCTGCAGTCTATGCGCTGTTAAGCATTTAAAGGCTGTGCGGTGGAATAACTTTACGCTGTTTGACATTAGTCGATCTCCGTAAATGATCTGTCCAAATAGAGGAATGCTGGCTGGAGTCCAAGTATCTTCTTCTCTCCACTTGACCATAAGAGTATTTAGTAGTTTTATGTTTTTTAAGGTGGTTAATCACCTATCCTCCTTTGCTTCTGTCTTTTTCTCACAACCCCCTTACTCTTCTCCTATTTGGCCTCTGTGCGTGGATGTAGGTTACGGCAGCCCATTGGGCACTGTGCCTGCCTTCCCAGGCGCCTTCGCTCGACGTGTTCGAATCCCGTTCGGGTCTTTCCCACCTTTATCTCCGAGCTCCAAGTTATCTGGGCTGTTGAACAAGGTAAAAAGTCGCCGTTATCATTGGGGTTTTTGAAAGTGCCTGCACTGTATGGTAATTGTATGGTTCCTGCTAACCTTTAACTGTGTAATGCTATCTGTGTTCAAGCATGTGTGGCAGTGCCAAGTTAGTAGTTCTTTTTAGCACCCTTGTACTGATAGATCTGCTCGTTGAATATTGGTAGATCCCAATATCTGAGCAGGTCACCGTGTATTGCTGTATAATGTCGTAATCGAGAACGTGTTTTCCATAGAGATGTCTTGGGAGTAACGTTAAGTCATGCTTTGTTTTGTTAGTCTCATTTGGGCCTAGATCACAGCTAAAACACAGAATCCCTGTTTTATAAATCGTTATTTTATCACTTTACAATTTTTGGAAAACTTGAGTACCCGTTAATCCGATTGCCCTCCGTGGCTAGTTTATTCCAAAGCTTGTACCTTGTCGTTAATGTTGATTGCTGCGTTTTGAAAATCGGGAAATTGATTTTATTGCTGAGCAACCTTTTTGAGAGATAATCTGTACTACGCTATATTAGTGAGCTGTCTCAATGGGAGAAATAGTAGCATTATCTTCTGTTTCAGTGGAGTAGGGTCGGTATCTTAATCTTACCACTCAAAACGCTATACAAAATGACCTTTGTTGCTGAATGTAGGTTAAGGGGTTGTGAAATATTGTTTACAAACTTTTTTTAATGGGAGAAGGAAATGGCATTCATCTTATACTTTTTGCTGTCTG
The DNA here is from genome assembly GCA_963921515.1 of Calotriton arnoldi. Taxonomy (NCBI): domain Eukaryota; kingdom Metazoa; phylum Chordata; class Amphibia; order Caudata; family Salamandridae; genus Calotriton; species Calotriton arnoldi. Next base: position 140,990 of record CAWUFW010004157.1, read on the forward strand.
TTCCCAACGAGACTTATATTAAAAAAGTGTTTAATTACTTTACAGTTCTCTCTAAAGTTCGACCAAAATGTATATGGAACGCAGGTATGGTCTTTTGGGTTGAAAAAGGTGGCTGATGTCGATGTACGTCCCTTTACATCTGTGGCTGATGTGGTGAAGCACATTCCAAAAGCTTGTACGATGTTTTCACGGTGCATGTATGAATCATGTTTATGTATGAAAATATTTAATGATGTACGGTGTTCGCCAATCTCTATACATGCATTCATATTTGGGTCCTGTTAGCCAGTATTTCACAACGTAAAATACTTGCCCGTTTGAACAAAGTTGTGTAAGTCGCATGTACTACGAACATGGCGTATCTTTTCATTTGGATCATTCATCCTGCACCCAAATATTTTCTATGGATGCACAATTATGACGTTTCAGCACTAAGGAATGGTCCAATAGTTTGCGTGCTTTGTTGACTTTTTCTCAGGATTTCTAATTTTGTGTGATGTTCACTCCACTGCACTGCGCTGGACTCTCGATGCACGTGAATATCCCATAAGTGCAGAAGAAGTGTCTTCTGATTTTGTGCCCTCATGTTTAACTTTTGGGTGCATCATTATCAAACGCTGAAGAAAACTACGCATGCTTGATCCCACCTTCTAAGATCTTAGTTTAGGGTTTTGTGCTGTGCGTCCTTAACTATTTCAACGCATTTATCGAGTAAAATGTTCTTTTCACATCAAGAGCCTAGCCATTGTCATCAGTTGAAAGCAGGACTTTAAGTGAGATGTAAAGGGTGGGTGGTCTTTAAAATATGCGTGGCCAATGTAATTATAGGCGTGGCTTAAAACATAAACTACATTTCTGTGATTTGTGGTGTGCCATTCGACAGGTATTTTGGTTTCTCTCTGAGCTCTCTGTTGTTGCACCAGATATAGAACAGAACAACTGACATACACCTAAAAACCAGCCAGGATTATTGGCTTTGTCAATGATTGTATCTGTGCGCTTTACAGAGAAGTCAAGGATTTATTGACTGCATTCTGAACATCTTTTTTGACCCATTAAGGTGCACTGTCCTCAGCCTCGACCCCAGAGTTCAATCATGGCCTGTTATAAACACCTCGAGGCGCCTCAGTTCAGTGTGTACACTATAAAAGAGTAATGTGCTACACGAAAAAATAAAACGAGCATTGGCATAGCCAATAGGTCTAGCCTTTGGGACCTTATAAGTGATTTGTTATCCAGCACAATATCCTTGGTGCAACAACATCAACTGTTGCATGGCTAAACACTTATAAGGTCCCAAAGGCGAGACCTATTGGCTATGCCAATGCTTGTTCTAGAATGAAATAGGTTCAGCAGAAAGGAGATAATGATGGCAAGATGTTTACTTTTTCCATTGCTAGAGGTGATTAGAAGAATCTATCTCTGCATGCTTCAATACAGCATTTTTTTAAATCTGATTTACATTAAATTGATTTGGATACTCTTTGACAAAGAAATAACTAACTGCTTTTTGGTGTGTCTAATTTCGCAGTACAGATTCTGTTTCTATTCTTCATTTCTGCAATGAACACAAAAGAGCAAGACACTAAGGAGTTAAGTGATTTAACGGAAGAGAAATGTGTGACCATGTATTAGAACAAATAAATGTCCTCTGCCGTACATTAAAAGAATATAGCAAGTCACCTTTGGAGTTTCACAATCTTATAAAAGAACTCAGCCTTCAGCCTCATTCCTCTACAAGGTCATGGATATCCTTGGTGGCCTGCAATGTCCCTATGATGTACGGCAGGTGGTTCTTTATTCCCTATATCTTGGTAGGGAAAGTTAAATTCAATAAGGATTATGTAACTCCATATTATCCTATGTACATTATTTATGTTACCAATTAAAATACCCAATCAGGTCTTTAACGCTTTAGATATATCATCTAATTTTTATGGAACAAAAACATCCTCACAAAGCTCCATTTAGACTAAAGATAAACCCAATGATGTTAGATTTCTTTACTGTAAATTGTATCACTTTTTTGTATGCAACAAGCTAGTTGTTTAGTGTACAATTATAACAATATCATACCTTTTGGGTGGCTTACTGAAAAATCTTTATTATCCAACTTTTTTCTCAAAGAGGTTATTATTTTAGCTAACTGACGTAAACTAAAATGAAACACCATGATAGCATTTTCCCATTAACAACTAACTAATGTTAAGTTTTCTGAAACCAAAACTAAAGAGGGATTTCTTACTTTATCCACAATAAAATGATTTATTGGACTTTATGGTAATATAGTTATATTTCTAGTATAGCATATTCCTTGATAGGGATGTGTTGTCTTTTAATTAATTACACATTTTTATATATGAATAGGTTTCATCATTGTTATTTATCTTTAATGTTAGAAGCATTAGGACCTATTCCAGATAATAGTAACAAGAATGTGTACTTAACTCAATTTTGATAAGCATATTAGTAATTCTGTATCATCTGAAGCTGTACTTATTCATAGAGAAATGAATAAGTGTCACTAATCTAAAATTGAATTAAATTTAGAGTCCTTATGGGAATCTGATCTGCAGTCCTTGTGGCACCAGAAGTATGGAATAATAATTGGTCTAAGTTAAGACTAGTTTTTTTACACCAGCAAAAATGGTGCAAAGCTCAAATCATAGAGTGGGCTTTTTAGTGTTCTTTGTAGTCATGATATATTTAAGAAGGATTTTTTGGCTTACACTTACTACTTATCTAATATTTCCTATGGCAAATTGACATGTAGCTCACAAAATAATATTTTTATCTACAATACTTTTATAACCTTTTATGTTAGCATTATAATAATACTTATTAATGCATTATTTCCTCGTTCTGGGTGATACAATAAACTAATAGAATAATTGCTATTGTGTATAAATATCTTAACCTTCCAAAGTCTTAAGAATTTAATTACAGTCAACCTCTTTTTCTCTCTCTATTGTATCTATTAACACCATGTACTTAGATGTTTACCTTCATTATTACAAATTAAACAGCTTTTGTTGCTATTAGTTAATAATCATACATGTTCATATATTGCGAGATTTACTTGTGTATAATGATATATTACATGGTATCCTTTAATGCCTGTATAGATGCACATCTCTAATTTCTTTATAATCGACGATTAGTGACACACTCAGTCGCTGATTATAAAGAAAAGACGCCGGAACTCCACTATTATAAGTTATCACAGTTGACTTCTGACGTCACAATGCCTGCTGCCAGAAGGGCAGATTAGGTCACAGATCATAGCTGAAGCAGCTGTTTAAAGCAACGAAAATGGAACGTTGCTTTTCTTTCTTCTGCTCTATTTTAATAGCTTATGGTGATACACAGAGAGAATGTTTATTTTTTGCACTCCTTAGATAGAGAAAAGCTAAAATCTTTATGTTTCTACACATTCCGAGCTACTGCAGCTTTTAAAAGAAAAAACCCATAAACAAAATATCTTTTTGCAACAAATATTCAACAGGTTTTTGATGTGTTAAAAGGTTTTATTTTTTATTCTTCATGTTTGCAAACATGCTAGCTCTGTCATATGAAAGAGCTCTGCACCGAAGTTTTAAGATGTTGGTGGGAAAGGAGATGGTGTGACCATGTATTATATGGGATAAAGTACCACCTGGCATACGTGATAAGGATATTGCAAGTCACCTCAGATTTTCATAACCTTAAAAAGGAACTCGGCCTTCAGCTTCATTCCTCTATATGCTTATGGAAGTCCTTGGTGCCTTGCAATATCCTCATAATATACAGCAGGGGGTACTTTATACCTTATATAATTCATTGTAACTTACATATACCTGCACTTACAATATTGGTAAACCTAATGTACATGTTCACCGTGTGTCTGTAATATTTCATTTAACTATTTAAACTAAAACAATTTCTCATGAGAGCACAGAAACTGCTGGTCAGGAAATGGAAATCTATATTCTATGTATCTATTTAAGATTGGCTCACAGAAATGTTGAAATATCCGGTTATGGAAAAAAATGACCTTAAACTGAAAGACTTTACTCAAATACACAGTAATTTTCTAAACAGTTAATTTTGACTTCTATTATTGCCTCATTATTATTTCCAAAAGGGCATGCTCATGTTTCCAACATAAATGTCAGTCTAGTCTTAAGCATATGTCCACGTGCTGTACAATTTATTGTTATTGCCCTTATGTCCCACTCAATATGACAGGAGACATTAACTTTCCTACATGGTTAGCTGAACTGCCTTGCAACTAAAAACGCTGCAATGATTCAGTACCTTCTCACGTTTCCACTGGCCTGTTAAGCTGTTGATGCTTTATAAATGGTAATAATGTGTTCAAAAGAAGCAATATAAAAGAAGAATGACATGGAACTACAGGGTGGCTTTTACTGATGATACAATAAACTCATGCCCCCCCAAAGTGGAATATACTAAAATGAAAATAAGCAGTGTCATATTTACTTTCAGTGTAATGCCCTGATCTCACCACATCACAAACGTGTTTGCTGCTTGCCAGTGTGAGACTACTGGATAGCAATATATAAACGAATTAGATGAATTCAAAGGAAAGAGTGTATACTACCTACTGCTGAAAATTTGTTGGAATGGAACGCAAAAATATTGATCTTGTTTTTTTCTTTTTATGAAAACATGCTAGCATGGAATTATTTCAGGAACTGGTGAAATCAAACAATAGGCCATTCAAACAATGGCGAAAGCAATAAAAATATCACCAAAATTGTACAAGTTATTTCCATGTTAAACAGACAAATTAAGAGACTAAAACAGAGATGTGGTATATTTTCTGAACTTTACATGCATTAATGTGATTATGTGTGTAGAAGAACACAAACGAGTTTAAAACATTCCAGATTATTCCTAAGAAACAATACGTTTTCTGGACAATTAAATGCAACAAATACTTTAAAGAGTTAAAGGTGCATGAAGGGATACAGTAACACTAGTGTTATTGTCACAGATTTGAAAACAACTACATTGCATTAATATCTCAAATCAAATGATTACAAAAATATACTGTTTGCGGCCCAATACAATAAGAACCCCTTTTCAGAAGCACTGCTACAAAAATAGTAGCTTTGTTGTAGATCTTTCAGCATGTGGCTTTCCTGCTGAGGCATCCTTATCCCTTTTTTTTAGTTTCCATAAGGCCTCAGTATGCACACTCAGTTTCCCATGATGCTATGTGTATATAGAGGATAATGGTTTCAGTGCTGTGGCCTGGTCTAAACCGAAAATCTCATACTAAATTGTTTATCGGATATGCGTTTTCAGTTCGTTAGTCACACAGTTCTTTGGCTAGAAAAAGGACAGTGGTGATGAGTCAGGAGTTGTTTGAATCATATGTCTCGCTATCAGGTTTTTTTGTTTTAATAGGGGCTTCACATAATTGTTTAAAGACACAATGCCTTTATTCAAGGAGGTATAAACAGAAAGGGATAAAGGCCCTTTGGCCTTAAAACAATTGCATGTTTAAAATGCGTCAGGCTGATGTGTCCCAGAAATCTACTTTTGCAAAACGTATTTTGCAATCCAGATCTGTAGGGACAGATATTAAGATACATGAATTTCGGGTGGCTACCAATGCTGGAGAAGAACTGTTACAAATAAATAATGGTTCCTGGCTGACTGGCCCACACGTTCCAAGTCTGCCCATTAGATAATGGATCATGTAGATAGGCAGTCTTCAGACCTTGCTTTGGAACTACCAGTTGCATCAGCCTAGTAAAGTGACATAGGTGAAGACAAACAAGTATGTATCCAGAGACAGTACAACTCACTGACTTAGAATTCACGTTATCTCCACACAACAAACATAGTGACAGAGGCACTTAGAAAACTACCTTTATCTGCGGTTCATGTAGGGTGGTGTGTGCAGTGTCAATTTGGACTGGCTCACTGGTGAACATCCTCCTTGAAAGGGACTTTCTTCGAAGTGCTCATGATGCCTATATTTTTTTTTGCCCACCTAAAAGGCAACATAGATTTGTTTTACTTTTCAAAACAGCAAACAAAAGGACTGAAGATAACAACAAACCGACAATCCTCCCCAAGAAAACACTTATCGGTATCTTTTGATCAAACAAGTATTTAAAAGTGCTTTAAAAAATGTCACACTTTTTGGATTAAAAAAAAAAATGTCACAATTTTGGAAATTGAGAATTGACTCCACATCACTCTAAACTTAACTCAAGGGTGAGTCTGACGAAACAAACCCCAAATGCCATGGAGCACAATGTTTCTTGCTATACTGGAGGTAGGCCACCAAAAAAGGCACATTTTTCTGAATTCACCTCAATGTGCTTTACATTATTTCTTTACATTATTTCAGAGCACAACCAGAAATCCTTAAATAATTTCCAGCTTTATATTTTTATGAGCATCTGATCCACTTCCATCATACAGATAAACAGTTCTGGTTAGAAAAAAATAAGCAAATATAAAGAACTGCAGACTCTTTCTGCTCTAATAACTTTGTCTAGTTTCGTTTTTCAAAGTTTGACCCAGGCTGCTGTCCCCTCCTCCTGCTATTCTGAACGTTTATTTATTTATTTTAACTGGTTCCGTTCTTCATATCGTTTAGAAAGAAGTTGTTGGCCAGGTTCTTTAAAAAAAATCCCAATTTAACCCTGCTGGAGATAATTACCAACGCATCACATTGCTCCTAGCTATCAGTAGAGTCCAGAACACTTTGAAACAACTGGATTTCTAGATATCACTCCAGAAGATTTTAGGATGCCGAGCAGTACCGACAACATACTGGCAGAGATACCCAACAACCTCAGGATTATGGTGGAGGGCAGAGGATAGACCCTTTTAAAACACTCAGCCACCTTTGATATGGTCAGTCATTCCACCTTCACTGCCCAGTTTCACAGAGAAAACGTTTAGCTAGACGTTGAGTCTGGTGACTCTTCCTCATCAGACTCAAATTTTGCCCTGTCTAGATTCCACTATGGCTTTGCCCTCGTTTGTAACATCTGCCTGAGGTCCTCTCTTATCCTGATCCTTTTCAAGGTGTATGCTCGCCCGCTGCATTAGTTTGGGGCATTCTCCTATAGATCTAATTCTTTGGATCAGGTAGATGGTGTGGCTCAAACTACTAGCTCAAGGTACTTCTAACTTGTTGAAAGAAGGGTTACTGCAATTAGACTTTTCTTTGGACCACAGTAAATGAACATTATATTAAGAAGCAAAGTCCCAGGTGATTCCTCAGATAAATTATCCAGCTGCAACAGAAACGTTACAAGCTGGCCTGGTCTGCTGAGTCAGGACTTTAAGTCTCTTTTTTTGATGATTCTTAGCTTAGAGCAACACTCTAGCATTTCCATGGTCACCTTTGGAAACTGCCTGCTAGCCAGTAGCCAGTGGCGGATGAGCAAACACATGCTTAAACTTAACTTGTACAAAACTGAGGTTGTTATCATGTGAATGGACTATTCATTTATTTATTTATTTGAAGAGCTTATAACGAGCAATGATTAGCAAGAAACGTGTAATGGTGCTAGACTTGATCAAGAAAGCCAATTGCTCTCGGGAGTAAAGTTACTCTTGGGAGAAGAGACAGCTTTTCAGCAGTCTTGTAAAAGTAGCATTATGGTCTTCAAAGACAGCTTGCTCCAGAAGGAAGCAGTAAGGTGGGAATGTACACCTAATTAAGCATTTTTGAAGCAGGGCAGTGTCATTAAAGAAAGACAGTGAACAGAGATGGTGAGTGGGCAGATATAGTTTAATCTCCTGCAGATAAATTGGACACTTGTGCCAAAGCCACTTTAACATAATTGAATTTGCCACAGGCAGTCAGTGTAAATTGGCCAAGTATTGAAGGATATGATCTGTTTGTGCATACCTAGTAGGCTTCAGTGTTCTAAATTACTTGGAAGCGATACACAGGGGAAGAGCCTGGCCTCACCCAAGATGGCCATCTCCCGATAAACCGCTCCGGGCCGCCTGGCACCCCGCATCGATTCCTGTCGCACCAGGTGGATGGTCGCTCTGCCAAACAGTAGCCCCCACAGAGGGAAGATGTCAGGTACACCATGGGCCTAAACACTTGAAATGGAATGCCTCTTCAACCGCCCGGAGTACGGCCCACAATGCGGAGGGCCCCCGGCATCCTCTGCGGAAGCCAAGAGCGGAGCCACTGCAGCCTATGGCAGAAGGACCCAGCATCAGGTGAATGCTCACCCTGCCAAACAGTGGCCGCCGCAGGGAGATGATGTAAAGTTCATGGAGGAGCACCTCCAATACCACCATATAGTAAGCCTACACAGAACAGGTGGCCTGCATACAGTGGCACGGCCCTCTGGCATCCACTGCATTCCTGATCCAGACGCAGGTACTCTGATCTGAGCCAGCTCCTTCCACACCAGCAGTGGGCACCACACCGGTGCCCCTTACCTCACGAAAGCAGCTTCACACCAGCTACACACACACACAAAAAGTGTCACTGCAGCGGACTAAGGCAGAGAAGCCCAGCACTACCAGCAGCACGAGGATGATTTCTACAGAGTTCTTGGGACCCAGTGGGAGTTGCCAGCTGCCACAGTTCACCAGTCCTTCACCAGACCACCACACTCTGCTGTTCATGTGGAAGCAGTATACTGCACTTTACTACAGTGGGGGTACATTCTGAAGGTTTCTAGAGTAACCTACCCAGCCCTTAATGCCTACAAGAGCTGCTGTGATGGGTACTCTGAGCTGGACACAGCATTCTGCCTCAAAGCTGTGTGCTCTACCACGAGAAGGCATTTTATGAGCCCCAGCCATCTTGCAGTTTGACACCTGTTTGCAGCCCCACTTCCTAGGGGACACTGAAACGGCAAACCTGGGTGCTCAAGACATCGATAAGCGGAATCTCTCGCCCTAGGACTACAACATACCCGTGTCGTAAAGCACACACCCCTTAAGAACTGCTGTGGGGTGGTCACCAGAGAATCATTGGATGCATAGGATGTTGAGAAGGACCAATCCCATCTGTCTCCCACTCAGGAAGTGCTTGTGAGACTCCTTCCTGTTGACTGCTTTTTAACTATACACTCCTGCTGATGAATCCCTGGTGAAATTTTTGCAGTAATACACACTGCCCCCTGCCACAGGTGGATAGGGTAAGTGGCATCAGAAGGGTCAAGGTTGTGACCCCTGCACCACCGAAGTCCAAGAACAAGGCGAACCATCAACTTTTTTTTTTTTTACAGAAGTGGTGGCAGGGAAGCACAACCCTCCCCAATCAGCAATGGCCAAAGTCACGCTTGAAGCCCTACTGAAAGAACTCACTTCCATCAAATTGACTATTGATTCAGTACGTGAGGAAACAAAATCCACATCCAGCTAAATAAAATCCCTGCAAACGGACCTGGGAGCTTTACAAACACGTTTAGATACCACTGAATGAAAAGTTGAGGCGCTGGAAGACAAACTAACAGATCCCGAGAATCAACCAAAACTGGGCCAGGAACTGTGGGCTCTTAGAATTAAACTGGTGTACATGGTAAATCGGAGTAGAGGGAACAATGTCAGCTTTATGAGCATCCTTGAAGAAGTTTTGTTAATAGTGCTAGGACCATTCGCGGCGGCTATTTGTCAATGTGAACAGATAAAGGGCGTTGAAACCGCTGCCAGCTGAAACAAAATTCTGCTTTACGCAGATGACATACTCCTTATGCTCAGTGACCCGGATGTCTCAGTTCTCCAACTGATGTCCTTGATTTCAGATGCAAAAAGAACAATTGATGGACAGAATGCAGAACAATGTCATACATTCACCCCAGTACAGAGATCTCGGCCTAAATCCATCGTTTTTTTGCTCCCCATGCCATTCCAGTTTGAACCCAGCCATATGCAAATCAGTCGTCACCCTGCGCCCAATGGGAACAGTCAAGCCCGAACTGCCAGGCCAGGTCCTCCCTAGACTGAAAACAAGCATCCTAGGACCGGTTTCGGGGTTTCACCCCTCATTAGCCAGGATAGCTTGACTCCAGTGGCATGGAGAGTACAGGAGCCACATATGGGCATACCCGTCCCACTCGGAATGACAAATGCAAAAAGAACAATGTCATACATTAACCCCAGTACAGAGATCTGGGCCTAAATCCATAGAAAAAGAACTACCAATTACGAAGTGCCCGATTAAACTGTCCCATAACGACTTTGGCTTCACATGGAATACAACCGGACTCAAATACTTGGGTTTCCAGGTCTGAAGGGAATGGTAATGGCCAATCTACAGCATCTGAAGGAACAAATGGACTGTGAATTCCACAGGGGGACCGCCTTACAACTCTCCTAGTGAGGCACAACATAGGCGGCAAAAACAGTGACTGCACCTAGGTTTAATCACGCTTTCAGGATGATACTGCTCGTGATACCTAAAAAGCCCCACCTGACCCTACATAAATCTATTAAAACATTCATCTGGGCTGGCAGGCAGGAAACCTAGACTCAAACCTGCCAAATTTTATACAGACAAGAGTGGGAGGCCTTCATCTACCAGATATGTATGTGTACTATCCGACTCATCACCTCTAGCCAGTGGGGGCGCTTTATGTCCCCTTAAGAGAAAAGGGCTACCTGGGTGACTATAGAAAAACCTATGGTACCTCTGCCAGCCCTGGGACCACAGTTATCGTAATCTCCCTTCAAAAGTATTTGCCCCCATGATGACGGCAATGTGGCTGTCTGGACAAGAGTATACAAGGGCCTAGGAATGAATGGCTTCTCCATCGGGCAGCGTTGCTTTGGTCCAACACGGCCCTTAAAATAGAACACAACACTTTCCACTGGCCATAATGGTCAGAGAGGGGATCATGAAGATAGAGGATATTTAGGATACCGATACCAATGTGATTAAGTTCTTTGACACCCTTTGTACAGACTTTTAATTACATCTAACACTTTTAATTACAGCTGACACATTATTGCCTGTACCAACTACGACACTGCTTACACAGTAAACTCTGAGCCGGCCCGACTGCCCTTTCGGAATAGCCTATTTGGAAATACATATTTAATTGTTTCCAGAGGTGCATTCTCCAATCTATATCATATTTTTATTGATTCACTATATTCCCGTAGTGCTAGCCATGATGTGAGGCAGCATTGGCAGACCAAACTAGATTTTGAATACACAGATGAGGCCTAGTCGGACTTGCTGGACAACCATGACAAAATCCTGAGAGAGGTGCAATTAAAGATTTCATATTTCAAAATTTTACATGACTGGTCCCCATACACGCTGAGAAGGGCCCTCTTACTTCCCAATGACAACTGCTGAAGGTGCCTAGAACCTGGTTGCGACCTCCTCCATATACTGAGGTCCTGTACGACACTGACCCATTACTGGACGAGTATATAGAGCAGGTTGCGGAATACCTTTATCACATCAGCAAAAATTACATATCCTGCATGATGTTTTGGACGTAGGTGACAGTTCCTCTCACTGGAGAGGAATATTGATAGCCTTGATGGTCGCAAAGAGCTGTATCCTATGGCACTTGCGCCTGCCAACACACCAAGAATGGTCAATCAAACTTATCTGATTAGCCACATATGAGAGGTACATTTACAAAGTCCAGGACAAACTTAACCGGGTTAAGGATGTGTGGGGCCCGGGGGGGCGTGGCTAGCCACCTAAGATGGCGGACGTGTTCTGGTGAAGCTCCGGACCCTTGGGGGGGGAAAAATCCTGTATATCGCATGAAATGGCACTGCGACTGCCACCTGCAACTACGAGCACCTAAACGACGACCCGGTGCAGTGAGCAGCTGAGTCCGGTCCGGAGACTCACAGCGCCACGGCAGATTTGAAGCCCGCCCAAGGCTGCGGGCGGTGCGGCCTACCTATGACGTACTGCTGAGGCCGAGTCACCGAGTTTCCGGATGGCCGCTTGGCGCCTGGCGCTCCGGGCCCTGGGGAGCAAGCGGAAGCCCTGAACGTTAGTAGCTCAAAGCAGCCTCTGGAGACCAGCGGAAGAGTGCACCATAGCAAATAAGCCAGCGGTGGAAACGAGCGGTGCTGACCCACATCGAGCTACAGCTAACCGGTGAGTGCGGAGGACAGAGCCGGGGTCTGAATGATGTGAGAACGTACCTCATCGCCCCCGCAACGCTGCGTTAAAGCGAGAAGCGAGCGATACAATCCGTTTGCACAGCGACATAGGGGGTGTGGGGCTTGACCCACCGTGACACTGCCGCCGAGACGGACCGTACGATCCCGCTTGACTGACCCCTGGGAACAAACCCCCCCCCCCCCTCTGAGACGACGTGGCCGCGGGATCCGGCGACAGGACGGAACACTGGGCCCCGACCGATGTTGAACGCTTCGCCCGCTACCCGCCTAGCCCTCAGACCATAACTGCCCGATACCGCTGCTACAGGCCGCAAAATACGGCTCCTCCTGAACACGAGATAGAGGGGCATCACAGCGGTGTTTTGGATCACTGATCGGGGGCCATGAGGCTGCGAAATACCCGCCTTCCAATCCAACAGTCGTCACCAGCTACAGGCCTGTCGAGGCTCACACTGGGCCCTTACGCAGCATACTACGAGGGCGGCCACGAACCGAGGTACACACGGTGGAAGAGCCGTTACCCCCCCCCCCCAACAACACACGCGCGTGGCCCAAAAACTATAGTGAGTACTATTACTACTTACACACCAACACTACTGCTGTAACAGCCTCAACAGTGCCCGGCATGCAGGCCTGATAGAGGGAGGAGCGGGGAATCGCGAACTGTTCAAGGCCCATCACAAGACTGTGACCCCACGGAAGTGCTTCACTAAGGCGAGGGCCACGGAAAGCGCTAAAGCGTAAGAAGGTGTCCCCCCCCCCCCCTCCTGTGCTCCATCGGCAAGTACGTGGCCTTCCCAATTACAGAAGGCGGTCAACATGGGAAGAGTTAAGGGAAAGGCACTGGACAGCCATATAAGTGTAGGTGGCCACACTAATGCATCCGAAGACAGCAGCAGGCCCCCATCACCTGGGGCTTCATCCTCTGAGACTGTGGCGAGCACTCCAGACAAACTGGACTTGATTCTGAAATAAGTCCGGGAAAATAGACTAGTAATTGAGCAACAAATCGGGACCCTCACATCGGGCCTTACCCTGCTCAGAGCGGACCATGGAAAGTTGGCCGGGACGGTCCAGGAACACGGAAGAACTCTACAGGTCATAGAACCTCAAATCACTGAAAATGCAGCACAAATCAAGTAACTCCAACAACAGGTCAGCGGCCTCCAAGACAGGGTGGAGGATGCAGAAGGCAGAAATAGGCGTAATAACGTACGCGTTATTGGCCTTCCGGAACGCAGCGAAGGAACCAAAGCCGCAGACTTTATGGAAGCTTGGTTTAAACAACATGTAGCCCAGGATGGTCTCTCGCCATATTTCTGTGTAGAAAGAGCTCATCGGATCCCAACAGGGGCACCCCCACGCCCCCCTCATAGTCAAAATTCTAAATTATAGGGACCGAGATGTACTCTTGCAAAAAGCTAGGGAAAAAGCACAGATTCAATACAAAAATCACCGCATATCGTTGTATCCGGACTACACAATCCTCGTGCAGCGTCAAAGGTCCTCTTACCAAGCCGTCAAGAAAAAATTAGGGGTGGCCCAACTCAAATACGCACTACTTTTTCCAGCTAGATTAAAGATAATTCATGACAGGAAAACTTACTTCTTCGACAGCCCGAATGAAGCTGAGGAATGGCTGGAAGTAATGAACCTGGACTCCAGCCAGAGTGGTTTATCGGATTCAACGAGCCAGGGCCCCACCAAACCTAAGAGACACGGTTACCACTGCACTCACAAGAACACACAGGACAAAACTAGCACTGGTCCGACCCGCGACCAACAACGGATGGACAGGGCGGAGGCCCTGGCCGTGGCAGGATCCTTCAGGGATAACAGCACCAAGATCCTAACAGACTCAGAGGACAGCACCATGCACTCGGAACATAGCATCACCCTGTTCCCCTCAATAACGCCACAGACCGTGGACGACTTAGTAGATAACTAATGTAATTTATCTGCATATATCATCTGCACCCATGTGGAGAGCCTGATGAGTGTCAGCACAGAAGTATCGGCTACAACAGTATCCTTTTATAGTGTTCTGGTCATAGGTGACACTCTATGTATAAGTGAACTGCTGTATTATTCCCTTATTATGCTGTACAGCATCTAACCTGTCTGGACATGTGCCACTGATCACTATAGCTGCTGATACCTAAAAAGAATAGAGAATAATTATGTTGTCAAATAGAACAGAAGTATTAGTCACAACTGTATCCTTTTATAATCCTACGTCCACAGGTGCCAAACCATACATAATCAAAATATGGTGATGTTTTACTACTATATCATTCTAGGGCACATAGCCTGTCAGATCATTCGACACAGAGTACTGTAGCAGCTTTTATATATAGGAACCGCATTGTTAAAGTCAAGGTATGCATATATGAGGCGATGTTAATGCAATTGCAATGATATGTTTATACCCCCCCCGGGCTTCGTTGAGCTCCCAGAGCTCTGCATTAGTAACAACCGCTGTATGGACGATGGCAGCGACCCCCCCCCACTAAGCGAATGCACCGTTGTGTTTTATCTGTTAGAAATCTTTGTTGGGCCCCAGCATAGTTCGATGGCTGAGCCAAGTATTGTTAGTTATAAGGGAAGGGGCAACTCCTGGTCTGCTACAACTAATTGGCTCCGTACTGCAGGGAGCCCCACTCACCATAATAACTTATGCCTAGAGATGCTACCACCGTAGGCTCCTACAATCTGCTGACCTGGAATGTACGAGGGCTGGGGGCTGTACAGGAAAAACACCGTGTCCACGCACAATTGCTCAGGCGCAAAGCCCATATCGTCTTCCTCCAAGAATCACACCTTACAGACTCGGAGGCTTTGAAGACCCGTAAAAAATGGCGAGGCCATATTTACTCCACTAATTACTCAGCGTTTGCCAGAGGTGCGACCATCTGGATCCGGCATGGGGTTCCATTTACGGAGCTAGATCGTCGCAAAGATGACCAGGGTAGATTTATCCTGCTGAAGGGCACTCTTGACGGCATAACTGTGATCCTGGGCAGTATATATGCCCCAAATTTTGAACAAAATTTTTCCATCGTTTGGGTGCAGCTCTTGTAGGGTGTGATATACGATTCCCTGGATTTTAGGGGGGGACTGTAACACGGTACTAGATGTGGATTTGGACAGGTCCCACCCCCCATTGCATGGCGCTGGTGCCTGCAAGCAAGCAGATCTCCTGAAAACATGGCTACACGGTTGGGGACTGTCTGACATATGGAGACTGATGCACCCTACACAAAGAATATTCCTCTTATTCGCCGGTCCATCACCGCCACACCAGGATAGACAGATTCTTATGTACAAACACCATTGCCACACATGTCAGTCAATCCACTTACTTAGCCAAAACCTTCTCAGACCACAATCCCCTAGAGCTTACACTTACCTGGGGGAAAGTGCCGACCCCAGTGCCTACCTGGAAACTGCGGCCCCAGTTGTTGGAGGATGCTCCGTTCCGCACAGCTATTTCCACTACCATTAATAATTACTTGTCTGAAAATTGGAATACAGCTTCCTCCAATCTCATAATGTGGGACGCACTTAAAGTAGTGGTGCAAGGGTCTGCCATTGGGCAGGTAGTGGGGGCCAGACAAGAGATACATCAACGCCTGATTAGTGTAGAAAACCTAATGAATACCTTAGAACCGGAGGCAGTGACAGATCCAGAAAAACGAGACGCCTTACAGAATGCCCGCATTAGCCATGCTGAAACGCTAGAAATCCTACAGGTAATTGATTATAGTGCCTTTACACAACGGAAGCACGTTGAGGCAGACAAGGCCGGAACACTACTAGCCCGCGTAGTACGGGACAGACCAGAACCGCCAATCATCACACACATCAACACACCGAGCAAAGGACCAGTCTACACACAACTCGAGATAAATGAGGCTTTTTGTAATTATCTTAGTGACCTCTATGCGGCCCCAGCGTATCATAATGGCACGTTAATGGAAGACTTTTTCCAAGGCTTAACAATCCCCTCTCTGCCAGCGGATATACAGAAGGAACTCGCAGGCCCCATAACCCAACATGAAATCCGGGCAGCGATCAAAGGCTTAAATCATAATAAAGCGCCTGGTATAGACGGTCTGCCCATAGAATTTTACGAAACTTATGTAGATGCCCTGGACCCTAAATTAGAAGAAGTATATAAGGCAGCACTAGAGGTTGGACATTTGCCACAATCCATTATGCAGGCGCTGGTCGTCTCATTACTTAAGCCTGGTCGTGATAGTACTGATTTATCCAACTATAGGCCTCTATCCCTATTGGCAACTGAATATAAAATCTTGAGCAAAGCACTAGCAAACCGCATACAGCCATACTTAAACACCCTCATACATAGTGATCAATGCGGGTTTTTACCGAATCGCAGCACGTCCCTCAACACTAGACGCTTACATTATATCAGGACGGCTACCCCGACGGCATATCAGGCAGCTGGCTGTCTGGTGCTGGACTTACGCCAAGCCTTTGATTCCATAACATGGGAATACATGTTCGCTGCTCTACGGCGATTCGGCTTCCCTGACGCCTACCTCAAATGGGTGCGCCTACTCTATACCTCTCCCACGGCTAGGGCACGCACTGGTCATTATATTTCACGGGAGTACACGATACACAGAGGTACACGGCAGGGATGCCCTTTGTCTCCCCTGCTGTTTGTACTAGCGCTGGAACCCCTGGCGATAGCCCTGAGAAAATCAGCCGAGCAGCTGGGAATACTCATTGATGGCAATGCTCACCTGATTTCAATATACGCAGACGATATCCTCCTTTATTTACGCGATCTGACTGCTGAAGCTGAACCTCTCCCCACTATATTTTCCACCTTTGAAAGTATTTCCGGCCTTGCTATTAATACTAGGAAATCGAATGCCTTCTATTTTCAAGACGGACCCCGCCCAGATACGACACAATTCGGTATTTATACTTTACACGTAGCTCACACAACATTTAAATATTTAGGAATACAAGTGTATAGGGCGCCGGCGGATCAACTAGACGGCAATCTGTTGAAGGCCATCACCGCTCTACGCTCGACTGTGGCCTTTTGGATATCCCTACCGCTCTCAGTAATGGGGCGGATCGCCATTTCTAAGATGGTGATGCTTCCCCGTCTATTATATTTCTTTGTGAATCTGCCCCTGGTAGTCCCACACTCAATCTTCCGCACCTTGAACACTATCCTCATAGAACTCATTTGGGGTAAGGGCCGCCGGAGAGTGAGTCTCCAGAAACTACAATTAGAGTCCCACAAGGGAGGTCTAGGGGTTCCCGATTTCAGGGCCTACTACTATGCCTGCCAACTCCAGTGGCTGTCCTACTGGACAGCAGGTAGGAACCTACAGGAAATTGGATATACGTCCAGGAACCTCGATCGGGGTACACTACACTCCTTAATCCTGCCAAAAGCCAAAATCCCTTCGGAGGGGCCCCCACTGCTTAAGAATGCATTACAATGTTGGAGAAAAGCTATGCTGTATACTACCGGAGCAACCCCTTATGCGACTAACATCCCATTACTGGGCATTCCCATCCCTGGGGGTGGGCTTACAAAGGCCAGACTGCATGCCTGGACAGAGACGGGCGTGGAGGATGTCGGATCGTTCTTTGGCGACGGCATCCTCCTTGACCACGACACATTCGTACAGGCCACTGGAGCACCGGAACGCCTATATTTAGTACATGCAGCAGTATCTCACTATATCAAAGAAACATGGGTGCCACAACGCACAGAACCTCCACAACATGAACTGGTTCATTTGTTGTACTACATGGGGAAAGGGGGCCACTTGGTCAAATGGCTATACACCGGTATTAGGGCACAAGCATCTATTGCACTCACTACTCTTAGAACGAAGTGAGCGGAGGATGCAAACACAGAACTCACTGATAAAGCCTGGGCGAGCATGCTCGAACATCCCAAGAGGGTATCCCGCAACGTCAAAGTTAAATTCATTCAAACAATGGTACTACACAGATCCTATTTAACCCCTAAGAGAATACATCACATGTTCCCGAAGGCCCAACACTGCTGCCCCCGATGCAGGGGTGCCGAAGCGGACTTTACCCATATGTTGTGGGCATGTCCGCGTATCCATGACTATTGGTGCGGAATCCGGCATTCCATGGGAGAGGTTACGCACCAAGTAGTCCAGAACAGTATCCTGGAATGCCTTATGGGGCTCCGCAAACGCACTACGGCTCTGAAAGTACAATTACGGTTCCTAGACCTGGCCCTTATACTGGCCGTGAGAACAATCACCATGAGATGGAAATCCCCTAGATGTCCCTCATTGACTGTATGGCAGGAAGATCTGATACAATGGGGCAGTGCCGAAAGCGTGGCACTAAGAAGAGAAGAGGCAAGGGGGTTGCGGAAACATCCCATTTCAATGGACTGGGACCATATGATGGAAGATTTTAAACAGTTGGACCTTATTCCTACACATGGTCACCCCACCCAATAACACACTTAAACTTTTAAAGTAATGTACGTCAAGAATATTTGCAGATCTTAGTCATGATACAACCGAGCACAGGCAGCAAAGGGCCAGTAATGCTATGTTGATAGTACTAATAGGCCACAAACCATACAAATAACAGCAGACCAGGAGGGGAGGGTGGAGGGAAGTTTCTAAATGTTAAGTTCTGTTACGTTTAAACATACTAAGTGTAACTACTTTTGTAGAAATATTGTATTTCAAGTATACACGCAATTATTACATGGCCGCAGAGGCGGATATTCAGCAAGGAGCATTTGAAACCGAACAGTATATTATGTGTATAGATGTACCATGTATATGTTGGGGGAACCCACAAACAGATAAAATGCCATATGTACTAAATATGTCACATTGCAATTCCATTGTGGTATCCAATAAAGTATGTTAAAAAAAAAAAAAAAGGATGTGTGGGGCCCGTTGATATGACTTGCTGACCCTTCGCTTCTATCCCTCATTCGATAGCAGACGACTATGTACTCACTCCTCGTAAATGCCATCATGCACCGTTATGCCTAATCTGTACTGGAGGGACGACTTACAGAGGAGGAGAGCTTTGCAACCACCTGGGCGCCACTATGGTACACAGACTGGCCCCACATAGAACAGGGAGACAGGGGGGCACTGGCCTTGAAGCTGCACTAACTGCTCAAAACTAGCATGACCCTGAAAATGTTTGACTATCATACTGTTGTTGAAGTGATATACATTGCCTAAATACCTGAACTATGTTTGCTGGGACGGCCTGTGAGGGAGCTACTAACTGGTGGAGTGAACTAATGTACTAGCTTATTGACAATAGGGGGCATGACAGACCAGGGGAAGGGATGTGAGGGAATAATCCTTCAAACACTCCGCCAGCAGCATCTGTATTTACATATATTCATCAGTTTTTTTGTTGTTTTTATTTTAAGATCTCTGCATCTAACTGTTGACCATGCTGTGCTTCATACGTTGGCCATCACTAAATGATACCTTCAAATATATAGTTTGGTCTATTGCTCCGGACCTGTTGTATTGTAAAACAAAGAATGATTAAAAAATAAAGGAAGCGATACACAAAAAACTTGGGAAGGCTGAGATACACTTTGTTACCATAGTTCAGCCTTGAAGATAGGAGTGGTAGGATTACTAGACGCTCACCAGTGAACTCAAGAAAATGCACTATTATCTTTATCGCTTTGATCTGCACAAAACATGAACACAAGAGCTTATTAACCTGGATGACAAAAGTTAGAAAAATGTCAAAGATAAAACCCAGACTTCGGGCAGAATTGCCTGGTTTCCGAAGTGCATTGAGTTGTTCAAGACACCAGGCAGAAGTTGATACAGATAGATGGCCACCAAACCCCCAGGACCTTCATTTTATTGTAGTTAAGACAGATTATTGCCACCTATCCCCTCTGCTACTGCCACAAGAAAAGACGGAACTGGGCTTTTGTACACTTAGCACCACTAAGTCACACCAAAGGTAGGGTGCCATTAGCATACAAATAGACTGTAACACCATAGCTTCTCATCAAGGATAAAGAGTGGGGCAATGTAGATGTTAAAAGCATCAAGGCAGATCTCTGTAGTACTCTACATGGAAGATGTTTATGTTCCAAGCTGTAGGGTGCTGGAGGTACTACTTGAGAGCGATCCATAAGTATTTAATCCAGCCAATGGCCTCAGAACGAACAACCATATCTCTCAGTCTCCCAAAGAAAGCTGGGTGATAGACACTGTAAAAACCTAGACAGATTTAGCAATATCATGGGCAGTGACACTAGCCCCAATAAGCACCAGTCTGCTAGCTTTAATAAGTGAGGTTTCATACCAGGGGCCAGCCTAAATCCAGACTGCTTTGGGTCGAGCGCCTTGCTGACACTAGATAGTTTGCTGATTGTGTATTCACTACTTTCTCCAGAATTCTTTAACAAAAATCAGTAGCCATGAGATTGGTATATACATTTTCAGATGCCCAAAATATGCATTTTGGTTCCTAAGAACAGGAAAGATTAATGCTTGCTTGAGGAAGGTATGTAGAGCAATAGAAAGTAAATGATTCAAACCATGAATTAAGCAAGGTACAATAGCCTGAACAATCTTTATAAGGTGGCGTGGTAGACTGGAATAGGAAGGTGAGCCTGATTTAATCTAAGAAAGCCCAGTAATCGCCTCCTTTTCCGAACGGTGGCATGTAGGAAGAAAATATATTTGCTGCCCTAGTATCGGCAGGGCTATGATCTGACATGGTGGGGGGGGGGGGGGCAGATTTTAGCCCTAGAAGGAGTTTCCTTATATCCTTGAACTTTATAGAAAAAAATAAAACTCAGAAAGAAAATGACAGCATTCTGGAGTCAATGTAATAGTATTATATAGACCATTAGGATTTTCCAATTTAAGAACAACAAGAGTACCTTCTATGCAGTTAGAGGCTGTGTAGGTCTGGTCCTCAAAATACTGGCACCTGGCACAAGAAAACATTTTTATGTCTTTTACGCACCAGACTATTTTGTCTTTAGGTCAGGATCATAGCCTGGACACCATTGGCATTCAAGCTTTTGGAAACTGCCTTAAGAATCTGAAATTCAGGAGTATAGCAAGAAGCAGAGGCGGAGAGTTTTTTTTTTTTTTACAAGAGGTGCAGTGGATTAGAAGAGCGATAGCACTGTTTATTCAATCCTTTATCGGAATACATTCTAATTAAGCATCTTCTGTAATGGAGGTAGTTTTCTCCAAGTTTTTAGCTAATTTTCAAAGGAATGTTTAGATTAAGGCTCGTAGTTATTAGGGAGAAAAGACAATTTTATCTTTAGTTCTTACAGAGACTGGTGTAGGAAATATAACCAGAAAAAATATGGCAAACTGATCTGTCCATGGTAAAGGGAATATATCATTTTTTTTTTTTAACCTTTATTTATACTGTTGGCATTCTTGTACATTAATACACAGCACTGATAATGGCAAGGCAATTACACAGTTGGCATTTCGTATATATCAGCAACACCATATACAGCATGAGTTAACAGATAAGGGATTTCCATTTCCTGGATTTCACAACCAAAGGGGGCTTCATAGGTTAGTAGTCGGTGCACGTTGTCGAATATAGCTGACAAAGGGTTCCCAAATGTCACGGGGTCGCGATCTCAAAGGCATTAATTCCCAGTAGTTAGACAACTGTTCATGGCAATAGACCATGTCTTTTATCCAGTCACTTGTTTTGGGCGCCAGGGTGCCACCCCAGCACATTGCAACCCTGCGTTTGGCGAGAAGTAACAGTAAGGCAGTGAGTTTTCGAGAACTGCTGGGTATCTCTGCCACGTGGCCCAGTAGTCCCGTCAAGTGAGAGGAAGCCAGCTGTAATTGTATAATTTCCCCTATCCTCTCGAAGACCTCTGCCCAGTACGCTGCAACCGCAGGGCATTGCCAGGCAAGATGAATGAAACCCGCTGAGACTGCATGGCATCGTGTACATCGAGAGTCAGAAGATATACCCATTTTATGTAGCAATACTGGAGTGCGATAGGTGCGATGTAAAAAGTTAAAATGAATGAGTCGCAACCTGTAGTTCGGGGACAATAATTGAAGCTGGCCGCAGCAGAAAGACCATTGTGCATCTGTGAGTGGAAGAGCGAGGTCTTCCCCCCAGGCATCTCGAGCTGGTGTCTGCGTTGCGGGAGAGGTGCGTTGCATACTTTGGTACAGTGACGTGATAAGTTTCCGGGGTGAGGCGGTGGTGTAAGTGTACTCAAATGCGGGAAGGGTCGTTGGAGGTGCTGGGAATGTTGGGAAGAGATCTCAACATGTCGCTCGCAGTTGATAATATAAGAATGTGTCTAGTGGCGCATTAGATGCGCGGTGTGGGGACGGAGGGCCACGGAAGTGATCTCCTGGAAAAAGATCTGTGAAGGTATGCATATTGAGTCTATCCGCGCGGCTACATGCGCCGCTATCGTGTAGGGAGGGAATTAGTGGATGTTTCTTTATCGGGATTGAAGGTGCATAAAGGAGAGCAACACCTGCGCGTCGTGCTAGCCCAATCCACGCCCATTTCATACATTGTGAAGTATCTATTTCGGACACGGGTCGTTTACATGGGCTAAACAGGGCTGGTGAGAGGCCAAGGCGAAACCGCGTCTATCTCTACTGCAACGTGCGGTTGAAATGGCGTGGGATGTGTCCAGTAATGTAGGAAGTGTGCCTGAGCGCAAAGTGCGTACAGCTGTAAATCTGGTGCGCCTAGCCCTCCCTGAGCTTGTGCCAACGTCAGTAATTCGTATTTATCTCGGGGCTGTTGTCCTGCCCATACCAGTGCGACGAGGTTAGATCTGAGTCTTTTAAAAAAGGCCTGTGTGATCGGGGTGGGAATATTTATAAATAGATGAGAGAAATTTTGGTAGAATCACCATCTTCGCTATGGCGATTCAGCCCACTAGGGATAATGGTAGCTTCGTCCATATGGGAATACGCTCCTCAAACCATGCCATTGTTTTACCAAAATTGGCTTGCCACAGCTCGGTCATGTCTCTGCTAATGTGGATTCCTAGATATTTAACTGGCCCAGATGCCCATTGAAGGGGGTACTCTACGGGAAATGGTACTGTGGCTTCCGTTAGTGTAAAGAGTATTGATTTGGCCCAGTTGATCTGGACTCCAGACAAACCTCCAAAGCGTATGAGTTCACGGATTAAGGGAGAAACGTTATGTTCCGGCTGGATTACATAAACGGTAACATCAACCGCGTATAGGTACGCGGTGAGGCTTTGAGTTGTGAATCCCACCCCTCAGTTTGCATGGTGTTGGTGAATTTGTGCAGCTAGGAAGAGCAGGGGCGAGAGGGGGCACCCTTGCCGCGTGCCCCTGCTAACCGGAAATGGCTCTGATATCTGCCCATTGAGCCGTATCTGGGCGGTGGGTAGTGTATATAGTAGACGTATTTGTGCAAGGAAGATAGAGCCGAGGCCCATCCTGGCCAGGAGTGGGAACAGAAACCCCCATTCCAATGTATCAAACGCTTTAGTTGCATCAAGCAATGCTGCCAGTGCTGTTGTGTGGGGGTGTAGATAATACATTACCGCAAACATGGTCCGGAGATTGTGTGCTATAGAGCGACCCGGTATAAAACCGGACTGATCGGGCCTGATCATTACCGGCAGTAGAAGCTGCAATCTGTTCGCTAGTACCTTTGCGAGTATTTTGTTATTGATATTAATGAGCGATAGAGGCCTATAGGAATCACAATGGTCTGCAGGCTTATTGGGCTTGAGGAGCATGAAAATTACGGCCTCCCGCATGGAAGGTGGGAGCGAACCCACTTCTTGTGCATCGCGGTAGACCTCCAGTAGCTGGGGGACTAGAATGTCAGAGTATTCTTTATAGAAGGATGCAGTCAGTCCATCTAAGCTAGGGGCCTGGTCTGGGGAGAGGCCGGCAATGGTCTGCTGCACCTCCTCAGCAGTGATAGGGGAGTCCAGGACTTCCCGGTGCGAATTTGAGAGCCACACTAATTCAATGGCATCAAAGTATGTTTGCAAGTCCGGGGAGGGAATCGCTTAGGAAGTAGAGTATAATTGAGTGAAGAGGGAATATATCATTAATCTGAATCATGTCTGACAGAAAGGGAACAATGCCATCACATGGTCAGTGATTATCTTTGGACCAGTCACATATCATCAGTGCTGAAGAACAGAAAGGTACTCAAATACCTCTAAGACCTCTGGGCAATCATGTTATTCTGACCACATGATAAAATCCCACAAAAGCACCATTTTAGGGGTGTTAATATTATATAAGGTCAAAAGTTGGCCAAGAGTTCCCCAAGGGAAAAAGTACATTCTGGTGAGTGGTAGGCAACTATACATATTGTGGCAGGGAAAGAGCTCATCAGCAATACAATTCATTAAATGAAGTAAAGAAACAGACTTACAAAGAAGAAGGGGTACTCCACAATGCAAGCCAGTTGTTTAGTTGGCATGGACTATTATGTAATCTTAAGGAGTGGTCAGTGTAGTTTTCTGACAAAATATCATGGAAAGAATACAAGGAAACACAAATATTCAGTCTTAAATATTGGGATGTCAAAAATATCATGGGTCAGAATATTGCAGGTAAGATTGTTTTTTTACTATTTTTAATGCCATGACAAATATTGTTACATAGTTTTTTTTAGTGCCTTGTGTATTTTTTGTTTTAAGTTCTATGTGAAATGTTTTTTTTTCTAAAATAATTTTAGGTTCAGGATGATGGGATTAGAGGGAAATAGGGTGGGGAGTAATTTAAAGTGTTTCACTTTTTAAGTGTGTTTAGTTTAAGATTGTGTCCATATTTCTTTATTTTGAAAACTGTTTATAATAAATTATATCTTTTAAAATTCTCTTTATTTGAAGTTAATTAAAATTCAGATCTTTATATGTAATGATTTTGATTAAAAATGGATTTAATATCATTATATATTTTTTACATTTCTAGTAAAACTTTTGTATGAAATTTGATGTTTTTGGTTCCTTAAAACGTTTTATTTTTGTATTGATTAAACTAACTGAATTTAATTCATTTTAAATATATATATTTTACAAAGTTTAAATTTTTTGAACAATGGATTTTAAATGTTATTTAATCTTATATATTAAAAAATTGATCATTTTTTGATATTTTTTATAACTTTTTAATTAGTTATTAAGCTTGAAACTTGTAGTAAATCTTTGTCCAACACTTTCCCTGATGTGGGTACATTTGGAGTTAGAATAGAAATCTTACCCTCCACCCCACACACAAAGTCCAACACCTTCCCAAAGGTGGTTAAATTTGGAGTAAGAGTAATAAATTTGAACCCCTCCTCAAAGTCCAAAGTTTTTCCCAATGTAGTTGGAATCGTAAATCTGAAGCCCCCCAAATTTCCCCGCTTTCCTCCTGTGGGTACGTTTCAAGTTGAAATAGTTCATACGAGCCCCCAAAGATCATAACTTTCCAAATGCTGTAGTTTGCAGCTGGAATAGTACATTTTAAACCCTTCGAAGTCCGAGAGTTTCACAAACAAGTTACATTTAAAGTGGAAATAGCTAATACTTGTTAGGTATTAGGGCATACACGAATGGGATGTTTGTATTTTGATACTGACCACATATTGTGCATATTTAACTGAATGGTGCCGGGCACGGTTTAAAAGTGCCATCCATCATCCATGCGTTACATTGCACTAAAGAAAAAAATTGTTGGTAGCATCATTTTTTTGTCACTGAGTTTGTCATAGAGTAAAAATGTTTGATTAGTAAGTGTTGGAAATGTCAATTTTTTTTAACTGCTCTTTATTGAGATTTTTTAATGTAAAACTATACAGATTCTTTAGAAAGACACAATTAGAAACCCAGGATATATCAGTCAGCCTGGAAGCAACTTTTACCATATGCCATGAGCAGATTCATCATGTAGGGAATAACACATGATGAGAACATAACATTGGAAAGGTTCAGTTACATATGTGCAAGGATAATGGAAGAAGAAAGGGGAGTAGACCCCACGCCAGTGGCGTAACTCTAAAAAATTGCGCCCCCTGCAGAATGTGATGAGGGGGCCCCTGAGTCTTACATGTGTCATAGATATACATTTACTTTGGGCTGAATGGGGCCCCCTTGAAGGGCTGGGCCCTTTGGGGGACCCTCTGCACCGCAGGGGCCTGTGTCACACCTCTGCCCCACACAGTTAAAACATTAAACCCATAACAAGGCTGCTATCTGGAGCACATCCATTCTGAATTAAATAGATGTTACAAATATTCCTAACCATCACTCATTGTATCCCCACCCACACCATGGGGTTCCATTCCATTCTAAATGTGTCCCATATCATTCCCACTTGCGCTCGCTGGACTCCCCCCGGGTGTCTAGTTTTCAGAAATGTGTGGGTTTGGTAGTTTCCCAAGATGGCTGCCGAGCCCGGAGCCAAAAACCCAGGTGACCCCCTTGCAAAACCAGGTTGTTTTGTGATAGATAATTTTGATGTCTTCTCAATACGTTTTGGGCCCTTGCCGGTCGTGGGTACTTGAACCACCCACGCGAGTGAGGTACCACCCACGCGAGTGAGGTACCATTTTTATCGGGAGACCTGGGGGAACGCTGGGTAGTAGGCAATTTGTGGATCCATGCAGATTCCAGAACTGTCCCACACAGACATTTGACAAACATTTGATTTTTTTCAGCTAAATTTGAGGTTTGCAGGGGATACTGGGTAGGAAAATGTTGGGAGGCCCCCGCAAGCCATACCTCGCTGGACTCCCCCGGGTGTCTAGTTTTCAGAAATGTGTAGGTTTGGTAGGTTTCCCAAGATGGCCGCCAAGCCCGGGGCCAAAAACCCAGGTAACACCCCTTGTAAAACCAGGTTGTTTTGTGATAGGTAATTTTGATGTCTCCTCAATACATTTTGGGCCCTTGACTGTCGAGGGTACATGACCCACCCACGCGAGTGAGGTACCATTTCTATCGGGAGACCTGGGGTAACGCTGGGTGGTAGGAAATTTGTGGATCCACGTAGATTCCAGAACTTTCCATCTCAGTAATGTGAGGAAAATGTGTCTTCTTTTTTTTTTTTTTTTTTTTTACAAAGTTTGGGTTTGCAAGGGATTCTGGGTAACAGAACCTGGTGAGAACCAGACAAGTCGCCCCATCCTGGATTCCCCTGGGTGTCTAGTTTTCAAAAATGTATAGGTGTCCTAGGTTTCGCTAGGTGCTGGCAGAGCTAGGGTTCAAAATCTACAGCTAGGCACTTTGCAAACAAAGGGTCAGTTTTCACTGTGAAAATGTGGTGTGTCCATGTTGAGCTTTGGGCTGTTTCCTGTCACGGGCACTAGGCCTACCCACACAAGTGAGGTACCATTTTTCTCTTAAGACTTTGGGGGATGCGGGGTGGGTGGAATTTTGTGGATCCACGCAGATTCCAGAACTTTCCATCCCAGAAATGTTTTTTTTTTTTTTTTACAAAGTTTGAGGTTTGCAAGGGATTCTGGGTAACAGAAGCTGGTGAGAGCCAGACAAGTTACCCATCCTGGATTCCCCTGGGTGTCTAGTTTAAAAAAAATGTATAGGTCTGCTAGGTTTCCCTATGTGCCGGCTGCGCTAGGGCCCAAAATCCACAGGTAGGCACATTGCTAAAAACAAGTCCGTGCCTAGTGGGCTTTCTGCCGCCCTGGGGGGGGGGGGGCTTGCCCCAATATGCCCCCAAGGGGGCAGAAAGACTGTGGCTATTTGTTTGGGGGCATTGGTATGCTCTTTCTGTGCAGCCCCCACGCATAAAAAAGCCAGCGTAATCGCCGGCGCCTAGTGGGCTCTCTGAGGCCCGCTGGGGGGCAGATCAGGGGCTACTGCCCCAATCTGTCTCCTGGGGGGCAGAAAGACTGGCATTTTTTGGGGCGTGGTGTGGGGCATTGGCATGCCCATTCTGGGCAGCCCACACCCCTGAATTAGAAAAAATATATATTCCCTGATGCCTATTGGTCTTTCTGCCCCCCCCAGCCCCGGGAGGCAGATAAGGGGCTTTTGCCCATATCTGCCTCCACGGGGGGGGGCAGAAAGACTGTGGCATTTTTTGGGGGGGGGAGGGGGCATTGGCATGCCCATTCTGGGCAGCACCCACTCCGAACTTTGGGGGGAAAAAATCCCTGGTGCAT
The DNA here is from genome assembly GCA_963921515.1 of Calotriton arnoldi. Taxonomy (NCBI): domain Eukaryota; kingdom Metazoa; phylum Chordata; class Amphibia; order Caudata; family Salamandridae; genus Calotriton; species Calotriton arnoldi. The sequence continues at coordinate 169,271 of CAWUFW010004157.1, forward strand.
AGTGGGCTTTCTGCCCCCCCACCCCGGGGGCCTATAGAAAAATAATCCCTGGTCTAGGGTGCTTTCTGCCCCCCCCGGGGGACAGATTGGAGCTACTGCCCCCATCTGCTCCCAGGGGGGCAGAAAGACTGTCTGTGCCCAAAATGTATGGAGGTGAGCAAAGGCCCTTGCCCAAGGGGCCGCTCCCCCCTCCCTGGTGCTAGTGGGTGGATCCCTGCTTGGGGATCGCCCTCCTGGGGTGATCCCCAAGCAGGGATCCACAAGGGAAGGATACCATTCCCCTTTCCAACGATACCTCTCCCATATGTTTCGGTGCTCGGGGGGCTGAGATAGCCCCACAAGCACCAAAACTGTGAAACAAACTAGGTTTCAGTTTCGTTTTCTTTGCAATGTCGAGATCGTCATTGCAAGGAAATCCAAAAATAGGCCTGGGGAGGTTAGGGAAGCTCTTCCCCACCTCCCAAGGCAAAAAAAAAAAAAGAAAGGGGAAATCCCTCTGCTGTCTGCAGCAGATGGATTTTGTGAGTCTGTGCTCATGACCGAATGGTTCCGTCATCAGCACAGGTGCTCATGACGGAACCATTCCGTCATGAGCATCCAAAGGGTTAATGATTTATTATCTTAACAGTTTGTTATTTTTTTTTTTAGCTTTTTGCAAGAATCAGTTTGTAGTATTTAAAGATATGTTGAAGTTTTCTTTTGTAGGTGGGCAATCTGGCAGAATGGCGCTGTACTGTTGTAATTTTTTTAGGAATCCTTTTTTTGCACTTCTCCGGCCTCTTTACTGGAAAATAGTTTGATTTTTTTTTGTACCGTTTATGACACTTATTAATGGTTTTGTCATTTAATTATATATTGAAACATTTTTGTGCGTGTATAAATTTAATGCAATATTGTGTTTTATTTAGAACTACTTTGATTTTTCAGTTATTCTATATTTTATTTTTCGAAATTGTTGGTATGTAGCCTTCATTTTAATGTGCGGGTGACATTTGTTATTTCAGTACTTTTTTGATGATCTGGTTATATTTTAGATTTTTTTCTTGCAACTGTTTGGTCATCAATTTGTTTACTGTTTAAAATTAGGGTCACAGTATATAGGTTATCAATATATTTTGCCAATATTTGTGTACGACAATATTGTTTTTCTTAGTAAACTGTCATACACCTGTCTGTGCAATCTCAGGTGATAAATGAGATCGCAAACAGTTCAACAACAGAAAGAACTAAAATGTTGTCAGTTATAATGTTGTGCGACTAAGTTGCAAATCCTTTAAATAGGCTTCCCAAAAGACAATGCGGTCTGAACACTCCAGCTTGAGGGCAGGAAACAGACTATCAAACCAAAACCCATGTCCCTATGCGCTGCATCAAATTAATTAAAAAACACACTGTTTAGACTTATAGAAGTTCGGCCTCAGTTTTAGATCAACTTGGAATCCTCCAGCTCTCTACAGTAGATCTTTACTTCTTAATATACTATATTTAAGTTTTTGCATATGATTCATTGTGCCTCTTGCAGCACGAGGGCTACATGCAACGTATGCTGAGGAAGCCCTGAACTTCCAGTTTTAGGTTCAAAATATGGGAACTCTCCTCTTGCCATCTATGTCAAATTTCCAATTATCTTGCCTTGAAGAAAGTGCTTAGAACTAATTTCATTAGTTTTGCTTGCCAGTCTGCGTCTCCTAAGAGTTGTCCGCTCTATCCAAGCAACAAAAGATGTCCAGGAACACATGCAGTTTATTAAGATCTAACCAAGTTCTTGTCAGAGACAAAAGTTTCTCCTGAATGCTGAAGATTTGCAACAATTGCTATAAGTTTTGCAAGTTTCCTTCTTCACACCTGAAATGGCAAGATGTATAAACAAGCATTGACAAAGTCAAATGGTCTCGCCGATGTGAGATCCATTGGGTTTCTCAATGTTTTTAGCTACCTTGTACAACAGCGCGACTACTGTGCAGCATGGCTGAAAGTAAAAGAAAAAATAGAAGTGCTTGTATAGTATTGCCCGTCACTGTAGAGTATGATATGGTATGGCCTGTCTCTGTATAGTGGTGTGGTATGCCAATTCAATGTGTGGTATAGTTTGTCATTGTATAATATGGTGTGGCTTGTCACTGTATAGTATGTTATTGTACAATATGGTTTGGTGAGACTTGTAATGGTATAGTATGGTAAGAGTTGAGGTATCAATAATTCATGATGCATCTTCTGCTTTAGAGAAAAAAAAGACAGATAAAACTTACCTTAGCTCTGAAGTGGAGATCTGGGCAGGAAAGCCACTCCCCATGGCAGTTGTAAAACAGAATTATCAAAAAGGAGTATGATGTTCCTGAACTAGGGAGAGGAGGTGTAGGAAGGTCGTATCCTGTTCCAATGGTGGAAACGGGGGGTATTCCTATTTGGGAAATAGGGCCCTCACACACCCAAGGGTGCCATGCTTCATCATAGGGCATGCTCCTAGTCAGGCGGGCGCTGCAATGCCTGACTGGCACCCTATGAGGGGCTCTTTGTCGGAGATCTTTTGTCCCAAGCCGTAAGGTGCAGTGTGGGTGAGGGGCCAGATGGTGTAGATGTAAGTGTGGTGCAAGTGTGGAAAGGATTAAAAATGGTGGCCAGTGGTACTCCGGAACAGCAATTTTAATCAGGTGAGCCCACTGGTCCCTTTTTAAAAAACTGATAATGAATGCCACTTAGTGAGTAATGTCCAGTAGTGGCTATTGGGTCGACATATTTCTTGCCTGTGAGTGTCAGATTGATCACGCTGCAATTCTTCAGGAACGGGAGTCAAAAATCTATATACACTGAGGTCAGACCACTTAGTACATTCACGTTGTTGGTCCGACAATTAAATGGTAGCCTGACAGTGAGGTACCTGAATAGGAAATAGACCAACCTGAAAGAAGAATAAAGATTCAATAAAATCAATGGCATAACAGTTTGTTCTCGTGGAAACCTCCTCTTAATGACGTGGTGATGTGCACAAGCATAACTTAGTGCCTAAGATGTGATGCGGCGCAGTGGCACTCATGGAATCGAACCAACAAAATTGATGTGGGCGGTATGCAGGTCACTGAGGAAACTGTAAACCTCAATGACACTTACCCGTTATGGGCGTGTTAATTGCTCCCTCCATTCAACGGTGACAAGATGATGCTGAATTACTGCGTCCTGTAGGAATAGTGAAAGTAATTAAATACGGCAAATTCGGTAAAATGGGCTGAATGCCAGGACTACTCTCAATGTTACTTAATCCTTTGTGGGAGACCAGATTGCCCCCTTGACTCGTATCGAGTCGACTGGTCAAAGAACAGGAGTACTTAGAGTGCTCAGTAATTGCTGATGCGGACAGTACCTACCCATCCTTCACCGTCTCGGGAGTGACGGGAGCCGAGGCACAGCTCAGTAAATATAGAACCCGGTCGGCGCCAAACGTGTGTGCGTTGACTGTCCAGGAGAGCTAGCACGCCGTCGTTGCTACTAGGGACGAAGTCCGTCTAAAATGGGCGCCATATTGGGTGTATGTTGTAGAACATACGGGGTTCAAGAAGTGCTCAGTACCAGAATTATGTCAGTACTAGTAAGACTGGAGGGTAAACATGTGTTCTTCTAACTCAGGGTAATGACAGCTTCAAAAAGGGGGGTGATCGTTACGTGCCACAGCCACTCAGGCCGTAGTTGGTCAAAATTTGGACAAAAATTGGGCGCCATATTGGAGGTGTGTTTAATAACACATGGAGATTGGAATTCACAAGGTACGCAAGTGTGTCGGTGCTTGTATGCGTGGAAGGCACACAATTATGTATTACTCAGGGCATAGAGGCAACCTATTGCTGTCAGTGAGGGATAAGCCCTGTGGAGGTTAAAAAGACAATTTAGTAATGTTGGCATAAGGAAAGGGCATGTGGAAAGTGTTAGTGGAGACCACAAGTGCCCTGAAGATGACTGTCATTTTTTCTTAGTGCCCGTGGGGGGTCAATGATAAATGGAACTGGTTGGAACATGGTGTTACACCTGTGCACTCACTTGGTGCCCGGGAGTGAGTAATGCACAAACATTGGCGGATACATGGTTAATGGTAACCCAAGGATGGGCAGTATCCATGGTAGTGTTTGAGGGCCCTGTCGGTGGATCAGTTCAAAGGCATGTATGCAGATGATACAGTAGAGCTGGAGTAGTCACATCGCCCAACTCAGGGGGGATGATGCAGTCAACATGGTATCGTAGAGCATATGGTATGGTGTGGTGTGGTGTACTACTGAGGAGGGGAGTGCAATGGATTCATCACCTATTAACCTTGGACCATGGCATATTTTCGTTAGGACCTCTGGTGTCCGTGGATAGTCTGAAAATCCAGCGTTGTTCCATTCTGAATAAAGCTTGTTTACATAGCTGTGGCTGGGCCTCCAGAATGGTCCACTTAAGTGCGTCTGGTGTGTGCCTCATTTCCTCAAAATGTAAATAAAGTCTAGTGTGGTGTTTGTGGCAACGTATGCTACTACGGTGTTCCATGATCCTGGTTTTAGCCATTCTCGTTGTCATTCCTATGTAGTGGAGCCGACAAGAGCATGTTAAGATGTAGATGCAATTACTCGTGTTGCAATTGGTGTGCCTTTCTTGTATCCACTTAAAAGTGGGGGTTAGTATTAGCTCTTTCGTGGGCTCCATCAGGTAACATTCTGTACGTGAACCACAGGGGAAATGGCCCATTACTAGGGGAAGGTTCCAACGTTGTGCTGTTGCAACGGACGCTTTAGGTCTGGTGTGGACTAGGAGATCTTTGAAAGCAAACCTTGGTTTCGGAAACGTGAGTTTGCCTGTTTGGAGGATACCCCAGTGTTTGAGGATAGTCTTTTTTTATCCTGTTTGATTTCGGAGTGAAAGTGGTTACACATGTGAGAGAATCATCTAATGTAGATTTGTTGGTGTTATAATCTAACAGTGCCTCTCTGTTATTGTTTCGTGCTAGTTTCTTAGCTCTGTTGATGTGACCTATGGGGTAGTCTCGTTGCTTCTGTTTGGTTGCGAGTTTATTAGCCTCTGTCTCATTGCCTTGTAAAGTACTGCAGTTGCGTCGTAGTCTGAGAAACTGTCCAACAGGGAGATTTTCTCTCAAATCTCTGGGGTGGTGGCTGCTAAACATAAGGAGGCTGTTACAGTCAGTGGGCTTGGTGTAAACTGTTGTTTTAAATTGTCAATCACTGAGGGAAATCAATAAATCAAGGAAGGGTAAACTAGTTTCTGATATGGTATTAGTGAAACGGAGAAAAGTGTTAAGGGTATTAACCCACCCGCAGAATACCTCACATGTGGCTCTATCCCCTTTCCAGAGTATGTCACAAATGTACCGACGCCATAGAAGATTTCCCTCTCCTCAAAGGCTGACATATAGAGCCAGGCTAAACTGGGGGCAAAAGTGCTCCCCATGGAAGTACCCTGCGTTTGATGGTAGAGTTGGGTTTTAAAGAGAAAGAAGTTTTCTGTCAGGGCTAGCGTAGCGCACTCCATGATAAAGTGTATGGGAGTAGGTGAGTCCCATGTTTCTGAGTGGAGGGCCGCCTCAATCAATGTAGCCATCTGGGGGATATTAGTGTAAAGGGCTTCCACATCCAAAGTCACCAGTAGTTGACTTCCATGGCAGTGTCCAAGTTGTCAATGAGTCGTAGAACGTCCATGGTATCTTTTACATAGGACGTAGTTTTGTGTACTAGTGGTTGAAGAACCGTGACAAAGGTTCTAGGAGTGAGTCAATCCCCGAGACGATGGGTCGTCCCGGGGAGGGCTAAGCCCCTTGTGTATCTTAGGGAGGATGTAGAAGTAGGGAGTTTTGGGTTCTTTTTTAACCAAAAAGTCAGCTTCTTTTTTTGGTAATCCATCCCTACAGTTCCGCTGTGGTGACCAGGACATGATCCTGGTCTGGATTACCAAAAAGAACCCAAAACTCCTACTTCTACATCCTCCTTAAGATACACAAGGGGCTTAGCCCTCCCCGGGACGACCCATTGTCTCGGGATTGACTCACTCCTAGAACCTTGCCACAGTTCTGAGACCACTTCCTGCAACCACAAGTACACAAAACTACGTCCTATGTAAAAGACACCATGGACGTTCTACGACTCATTGACAACTTGGACACTGCCATGGAAGTCAGCCTACTGGTGACTTTGGATGTGGAAGCCCTTTACACTAATATCTCCCAGATGGCTACATTGAAGTGATTGAGGCGGCCCTCCACTCAGAAACATGGGACTCACCTACTATCATGGAGTACGCTACGCTAGACCCGACAAAAAACTTCTCTCTTTAAAACCCAACTCTACCATCAAACGTAGGGTACTTCCATGGGGAGCACTTTTGCCCCCAGTTTAGCCTGCCTCTATATGTCAGCCTTTGAGAAGAGGGCAATCTTCAATGTATCGAACCCATACACCTCCAACATCCTTCTATGGCGTCGGTACATTGATGACTTACTCATACTCTGGAAAAGGGATAGAGCCACGTGAGGAATTCTGTGGGTGGGTTAATACTCAACACTTTTCTCCGTTTCACTAATACCATATCAGAAACAAGTTTACCCTTCCTTGATTTATTGATTTCCCTCAATGATGGACAATTGAAAACAACAGTTTATACCAAGCCCACTAACTGTAACAGCCTCCTTATGTTTAGCAGCCACCACCCCAGAGCTTTGAGAGAATCTCCCTGTTGGACAGTTTCTCAGACTAAGACGCAACTGCAGTACTTTACGAGACCAAGGCTAATAAACTCGCAACCAAACTGAAGCAACAAGACTACCCCATAGGTCACATCAACAGAGCTAAAAAACGAGCACAAAACAATAACAGAGAGACACTGTTAGATTATAACACCAGCAAATCTACATTACATAATCATCTCACGTGTAACCATTTTCACGCCGAAATCAAACAGGGTGAAAAAGACTATCCTCAAACACTGGGGTATCCTCCAAACAGGCAAACTCAGTATTCCGAAACCAAGGTTTGCTTTCAAACGGACTAGTAACCTGAAACATCTCCTAGTCCACACCAGACCTAAAGCGTCCGTTGCAACAGCACAACGTTCCCTCTGGAACCTTCCCCCAGTAATGGGCCATTTCCCCTGTGGTTCGTGTACAGTATTTTACCTGATGGAGCCCAAGAAAGAGCTAATACTAACTCCCACTTTAAGTGGATACAAAAAAGGCACACCAATTGCAACACAAGTAATTGCATCTACATCTTAACATGCCCTTGTCAGCTCCACTACATAGGAATGACAACGAGAATGGCTAAAACCAGGATCAAGGAACACCGTAGTAACATATGTTGCCACAAACACCACACAAGACTTTATTTACATTTTGAGGAAATGAGGCACACACCAGACCCTTAAGTGGCCCATTCTGGAGGCCCAGCCACAGCTATGTAAAAAGAGTTATTCAGAATGGAACAACGCTGGATTTTCAGACTATCCAAGGACACCAGAGGTCTTAACGAAAATATACCATAGTCCGAGGTGAATAGGTGATTAATCCATTGCACTCCCCTCCTCAGTAGTACACCACACCATATGCTCTACGATACCATGAGGACTGCATCATCCCCTGTCATATGGCCATTGTGGTCATTGTCGACATTGCTAAGTTAGCATGAGCTCTGCTGCCATGATGCTGCTTTTGCGCACGTTACTACATTACTTTATTTTGCAAGACTCCGTTAGTCCCTTTCACATGAGAACCGTCTGCTTTCTGCGTTCTCTGCCTGCTCCAGGAGTTTAGTCTGAACACGGTGTGCTAGGTCGATAAACAATGCCCCTTGTTATTCTGTTCTGGTCAGTCCCTAGCATCTAGACAAAACATGCTACCACAGCTGCTACTGCTGGAAACGCGTGCTTTCATATTATGGGAATGCATGTTGTTCTAAAACACACTTGGAGAGGGACCTTTCCAGGGAGAAGCGCTATGTTGTTCCTATGATGTAGAAATACCATCTAGGCACTAAGGTATGGGGTCTGCTGACAAAGCCCAGAGATCTTCTTTTATATAATAAAACTTCCAAGGGGAGGGTGGTTCGGACTTATAGTCTTTTATCCACTGTCTGTATACGATGACATCCCCCTTTATAATCTATGGAATTGCAACAATGCTAACTGTTTTAGGTTTATGCGTTTTGCTGCTGGTAGTGGCTTGTATACTGCATTATAGAGCACTATAGTGCCTCTGTCAATTCTTATTGTGGACAAGTATGAGTGAGTGAGCGAAAGGGTATGTCTTGCTACCGCAATTCCTGAGAGAGTCGGGAGTGTTGTGTTCTGGGTTGTCTAATCATTTGTAGCTTCGTGATTATGTAGGAGAGCGAATGAGACACTATAGCTAGTCGGTACTGGGACTTTGGGTACTGAGGCGGTAGGAAGGCTCAGTCCCTACACAGTGAGGTCCTGTTTTCCCGCGCATAGTTCTGTGTATGTGCAGAATCCCTGCAACATGGCACCGCCAACGTTTGGTCTGGTACTTATCTGCGAGACTCCTGAGTAGTACTTGTCCACAATCCCCTCACATCTGTTTCCGGAGACAGTTGTGACGGTGTAGCCTCCTATATTGTGAAGTTATAAGTTTTTCAAGCTTGAATTCTAAAAGGTCTTTCTCTAGCCCAGTGTTGTGCTGCCGCGAGTAAGTTGCTTCATATTATTCTTTCATTATGGCGGTTGCCATAACAGCTCCGAACCGCGCTCCAGTCACCGCTAATTTGACTCAATACGGAGTCCCTAATGGTGGTGCTGAGCTTATTTTTGTTGTTGAGGCGGATGCAGAGCACCGCTTCGAGGCGTTTTATTCTTGGGTCACTTTTCCGGAAGCCGATGGAACTGATTTCTTTCACGAGTATACTGCCATGGCGCTACCGCAGGATTTTCTACCTTATCAATCTCTTGAAGTTCCGCTAACGGCTTGGCAACACACTATATGGTTTAATGGCGCTCTTCCTCACCCTTTGACAGCGGTCCGTTTAGGCCCCTTATCGATTGATGGGGACACGTGGCCCGTTTTGGCTGGGTATACCCCGCATCCAAATTATCTTAATGTTACAAGCGCAGAGCTACCCGTATTGCATACTTCGTTAATACGTGTACATAGAGCCATTATACAGCTCATGTCGCGCAACATGCAGGTGGGACCACCAGGAGTTGCTGCACAACCACCGGGACCCGGTGGTGTAGTTATCAGTCCTGTCATGATTAAATCAGTGATGGGCAAGCGTCCGCAAAATATGGACAAGCTTCCTTATTGGCTTGCTGAAAAATCTGGGCAACTCGAAGCTGTTTTTCCAAATACCACGCCTGTGGAGAAGCACAGGATTCTGACCATGAGCTTACCTAAAGGCTTTGTTCCAGAGTTAGCTGATTGTAACACTTGGAGTAGAGTGTTTGCAGTGGTATATTCAATGTGTTTTGGCACTCCCTCAATGACCGTTCTCCCTTCCGTGATAAAACGTGTTCAGGATGAACATGGGGCCGGAGCGGCCCTGGAGTTGGGGAGGAGACTGGTGGGGGTGTTCAATATTGTTTGCGATATGATCCTTGCTAATGTGAAGGTTGAAGCTGTAAGCTTACAAGTGGCACAACGCTTGGAGGCTGTTGCCGACGCAGACAAACAGCGCGAATTGCCAAAGATTATTGCTAAAGCTTATAAAACCTTAGGGCGCAATAGTCTGGGAATTAAGCCTTTTACTCAAACTCAACAAAAAGCCCAGACTGATAAGGATGGGCGCCCGTTCTTTCCTAAAAAGAACTAGAGAAATAAAAAACTGGGGCAGCAACAACACAACCAAGGTTCGCGTTCTGGCTCACCGACACCTGATTCTTCTGAGCAAACTAGGAGTTGCGCGACCGCACGAAAATTAAGACTCCTGATAGATTTCAAGTCCCTGATCAGCGCTCTCCTCGTTCTTTACAGGACACATCGGACTCTCAAGTCTGTGGTGGGGACCGCCAGGATCACGGCAAAGGTGCGACCTCGCAACAGGGATGGGATCAACCTCGACAATTTGACGTAAAAGCCAAGCAAGAGGGACTGCCTCGTTTTCGACCCCCGTATCAAAAGAAAAAGGTTGCCGCTTTAACAGCGAAGTATGCCTCAGACGGTGAGAACGCTACTCCTAGACTGGACATGGGCAGTGACTCTGCTCGACAGCGCAGCGGAGGTTACCATAGTGCGGGAGGCACTGCGTCCCTGTCTGGAGGCGAGAGCAACTGATACATTTATTACAGTAGAAACAGCAGATACTCGAGTTGCGCCCCCGGATAGACTATGAAATTGTCTTCCAAATCAAGGGTGATATACAGCGTACAATTATAGCGGTTTTCTGGGAAAATCTCACCTCCACGTATGACATTTTGTTGGCGGAGGCAGATTGGCTTCCACCATTTGTTCTGACCGCTTCTAGTGGGGAGGACGTGATACTTCAGAGTTTTTCACATCACGTCCCTAAGGAAGCTAAACAGGCTTACGCATCTGAGTGGGCATTGGCCCTTGCCCCAGCGTACCGTAATCAGGTGGGCTGGGATAGAGATTCACCGGCGCATGAAATACCATTACGGTCTATGCCACAGCCACAACCGCGATATCCAATCAGACAGGAGGCTAAGGCTCCCGTTTGTGACATTCTGACTCAATTAGAACATCAAGGAGTAATTGAATCCTGTGTATCACCGATGAATAATCCTCTTTTTCTGGTATCGAAGCCGGACGGTTCATATTGCATTGTATTAGATTATCAAAATTTGAATAGTCATTGTCGTACATTTGCGGTACAGAACACACACAGCTCTGCGCTAGTGAACAGCCTTGTTCGTAAAAAATACAAAACACTGGCTATATCCAATGGTTTCTACAGTCATAACTTGGCTCCTGAGAGCCGAGACTTGGCAGCATTTAGCGCCGTCGGAAATCAAAAAAGATTTACGCGCTTGCCTATGGGGTATAAGAACAGCCCCGGGGCTTTTGCTGCACGTGTTGTGTCTTTGTTGCACAGCATAGATCCAGATGCATTCTCGTACGTAGATGATATTTATCTGACGGACGATGAACGATGAACTGATACCGCATCTAGACCAAATTATTCTGTCGTTTGCCGACTATGGATACAAATTCAATTTTGCTAAATCACACCTCGCTTGTTTTGCGGGGCTCTTTTTTGGGCTACGAGCTCAATAATGAAGGTAGGGGGTTAGCCCCCCACTTTCTGGAGAAATATGCACAACTGCAACCTCCGTCTACACTGAAGAAGCTCAAGTCTTTGCTGGGATTTTTTAATTTCGGGAGGACCTACATCCCCGATTATGTCCAGCGTATCAAACCGCTCTATGCGTTGATACAACCTACATATTGCTTCTGCCTGCTGGCTTCCGGACATACCTCTATTCTACAATCTTTGCAGTCAGATCTGCTAGCGACTAACTACTTGTTGACGCGTGATAATTCCACGAACCTGGTCATACGTATTGTACCGGGGATGGTGGGTTTCACTTACTGGACGTTCAACGAAGGCGACAGTGCCTATTGCATACAAATCACATTTGTACACAGCAGCGGAAATCCGATTTTCGAATGTTGAAAAGATTTTGACTGGGTCCAAATGGCGATTCTAAAAGCACGCTCGCTGCCGCAGGGGAAACGCATTCTTATGGTATCGCCGGTCCCTGCTTTAGAAGCAGTGACTAAGGTGAGTGTACCGAACTCTAAAGCTTTACATCCCCGTTGGATACAATGGGCTACTTCTTTAACATCAGCTGATGTCACGTTTATCTTTGATCCTGCTCTTCAGACACAGGAGTTTTTACAGTATGAACATGTTCATCCTCCTCCGTTGTCGTTGCTTCCTTTGGATGAGTACAAATGTATCATTTATATCGACGGCTCGGCTCAACCGACCATCGGGTCCAAACATGCTTATTCAGCAGCTTGCGCTATTGTGGCTGGTTCAATTGTAAATGGTGAATTTAAGTCTTCCATTGTGCATACACAGGCACTTGGGGACTGTACGGCGCAATTGGCGGAGCTGCGTGCTCTTGTTCTAGCTCTTGAGTTTGCTGATCCTGATGTGAATACTGTTATTGTGTGCGATTCTTACTACTGTGTCCAGTCTTTTAATGACAACTTATTCTTTTGGTCTCAGAATGATTAATCGGGACTTTAAAAGCAGCGCAATAAAGCATAAAATGCTTTGGGTTCGAGTGGCAGAGATTAAAGAACGTCTGCCACTCACAAAGGTCATCAGTGTGTGAGAGCACATGCTGTTGGTAATTCTTTGGCTGACGAGGCAGCCAAATCTGCAGTAGCCACGTGTTCCGTTGCAGCAGTTACAAGATCCATGACTAAGATAGATGATGAAATTTTGGCAGCTATAGCTGCGACGAAAGATGGAACTGCTTATCCGCAGGGCTTCCCTTCAAAGTATTATAATTTATCTCCCGAGCAAGTTCCTTATGTTACAATTCCGTCAGTTGGGGATCGGCGGATTCCCAACATGGACCGCAGGCTTGCTTTGATCATAGCTGCACACGAAGGCATGGCTTCTGCACATGCCGGGGCGTCTGCAACTGTCTCTATTCTACAGCAACCTTATTGGTGGCGTGGTTTATATAAACAAACCCGTAATTATGTGCTTTCTTGTGACATTTGTCTACAAATCAAACCGTCTACGGTTTCACGACCGCCACAAACACAGCTATATATATCAGATCAGCCGTTTGGCTGTGTATATCTTGATCACTGCGGTCCAGTGTCTTCTAATACTGCATATAAATACATTTTTGTTGCAGTTGATTCGTGCACTAGATTCCTATGGGTATGGCCACAACGCAGCGCTGACGCTCGAAATGTCATTAGAGATTTGCGCGTCTTTGTCAGGACGTTTGCCTGTGGCATCTTCCATTCTGACCAAGGTCCAGCGTTCGCATCGAAGGCATACAAGGACACGATGAAGTCAATGGGGGTACTGGTTCAGTTTTCGTCTCCATATAGGCCTGAGGGCAATTCCATAGTGGAGCGAATGAACCGTGACTTAAAACAATCTTTGACAGCTAGAGTCTTAGGTACTGGCAGGAACTGGCTGGCCCATTTGTATGGAGTTCAACGTGCACTTAATAATCTCCCGAGAAGATCTCTGGGTGGGCGAACCCCATACGAAATGCTCTTTAGCATTAACATGTTTGTGCCAGACCTTGATGGTCTAGATGTTGTGGCGGCGGCTGCAACATTTGACGTAGATAACCATTCTACTATGTTACAGGACCTTCAAAAGACCCGTGACAGCTTCGCAACAGAATATATACCCTCTTCCACTGACACAGCAATGCTGCTTCCGGTCGCCGGCTGGCTTTCTAAGATTGGCGATCTGGTACGAGAAAAGCTGGAGAACAAAAAAGAATTTGGTCCCTCTTATCGTGCACCAGTTCTTGGATTGAAGGGTACTCGTACAGTGATTCTACCACCTTTGCCGAGTCGCAAAGAAAACAGATACATTTCAGTCGACAATGTCAAACTATACCATCTGGCCGATTCTGAATAGTGTGACTCCTAATGTTTCATGCAACGCTATTTCTGTGAATCCGATGGCTTCAGCCTCTTCGACTAATGCCCATGTCGTAAAGGGTGAGATGAAGACTACTATTGACCTTTTGCCTGTTGTGCCTTCATCCTCTTCCCACACAGACGTCGAGTATGCTTATCCAGCGGATGAGTCCCACATTGAGGTACCGGACAGTCCTTTACATCATCAAGCGGATGCTGCGCTACCACCATTAAGCGTGGGAGCAAGCGGTTATTTTGGGGACCGTACGAGCTTCTCTTATGACTCTTTCTCCTCGTCTTCCTCTGTGGCAACTCCACCAACAAAAACGAGTATTTTCATCTCTTGGTTCCAAAAGACTTACATGGTCCCACCCTGGACCTACATTTGGTTGGTGCTTATCCTGATTTTCCTCTTCATGTCGATTGGGTTTGTGACAGTATTCTTTTTGCTCATCAATGGTCATTATTTGCCAGAACGCTCTGCTGTGAAGTTGGTCGACGGAATTCTGGCTCCCCATGCATCGTCCCATATCATGAAACGTAATCAAGCCCTTGTGAATATTTCGGCCTTCCCTGTCGCAGATGGCATCGTTTGAGATAAAGTTGCTTTTGACACACATGAAATTAATCTATTCCAATGCCTTTAGAACTGAATTGGCCTTTCAGGGTTATGATCACTGGAAGGATACCATTGATTTGAAGTCGATTTGGGGGACTAAGGCTTGGCAGGTCCAGGGAACCGATGCTTTGCATCGTGCATGCCTAATTCCGACTCAAATATTATTTTTAAATGACACAGTGTACCAAACTACTTGTTTTGGCTTGGCTACGGCCAAGAATCTGAATATTCCATCCATTCCGTCATTGGCGGAGTATGATAATTGGCGTGAACACACCAATAGTACCATCGATGTATTACAAGCTCTGTTTCGAAATGACAGTTTCAATATCTCCAATGTTGACCCCTCAGGATGTTTGTGCTGGCAAACCAATTGGAATTCATGTCAACTGCGTTTTTATAATGCAACAACCGGTTTCACACAAACTAGACCTGACCCTCGTTACCCACATTCACACACTGTCACCACATACTCGGTGGGAAAATTGTGCCAACAATGGTTGAAACACTCTACTCTGTCGTCAGTGAAACAACACCTGTCCCTCTTGTCGAGCGACATCAATTTGGCTGATTTTATCTTGGGTCCTAAAGCTCCCAGATCAAAGAGATTCATTTATGTGGCTTACAATAAAATATGGAAACTTTCACAGATGGAAGCAGCATTCAGTCTGCTGCAAATTGACAAAGCAAATTTTGAAAAAGTTCTTGCAGTAGTCGATAATAGCATAAATACACTGTCTTCCCACATTTATACTTTAGATAAGTGTCTCTTCTGTTATTGATATTGTTCAAAATGATGTATCTGTGTTTTATCATGGTCAAAATCAATTACAATCTGTAATGCAATTCGCATGGAAGTTACAAACTCTCAAAATGGGAAAAGTACCATGGGATTATTTGAACGCTTCTGCATTGTTTTTACCATTTAATCTGACTGATGAGCAGAGATTCATGTCCATGAAAGACGCTACATACATGCTGTTACACATTGAACAATTAGAACACTTGCCATTTTCTGTAGCGGAGACCGATTTGGCCGTATGGTTGATTCATAGCGTTATCTCTCTGCCATTTTCGCAGTTTCAATTTAAATCTTGCATGAAACATTTTCCAATTGGCCGCTTTGAACCCCTGGGTAGTACGTTTCTCCATGAATTATGGTCCCTGCCTTTCACATACAGATGTCAACGGGAGGGTAAGGAAGTTTTCCTAACAGGGGGGGGACTGCGATTCTACAGTAGGGCATTCCCTAGTTTGTAAAAATGTTAAGTTGCACAGCACTTGTAATGTGTCCGCACCTAATCCGGCTTGTTTTTTGAAAGAGATGCCTGTCCTGGCAATAATTCCCGCTCTCACGTTGATTTCTAACGGCAGTTATCTTATTTTGAATAACCACCGCTGCTGTGGTTAACGGCAGGCATCCCGTATATAGTAACAGTTTCACAACGTGTTACTTGTTGTAGCAATGTGCTTTTTCCACCCCCGCATGGGAATGTAGATAGTTCCATTTTGCCTTCCATTCCGACTTTGAAAACAGATTTCAATAAATTAAGCAGACTCAAAGCGCTTTTGTTTCAACAAGAAGTAGCTCTCACTTCGGCTCGAGAGACCTTCGAATTGCAGGAGGCTAGAACATCTAGTGAGATTCAGTCACTGCTGAACACGAATCTCCCACTTCATTTTGTGGAACTGATTCATCAAATATTTAATGCGTTTGACACAGAAGGCCTTGCTCATTTTTTTAAACTTGTGGGATCCTGCCTTGTGACTTCTTTTCTGACGATTTTTGGAGTAATACCGGCCTTTATTCATTCTATTTTTTCCAGCGCCTTTGGAGGGTTCCCCTTAATCCTAGCGCTGGCGGGTGGCGTCCTGGTTCTTCTGCTCCTGTTACCCAATGGCTGCCCAGCATGTAGTAATGCACAGACCCGGCCAATTGCAACTGTACCATGACCAAATACAACAACTTTTTGGATGCTTGCCATTAGTGGCGCTTGGCGTAAGTTATGGACTAACTTTTCGCTTTGCCTACTTCACTTGCGTGCAACCTGTGTTCTACTGCCAGCGGTGCCCTTTCTATTGGGCCTTGGATTTATGCCTCTCCAATACATCCTGCGCAGAACCGGATTATGATCTGTTAGTGGGTCCATTACTGGCCCACGACCAGGCCCGTTCTAGGGATGGCCGTATGGCGCGTGCGGCTGCACTTGGAGTGTTGGCTGAGTGAGATATCTGTGGGGCTGCGCAGAACCTCTTGCAACAGAGTTTCATCAAATATCATGCAAGATGCCCAGACATGCTCTTGGATGCATCGGATTATGAGGAACACGTGTGTTCCTTCGGACTACTTGCTTGGATGGCATCCCTTTTTGCTACGAACGATAGGGACGACCTTCTGGAACGAATTGCATTCTTAAGTTCACGTACTTTGATGGATTTTCCACCTCCAAATTAATCCCGTTCTATGTGAACAACGAAGTTTTAAATGACAATTATTTTTTTTGTTGTGGAAATTTTCCAATTTGGTTTTCTCCTTTAATTTTTGTGCGCTTCTAGACTCTGCTTACCTTTTAACTCTGTTTGGGTCTTTTGTCTATATACTAGGACCTTACCAAGGGGAGGGTGTCCTATGGCCATTAGGATCATTGTCAGCATTGCTAAGTTAGCATGAGCTCTGCTGCCATGATGCTGCTTTTGCACACGTTACTACATGACTTTATTTTGCAAGACTCTGTTTGTCCCTTTCACATGAGAACCGTCTGCTTTCTGCGTTCTCTGCCTGTTCCTGGAGTTTAGTCTGAACACGGTGTGCAGGGTCGATAAACAATGCCCCTTGTTATTCTGGTCAGTCCCTAGCATCTAGACAAAACATGCTAACAGCTGCTACTGCTGGAAACTTGCGCTTTCATATTATGGGAATGCATGTTGTTCTAAAACACACTTGGAGAGGGGCCTTTCCAGGGAGAAGAGCTATGCTGTTCCTATGATGTAGAAATACCATCTAGGCACTAAGGTATGGGGTCTGCTGACAAAGCCCAGAGATCTTCTTTTATATAATAAAACTTCTTCTAGCCAAGGGGAGGTTGGTTAGGCCTTATAGTCCTTTATCCACTGTCTGTATAGGATGACATCCCCCTTTATAATCTATGGAATTGCAACAATACTAACTGTTTTAGGTTTATGCGTTTTGCTGCTGGTAGTAGCTCGTATACTGCATTATAGAGCACTGTAGTTAAAATAAACATTTTGAACTATAATAGTGACTCTGTCAATTCTTATTGTGGACAAGTATGAGTGAGTGAGTGAGCAAGCGAAAGGGTATGTCTTGCTACCGCGATTCCTGAGAGAGTCGGAAGTGTTGTGCTCTGGGTTGTCTAATCATTTGTAGCTTCGTGATTATGTAGGAGAGCAAATGAGACACTATAGCTAGTCAGTTCTGGGATTTTAGGTACTGAGGCGGTAGGAAGGCTCAGCCCCTACACACCGAGGTCCTGTTTTCCTGCGCATTGTTGTGTGTATGTTCAGAATCCCTGCAACATCCCCCTGAGTTGGGTTATGTGACTACTCCAGCTCTACTGTATCATGTGCATACATGCCCTTCAACTGATCCACCAACGACAGGGCCCTCAAACACTACTGTGGATACTGCCCATCCTTGGGTTACCATTAACCATGTATCCGACAATGTTTATGCATTACTCACTCCCGGGCACCAAGTGAGTGCACAGGTGTAACACCATGTGCCAACCAGTTCGATTTATCATTGTCCCTCCACGGGCAATGATAATGCCAACATTACTAAATTGTCGTTTTAACCTCCACAGGGCTTATCCCTCACTAACAGCAATAGGTTGCCTCCATGCCCTGGGTAATACAGAATTGTGTGCCTTCCACGCATACAAGCACCGACACACTTGCGTACCTTGTGAATTCCAATCTCCTTGTGTTATTAAACACACCTCCAATATGGTGCCCAATTTTTGTCCAAATTTTGACCAACTACGGCCCGAGTGGCTGTGGCGCGTAACGATCACCCCCTTTTGATGCCGTCATTACCCTGTGTTAGAATAACACGTTTACCCTCCAGACTTACTAGTACGGACATAATTCTGGTACTGAGCGCCTCTTGAACCCCATATGTTCTACAACATACACCCAATATGGCGCCCATTTTAGACGGACTTCATCCCTAGTAGCATCGACGGCATGCTAGCTTTCCCGGACAGCCAACGCACGCGCGTTTGGCGCCGACCGGGTTCTATATTTACTGAGCTGTGCCTTGGCTCCCGTCACTCTCGAGACGGTGAAGGACGGGTAGGTGCTGTCCCCATCAGCAATTGCTGAGAACTGTTAAGTACTCCTGTTCTTTGACCAGGCGACTCGATACGAGTCAAGGGGGCAATCTGGTCTCCCACAAAGGATTAAGTAACATTGAGAGTAGTCCTGGCATTCAGCCCATTTTACCGAATTTGCCGGATTTAATTACTTTCACTATTCTTACAGGACACAGTAATTCAGCGTCATCCTGTCACCGTTGAATCGAGGGAGCAATTAACACGCCCATAACGGGTGAGTGCCATTGAGGTTTACAGTTTCCTCAGTGACCTGGGTACCGCCCACATCAATATTGTTGGTTTGATTCCACGAGTGCCACTGCTCTACATCACTTTTTAGGTACCAAGTTATGCTTGTGGACATCACCACGTCATTAAGAGGTTTCTACAAGAACAAACTGTTATGCCATTGATTTTATTGTATTGATTGAATCTTTATTCTTTCAGGTTGGTCTATTTCCTATTCAGGTACCTCACTGTCAGGCTACCATTTAATTGTCGGACCAACAACGTGAATGTACTAAGTGGTCTGACCTCAGTGTAGATAGATTTTTAACTCCCGGTCCTGAAGAATTGCCGCGTGATCAATCTGACACTCCCAGGCAAGAAACATGTCGACCCCATTGCCACTACTGGACATTACTCCCTAAGTGGACTTCTTTATCAGGTTTTTTTTTTTTCTTTTTTTTTAAAGGGACCAGTGGGCTCACCTGATTAAAATTGTTGTTCCGGAGTACCACTGGCCACCATTTTTAATCCTTTCCACACTTGCACATCTACACCATCTGGCCCCTCACGCACACTGCACCGTACGGCTTGAGACAAAAGATCTCAGACAAAGAGCGCCTCATAGGGTGCCCGTCAGGCATTGCAGCGCCGGCCTGACGAGGAGCATGCCCTAAGATGAAGCATGACACCCTTGGGTGTGTGAGGGCCCTATTTCCCCAACTAGGAATACCTCCCATTTCCACCACTGGAACAGGATACGACCTTCCTACACCTCCTCTCCCTAGTTCAGGAACAGCATACTCCTTTTTAGGTCAAGCATTCGAGACCTCTTGTATATACTTTAGTATATACTTACTACATACTTATATGTGTATGTACTTTGTGGGCTCTGGAGATCAGCCCTAGGACTTGTCTGCTTACGCTTAGGGACTTTGTTTTCTGTTCAACTGCCTCTATTTAACTGTCTTGATAGAAAACGACCAGCAGAGGTCAGTAAAATACCAGAATTGCTTTCTGCTGAGGGACTTTCTTTTTTTATTTTTCTGGCAACTGCCTCTATTTAACTTTCTTGATAGAAAATGACCAGCAGAGGTCAGTAAAATACCAGAATTGCTTTAGCATTCTCTAGATTGCAGTCCATAGAAATTGTCTTCCATGAGCACCCGTAGACAATATTTTTTTCAAATCTTGTATTTTCAGTGATATACCACCAAAGGCCCTGATTTTATATTAAAAACAGAGCTTTGGACTATAGCATTTCCTGCTGAAAGGCAATATTTCTCTCCCTGTGTTCCCATAGCTGGCGTGTCACGCAGTTTGGTGCTTACTTTCCCTCCATGTTAAAGAGCAGTAGATGGTTCAGCACCCAGGCTAATGTGCTGCATAGCTAAGTACATACAAGGGCACAAAAGCGAGACCGATTGCATTGCAAATGCTTGTTGATAATACTGTCGAACCGGAGGCATATGTGCTGGACCTCTAATAAACGCCCCCAGTCCCTCTCGTTTATATAGTTGTAAAACAGAACCTTTCCAATTCGCTCGATTCATCCTGATCAGACCATCAATGATAAAGCGTTCGCCAGTTAATGACCCATTTTGCATTTCCCAGGAGTAGGCATTTGTTTCCTCGGTCACTCACAGACAGGGGAATCAATTGTATACAAAATTTCTGCAGAATTACAAGTGCACGAAAGCTAGCCATTTAGGAACCAGGCACTCAAGCTCAGCAACAATAAGGAGATCAGAAGCACTCTTCTCCCTCTAGCATACAGAAAGTCCCTCCTGTAAGAGATATGCATCTGCTACCTCTGAAGGAGATGTAGAACCGTATCTGGACACACTTGTCAGAGCCACCAGGATGACAAAGTAATCAGACTGGCCCTCCTCTTTTGCAGGACTCCTGGGATCAAAATGAAGAATTAGGACGTTGGTTTCTCCTAAAATGTTTCCACTGGCTCCCAACTGCAAGATCTTCTTTCAAGCTTTTGTTTTGCCTTATTCACAGAGCAGTAAAAAGCAAAGGAACAAAATTGCATCAAAAAAAGCTAAATACTTCCAAACTAGGAACTTACGTTCCAGGCCGGCACGGCCTCTAATTCCAATTTACAGGAAGAAAAACAAAGGTGACACCACTTCTTCCATTCAATCTGTCCACGAGAGGGTAAAGCCACGTAGAATCACTTGGAGATCAGTACAATGGTTAATAGTTAGTTATTCTCAACCTGATCCATTAGAGAAATCTGTATGATCTTCACAAAGACTATTGACAATACTCTGGCCTTGCTGTCTACAAACAGATGCAATGCACTAATCATTAGTGATTAAGGGATACCCAACCCCCTAACAAATATTCCATCTCTAGGATCAAGACAGAACCAGCTCAGGAAGTTCTTTACAAGTTCCCATTTAAGCTTTTGGCATTTGCCTACATATTGCAGGCATCTCTTTGTAACATGCTCTCTGTGTGGGTAGGTGTTTGGGCGCCCCACATGGAACGGCAAGTGGTATACAAATGCTACAGTGCAATATGCTATAGCACACAAAAATATAATTTCGTTTTACATCCTTATATTACTTGCAATCTCAAAAAGACTTCTTTATATGCCGAAAACCATGCATGAAAGTGACTGACTTAAAACTAGTGACCTTTCTATTGAATGCCTCTCCCCTTACCCGCCATCCTTTACAAGCCTCATTCAGAGTGTAGCCTACCCTACGCTGCATGCCCCTCTGCCTACTCCCAATTATATTTCTGCAGGTTGCCTACACCTTACCTCATATTATAGCCATTTCAATCACCTTCTTTGAAAGTATATCTGCCACATAATACCTAATCTCCTCTCGACTAACGGTTGATCTTACCAACTATTGCATGAACTCTCAGAATAGTTTCCTTGACAGGGAATAGCTTCCTTGACAGCGCAAAAATAATCCCGATAACCAATACTTCCCAATAAGCATCTACAGCTGCCAAATTATCCACTAGCCTTGGGTCTGTTAGTTGTCTGCTACCTGCCACAAACCGTCTCCACACCTCATCGGGGGTAGTAAGCACTATATGAATGCAATTACAATAAAAACATGGCATGTTTGCACAGCTCTAATGCTAGCCCACATGGAAGTGAATCTTCCTGTGGTTTTCTTAAAAAGATGTAGTCTCTGCTGTCCTCTTGCATCACCACCACTCTGGATCACACCAACTGCATGACATTTTTCAGCACGAGGAACATTGTCTTCAGCTAGTTCTGGGATGCATCTGTTCTCCTGCAAGGAACCCATTTACCTTCCAGTAATCCCCCCCTACCATACTTTTAGAAGTTAATTGTGACAGGGAATTGAGGCAAAGCAACACCTATGAGGTTGGAAGCATGTGTCCACCTTTGATATGCTGGGTACAAGGACAGGCAAAGGCTTGGAGCGA
Source organism: Calotriton arnoldi (assembly GCA_963921515.1). Classification (NCBI taxonomy): domain Eukaryota; kingdom Metazoa; phylum Chordata; class Amphibia; order Caudata; family Salamandridae; genus Calotriton; species Calotriton arnoldi. Next base: position 191,445 of record CAWUFW010004157.1, read on the forward strand.
GTGTCCTACAAGGACCACCTCTAAGCAGGGGCCTGTAGTGCCAGAATCTCTGGCACCAACAGCCGTTTGTTCAAGAAATGTCCCCCTGGCTAATAGTGCCTATTCTCTGCAGAGAAGGAAAAGCTTTTGTCAGGTTCCAGTCCAGATATGCCCTAGTAAATGCAATCATCATGCAAGGGCACCAAGGAGGACCTGGACATGCACACAGAGAATCCAAAACTCAATGGGGTAGAGAGAGGCAGTCACCCCGCCAGACATTGTGGCTAAGTTTTTTCCAAAGACCAACGAAGCAACCCTGACACCAAAAGACAACTTAATATACTGGTAGTGCTAGTTTCTCACGATGACATACTACTGCCTATGCTAGCATAGGACAAATACATAGAAGTTACCACAAAACAGGTGTGCTCTGGACCTATCACAGAAACATAGCCAAAGTTAAAATCACGAATTTATGCACAAAGTTTGACCTGATTTAAATAGTTATGGTTCACAATGGGACAGGGACCTCTGCTCTTCTCAGACACAAGAAAATAGTGGGAACATAGTCACCTCCTCCATGGGAAAGGTTTACTGGCCCTACTGCTCCTAAGCCCCTCAGCCTCTTGAAGTCCTTGAGATGCAGACGGGCAAAGGTGGCCAGAGTTGCAGGAACAGTGAGTAGCTGTACAGAATCTTCATTTTGAACCACAGATTGGTCAGTAGTAATATTGGTCTAGTAACAGTAGTGGAAAGAAAAAAAAAAAAGAATCCTGAAACTGCAATGAAGACGGACAGCTTACCCAGTAATGTCACTGGAATTTCATGGGCTCCCTTGAGGCCAGGGTAACAGGCTTAATCTTCCCCCTGCAATGCGGTCTTACTGCCAGCTCCGTCACTCTTCAGGAAGAGATAGTGTTTGCGCTGTGGTTTGCTGGTTGTGGGCTTACTTCTTTAGGCCTAGGAATGCTCTGAATTTAAGAGTATCGGACTAAGATCCAAGTGCTTCTCTGCAAGAGGACCACAATAAATACTGATTTGCGACCTGCGATTTCTTGATGCTTACCCCGCTCAGTCTTCTTTTACGTATGAAGTAGAGATAGCCAACCAATATTTAAAATAAATATTAACAACCCACCCCTACACACAGAGCTGTGCCAGAGGTGGTAGGCCAATTTTTTATTTTTATTGCCATGAATCTTTGATATTTTTGCAAGCATATGCACACCAACTTCAGGCAGTGTTAACTTTTGATACCCATTGCTTGCTTGCAATAAAAAGAAAGAGCTGAAGGCCAAAACCTATTGGCAACGTCAATGTTTATGTCTGCGTGATCTGGCATATTTTAATGAACTTGCAGATGCATACAGCAATTTACTCATGCAGATCTCCGTGTTAAAAAATGTCCGAGTGGCCATCACTAAACCCTTTGAAGGAGATCCAGGAGCTACCATTGATGAATGTAAACTCTTGTTCTATCACACAGTGAGGTTTGGCACGCAAATTGATTCTTAGTTTCTGCTACTCATAAGTCCCTATGACTCAGTCTTGACTTAAAGGTCCATCTCACATTGCTAATTACTTCCTTCTGCAGTCTGTGAGATTTACTCTAGACACTGCTCAAGTTGAAGGCCTACAGAGCCAAACTAATAATATTGACATTTTTAATTTCATATGCATACCCCAAATTAAACTGTTCCAACTCTGCTTCTGACTTTTATTCTATCACCTAGGCTCCTGTAACTTTCTAGACTGGCTGGATGAAACATAGTGCTGATGGTTCTCCCTGCCTCTACTCTGCCATCTCTAAAATATGTTCTTTTGGAATCACTAGCAGAAACGAGAGGGATCAAGTTTGTCTGACCACATTAAACCTACTTTGCTTTCATTTCACTTGCTTTTTAATTAATTAATTTCAAGTTTGCAATTTCATGCATTGGTTTTGACAGCTTGCATTTAGCGGATGCTGAATTTGTCTCAAAAGCTCCAGATTGTAGGTAACAAATGGCATACGGTTAGAAAATCTAAGCTCTAGTTAGAGATTCCCAAGCATTTGAGAAATAAATATTGTAGTAGGACATTTTCATCAGCAGCACCTATCTTGTGAAATTCCCCACCCTACACCATCATTACCCCTGCAGCATAAACCCTTTGGCTGCCAGTTTATAGTACCACATTATGGATCAGGGAAGAGCATTGTCTCCAGTTAAGGTAATATTTTTGTCCATATGTTAACGCTGTTCGAACTTGTATTTATGGTTCATTAATATAAATCCTTTCTTATTAGGGTGAGCGCTCTGAGGAAATGTAAGCTTGGAATGCACTACTAACAGTGGTCCCAGTGCAAAAATGTGCACAGGAGTTTGCAAAGTTTAACAATATGAGGCTACATACAATGCTCCCAGAATGCTCTCTAATTAGAGGCAAATATCTGCAGAAGCTTGAAAGCAAGATGGACGATCCTTTGCCTTCAAAATGAAATGTCACCCACCCACCCCCAAAAAATGCAACTTGGACACAAAAAAAAAATATAGATTTGCTACACTACTATGAAATTGTAGGTAACATTTCTTTGAACCATTATTTTAGTAAAAACGTGTTGATGCATGCTAGTATTTCGAGAAAAATATTCATAATGGAAAATCAGTGCAACCAGTTTCAACAAGATAATGGGAAACATGAAAATAAGCATTGGCAAAGCCAATAGGTCTGATATTGGTGGTTAGCCTTTTGATTGTCAATGTGTGGCTTGTTTTGATATGTTTTTGAAAAACTTTGTGGGAGCTGCCAGGCCCTCACCATTACACCAAACATCGGCAAAAGGCAAGAATATGTTTTGGTCTCAAAAAGCACACATTGCCACAGTAGTCACTGGCACTGAACAAAACTAATTTGTGAGTCGATATGCTCCTTGTAAAAAATCAGAAGCAATGGCATGATTGTTCGATAGAATTTTAATAAAAAAAACAAAAGGTCTTGGTTAACTCCAGACATAATTAGGGGCCCAATTCTCAAAGTCACAAAATTGCACCCATTGTATATGTCTTTGCATTAGTGCAGATGTTTGGCTTTAATGAATTCACAAGAATTTCCAGAAGTAGGCCAGGAAATCGTACTCCTAGAAAATATTTGTGAACTGCTTTTTAGCTTGAGCAAATTTGCAGGTGTAGATTTGCTCAAGCGAAAATCTGCTGAGCATTTACAAGTTCACTTTCCCTCCAACCACATTTTGCCCTACTCTGGAAGACGTTTTACTTCTGCCATTGTCAGGACTACATTTCCAACCCTTCTCAGTATGGGAAAAGATCAGAGAAGAGTTGGCGAAAACCCCTAAAACATGCGATTTGGTAGGTTTGCACAGACTGAAAATGGCATTCCAACCCTGAAATTAATGCTAACTTCAGCATGTAGATCTGCGGAAAGGTGGCAAAATAAGGAAATTGCTAGAATTCAAACCCTACTATAGTTTGAGCCCTGGTATAATCAGAAAGGCCAATAAGAGCTTTTATATAATGAGATTGCTGCCATGACTTGTTGCTTCACTACGTAGCACCAGACGGACAATTTTTAATTTTTTTTTTTTTAACAGGACAAGAAGATTTATGAAGCAACCTGTCCCATGGACAAGTAGATATTTTTATTAAATTGCACAACCCTGAAGAATCAGGTCTCAGAACCTCCGAGGAAGTAAAGCTTGGAGTAAGGGCATATCCAGTACCACCTCGGTGAAAAGGAGGTGCTGGGAGGGCTCCAGGTTAGACCTCGGTACACTGACCGAAAACCCCAAATCAAACAGCAGTGAAGCTGTTAACCTGCAGATGGTCCAAGACCATCTGTGGCAAATCGGCTTTGAGCAGCCAGTCGCCCGGGTATGGGAACACTTCAACCCCATGCTCTTGAGAAGAGCCACAACTGTGCCATCACCTTAATGATGCCTCAAGGCTCTGACGTCAAGGAACTGCAAATTTTTAGCGAGTAGAACTCACCACAGGTACTTCCTGTATGAGACTGGATCGTTCATGAAAGTATGCACCCTAGAGGTTGAGGGACACCATTCAATCACCCGTATCCAGCACTAGCAAAACCTGAACCAGGGACAGCATCCTAAACACCAAGCACCAGTTGAGGAGCCCGAGGTTTAGGATCGAACAAAAGACCACTGCCCTTTTTGGGAACCCGGAAATACAAAATGTAACACCCCTGCCCAATTTCCTGCTCTGGCACCAACTTTACTGCTCCTTTTTTCAGCAGTGCTGTCACCTCCTGCTGCAAGATGCGCAGATGGTCTCCTGAAGTAAAAGAGGGTGTTTTTTTCTACAGGCAGAGGGTTGGTTGCTGCTGGAAGTGGAGGAGATACCCTTTCCTATGATTCGAAGGACCCACTGGTCTGATGTAAAAGACTGCCAGGCTCATGGAAAAGAGGAAACTTGTCCTTCCACCAGCATCATGTGCTCCTTCACAGGGGGGGGACTACTGTGGCTTATATGGCTTCACAGAGAAAGTACTGTAGCCTTCATGGTGGTGCAATGGAGAAGCAAGAGGAAGGTGGCTGGACCAGACGGCTGTGTTTGCCCCTGTACTGAGACCAGGGAATTCTGCTGCTGTTGACCAGCGAGTGCAGGCTGGCTTTGTCTGCACTCAAAGTCTCTGCCAAAGGCTTTGGGTCTACAAAAGTTGCAAAAATCATCTGTTGTCAATTGAAGCCTTAGATCTCACCATGGCCTTGCCTTCTTTTAAGTGCTGAAGCACTGCATATGCCTTTTTATCAAAAAGCAGCTCTCCGTTAAACGGCATATCCATTAAAGGATTCTGTACCACTGCAGAGAAACCAACAGTGCTCAGTCAGACATGCCTCCTGAGGCAAACAAAGGAGCTCATGGTCTCAGAGTCAGTTTGTCGTGTCCAGGCCTACCCTAATAATGCAATGACCAGCACCCTGGCCATCAAAGACCACTTTTGCAAAATGGCCTACGAGGTGTTCTGGCAGGTTAGGGATCACCAATTCTTCCATATTCCGAAGTGTGCTGAAGTAGCATCCTAAAAAGCAAGCTGCATCTAGTGTGTGCAGTTCTAGGCTGCCTGCCTAAAAGATCTTTTCCACAACTTAGTTTTTTCAACACCCTGTATTCAGAGATGCTGGGTATGGGAAAGTTATTGGGTTCAATTTAGTAGTGAAGGAAGCTTGGACCACCAAACTCTGGAGATGTCAGGAGGAATAAGAAAGCTAGGTTTCCAGGAGGTGGTCTTTAGCATTGTGCTACTGTCCGCTTTACCACAGCTCATGATGGTGGCTTAGACCATGGATCCTTTACTGCCTCAATAAGGGCCCCATTAATAGGAAGCATGGCTCCACAGTGCCAGCATTTACTGAAGGATGTCAGACAAGATGTTTGGCTGATATTCCACTGAGGAAGATTCAGCCCTTCAGCTGCTTTCATAAGCACTGCATGGAAAGAAGCCATTTCCACAGGTAATGCGTTAATCTCAAAGTCAGGCAACATATCCAGCCCACTGGCATTTTGAAGAGCAAGCAGATACAAAGCGTCAAATGAGGGTAGTGGGTGAATGACCCCTTCCCCGTGATGGGACTTATTCTGAATCTGACCCACAGAGATCATGGACAGTGTCCAAATATTTGCTGTGGGTACGCTGGCATCGTCCTTCGAACTGGAGGAGCTGGTGCCGCCACTAACTCCAGCTCCAGAGAGAATGGAGTGGCATGTCTGGAGAGGTGAATTACCCTTGGATTTTGACCACCAGGGAAAAGAGAAATGCTTCTCTCTTTCTTCCTCCCCCCCCCCCCCCTCGAAGACTCAGACAATGAGGAACGAGAAGTTGGCAGCTCTCCACTAAAACTAGTTATTAAAAGCCGGACAGTCACTTCACCGGCGAAAAACAAAATCACCATTATATGAGGTGTTCATTGATATCAAATGGCCACTGACACCACAGATGGATATAAAGATGAACGTACCTATGGAGATCCTACGTATGATCTCACTATTATAAGAGGACACCTGGGCTTCTGTGTCAATTGATCTATCAAATAAGGTAGCCAACCTTGTCACTTTAGTCAAGTCTCATTAACTATGAACTTTTATCAATAGCTTACACACGAAGTAAAGAGGTAATTTTAAATAAGTTTTTTTAAAAACAGGACACTGATAGGGGAACAAAGCAAGGAGGCTCAGTGACAATACAGTCACTAAGGAAAGGAATCTAGTGACAACGTAGTTAAAAACAGCAGGTAGGATTCCTATGAGAAGCTCATAGTACTACAAGCTTTTATCAACTGGCCTTCAAACTGCATTAATTATCTATCAAATTTGTACAAGTATTTTTTTAGGTTTTTTTTAATAGCACATACAAAATGATTTCCTTTGCTTCAAACGGCATTTTCAGTTGGCGAGTTGACACTGGGCGGAAACTTCATCACTAGAAAAGAGTAAACAGCACTTACTTCATGGCACAGTGAACATAGCCCTGATCCTTCGCAATGATTCAGCATAAATAAGGGAGAGAGAACAGGGTGCACTGGCCATGACTCAGTCACAACCATGGACACTACATTTCATCCCAAGAGCGGGCCACAGAATATCAACTCAAACTAGGCAGTCAAAATTGAGTGTAAACTCAAAATCACACCCAGAATACCAAGGCGAAAAGTGTGAGGACACTAAGCAGGTTTTGGTCTCGATTTGATTTAGTGTGTCCATTTCCAAATGTGAGGATGACGACCCTGAACAACTGACTGCGGAAGTCCAATTAGGCAACCAGAATTAAGTACTGGCACTAGTCACTGTTAAATCAGGGTATGCTCGGGGCCACTGGAATCATGCCGCAGGGGAGGGCCAATGTATGCAGCAGGGTTGATTAAATTAAGCAGCAAGAAGAGGCAAATTATGCAGCGCAATGTGGCACATTTTGTGATGGTATTACTTAAATGTTTTGACATTTGTACTCTTGTTAATACTGTCTGGGTATTGGTTACACCTCGTTAGTCCAAGTTTAATACAGAAAATAGCTATAAGCAATAGAAAAGTGGCAAGTCAACCTTTGCAAAGGGATTTTACATTGTGCGGCAAAACATGTGGCTGTGTTTTAGTAACTTCTGAACTGTTTGAGCTATAAACAATATTTATGTTAAAATCTGCAGATTATGCGGCAGATAGTGGATTATAAGGCAAATGTAACATCTATAAATATGCGAAAAAAGCAGTGAACGCAATTTTGCATAATTCCAGTGGCCCCAAGTATGCTTTACATTCGCAGGTGTAAAATAGTTGAAAATGTTCCAAGACGTGCAATGTATTAATGGCTCAGGATTCTTCTTCAACAACCCCGCATCTGCAGCCCCCTTCCCCCACTCGAAAAAGCGGAAACAAAAGGCAGTTAATAAAACTTATCAGGTTTGAGACAGACCCGAGGGACCAGCAACTGGCCATAAAATTGCACGCAATAATTACATCACACGAATTCTCACACGAAAGAGGTTTGGATGAGTTTTAATTACTTTCACCCTTAATTTTTTAACTTTGTAAACATTTGTACAAACGTTATTCTTGTTAATTAGGTCTGCGGTCCAAACTCTTTTTCTGCAATGGCCGAGTGTCTGCTGATTAATTTGGTTTTTAACCTGCATCTGAATCTAAAAATCAAACTTACAATTACGAATACAGAAACTGTTGTGTCTTAAAAAGCTGGTTTAGTAAATGCACATTTCTCCAAACAATGTGCTTGTATCCCGAGCTGGTGTGCCAATCATTTGCTACGAAAAGTGTAACAAAAACATAGCTAAGACTTATGTCCTATCATACATACACATGATATTTACATCAAGGTCTAAATTACATGAATTCTACAAAAACATTAAATTAAAAAATGATATTCACCAAAATGAACATCCTTACACATCAGAAAACAAGGAATTACTAACTCAAATTGCACTCCCATTAAAGTCTCTTAAAAACATTAAAAAAATACCAAAATGAATGAATTGAAACGTAAAATTAGGCCTCTTAGCCTATTTTACAAACAGGATATACTTGTCGGAGAACGTCTGCAGTCAAAAATAATTTGCTGGTGATCAGAGAACAGTGTTCTCCAGAGCTTGCAGGCACTTCCAGAAACATGAGATTTCTGACCACAGTTCATTGCTCCTCGCAGGAAATGGACTACACGATTCAATAAAACAAAAAAAATAAAATTAAGTCTGATAAAACTTTTGCATGACTTCTCAAATAAAAACATGAGCAACCAGGTTCCTCATTACGGTTCATTATGTAGTTCCAATGGCTACCCAGCAAATGTGTTTATTTGGCTTTTGGAAAAGTTAGCTGAAATACCTCCCTTTTTTGCCAGTGTATGTTGTTTGCTCATTGCTGTACTGCTGGTTTATGTCTTTAATAGAAACTGGTGCTAGATTAGCCCAAGGGTCCTCAAGCATTGATGGTCTGTAAAAGTTTTCCACATCATTAGACACTCTTTTCTCTCTGCCATGCGTCGCACCAAATGGTGTAGATGTCCGAGGGGATCCCTTTGGAGAAAAGATCATGAGGCAAAATTCAATTGACAGTTAATTAACATTTTTATCCAAAGCGTAGCCCAGAACCATTAAAAAGAGAACCCAGACTCTGAAAGCAGTAAGGGGCCATAAAAATGATAGTAAAGGTTTTACAAACGCACATAAGTTTCCCCAAAAGGGCACAACATAAATATAAAATTGGAAAAGCACAATAACTTCAGATAAGTAAGCAACTGGGCACTAAATCTTACATGCATTTTGGCGGTTTTTTAGGGGGAGGGGGGCTATAAAAAAACCGTGTTTTGTGAGCAAGCAAGTGGATATTAAGACCAGTGAGGTGTAGTACAAATAGAAAACATGAGATTATGTATCAAGGCGACATCCTACATTTAGAGACTGGTGAGATAGTTGAGGTAACACCACAAACATGGTAATCACAACACCACATCCAGGAATCATTACCACAAATGTAGAAAATGTTTCCACACACACTTTTCCTCATTTAAGGTTATGGAGTTTGCACCAGCATTTTACTAATGCCAACAGGCAATAGACAGTGAAGGATCCGAGTACAAAAATTGTGTTAAAGTCACAGAGAACTAATTTAACGCATTTTCTATGTTTTCCACCGCCTGAGTCTTTGAAAGAGGGCCTACACATTTTAACATTAATTTGGAGCAAAAATATTTTTTATCCGAGATAAATAGAACCAGACATTATGCGACCTAGCATTAAAACACGGGGGTGAATAACAAGTAGGCAGCTTCATGAATGAATGCACTATGAAGATACTGAATTTTTCACAATAAAAATGTAGAAGGAGGTAGGGGGGAAATAAGGGGCTTGCCTGAGCAAGATGGCAGGCGCACTTAAAGTGTGCTCCCAGCCACCCCCAATATCCAACATCATCCGTGCCACTGTATGCAGCCCGGCTACGTGGAAGATCTTGTGGGATTCTGAAGAAAGGTTGACTAAAAACTGTAGCGGATGGGAGCTCCGTGCGACGCCATGCGGAGACCCGACGGCCCGGGAGCAACGCTGTGTGCCCTGTGCCTCTATCTATACGCCGGCGTGGAGGAGCGCTAGGATTGACCCCTTCTGCTCCCAGCTGACTGACTGAGATAGGCAGATGGGGCCAGCTACCGCAGTGATTTGAGCGAGGGCTGTGGGGAGGGGGGAGGGAGGATGGTCAGCTCAGAGGCCTAATATCGTCCGGACCCTACCTTGGGAGGTGAGAGTGGTGGCCGGGGCGACTGGCCACGGGTGTGGGCATCCTTCAGAGGCCTGAAGGTGTATTGATGGCCTACGTCCCTCTGTCTAACAGAGGGTAGTGACAGTGGCAGGTGACAGCGTTGGACTAACTGGCCCGAGGACAGAGTGACTGTCCAGAGGGGCTTTCTGGTACACAGAGGGCCGCCGGGGGATTGAGATCGCTGGCAGTGCAAGAGGAGCTGGATTGCCCTTGCAGAGCTCTGGCCCTAGTGAACACGTTGAAACATCCAGGCCTGACTGTAGGAATATACCCGATGAGAATGCGCATAGTATGTACCTAGCAGTGCTGGATGACCCAGTGCTACTGGTGGCAGGGCAGGCAGCCCAAGGCTCATTGCTGTCGACCTAAGACTGGCTGTGTGTGCCCACGGCCACATACCTCTGAAGTATGCTGCTATGAAGGCGGGCCGTTGACACTTGGGGAAAGGACAGGAGAACAGCACCCCCCTACACTTGATGCTACCTATATCTGTGTGAAGGGCTGTACGTGGACCTCCTTCTGACTAACAGCCTTCTTCGTCCACTGGTCTGGGGACCACACGGAGATTCTGAAAGTGCCCCTGGCTGCATGTGATGTCCCTCTCAGTCAGGGATGAGGGGGCCAGGCGGAACATTCCTCTGCAATAGAACTGGAGGTTTTCACCTCCGGAGATCCGGAACCCCAAACGGGGATTGTCACGCCATGGGGAAAGATAAAGGATCAAAGGCCCACGCCAAAACAAAAATGGATAGATTCACCACCCCTCCTGGGGGTACCACGGGTCCATCGGACAACCCCCACCCAGCTGCACCCACAAACACCAATTAACCTCACAGATGTACTGCAGGCCATCCAGGCCTCCCCCGTGGGGCAGCTGAAACTAGGACTGGCGAGGTCAAGGTGGATGTCACACTTATACGTCAGGACAGCGAAACATTGCCAGCAGGATCACTAGAGGGGAGACTACTATGGAGGACGATGTAACCATCCTTAAGGAGAGTGTGTCCAAGCTCTAGTTCCTCAACGTCAAACTTGAAACAAGCATTTGCAATGCAATAGGTCTCGCATTTGCGAGAGTTTGAGCTATTAGCATTGTAAATGGCAATGCCTTTTATTGATGTGTTTTGAAAACCTGCAAGCAAGTAAACACGCATTTTGTACTTATAGTCTTTTCTTACGAAAAGCAAGGCTGGCAGTAAAAGAGGCACAGTTACTGCCAGCCTTGCTTCTGGTCTCCAGTGCTCCAGTTTGAAGAAAGAAATAGTGCTAACAAGCTCTGAGTAACACATTTAACAGGGACAGTCCTTGAAAATGGGCAGAGCTTTTAAAGCCCACATACTGAATACAGTGTGTCTAGCAGAGACCGCACAAGCGCAACCTAGGCAAGACCTAAAAAGGAGGTGAAAGTAAAGTCAGATATTCTATAGTTACACAATATTTGTTAGGAGCCCCAGGTGATACTGAGTGAGAGACATGACACCACTCTCCAATGACTGGGACTACAATAAATAGTGGATAGGTAGGAGGAGGATAAAGGGGTGGGTATGAGATTTTAGATCAGCATTCCATGGTCATGCCTCACAAGCTTGTAACGGAGCAGGCTCTATGATGAAGCATGCCACATCATATGGATCAGGACCCGATGTCTAATAACTTTATCCAGCTACACCACATCAGTACCCGCATTTTACCCAAACAGGGCTAGGTAACCAATTAAACGAATGGTATAATTGTGTGGGTATTGCACTAGTCACAATGGGATTTAATTGGCCTGGGGGAACAAGGCACTGCTACTTTGGAAAGAGTTGGGGATAATGAAAGAAGATAAGCTGTAAGTATCATGGGAACTAGAAGCTGCAGACGCATCCTTCATCCTTAACTCCCAGGAAAGAAGCTGAATTGGAAATCCCCAATACATAACTAGAAGACATGCAGAATTGGAAGCTGAATGCTGAAGTATGATGGAGGGTAACAATACATGCACAATAGTTTGATTCAGTCTTCGAAAGGGGTTGCTCCACAAAAGAGCTACCTGAAATGTTGGTAAATAGTATGTAGGGGTTCATAAACATTGGGGCAAATACACAAACTTCGAAATGCTGGATTAGGTCAGTGAAATAACCCTGGACAAGGGTGGAGCTCACAGGATGGGGGTAAGGTTTCTCGCAGATACAATGCATAATTAAAGATGTTCGTTTTTGCAATACTAAGCTTCTTAATGCTTTGCATGTCACAACCAGGAAACCAAGGCTGCCACAATGGAGTGAATAATGCAATCTGTCACATGGAACACAATGCTGACGTGCTGTCCTTTGGATGTGGACAAACTCCACTGCACACAGGATGTTCTGATCAAAACAAAGTGATATCATTTTCCAGTGGAAAGTATTAAATTGTGTACCATGCCTCATAAAATTGTCAATTAGATACAATATGCACCCACATTTTACATCTGTGGTGCCTGGTGAGCTTTATTCCACGACTGAAGGGCCTCTCTTATTAAAATGCACAATGTAACCCTAACTCTACAAAGACGTCTATACATTCGCTGTGCACATATTAAAGGAGAGTTATCAGTTTTCTTAGCGCACATTATTTTCGCTCCATTACCAACTGCCAGTCATTTCCCGAGGTAATAATGCTCTTGGTGAATACAACACTGCAGGGCGTGATATACCACGTCATTCTGAGTACTGCATCTTAGAACGGGTGTCAAAGAATAAGTGCACGTTCCGAGGGCCCAATCTCCAAATTCATGTTTTCTGCTAGCAAAAGCATGCATGGCAATAATTACTGCAAATCTCGGAATCCAGGTTCGAGGGCAAACCGGTGTTTTTGAAAAAAATCCGGAATAACTAAAGATCGGCAGAATGAAGGCCTACGTATACACAGCTAACTTTGTCTGTCCTGAACATGAACAGAGCCTGCTGCATCAAGTTAACATCCATTACTTTTAAGCAGTGTACATATTCCGTACACTATTTGAATGCACCGATCCAAATTCGAGCAATAATCGTTGGCGCCTGTCACCGCGCAATGTCCGTAACCGACCCCCACCTCGTATGCTTGTGGTGCCTCGAGTGCGACACCAAGTCGTGCTTGGACTGTCGGGCCATGGCGCCATTGCCTTGCGGGAGTGATCTTCTCTTCTTACCTCACTCTAGGTACTCGGGACACTCTGAGAAGAGGCACAAAAGGAAGAAGTCCAAACGGACTTTGCCTCGTCTGTCGTCCGTCAACAAGATGGGTAGGAGCATCGACGCTCTAGGCATGATTCTGCAGAGCCGGAGCCAGGTTAGACTCTAGAATTTTATGAGGCCATGCGCCGAGTATTTGAGCAGACCGACCCCTCCGGTGAGCTTTCAGGCCCTGCGGGGAGGCCCCACCAGGTTCTACACCAACCGCTCTGGCGGGGTCGCATGGATACGATTTTTGATCCAGGTAGACGTTGGTCGTGCCAACGCGACCTTCCGTGACATCAGACCAGAAGTCGATGACTCCGGCGCAGTCTCCGGCGCTAGCCCCTTTCTGACTGAGTCGGATGGATGTCGGTTGACACGGACTCAGACACCGATGGAGTCCAGAGGTTCTACGTTATTGCCTGTACATTTTGAAAAGTTTCAGGCATGGGTGAGGATTGGGAGGGGTCTATGGACCCTTTAGAACAACTAGACGCTCCTGTGGAGCAACTGGACTGGTATGAGGATCTTGGAAAAGCCAATGGACTGGACACATCTCCAGATGTTAGTATGCTCTCTCCACCTAGTGTGGCTACGGAGGAGGGGGCATTTTATGCCATGGTGGGGAGGAGGACAGATAAGGTCCTTGGACTGGAGGTGTCCTTGGTGCAGGTCAGGACTAATCTCTTGACCGAGGTGCTTTACCCTGGGGCTTCCACATCCGAACCCCTTTTGCCCTTTAATGAAGCACTAAGATGTCCTTCTAGGCGCGTGGGCCAAGCCTAGCAGAGGGGCTCCTGTGAACAGGACAATCGCATGCCTCCATCACCCTTCCCCAGGGAATCAAAGGTTCCTCAGCCAACACCCCACCCCAGAGAGCTTTGTGGTTCAGGCTTCTACATCCCATGGCGCATTCCCTTCTACTCCTCCAGATAGGGAATGCAAGAGGTTGAACGCACTTGGGAAGAAGAGGTTTTCTTCTACCAGCCTGGCATTAAGGTCGGTGAATACAGCATGCTTCTTTGAACGTTTCACCCACACCCTTTGGGGAAACGCTTCCGCAAGTGCTACCACAGGTCCCAGAGGAGGACCAGGCCTTGCTTTCCCAGGCAGTGAAGAATGGGAGAGATGCAGCAAAATTCACTATCGGGTGGGGCTTAGACACAACTGACTTGCTGGGCAGATCGGTTTCATAGACCGTCGCATTGCGGCGCCACGCCTGGCTGAGAACATCTGGCTTCTCTGGGGGATGTCCATGCTAACTGCATGGATATGTCCTATGACGGGACTCGTCTTTTTGGTGAGAAAGCGGACTCTGCCTTGGAGCGCTTCAAGGAATCTTGTGCTATGGCCAGATCCTTGGGCCTCCCTGTTACAACTCATGGCCAGATTAGCCTTCGCTCCTTTTGTGGCAATGAAAGGGAGTTTCAACCGCGTCAGCCATATCCCCGCCACCATCCTGCGCAGACTTTCCAAGTAGTGCACGGACACCGTTCATTCCGACCTCAGAATGGTAGCCAGAAGTCATCTGCTACCCAGCCCCCGGCAGCTGCATCCTCCAAACCTTCCTAGTTTGGTTCTGCAAGGCCATGTTACTCCAGTCGGAGGAAGAATTCAACACCATCTCCTCTGCTGGAGGTCCACAACATCGGACAAATGGGTATTGCAGATCATTCAGTAAGGCTATTCTCTTTCCTTTCTTTATTTTCCTCCTCCTTTACTTCTAACTCAAGAACAACTGGCAGAGGATCATCTAGTATTACTCCAAGAGGAAGTTACTGCTCCCCTGGCCAAGGGAGCTAGAGAAAAGGTTCCGATTTCAGTAGTAGGCAGTGGTTGCTACTCCCGCTACTTTCTCATTCCAAAAAAGAAGAAAAGGCTTCTGTCTATTTTGGATGTTCAGACCGTCAATCTCTTCCTCAAAAATGGAGAAATTCAAGATGCTCATGTTGGCTCAGGTCTGGTCTGCCCTAGACCAAGGAGACTGATTGGTAGCATTGGACTTGCAGGATGCATATTTTCACCTCCCATCCCGCCTGCCCCCTAGGCGTTACCTGCGGTTCAAGGTAAGCCACAAGCACTTTCAATTCACCGTGCTTCTATTTGGTCTTACCAGCGGCTCTCGGGTGTTCACCAAGGTGATGGGGGTGGTTGCAGCTCATCTGCGCAGCTTAATGGTGTCTGTCTCCCTCTATCTCGACGACTGGCAGTTGATGTCGCCTTTGCCCCAGGCTGTTGTCTCACACCTCCAGACCACAGCAAACCTCCTGCATGCACTGGGGTTCTCTATAAATGTGTCGAAGTCACACCTGACTCCTTCTCAGATGCTCCCTTTCATCAGAACTGTTCTGGATAAAGAACAGCTTCAAGCTTATCCTCCCGAGCAGAGAGTCCAGGATATTCAGGCTATGATACCGATGTTTCAGCCTCTATCCTGGATTTCGGTGAGAATGACTGAGGCTGCTGGGACTCATGGAATCCTGCATCCGGTTGATAAATCACACCAGATGGCATATGCAGGCTCTGTAGTGGGACCTGAAGTTCCATTGGGCGCGGCATCAGAGGAATCTCTTTGATGTGGTCCAGATCTTGGAGGGAACTGCAAAAGACCAGCAGTGGTGGTTGAACTGCGATTGGGTCAGAGGCAGACCCCTCGCTCTTCCCCAACCAGATCTCACAGTAGTGAGATGAGTCACTCCTGGGATAGGGCAACCATCTGGGAATGGTAGAGATCAAGGGACACTGGTCTCCGGCGGAGTCGAGGCTCTGCATCAATTTGCAAAGGGGAAGTTAGTGCAAGTGTTCACTGACACCACAGCCACTTGGTATTGCAACAAGCAGGGCAAGGTCATGGACCCTTTGTCAAGGGGCCCTGCATCTCTGGACATGGATGGAACAGCAGGGCATAACCTTGGTGGTTCAAAACCTCTCAGGTTCTCTGAACAGCAGGGCAGACAAACTCAGCCGTCGATGCCTAGCGGATCACGAATGGCCGCTCCAGTCGGAGCTAGAGCAATGTCTTTCAGCAGTGGGGAGAACCATGGTTAGATCTGTTCGCCTCCGAAGAGTAATGTAGGCAGTTTTGCGCCCTGGAGTTTCCAAGCAGGCTATCGCTCGGCGACGCTTCTCGTCGCAAGTGGAGCTCAGGCCTTCTGTACACATTTCTGCCCATACCACTTTGGCCCAGAGTTCTCAAGAAGATCAAGAACCGGGCCCAAGTAATTCGTATGGCTCCAGACTGGGCATGGAGTCTGGTATCCAGAGCTTCTTCAAATGAGCATCGATCCTCCAATCAGGCTGCCCCTTTGGGATGATCTTCCTTTGCGGCAGCTGGGGAGGGTCCTCCACCCAAACCGGTCAACTCTCAGCCTCCTTGGGTGGAGATTGAACGGTGATAGTCGATAGCTTTCGATCTTTCTCCCGAACTATGTAATGTTATTTTGTTGGCCAGGCACCCCTCCACTTAGACGGTATATACCTGCTGTTGGCAATAATGTGTAAAATATTGTACAGAAAGGTCTATGGACCATCTTACTGTGTCTCTCTCTCTCTAATATTCTTCTCTTTATTCTCACCCTTGCCCAGCAGGGCTCTGTTTTCGGTACTCTAAAGGGTTATCTTTATGCGGTCTACTTTCTTGCGGTTGCCTGACCAACCCTCTTTATTAAATCCCTTACTGCAAGTAGGTTCTTAAAAGGGCTTGTACATGTTTCCACCTATGCCCTTTATAATGCCGCAGTGTGACCTTAATTTGGTTCTCACATACCTTATGATTGCTCCCTTCGAGCCGTTACACAATTGTCCCCTGGCTGCTTATTATCAAGACAGCCTTTCCAGTGGCAATAACATCTGTCCGGAGGGTGAGTAACTTGCCGGCTTTAACAATCAAGCCTCCCTACATGCTGACGTTTGTGGATAAGGTGTCGCTTCGCCCCAGTGCTTTACTCTTACCAACAGTGGTGACCCCATTCCATCTGGGTCAATCAGTCAACCTGCCCATCTTTTTGCTCCCCTGCATCCCTCTAAGGAAGAGGAGCGTCTCCACCATCTGGAACCAAAAAAAAGAGCATTGTCGTTCTACCATGGCCACACAAAAGAGTTCCGGGTGGACGACCAACTCTTCGTGGGTTACATGGGAGCTATAAAAAGGTCGAGCAGTGCAGAAACGGACCATTTCGCGCTGGATCGTTATATGCATTAAAATCTGCAACGCCCTGGCTAGGAAGCAGCCCCAGAGAGCTTAGGGACCCATTCTACCAGGGGAAAGACTGCGGCCACGGCGTTGACTCTGGGTGTCCCAGTCCTGGATATCTGCCAGGCAGCAACATGGGAATCCCTGCACATGTTTGCCAGGCATTACTGCCTGGACAGTCAAGTCCGCAGGGACGGGCTTTTCACCAGTTCGGTCCTGCAGGACTTTAGTGTAGAAAACCTGTCTTCAGCCCACCGCCAGGATGGTATGGCTTGGGTATATATTCAAAGGGAAGGAATCTGCAGCTAGAAGTCTATCTGATGAACAAGTTACTTACCTTCGGTAACGCATTATCTGGTAGGAACAATATCTAACAGCAGATTCCTTACAGACTCACCCAAGCCTCCCCGCTATGCGGACTCATTTGACAGGGCTAGGGTTGCTCCATTTTCAGGGCCCTAGTTGTGACACACGTCAGTTCACTTCATGGCTCTGCGCTTCGGACGTGGAAAAGGGTGGGTGGTGCCTATATAGGGGACCCAGATGTTATAACTGATGCCGGAGACATCACGTGGAGCCGAACGGAGCCACCCGACAGCACGCAGAGGTACTGCTCAAGCAAAATTTTCCAGATTCAGCCTGCCGCCTGGGAAATTCAAAAGTAAGGAATCTGCAGCTTAATATGGTCTCTACCAGATAATGCATTACCGAATGCAAGTAACTTGTTCATTTCCGGTTAACTCAGGGTGATTCACGACAGCTGCAAACACCCCCTAGCATAACGCTAAAGACGACTC
Source organism: Calotriton arnoldi (assembly GCA_963921515.1). NCBI lineage: Eukaryota > Metazoa > Chordata > Amphibia > Caudata > Salamandridae > Calotriton > Calotriton arnoldi. The sequence continues at coordinate 209,368 of CAWUFW010004157.1, forward strand.
TGGAACCCTTTCGACACCAAAGGCCTCCATATGACCTAAATCTCAGAGACCCACACAACGGTGGCGCACCAGAACCCGCAGGTCACGTGGACGTTCTGTAGACTATCCAGAGTTATCCGATGCGGAAGCCTGTGAAGAGAAGGAGGCTGCCAAACCGGGTCCATTGGAGAGTAGTCAGGTGATGGGAGAGTTATACCAGGAAATGGATCCGGGGACCAATCTCTTGGCTGGCCTGTCGCTGACCCAGGAGGGTCGCCCATGGGGCAAACACAGCCGGGTGGTGCCGATGTGCTACACACAGATCTGTCTGAATCAGGAAGTCACTATTAGCGATACCCCAAACACTGCAACTGTTTGCGTTTGTATGGTTTACTGTTAGAGCTGCAGGTTTAAGGGCGACAGATGCTTCAGGAGGGGACTTTACCTTTGTTTCTTTTTGCCTTTTCTCTTCTTTTGTTGGTTCGAATTGTTTTGAGAAAACTGATCTCCAGTGGCTCACTACCTCTTCGACATTCTGTAGATAGCACTCCAAAAAAAAAAACAAGCCGCCATGGCACACAATAAGCACACGCAGTTCTCGGATATGCCAAGCATATTCAACCCTCCATCCTGATGCTGCAAAAAACACTTGGGTTCCAATTGCCCTTTCCTAAAGAGATTTGGGTATGACAGGATTTATCATGCAGGCTTTGCTAGAGGCTCTAAAGGAGTGGCCATTCTCTTACACAAGTCTTTCCCTCTCCTGATGACTCATACGAATGACAACCCCCCAGAGTAGATGCATGGCGCTGAGGGGCCGGCTTGAGGGGCATCCGTACAACATACAGAGTATTTATGTTCTCCCTCGCTTACACTCCAAATTGGTAGGCAGCCAGATTCACAGCGCCCTGTGTGGCAGCTCAACGCCTGGTTTCTCCAAGATGAGAAATGTACAACATTCCTAGACACAGAACCACAGGCCTACTTTGCAACTAATGTGGGGCCCGCGCCTCTGCGAGCACGCTTTGGGCTGTCCGGAAGGCTACAATCCGGGAACAGTCAAAGAGTACTTTAGACGGCTCGAGAAAGGAAAGACAAGCGACAAAGCATGGTTGACCTGGAGCACCGTATACCCAGGCTGGAACGACCGCTTGTGCTCGACCCCTCGGAGAGCATTTGACGCCATTTGGAACTAGCCAGCTCCACCCTTAGACACACCGCTCTGGAGGAGGCCAGACAGTGCTGGAGGGCCTCCACCTAGCAGGTCTATGAGATGGGCGATAAATCTGGTAAATTGATTTACTGGTTAGCCACGAAAGGATCACCCACCAGGGTGATTCCAGAAATCCTCAATCAGGCTGGGGTCCTGCACACGGAAGAGATAGCAGCAGTGTTTGCTGAGTACAACTGGAAGTTGTATGAATCTCCCCCCTCCCCCCCCCCCCCGTCCCCTTCCTGTGAGCAACACTCTCCCCTCCAGGGCAGAGAGGACTTTTATGGGCCCATAACAGTGGAGGAACAATAGACTGCCATAACTGCGCTTCAATTGGGAAAACGCCATGGCTGGACTGATATCCCCTGGAATACTATCATAAGTTCCGGAACCTTCGCCGTCTCTGCAAACCTCCCCCCCACCCTACCATTTATTCAATATGTACATAGAGGAAGCTCGATGCGGCAACGATGGCAGTAATTCCCAAATAGGACCCGCTCTTGTTTTGCTGCAGCTCATATAGGCCCTTTCCTCTTATAAACACAGAAATGAAGATCTTTGCAGAGCTCATCGCAGCAAGGCTTGGCTGGGTCATTTCAACGGTGGTCCACCCTGACCAATGTGGGTTCATACGCCAACAGAGCACCAGACAATGCGTACACCGATTGCAGGTGGCCCTAGCCCGGGCCTACGCTGTACTGGAGCCTTGTGCACTCTTGCTCCTTGACTTCAAGAACGGCCATCATCCCCTTTTGTATCACTTTGTTCGCCCTAAGTTGGCGGGGGTATGCCCAGACGTGGGTCCCTTGCTCACTTTGCCACTGGATTCAAGCAAGCCTGGCTGATGACGGCTGGAATGCCAGAAACCGGTCCTAGGATGCTTGTTTCCGGTCCAGGGAAGACATGGCTTGGCAGTTCGTGCTGGACTGTTCCCATGAGGCACAGGGTCAGACTGATTTGCATATGGCCATGTCTGAACTGGGGTGGTGGAGTGAGCTAAAGAATGATGATGGATTAAACCCAGATCAGTTGACTGGGGGTGAGTGTTTGATTGGCTCAAACGTTCCGTCCATCATCCTCTTTTGTATCGCTTTGTTCGCCCTAAGTTGGCGGGGGTATGCCCAGACGTGGGTCCCTTGCTCACTTTGCCACTGGATTCAAGCAAGCCTGGCTGATGACGGCTGGAATGCCAGAAACCGGTCCTAGGATGCTTGTTTCCGGTCCAGGGAAGACATGGCTTGGCAGTTCGTGCTGGACTGTTCCCATGAGGCACAGGGTCAGACTGATTTGCATATGGCCATGTCTGAACTGGGGTGGTGGAGTGAGCTAAAGAATGATGGATTAAACCCAGATCAGTTGACTGGGGTGAGTGTTTGATTGGCTCAAACGTTCCGTCCATCATCCCCTTTTGTATCGCTTTGTTCGCCCTAAGTTGGCGGGGGTATGCCCAGACGTGGGTCCCTTGCTCACTTTGCCACTGGATTCAAGCAAGCCTGGCTGATGACGGCTGGAATGCCAGAAACCGGTCCTAGGATGCTTGTTTCCGGTCCAGGGAAGACATGGCTTGGCAGTTCGTGCTGGACTGTTCCCATGAGGCACAGGGTCAGACTGATTTGCATATGGCCATGTCTGAACTGGGGTGGTGGAGTGAGCTAAAGAATGATGATGGATTAAACCCAGATCAGTTGACTGGGGGTGAGTGTTTGATTGGCTCAAACGTTCCGTCCATCATCCTCTTTTGTATCGCTTTGTTCGCCCTAAGTTGGCGGGGGTATGCCCAGACGTGGGTCCCTTGCTCACTTTGCCACTGGATTCAAGCAAGCCTGGCTGATGACGGCTGGAATGCCAGAAACCGGTCCTAGGATGCTTGTTTCCGGTCCAGGGAAGACATGGCTTGGCAGTTCGTGCTGGACTGTTCCCATGAGGCACAGGGTCAGACTGATTTGCATATGGCCATGTCTGAACTGGGGTGGTGGAGTGAGCTAAAGAATGATGATGGATTAAACCCAGATCAGTTGACTGGGGTGAGTGTGATTGGCTCAAACGTTCCGTCCATCATCCCCTTTTGTATCGCTTTGTTCGCCCTAAGTTGGCGGGGGTATGCCCAGACGTGGGTCCCTTGCTCACTTTGCCACTGGATTCAAGCAAGCCTGGCTGATGACGTCTGGAATGCCAGAAACCGGTCCTAGGATGCTTGTTTCCGGTCCAGGGAAGACATGGCTTGGCAGTTCGTGCTGGACTGTTCCCATGAGGCACAGGGTCAGACTGATTTGCATATGGCCATGTCTGAACTGGGGTGGTGGAGTGAGCTAAAGAATGATGATGGATTAAACCCAGATCAGTTGACTGGGGGTGAGTGTTTGATTGGCTCAAACGTTCCGTCCATCATCCCCTTTTGTATCGCTTTGTTCGCCCTAAGTTGGCGGGGGTATGCCCAGACGTGGGTCCCTTGCTCACTTTGCCACTGGATTCAAGCAAGCCTGGCTGATGACGGCTGGAATGCCAGAAACCGGTCCTAGGATGCTTGTTTCCGGTCCAGGGAAGACATGGCTTGGCAGTTCGTGCTGGACTGTTCCCATGAGGCACAGGGTCAGACTGATTTGCATATGGCCATGTCTGAACTGGGGTGGTGGAGTGAGCTAAAGAATGATGATGGATTAAACCCAGATCAGTTGACTGGGGGTGAGTGTTTGATTGGCTCAAACGTTCCGTCCATCATCCCCTTTTGTATCGCTTTGTTCGCCCTAAGTTGGCGGGGGTATGCCCAGACGTGGGTCCCTTGCTCACTTTGCCACTGGATTCAAGCAAGCCTGGCTGATGACGGCTGGAATGCCAGAAACCGGTCCTAGGATGCTTGTTTCCGGTCCAGGGAAGACATGGCTTGGCAGTTCGTGCTGGACTGTTCCCATGAGGCACAGGGTCAGACTGATTTGCATATGGCCATGTCTGAACTGGGGTGGTGGAGTGAGCTAAAGAATGATGATGGATTAAACCCAGATCAGTTGACTGGGGGTGAGTGTTTGATTGGCTCAAACGTTCCGTCCATCATCCCCTTTTGTATCGCTTTGACTCTGGACTGTGGCTTCATGCGGGGAGTCCTGCTCAAGCTGGACTTTGACTACATTGAACTCCTCCACTCCCAACCTACAGCCCAAGAGTTAATAAATGAAGTGCTCTCCAACTCCTTCCCTTTAGGGAGGGGAACTAAGCGGTGCCCACTATTGCCCCTCTCGTTCGCCCTCACTATTAAATCACTTGCCGACTGATACGATGTGATGCCCAGATGCAGGGATGGCACTGGGAAGGATGTGCAGAAGACAGAATTGAACTACATGCTGACAATGTCCTTGTGTACCTAGCCAAACTCGGGTTGACCGGACCTAGATGCCGTACCTTTCTAGCACTCTATAAAGAAGCCTTGGACCTCAAAATGTATCGCTTTAAGTCCCTACTGGTCCCGATCCAGGGTGATAACGAGACCATGAACTGGCAATACTCCATTACCCATGAAAAGAGTGTTTCAGATATTTGGGCATTCACATAGCCCTACTTCCCGAGTTGACCTGGAATCTCTACTTGACACACCTCCTGTCTTGGACAAACACGGATCTATAACGGTGTTCCTCTTAGCTCTCTTCAAAATCATGATCCTCCTGAGACATCTTTATATACTTCAAAACTTCCAGCTGCTGATTCCTGATCGGTGGTTTAGAGAGATTTCCGCTATAGCCTGAGACTTTCTTTAGGCTGGTAAACTTCCACATGTGGTCTGGTCTAAGTGCAGGCTTTCAGTATACGTTGGCAACGGTTGACCTTCAATTATATCACTGAGCAACGCAATTACATGAGGTTAATGATTGGCTGATTCGTGGGTGGAATGACCCTCTATATCGAGAAGCTTGCCTTGTTAAGTATGGATAAAGTCACAGAGTTGATGTATGAGGGACCTGATTCCCAAACACCGCTCAGAGGTAACACGGGTAGTATTTCAGTCTTTCAGACTTAGAGGATGGCTCTGCGCTTTCTCAGCTGTCAAGACAATCTTACACAACAGACTCCATTATTGCAGAGTCCCTACCTCACTCACACTTCCGGTCTGCGTAGATTTCCGGGGGGGAAGGGGGGGGGGAGGGGGGAGGACAATATTGAAACAGCTAGGGGACATCTGGAAGGGGAGCCACATTAAATCCTTTTAAGATCTTTAGGCATAATTTGACCTCACCAAGACAATTTCATAAATATCTACAACTTAGGCATGCTCTTCTCATGTACAGAGACCGTCTGACCTCCCTACTGAGCATAGCCTGCGAAAAGCTCAACTACTAATGGGCAAGCTGGGTGGAAGGAAATCGCTTATTTTTATGGCACCTTGATTAACAGAGGCCGATGTCCTCGCACCCCTGAGATGTAACTAGGAGGCTTGGATTAGCGCCCTAGAAGATGCGAATTGGTAATTAGCCCATATGGCTCCTCACAAGATTGCGATATCCTCCCAACACAGGCTGATCCAGATGGATACTTCATTGCACATACATAACCCCCTGGAAGTTAAGGCAGCCGGGAAGCGATCGTCCACAACCCGCTTCCAATGCCCCTGGCCAGATGCAGACTTTTTCCATAACATGGTACTGCCCTCCGATCGCCCTATACTTGGGAACGCATAGCCTCCCCCCTTTCACTGATTTTAGGATATACACTTACACCCAAGGAAGCCTTATCAGGTATACTGGACGACCTTGCCAATACTAGGGGGAAGAGGTACTTTACTGGGATGGCCACGGTAGTGGCGAAAAGAGACGTAGTCCGAAACTGTAAAAGGCCCACTGCACCAGCGTTGACTGAGTGGAGAAAGGGAATGGACCAGTGTGCCTCATTGGAAGAATCCATTTATGTGGCCCACTGATGCACTCGCAAACATGAGCGCATTTGGGGGAAATGGATGGAACACTACAGCCTTTTACGTAGGACGGCTTAGGTATCCTTCTTAGTAATGGGCTGGGGAGGGCCGATGGTTGCGATGGAAATGGCAGCGTGGTGTTTGGCTATCCTTTTCATCTTCTTAATGTTTTACGTGCCCTTGTTAGAAATCAATAAAATTTGCTTATCAAAAAAAATGCATACAAATTCATGATTGACTTGTCCTTTTTAGGGTAATTTAAAGAAGGCTATTAACACTTCAGAGAAAAATATGAAAGGATTTTGATTTGATAATCCCATCTGGGGAAGGACTAGTATGGTCATCAAATTCAAAGAGACATTAAATACAAGCTAATGGGCAATGCTGAAAATATATTCCAAGTTTGTGATTTGGCCGTACAGCCATCTGCAATTTCCAGAAGTGTATGTAAAAGTTATAAATATACTCAGATTTCCTAGTACGTTTTGGAGTACATGACCTACTCCAAGATGTCACAAAACTATGGCCTACTGCAAATCTACAAAATTCATAGATCTCAAGGAGACCTTCCTTAATTTGACTTTTTGTGCATTCACTTAGCAGACTAACACAAATAAGTATACCGTAAAGGTGTATTTACACAAGTAATGTCTCTTAAAATCCCTTTTCAGGGGAAGAAAACCCATCTCATCCAACCCCATTAATTAGGAGAACGTTCCCTTTGCAGCATGCAAAAACTCTCTTCCTCTTTGCCTTTTGTAAGGCTTGGACATGCTTCCAGGTTGGGTCACAACATTGAAAACGTTTGTAAACACCCAAAGATTCCCCACATTAGCAACACCAGTTTCTTTCATCGAATGCAGATTAATTTCTGCCAAGGAAGCATACATATCTGCAAGAGGAAGCAGATTTGTCAACAAGAAAATTCACCAGGCAATGACTAATAACTGCGGGTCAAAATGTTTGACTTTTTTTTATACTTGATCCAAGTGGCACGTAAATTACTTTGCCAGTGTTGGTGTCACTTTGAAGTTCTAGAAATTCTGCTGGCCTGGAACGTTTTAGAGCAAGCAGCCAATCACATGGTTCACACATCTTCAGTGTGGGGTTTTGAATGTACTTATAAGAATTCTATCAGTTCAATCTTGGAAAAGCAATGCTTCAAGCTGTAAACCATTTATGTGTTAGTAAAGCAATGCATGTCTTCGTGCAATAGTTGTGTAACCTGACTTGTTAAGAACACAGGGCCTGATTCAAGTACATCTGTGTATTTACTCATGTGCAATTACACTCCTACGCCTAGATGTTACTCTCCAATTGTTTTGATATTCACCATTTCCAAGTAGAGATTAACACCTACAGGTCAGCACCCCTTCCAACGAGGGAGTGGAGCCTCATAAAACAGAATTCATGAGTGTAATGTTTTTCTAGCCATCGGGGTGGAGAAAATCTTACAGGCAAAATTAACCAAGTTTATATTTGTAATTTTGGAAAATATTTTTATGTACAATATAAATGTCAAATAGTTTTAAATATTTCATGAACCCATAACTAATAAATTGTTGTAGCAAATTAGCTTATCAAATAAATGTAAATAAAACAAGGTAAGTGAATTACTTCAATATATACATATTTAATTTTCAAACAAAAAAGCCATACCTGCCATTTTTATTGTAATGTAGTCCTTAGTAAACTAGGTTAAAAGTTATGCATTTAATTTAAATATTGTAACCCACCTTACCCTTAACCAAGGCTGCAATGTACAAATCCTATCGCCTGTAGCTCCTCCTTTACCTGCCCCCTTCACCCCTACTAATGAATCCTTTAGCTCCTTCCAACACTGACTATATGTGTGTGCCTCTGCTGTCCTCTAGGCCAAGGGAGAGAACACAGACATTAATGCTTCTGAGCTAGTTGAAACACTGGAAACATGGTAAGTCTCCCTTCACTGCAGTCTTTTTTTACCCCGAAATACTGTTTCCCTACTAATAATGAAAGTTGACCTTTTCTGGGAGGAAATTCTAGAAGGGCACGAGTATGCTTCCTTGAGATGTGGTAAAGGGAGCCGCAAGTGCCGGGATATGTTCATGGATGGCAAAAGAATTGAAGTAACTAGGTCTTTCTCTTATCTTGGAATACTGTTTAGTGAGAATGACTTGTGGTCGCAGGCTGTGATAACGAAAAAACTAGCCTTTCTAAGAACGACAGCTGCACTTGGCCAGTTTGCAAAAAAATTAGAAAAAAAAAAAAAAAACCACTGGTGGAGCTTTTACGGATCTACCAAGCAAAAAGCATCCCGACGGTTTTGTATGGAGCGGGGATTTGGGGCCTGGCTAATGTTCAATTCTTACAGACGGAGGAAAACAATTTTTTGAGATACATTTTATCAGTCCCTAGTAGTACTTTGTCATTTGTTTGCCATTCTGAATTAGGCCACTCATATTTGTCAGACCTTATAAAGATTGAACCGGTACTTTTGTGGCACCGTGTATGGACTAAAGAGGAGACTAGATTAAACCGGGAGGTTTTAATAGATATTATGAAGATGGAAAAGATTTTAACAATTCCTTGGGTTAAATATGTTCATGATTTTATGTTGTATCTTGGCCACCCAGAGTATTTTACTGAACCAACTTCTATGTCTCAGGTACGAAGGAAAGCTTTAAAGAAAGAGGTCTTAAGTATGTTGGAAATGTCACGCCTTACTACTGAGATACTGAAGCCTACTGTATTGCAAAATCAACTTATTTTAAGTGCTTTTAGTATTCAACCCTATTTAATAAATGTACCTGGAGACTATGATAGGTTTGTTAACTAGATTCAGGTTGGAAACACTGCATAGAATAGTTAGCTTTCCCAATATGAATGATTGGTCTCGATCTATGTCACCGTGCCCTTGTGATTCCATTTCCAGACAATCTACAATTCATGTTGTTCTTTTTTGTAGGTTGTATTGTCATTTGAGGAAGGTGTGGATAATTCCGGTTCTGAAATCGTAGGGGATTAGACTGTTGTCCTGCGTTTATTGCCCTACAAACACTTGATAATGTGCATGTAACGTGGAGAGTTGCAATTTTACTGAAAAAAAATAGTCTCTCTGAGAAAATCTATAGTTAATTGAATATTTTACGCATATTTTTAAACAGGTTTTTATTTGTGTTTTTATATTATCCTAATGAAGATACGATTTAAATATATTTTTAATAAGGATTTTTAATAAGGATTCTGTCATGATAAAATTACTCATGTCTGCTTTTATGATTGCGATGTATTCAATCGAATAAAGCTTTGACTTGAGTAAAAAATAGAAAGAGCTATGGCCTCTGGGATCTTAGAAAAAGAATTGGATTATGTGGAGGAGTGAAGGATGCCAGTCTAAGATGCGAGCCACAGTTCACATAGGACTCCAACAACTGGTGATTCTCTTCCTTCAGGAGCATGTGAGGAGTTGCGAGTGAGAACCCTAGCTCACAATGTTGCCCACCTTTAAACAGACACAAAGCGAAATGTGAGCCCTTTAAAGATTGTATGGATTCTGCTCAGATGGCCAACCTGGACTAGTCTTTATATGGCAATAGAGCACTGCTCTGTGTTATAGGGTGCAACATGTGCTTCAGAGCGTGGCTTCAGGGTATGAAGCTCAATATATGTGCTATACAAATGTGTCTGTAAAGACCCCATATCAAGCACAATAGCGCCCAAAATTATTCTAGCTTATGAGCCAGCAGCATTTCACATGCTAAAGGCTGGAGCCCATGCTTATAATAGAAAAAATTAAGATAAGACCCAAAAGGCATAGGGCTATTGGCTAAAAGGCAGACTGAAGGCATCACCTATAATATGAGGCAACGTGGCAGCACAAGCAGCCACCAATCAGTATCATTTCTGAAAGACCTGAACATTTGAAAGTGAATCTATCACATGTCAACATCATCAGCAAAACTAAGAATATTTAGTCACATGCCACTAACATCTTTAACAGTTAAGGATGGTTGGAAAGGTCAGTCACATTGCTTTCTCAATAAAGCTGAAAACTAGAATTTGAGTATATAAATGATTTTTACTTCAATGGAATGCTTTTGAAAATAGCTGCCATGGCCATAATAAGCATGTTCGAAAACTATCGCACAACAACTGGTGTGGGGAACTCACACTGTAGGGTAAACCTTAGGAGCAACGCGTACTGCCGATTTTGATTCGTTTTTCTTTGCTACTGAATGAATGCAAAAAGAACAAATGGTGGACAGAATGCAGAACAATGTCATACATTCACCCCAGTACAGAGATATGGGCCTAAATCCATCGTTTTTTTGCTCACCATGCCATTCCAGTTTGAACCCAGCCATATGCAAATCAGGCTTGACCCTGTGCCCAATGGAAACAGTCCAGCCCGAACTGCCAGGCCAGGTCCTCCCTGGACTGGAACCAAGCATCCTAGGACCGGTTTCGGGGTTTCACCCCTCATCAGCCAGGATAGCTCGACTCCAGTGGCATGGAGAGCACGGGACCCACGTCTGGGCATACCCGTCCCACTCGGGGTGACAAATGCAAAACAAGCATTGGCATAGCCAATAGATCTCGCCTTTGGGACCTTATAAGTGTTTAGCCATGCAACAGTTGCATAACTAAATACTTATAAGGTCCCAAAAGCGAGACCTATTGGCTACACCATTTGCTTGTTACTTTGCTATAATCGCGGCACCCGCGCTTTACTTTTAACATTAAAAGTAAAGCGCGGGTGCTGCGATTATAGCAAAAGTAAACAAATAGATAATTTTACTATTACTTTACTTTTGCTACAAACGCGGCACCCGCGCTTAAAGTAAAGCGCGGGTGCCGCGATTGTAGCAAAAGTAAAGAAATAGAAAAATAATCTATTTGTTTACTTTTGCTATAATCGCAGCACCCGCGCTTTACTTTTAACGTTAAAAGTAAAGCGCGGGTGCCGCGATTATAGCAAAAGTAAATAAATAGAAACAAGCATTGGCACGGCCGCAAAGCCGCGAAAGTGATCGCGATGCACTTAATGACCCGTGACGGAGGAAATACAGATGGCGGCTGCTCGCGTGAACACAAGCTGGTAGCCAGCAAAAGCCGCTGGCAGCACTTCCAAAAGCCCCTTACTAAATGTCTGCAGAGCACCGCATGCGTGCTGGCTCAGCGAGACCTAAAGAACAAATGATGGACAGAATGCAGAACGATGTCATACAATCACCCCAGTACAGAGATCTGGGCCTAAATCCATCGTTTTTTTGCTCACCATGCCATTCCAGTTTGAACCCAGCCATATGCAAATCAGTCTGGACCCTGTGCCCAACAGGAACAGTCCAGCCCGAACTGCCAGGCCAGGTCCTCCCTGGACTGAAACCAAGCATCCTAGGACCGGTTTCGGGGTTTCACCCCCATCAGCTAGGATAGCTCGACTCCAGCGGCATGGAGAGCACGGGACCCACGTCTGGGCATACCCGTCCCACTTGGGGTGACATGGTGAGTAAAAGAATGATGGATTTAACCCAGATCTCTTGACTAGGGGTGAATATTTTTTATTTGTTCTGCATTCCGTCCATCAATTGTGTGTCTTTTGCTTTCTCGTCCTAAGTGCGCCGGGTATGCCCAGACGTGGGTCCCGGGCTCACTGTGCCACTGGATTCAAGCTATCCTGGCTGATGAAGGGTGAAAACCCGAATCCGGTTCTAGGATGCTTGTTTCCGGTCAAGGGAGGACCTGGCTTAGCAGTTCGGGCTGGACTGTTCCCATGAGGCACAGGGTCAAGACTGATTTGCATCTGGCCAGGTCTAAACTGGGGTGGCATGGTGAGCAAAAGAATGATGATTTAACCCAGATCTCTTGACTGGGAGTGAATGTTTTGATTTGTTCTGCATTCCGTCCATTAATTGTGTCTTTTACTGAATGAATGACAGCAACTTCCCAAATGCAAATGTACCCTCTTCCACAGCGTATTTTGACTCTTCAATTTATGCGGATAAGGAACCAAATAACACAGCAGAGCATGAAAGAACATGGAAAATGGGTCTTCGCCACTGAATCTAAACTTTTACTAAGTTTGTAATATGTATAAATATTTCTGCAGAAGCTTGCAACTACAAAAAAAAAAAAAAGGAAAAAAGGACGTGACTACCAGGACAAAATGGAATTTTTAGTAGGCATGTTCTAAAGCTCAATAGGATTTTCCACTCAAATGTCACTGTAGTGTTTACAGCAGAAAAAAAAACATCTAAACAGAATCGGGGGGTGGGGGGATTACAAATTCTGAAATTGGGGATCCAAGCACTGCATAAGGTTACTTATCAACAAAGAATAAACCAAATGAAAGAACCGGTTGTGTTCTATGGGGACGTTCTGTACTTGATGAAGGGTTAATATTCAGCAAGACTCCATAGACATGCAAAAGCTTTAAGCTTACATTAAAGCTGAATGCGAGTCCTACTTTTTCTAATGTCTATGTCAAGAGTTGCAAGGTGTAAATTATTTTGCCAGAGAGCTCATCAGTTTTCCTTTGATTGGTAGCAGCGCCATCGATACTTCTGCTAAGAGAAGGCTCAACAAGCCAAAACAGACTACCATGCTAAAAAGTCACATCCAAGTTCCTGACAGATTATTTATGTTGGTCTGGTAAACTGGTATATCGTTTGCGAGTGATTAGGTGAGTTTCTACTGGTTTACTGCCTTCCAACAATGATTCAACATGTGATTTACACATTTGTTTGTCCTACTGAAGGCATTTAAGTAAGGGGATTTGTGGCAGTTGCTCTTGCACACAAATGATGTCAAAGTTCTGCATTCCGAACCAAATAACTTTGGTTGCTGTCAGGCAAAACTGAATCCACATCACGCTGGGGAACATTAAGTTCAACCTATTTTAAGTTCCATTTTAAGACTAATGAGCACTTCTTTTTAGCAAAAAGGTAAAATTCGAGATAAATTGTACTACAGACAAGTAATGACAACGAATTATCAAAAATAAAACACTTATTGAGATCAAACAGAAATATGCACAAGCTATAGGTTGATTGTATCGTTTGTTAAGTGCAAAATGGCAACAAAACAGACATCAATCACTTCATGACAAGTGAATGAGTTACGAACGACGATACACATCAGCTCATGCTCTTGCAAATTATCATTCCATGTATGCATCAACGCCCATCAACTAAATAGAAACTCTACCTCAAAGGGTCCCCAATGGTCCATAGTCACATGGTATACCTTTACATTGCCCTCGTTACACTACGCTATTAAAAAGGTCCCCAGAAAATACCACCCACATAGAACATGGTCAGCACCTTATCCTGAGTACCATGTTGCCTACTTCTGTGAAGAGTAACCAGGGCCCACTTGTACTCCAAAAACACGATCAAGATTTTGATGAATTGGTGGTCTACTACCCCTTAAGCCCATTACCTTTCCGACTCATCTTTGGATATCCACAAAGTCCCAGCCTCACTCCAGATATTTTCATTCAATTCATGGAACCTCTAGGTGGGCTACTGACTACTCTGGAAATTCCAAGCAACCAATATAATGACAACACCCAGTTTCTACCGCAGGGAATCAGCAATTGACCCAATCTCAGATCCTGCTGAGGCCTAGCTGTGAACCATGTAACAGAGTTTAAACTCCACTAAAACAGATTTTGTTTCCCTTCATGAAAGATCCAACCAAAGCTAAATTCGTTAATGGTTATTAGACAGGAACCTTGAAGGCTCCCAATCCCACTTTGCTGCTAAGCTCTAAGCAGTCAGCAACATCATGCCGGGTAAAAGGATTGCAGCATCACTTGTGACAAGTTCTAATCCCAAGAAGGACAACTCTTGCTTTTATCCTTGGACAGTTAGTAGGAGTACCCTTAAATGGAGTACTGGGCGCAACGATTGACAATGCTTAGAAACGACAAAACTATGCTACTGAAGCACGGTTATATAGATATATATATATATATATATATATATATTAAAGGCTAACGTAACGAAGGCAGCTCACGCAACCTACTATCAACCAACTTCTGAACTACGGTACGAGCTCTTGTACTATCCGTTTTTTAGAGTAAACATTGCTAAACATCATATTTAACATACCACTTAAAGCTACTACTTACGCTGCTGCCGTCTAATCACACGCTACAGGAAAATACAACCACATTACTCCTATTTTAACGCGGAAAAAGGGACCAAGTCGCTTACATTCTGACTGATCAGCGCAGACCGTCAGCACCAGCATACGTCAAATTCAAAACTTGTTGCGTCATCTAGAAAACTCTGACTTCACTCCAGAAAATTGGACAACATGGGCAAAGGTCAACCCGCATTTTCAAATTCCCCAAAAAAAATCAAGCAATTAAAACCGAATTCTAATGATGTGCCCCCAAACTCAGAAATGGCGTACCTATATGTGGGATTCACAAAGAGGGTTAATGCCGTAGAATAACCACTCCAAAAAGAGACGTTTCTTTTCCTGCGATGCGCTAAGTTTATTCAAACAACGGAAGAAGTTGAGGCCACACTAAACACTCAACACCATTCCCGTCCCTCCAGTTCCGGAAGGACATGGATTTCCCATCTATTCCCTTTCAGTATTCCCGACAGCCAACCCTTTCCTTCACATCTTAATCTTTTCACCAACTGATATAATAAAATAGTCTTCCTTCGCGCACGTTAGGAACCTTGTAGAGCTTGCAGCTGCGCATTAACGAAATGACATTTACTCGAACAGCGTTTCTCTAGCACACTGTAAAGTACACTGTGCTCGCTGTTTCCTCGCCTCCATAACCGCCCCTTTAATGAAAATAGCGTCTCGCATTGCGTTCCTCCCTCCTTTGAGCTACACCTAAATCCTGGATGCCATAAGTGAGTTCTAGAAGTTATTCAAAACCCGCACGTGCTAACAGGATTAAGAATACTCAATACGTTAAGAAAAAAATATGTATTTGTAAAACACGCGTAAGGGGCCAAAACAAAGGTTATCGACGGAGACTGAAAAGTAGGTCTCTACTTGACTTTATGTGAAACAAAATGATAACCAGATGAGAAACAATTCCCACCCTGTGAGCAACAAAGTCCTTTCTACATAAGGAAATAATACGTCTGTGGTATTGGTAATATGATCTATTAAAAGGCAAGGCAATCTTCCAAGCGATCCTCATTTGATGGAACTCCAACTGATGTTAAATAGGGCATGAACATTTTCTGGCGACATCGAGAGAGAGAAACTCCCGGAATGGGAAGAATGCCTTCATGTGGTGGTGCTTGGGAGGGAGGACCCACCACACATCCAGCCAGAGGTGAATATAGGTCGATCAGGGTTTGATGCTCCAGACAGACTGTCATCCTTTTGTGACCCTGCGGAGCTTTATGGTCCGTACCTGAAAGCTCCTCTGCTGGCCCGGGGAATAACCCCCGCCGCTACGGTGCTGCTGGTAGTAATTCTGCTGTGAACCGCCTGGAGACTTTCCGTAAGGAGGCGTGTGGTAGCGCGGGCTGGGCCTGTTGGGAGGAGACTGGCCCGGGGACGGACTCCCAAACCTGCCACCGTGGTAGCCTCCAGAACCACCGCCCGCCCCTCCTCCTCGAGGAGAGTGCCCGCCCCCGTACATGCGAGGCCGCTGCCCGTAAGGCGGCGTGTGGGGGCTTCCGAAGCCCCGCGACGGGGGCGGCATGGCAGAGTAGCTCTGCTGTTGCCCACCACTGGGCACAGGGGGGCTGCGAAAACCACCAGGCCCTCCTCCGGCAGGGCAGGGAGGGGTGAGCGGACGAAAGCTCTGCCTCTGCATCACGGGGTGTGCGGGCAGCAAAGACGAACACCAAATCGAAGACGGAAAAGAGAAGCTCGCCGGAAATCGTCCTGGATACCACCGGAAACGGAAATAAGATTTCTTACGACGAAGCCAGGGCGAGGATGTGACTCGATGCCATTAGAAGAATGACCCATAGCAACAGAGTGATATGACGTCACATGCTCTTCCTAATACTATCATTTTAAAACCTATCGCTATTGCCTCCGTGTCCTTAATTCCTTGACTGCTGGGCTTTTCCCTAGACTGCTGGGCCTTGCGCCCCCCATTCTGAGCCCTGTTTTATTTGGGGTAGTTCACACTTAGGGCTCCATAACTTTTGTCCACATAAGGTACATAGCTGCCAAGGTTTCGGATTGCCATGTGTGATATTTTCATAATTTCAGTGTTATTATGAGTGACATTTCAACGAGTATGACTGACACTATCTTGCGAGCAAAATGAAGCAATAAAGACGAGGGAAACATATAAATAGCACAAATTACAACCGTTTGCGCAACGAGGCACTTTATACTAGCTCCTCAGTGCACCCTTGCTTCCCTCTGTTGCTGGGGGTGAAATGTCTGGCAGACATTACTGCACTGTGTGAGGTGGACCTCAGTGAAGTTTGAGTGGGAGCTTCTGAGGGCTGTGATAGGCCCGTAGACAGTGCTCCTGTGCACACTGCAATTGAGAGACAAGGAGGCGGAAAGACATGGATTGACTGACACTCCCAGGTCAAACAGCATTACTTTAGAAGCCATCCCAGAGTCATTGGATGATCATCCAACTACTCTAGAAGTAATTTTCACATCATCAGACATCATCAAGCTCTTGAAGTCATCAGCAGAGCTTAGAAAAGTGAGCCCGATGATTTGAGAATGACTTGAAAATGAGTATCTGATGACTCCACGAGATGTGATTGTTCTGATGATCAGGGGATGAGCAGTCGATGAGGTCTCAAGATGAGATTGTTCCTGAGGATTTGAGGATGCTTTGAAGATGACTATCTGATTACTTCATAGGCCCTCGCAAAATTAAACTGGCCCTGATTATTTGAGGAGGGCTTACTTATTACTCCAAGAGCCTTTCTCTGTTTTGGTTTCATTTTTCTTACAAAAAATAAACCTTATTGATAATTTCAGAATTATTTGTTGATTAGTGAACAATGAACACCATTTAGCTATTTCACAAATTTTCATTTACATACAAATAAATGGTGCTTCATACAAATAAGTTCTTTACACACCAGTAAATAGAATGTAGTATGCTGCCTTCAGGGCTCCGGGCGTTTCCCCGGTGGGCTGGAAGGGTGGGGGCCGGTTTTGGACCGGTGGGGGCTGTTTTTGGGACAGGGGGCCTGTTTTGCAGCAATGCTGCAATATCGGCCCCTTATACAAAAAGCAGCAACAGCAGTGCTTCCCACCAGCACCCCATTCCGTGACCCTCCCCCCCACCCCTGGCCGGTCCGACTTAAATGCCAGGGCCGGTTTGCATACCCAGTCCGGCCCTGGCTGCCTTCCTGGAAGTAGGTATTTAATATTAACATTGCACATGTATGACTAGTCAATCTAATGGGCAGGGTCTCTACCCTAACTTTCCCTCTGCCTTCTTTCTCTGGCCTATCTCTGGTCTTATTTCTTTCCCCCCGCAGCCTCATTCCTGAGTTAATTTACCATCATACAATGTTTTCTCTTCTGGAGTGCGGTGTTTTGCAGCTTCAAATTGAATGAAAGAATGTTGAGCATCTGGCATCGCAATGCTGTTTCTTTAGCTAAAACTCTTTACTTTTGCACGGTATTGCATAGTCTATACCAGTTTGTTTGCAAACTTCCCATAAGAAATATGTGCACACACCTAGAATGATTTTTTTTCTGTGCAGGTGCTGGAGAGCGTGGGGTCTTGCCTTGAAGTTCTCGCCTTTTGGAACAATCTTGGTATATCCAGTCCAGATTTTTCCATTTGCATTCTGGTACTTGTAGTTCGGTGTATAAAATTCCGACTTATAAGCACCAGAATACAAAGAACAAATCTTAACTAAATGAATGTCTAGATCCTGTTTTATGGGATCAGAAAATCTCAGAGCTCTGAAGTGCAGTTTTTCTTTTTTTGTGTGCAGATTTATACAGCGCGGACCCGACCCGAGCACCAGTTCCGTTACACAAGGGCACGTTCATTTCATGGGAGGCACGGGGAGATTGTAACTTGCCCAGAATAACAGAAGCGTCATTGCCGAGACTCGAACCCCGTTCCCCAGCTCCAAAGACGGCAGCTCTGGCCGTAAGGCCACAACCTCTCCCATTTCTCGGTAATAAGGCAGACATGGTGCACTAGTTGACTCCTGAGCAGAGCAAATTAGGTGTTTTTTTGGTTTGTTACACCAGGGAAGAAGCAGACTCAGAAAGATCCGATTGTGCTACAGAGGGACCCCCACAATACACACTGCGTATTGCTGTGGGCTGGCACCGCTTTACCCTATCGAATCAATACTTTGTTTTCCCCCTAACTGTGGCAAGAGCACAGAGAGCGCTGCAGCTCAGAGGGACACAAGTGTTTGATTGGCATGGTGCATTACAGTGCTGCAGGGAGTTGGTAGGCTGGAGCAGCAGGTTACTCGCAGCACACTTCAATGCACCGGGCCACTCACTGCCTGTCACTGCAATCCCGTCAAATGGAGGAACAGGCAGCACGTTGGCAGGCACTGAATAGTGAATAGTGAATACCTTTCCTCAGTTTGTGCTTGTTAGCCACTCCACGCCCCACATTTGAACCTACACAAACTCATTAGGGCAGGTTTAGGTTGCCAGGCTGACAACGAATTGGCAGATTAGGCATACTTTCTGAGTTGCCTTGTCTGGCACCAGCAGATTCTCAAAGTCAGATTTTTACAATCATGAATCAGGAGGCAGGAGATTAGGCTCGAAGTCGGTAGTCTCCTGCCTGAATCGGAGGGTTGGCATGGATGTCCTTGTACTCATATGAAGCGCTCCAATAGCTTTGGGTCGAGTTCGCGCTATATAAACAACTGCAAATACAGTGATACGCAGGGCTTTAAGTGGGATGAAAAAACTGGGGGGGGTCTCTCAAATGGGCGTGGCCAATGTAATTATGGGCGTGGGTTAAAAACACGTAAGCTAAAAATCTGTGCTTAGCATAGTGTGCCGCCAGACTTGTATTTTGCTGTTTCTGTCATTGCATCTTGCTATATGATACAACAAGTAACATCATACCTACAACAAGTCAGGACTATTGGCTTTGTCAATAGTTGTTAGTTGCATAAGATAGATAAGCAGTAACTATGGCTTGTATATATTATTGAAAAAGCTTCCACTTAAAGCCCTGGTGACACCACGATAATGTTGCGAGAAGTGAGCAGTGTGAGCACGTGCACATCAATGTGCCTGCTGTCTCTGTAGTCCGAGAAAAAAAAACGACCGCCTGTGCCAGGGCACAAAACAGAGCCCGATAGAGACCTGTTTCGAGGCCCCCTTTAAAAAACTGCCGGTGCTCAGCACCGGTGAGACCCGGCCCACTTAAAGCCCTGGTGATACGCATGACCTCTCACTGAGCATGTCTCTTAGTTCAGAAATGTCATCAGAGCGGGGCCAGAATTGTTTCTTAGTTTATTCTTTAAAACGTTCACTTTTAAAAGATAACAATTTACTAAGGTAAAAACTTAAAAAAGAAATACACTTACTTAAAAGTTTAAAGACACCTTTATTTTATTGTAACATGATATTTGTTGCATCCTAACATACCAAATATTGCTCGTGCACCGGCTTTTACAGCCTGAGCCAACCCGTAACTCGAGTCTTGCTATTAATTTGTAGGCTCGCCTACCTCTGCATTGTATGAGGCAAGTTAGGACATCGGTTGTCATTGCCAGTGCTTGATGACTACACACACTTAATACTGTGTTATAGTCCTTTCTCTATTTCCTGAACCACACAGTAGTGCCTCCTCTGCATGGGATGGAAGCGGAAGTTGAGGCGCTGGCTCCAGGGAACCGACTGGGGAGCAGAGAAAGTCCTGCTTCGTCGACAGTGTGAGGATTCGGGGAGAGTGTACTAGAGAGGAAAATAAGAAAGATTTGCTCTGTTTCATCGGTATTTGGCTCGGGACAGGGAAAAGAGGCAGAAAGTGAGGCGGGTGTGATTTTTGCTGCCTCCATGTGCTTTTGGTTATCTGCAAACGCCGCACTTTTTTTCAAAGGCGGGAAGCCCGCCACTCTTTAATTTGCGGCGCTAAAATGTAGTGTTTTGTTTGGGAGAGGTGGTGGTTAAAGGAGTCCTCCGCTCCTCTGAGCTTTAACTATTTTGTCATTCTTCTTGAAAATGTTCGAATGGAACCCACCTGTGAGCTACATTGCATGAATGTGCTTGCGTCATTGTTTGAGACACTGCGGCAAATGTGTGTGTGGGGGGATATTCTCACATCTCAACAACAACCGTGGAGCAGACTCAGTTGCATTCTGTGATTTATTATTTCTAAAGTGCGCGTGGAAGCCTGTTCGAATGTGTCTGACTTCGTTTTGAAAGAGGTGGCAGTGGGATTTTGTGTTTTATAGCCTGATCATGTAATATAACTCTTTGATTTAAGCTTCAGAGCCCGATCTCCATCAAAGCTTGATCCCGATAGCATTACTGACACTTTGTTATCTTGTATCAGTAGAACCTATTGTGATGCTACAGAAATATTTTTGAAGTCAGCAAACCTTAACACACTTAAACAATTGTTATTGCGAGTCTTGGACAGCAGAACTAGCCACTAATGAGACAGGCCATGTATGATACATCCCTGTCATCCTTCAAGCTTACATATTAAATTACTGTCTGTTTAATAGTGCATAGCTACACTCTCTTTTTCTCTCCTTCACTATCAGCTTTTCTTCCTCCCCTCTCACCTTTTATTTCCTTCTCTCCACTCCTGCTCTGCCTGAGTATCCCCTTTCTCTCTGTTCTCCCCTCACTAACTGCTTTTCGTCTTTCAGCTTCATGTCTTTCCCTCACTCTCTCCTTTCACACCCTCTCCTCTAGGGCTGCTCCCCTTCCATTGTCTCTCGCTCTTTTCTTCTCCTCTTTTCACTCGTTCTACTCCAATCTTGCACTCCCTAGCTCTGCTTTCCCCAGTTCTCTTCACAATCTTTGTCTACCTTTGCCATCAGATCTCTCCTCCTTCCTCACTCTCCCTTTTATGTTTTCCTTCTTGCATATCTCTTTCATGACTTCCACCTGTCTGCTTCCTTCCTTCTTCGCCACTCTTCCTCCATGCCCCCACCGTAGAAAGTGTTTACACGTTGCAATAAAGGCCTGGTACATTAGTACAATGATAATTCATGCACTATGAAGGTAACTGCTATATTTTGGGCTGTACTGCTATCACCAGAACTGCTTGTTTAGAACTGCTTGTTTAGAACTCATCTTCCCAGCCCAATTTTCACTTGGACTCCTGGCATACAGCAGCATGCAATCTTCTCTATATATTGCACATAGGATCTGAAAGATATCCCAAATCGCCTCACTCTCCAGGGTCTGCTTGATCACTAAATTGCAGGTCTCAGCCAGCATAGGCCAAAGGCCTCAGAATCACTTTCTTATGATTATGCTACTGCTTGGCAATGGTCACAGCTAGACCACAAAGGGACAGGACTGGGGTTGAATGTTCTAAAATATAGAAAAGGCAGTGGCTAAGCTAAAAGGGCTGGGATTGACAGCCTGCCTTTTGGCTTTGTCACTGTTTTATCTTGTATTTTGAAAAATATGGTTAGGAAACCTGTCGGGTCCACGTGAATCTAAAACAATTGATTAAAATTAAAAATCTTTTTGGTCTTAAAAAGCACACGTTGCCATATTAGTCCCTGGCCTTTAAAATACTTTGTGTGTGGATGTGTTTCTTGTGAAAGGGAAGATTGCTGTCACTGAAAGCGAAATTAGCCAGTGTGTGAAGTGTGCTGCCCCATGCTGTATGCTGTAGAGGATTGATTGAAAATGACAGACCTATGGATGTAGAGGACTGAGGGAACGCGTCTATAAGTAAGTCTACTGCACATATAATTAGGGCTATGTCTCATGGAGGCACCCCTAGGTGTACTGAGATCATATTATGATGTGCAGGGAGTCCAATTGAGTTAAGGACGCTCTCATGAATGCAAATGATCCTGCAGTGAAGTTAGAGGGCCTTATGTTGGTGACGTTTCTTAGATTAAATATCTGCTATCACCAAGCACAGCACTTATAGACTGGTGGTCATTTAATGATCTGTTCCAAAGCCTTTCCCTTAAACATAAATTCAGTTTTCGGAGAGTTTGTCAGATTTTAAAACAGCTAAATGGTATTCTGTTGACATTATTTGAAATTCCTCCATAACTTTTGACCCAACAATTATGTCCAGAAGATCACATAAAATGGGATTGGCATAAAAAAGGTGATAGTGTAGCTTGCAATCCAGATATTATCATGTGATGTAAGTACTGTGAATGAGTAACATTTATTATTGTGGGTGATGGGGAGGGGCAGAGTTTAGCAGGTGATCACATTTTTTTATGCTACACTTTTTCTTTTAAGTGTTGAAAATGACAATTCTTACTATTACATTCTTTCATCTAATTCCGTTTTTCAGTCTCAGAAGGATGGAAGACTGAGTTCGAGTTCAGGGATTGTAATTTAAATGTTGCCGATTACTAGAAGTCCATAGGAGTATTTACCTCACTGAGCCATTTTGCAGATGTCAGAAGAGAAGGTGGGCAAACAGAAGGAAGCAAAACTGTTGGGACAGCATAATAAGAGTGACAAGGCAACCAGACAATGAGAGGGGATTATGACAGAAGAGGACAGGTATGGACGTCTTGAAGGAGGGTGTAATTGGAGGATTTTGTAACTAAATGACTGGTGTCAGACCTTGGCCCAAACAGGTGATGGCATGTATGTTTGAATATGGTATTTCTAGCCAAAAGACAGTAGAGTGCATTACTTGCTCAAAGATGAGCATAAAGTCAATGCGTAAGCCGGCTGTGGCTGTTTAATACATTGTAAAGTGTTCTTTAAATAGCTGAGACTTCAGTTATTTCCTAAATTGGAGCAGCACTTAGTTGATTCTGATGAATATCGGGATATTGGTACAGATCCTGGTGAATAGATGTAAAATGCAAGCTGCCTTGTTTTTTTCTGTTTTTACCCTTAGTCTGCAGTCATCTGGTGTCCTGGTATGCCAAGATCCACCAACGATGGTGAGCTTGTCTGCAAGATAAGCTTTGGTGCTGCTCGTGATAGCTTTGCAAATGATGTTGCTGGTTTTGAAGATGAAGTAGGCTGGCAAGGGCAGTAAATGGAGTTCCTTCAGGATGGGGGTGGTGATCATATTTCTTTAGGCTCAGAATAAGACATGCTACAGCATGTAGGATTCTCCTAAGAGGTGCCAGTGTGGGGGCTGGAAGGCCATGTAGTAGGGCATTACCACCATCCAGATGCAAATGTATGAGTCCTTGAACAGCACTTCTGAATTCGCTTTCTGGAAGAAACAGTTTGACTTTCTATAGAAGAGAGAGCAGGTACGAGTCTGTCTTTGTTTTTATGGTAATCTGTTCCTTGAGGATGTGGTTGGCATCCAAGGTGATTCCATTCACTTGGCATTCTGTGAAATTTGGAGTTCATAGCCGTCCAGGGTTTTGTCATTGAGCCAGGTCTGTACTGTATTTTGTTTAGTGTTCCTGGCAAATAACAGGAATTTTGTCTTTGTTGGCCTGAGGTTCTGGTAGGAGCTAGACATGCAGGTCTATATGATGCGCAATCAAAGTTTCAAGCATTGGATGACTGAAGTAGAGGAGACTTTCAAGTAAAGTTGTGTGTCATCAGCATATCGGTGAATCTTGATCCTGTTGTCTGTGAGTAGAGCACAAAGCTGCTGTATGTGTAGGTCGAGGATGGCAAGAGACCGTATGGAGCCGTGGCGCACTCTACTGGTGATAGGGATATTTGTGACCTGGTTGGGCCCATATGAACAAACTGGTGTGAGTTGGAAAGGAAGGAAGAGAACCAGTGAAAGACATTGACAGTGTATCACATTCAAGACTCCAGGGTGCATATGAGGGTGGGATCATCGACTGTGAAAGAAAGCTGAGAGGTCCAGCAATATCTGACAGGGATCATCTTCATCTATGATCAAGAGGGCATCATCTATGATGTGTAAGGTAGCAGTTTTTATGCTGCAGAATTATCTGAAGCCAAACTGGTAGTTGTGCAGGAGATGGTTAGCACTGATGTTGTCTTGGAGACATAAGACAGCTTTTTAGGCCTTGCCTGAGACAGCGCATGCCCTGTCTCTTGCAATCTTGTATAAACAACAGGAGTCTAACCCATAAACCACGTTGAGATCTGGGTAGGTACGTGAGAAGAGGCAACAATATCTCAACTGGTGTCACTAATAAAGTCGGTTAAGCACGTATGTACAATACATTACACAGAAAGAAGACGGGAGACTCTGAGAGTTTGTAGAAATGTGCACTTGGCATCATATAATTAAGGTCACAGTAAGGAAGGTACAGTTGTAGCAGCACTGTAGGCATAGAATGCAATAGCAGCCGAATTGGACTTGGTGCTCAATTGTGTTCGTGATACATAAAGGTGGCGACGCAAGTGACAATGTGCAATCAGTGGAAACGGCGCAAGGTGAAGAGGTGAAACAATATGTACAGTGAAATTAGGTGGTTCAAGATAACAATTTACAATGTATCAATGGGTAATGACAACAATTTGAACCACGAAAGGAAATGCGCCATCAGTTGCGCTGAGGGGTCGACAATGTTTCGATCCTATTAATCAGGATCATCTTCAGGACCGGGTTGCAAGATAGGCGGTGCTGAATAGGACAAAGTCCTGTGTCATAAATAAGGTGGGAAGAATCAATCTTGCGGTGAGGGCAGGAATCGTCAAGGCTATTGCGGGAGTCCGAAGTCCTTGTCCGTCAAGCCGGGTAAGGGCCGGTGGCCTTTGTGTGCGGATGCCGTGGAGGAATGTCTGCATCGGCGGCGCACGGTTGGAAAATCAAGATCTCCTCTGTGAGCCACGAGTGAATTCGTAGGTTGTGGAGTCAATCCGACAGGCAGAGGGACGCTTCGATCAGCGTGAGACCGCCACGATCGTGTGCAGTCTCACGCTGATCGAAGCGTCCCTCTGCCTGTTGGATTGACTCCACAACCTACGAATTCACTCGTGTCTCACAGAGGAGATCTTGATTTTCAAACCGTGCGCCGCCGATGCAGACATTCCTCCACGGCATCCACACACAAAGGCCACCGGCCCTTACCCGGCTTGACGGACAAGGACTTCGGACACCCGCAGTAGCCTTGACGATTCCTGCCCTCACCGCAAGATTGATTCTTCCTGCCTGATTTATGACACAGGACTTTGTCCTATTCAGCACCGCCTATCTTGCAACCCGGTCCTGAAGATGATCCTGATTAATAGGATCGAAACGTCGTCGACCCCTCAGCGCAACTGATGGCGCATTTCCTTTCGTGGTTCAATCAAATTGTTGTCATTACCCATTGATACATTGTAAATTGTTATCTTGAACCACCTAATTTCACTGTACATATTGTTTCACCTCTTCACCTTGCGCCGTTTCCGCTGATTGCACATTGTCACTTGCGTCGCCACCTTTATGTATCACAAACACAATTGAGCACCAAGTCCAATTCGGGTTGCTATTGCATTCTATGCCTACAGTGCTGCTACAACTGTACCTTCCTTACTGTGACCTTAATTATATGATGCCAAGTGCACATTTCTACAAACTCCTCAGAGTCTCCCGTCTTCTTTCCGTGTAATGTATTGTACATACGTGCTTAACCGACTTCATTAGTGACACCAGTTGAGATATTGTTGCCTCTTCTCCTGTCTCTTGCAAGACATTTTGTTTGCAGGGGGCTTGGAGCCTGCACACTGCTTACTGTTGGTTGGCTTCATGATCACTGCTGTTTCCTTGCTTCTGTTTTTAGTCAGCGTTTGCCGGCTTCTCTTCCTTTGTGTGTTTGGTCTTCCCTGGAGCTTGGTCCATGCACTGCTTTCTTGCCCAGTGTCCTTCCACAGCTCTCTCTTTCAGAGCTACTTTTTCTTTTAGTTGCAGCACTCAATAAGAGTGCATGTGTGTGTCGGCTACCCTATTCCACTTTGTGTTCCTTGCATCCTCCTGAGTTCTTGCTTGCTCCTGGCCCCTTTCTGTCATTGCTTGCCCTTTCATTTCCGTGGGATATCAAGGATCAGTCTGGCTGCAGCGTTCTGGACGGTCTGGAGTTTGCAGAGGAGTTTTTTGTTGATTCCTGCATAGAGGGCGTTGCCGTTGTCCAGTCTGCTGGTGATGAGTGCGTGAGTGACTGTTTTCCTGGAGTCGTTGGGGGGGGAGGGGATCTACTTGAATGTCTTGTATGATGCCGAGGTTGCGTGCATGGTCCGTTGGGGTGGGTGGGTTTCCGAGGGCAGGGGGTCACCAGGTGTCGTTCCATGCGGAGGGGTTGGAGCAGAGGATGAGGACTTCTGTTTTCTCCGAGTTGAGTTTCAGGCGGCTGCTCTTCATCCAGGTTGCGACGGCTTTCATCCCTTCTTGGAAGTTGTGCCTGGTGATGTCGGGTTCCTTGGTGAGTGAGAGGATGAGTTGGGTGTCATCGGCGTAGGAGACGATGTTGAACCCATGGTTTCTGACGATAGTAGCGAGGAGGGCCATGTAGACGTTGAAGAGGGTGGGGCTGAGGGAGGATCCTTGGGGTACTCCGCATCTGATCTCTGTTGGTTCTGAGAGGAAGGGTGGGAGTCTTATTCTCTGTGTTCTGCCTGTGAGGAATGATCGTAACCAGTGTAGGGCCTTTCCTTGGATGCCGGAGTCATGGAGTCTGGTGGCTATTGTGCGGTGGGAGACGGTGTCGAAGGCTGCTGATAGGTCCAGGAGGGTGAGGGCTGCCATTTGGCCTTGGTCAAGGAGGGGGCGGATGTCGTCTGTGGCGACGAGGAGGGCGATCTTTGTGCTGTGGTTGCTGCAGAATCCGGATTGAGAGGTGTCTAGGATGTTGTTGGTTTCGATGAAGTGTGCTAGCTGGGTGTTGACTGCCTTTTCGATGACCCTGGCTGCAAAAGGGAGCAGTGAGATGGGCCTGAAGTTCTTGAGGTCCGTCGGGTCTGCAGAGGGCTTCTTTAGGAGGGGGTTGACTTCGGCGCGCTTCCAGTCACCCGGGAATGTGGCGGTCTCGAGGGAGCAGTTAATGGTTCGACGTAGCTTGGGTGCGATGGATGTGGCGGCCCGGTGGAAGTTGTGCGGCGAGCAGGGGTCAGAAGGTGCTCCAGAGTGGATGCTCTTCATGGTCTTTAGGGTGTCTTCTGTCGTGAGTGGGGTCCAGGTAAGAAGGGTCTGTTGCGTAGCATCGCTGAGGGTGGGGATTGGGGCGGTGCAGAGGTCTTGGTCATCGAAGTTGTCGTAGAGCGCCTTGATCTTGAGGTGAAAGAAGGAGCTGAGTCTGTTGCAGAGTTGTTCGGAGGGAGGGACATCAGTTGTTTCGCTGTTGGGTTTGGCAAATTCCTGTGTGATGACGAAGAGTCCCTTGGAGTTATGGGCGTTGGAGAGGATTCTGTTTTGGAGGACGTTTTTCTTTGTGGATTTGATGAGTTGGTGGTGTGCAATGGTGGCTGTTTTGTAGGCGGAGCGTGCTTCCGGAGTTTTGCTGTTTCTCCACGTCTTTTCCAGGCGTCGGTAGGAGCGCTTGGATGCTAGGAGTGCCGTGGTGAACCAGTTAGCTTTCTTGTTGTGTCGTCTCGTGGTGTTCTGGAAGGGGGCGAGTGTGTTGGCGCAGTTGGCGATCAATTGGTGGAGGTTGCTTGCCACAGTGTTGGCGTCTGTCGTAGTTGGGGGTGGAGTCCAGGTGAAGGTGGAGGTGAGGTGTTCTTCGGAGACTTTGTTCCAGATTCTGCGTGAGAGGTGGCTTGTGTGCGATGGGTTTGGTAAAGGAGAAATGGATGCAGTGGTGGTCAGTCCAGAGCAGTTCCGTGGTGTGACTGAAGATGTTGTTTCCTCCTGCGAAGATGGGGTCAAGTGTGTGCCCCGCTGTGTGAGTGGGGGCAGAGACAAGTTGCTTCAGCCCTATGTTGGTGAGGTTCTCTAGGAGGACGGTGGTGTTGGGGTCCCCGTGGCTGTCCAGGTGGAAGTTCAGGTCTCCGAGTAGTATGTAGTCTGTGGAGGCGAGGGGGTGTTGTGTGATGAGGTCGGCGATGGCGTTGGTGAACGGGATGCGGGGGCAAGGTGGTCTGTAGGCGAGTGTTCCGCGGAACGTCGTTCTGGGGTTGGTCTGGATCTGGAAGTGGATGTGTTCCATGTGGGGCGAGGCGTCCAAGTCGGTGATAGTCAATCGGAGGGAGCTTTTGTGGATGATGGCGAGGCCTCCTCCTGGGCGGTTGGGGCGGTCTTTTCTCAGGATCTTGTATCCGTCGGGGATGGCGGTTGCGGTGTCTGGTACGGAGCTGGCATTGGTCCAGGTCTCTGTGAGGAAGGTGACGTCGGGCGTGTGAGCGCTGAGGTCCCAGATTCCTATGACGTCTGTGCAGGGAGCATACGTTGAGGAGGATGCAGCTCAGTGGTTTGTGTGTGCTGGCGTCCGGTGGGCTGGGGATTGTTGCCGGGGTCCGGAGGTGGGTGAAGGTGCGGCGGCAGTGTCAGCAGGAGATCGGGCCTTGGGTGTTGCTCGGTGGCGAGAGCTGGCAGTCGTTGTTGCATCCGGGGTTGAGTGTGTGGAGAGTGCTGGGGTCATAGCGGCGGGGGGTCGGGGGACCAGGGTCCCTGGTGCTGGTCGGGTCGCGGATGGGTGCAGACAGGCTTGCCTTTGGGGCACCAGCGGTGCTGCGGCTGCCTTAAGTAGGGGTCGGGGGAGGGCAATCAGCTGGGAGGTGGGAGTGACACGCTGTGGGGCCGCAGGGGCAGCAGCGGCAGGGAGGGCAAGAGGGAAAAGAGGCAGAAAGTAAGCCTGGGCAGTAAAATCCGCTCCGCTCGCGGCGTTTGCGGATTTTTGGCAACTCCGCGTTCCGCGTAGAACGCGGAGTTACCGAAAACTCCGCGATCTGCGGCGTAGCAGAGTTTTTCCCTTGTTCTCACTTTCAAAATGCGTTTTCGCGCACGCGGTAGCGACTTACCGGGATCCCTGCGTTCGCCGACGAGTTTTCCTATCCGTTCGCATGCGCCACGAGATTTTGGTAGCCGGCCGCGCGATCCCGCGAGAGTGTGCAATCGCGAACACGTCATTCGGACGTGCCATCGGACATCCAGCGGAAATATGCATCGCGAACGGGCGGTACAAGTGAAAAACAAGATGGCCACGCCCATTGGCGACCACATGGGCAAGTTCGCGAGATATTTCCCCCCGAACACGCAATACGAGTTCCCGAACAGGAAAAACGCATCGCGAATGGGCGGAACAAGCAACTCCGCGTGCTCGCGGAATTCCGCGTAGCTCGCGGAGTTTTTTTACCACTTCGCGTAAGTCCGCGTAACGCGACTACGCGAACTCCGCCCAGGGTTAGCAGAAAGCAAAAAGGCAAAGAGGCACAAAAGAGAACAAGCATTGGCATAGCCAATAGGTCTCGCCTTTGGGATCTTATAAGTGTTTAGCCATGCAACAGTTGATGTTGTTCCACCAAGGATATTGTGCTGGATAACCAAACACTTATAAGGTCCCAAAGGCGAGACCTATTGGCTATGCCAATGCTTGTTGAAAAATGAGTTAAAGTGGGTAAGGAAGACTGCTTGGGCTCTATTGGAAAGGAATGATCAAAACCAATCAAGGGCACGTCGAGACAGAACGAAATAGCTGAGTTTCACAAGAATCATAAGTCAAGAAAAACATGGATCTCAAAGACTGTATTAAGTACAGATTCAGGACCAAAACCAGGTCAAAAGCCTGACTTATGGGTATCGTACACATTAGATGTTTCTAGATAGCACGCCAGCTTCTTGTTAACATGGGCTTCAAGAATCTTCATGGGACCTGGAAGGAGAGAGAGAAAGATCTAAAGTTCGATGACATCTCAGGATCCGCAATTGGCTTTTTTTTGTTTTAGCAAGGGTAGGACACATGTCCGTCTCATAGTTTCAGGGAACACATAGTATAAACCGAGATGGGTCAGTGGTTGGCAGAGTTGTGTGCACAGGCAACATGTGATTGTGCAGAGGTCAGAATGATACAGACTCTGTTGCACTCCTAATGCTGCACTGGAGGACAAAAGGTGCCAACACCCTGGGCAGCTGCACATGTATGGCACAGGGCGCCTGCCTCTGCATGAGATCCCTTAAAGCATAACTGGTATTCTGGTTGTCAATCACACCCCTCCATAGGACATTGGTGTTAGAGGGCATGAGGAGTTGGGGGTCGGGAGAGGGGCAGACAGGGGTCAAAGCTGTGCATACATGTGGAACAGGATGCCTTTCTGTGCATGGGGCTTGTGAGGAAGGTGTCAGTAACACTTCTCCTTGGAGCACAAGGGGGAGGCAGTGACTGCCTGGGGCGGAAGAGACACACTGAATGTAAACAAACGCATAGTGGGGATAATGCACATGTAAATGGCATCTCAGGGTGGGTGTATGGGATTCCACAGGACTGAAGTATGTGCATGTCCTGCACTCGCTGCACTCACCCTTCGAGTCGGGCACAGTGAGGATCCCATTGGCATGCGGCTGCTGCTGACTCAGCGGTTGGTGCATGCTGGAGGATGGACAACAAGGGCAGGAAAGCGAAGGGCACAAAAACATGGGTGAAAGCGGTTCACAGAGCTGTCCCGCTTCAAGGCTCTGTGTGAATAAACAATGAGAAATGTTATGAATCTATTGTGCCCCGAATGCATATCACTACAATACAAAACACAGGTCAGTAGCGCTGATATGGTAATCACTGTGTCTATATGTTGTGCTGACAGTGCAGCCAGAAAATTTACTGTGTAGAAGCGAAATAGTCCGTGTGTGCTCACCAAAAGGTTACAGACTCAAAGAGACCCTTGTGCTTTCATCAAAAAATCCATTCTGTTAATGATAACCTTGTGAGTTTTACATGCGCTTGCGATCAACAGTGCCACAACTGTGTGTGTGTGTGTTCATGCTATCACAAATAAATACAAAATGAAAAAAATAAATATGCCAGTGATGCTCTAAGCAGAGTGATAAACCCATGCTTACAGTGAATAGTGGACACGTATGACGTGTTTGATAGCTGCCGCCCAGCAGCACTGTTTGAAAGTGGAAGTGTTTACCGCCGTGCCAGATTAAAACCTATTGGCCCACCGTGAGCCACATGCAGGCATCATAGTGAAAAGCCAGAAATATTTAAAGGTCCCTTGACCCAACCATGTAAAGACTGTGAGAAGCGCTACAAGGCTTTTATTTTGATCCGCCGTGCGAGTGCTTGTCATTAAAAGGTGCGCAGACTTCTATTAAAAATAATTGCCCTGACCCTGAAAGCATACAGCTACCTCCTCTCGTAAAGTGAAACTAATTACAGTAATCTTACTGCATGATAACCGCCAAGTCTATCGAACGGCCGGAGGGTCTGAAATCCGCAGCGAGTCAGCGAGCTTTGTGCAGGGGTAATTTAAAGCGGCAGCACCCTGTGTATAACTGTGCGCATTGTTGAAAGTATCGACAGAGGGGGAAAGGCTTAACAGACCTGCACATCCCGCCGCCATAAGTAAACAGAGGCAGGCAAAGGGCAGGTGGGGTCCGAGGGAGGGCACCCCATAGGGAGATACGGCATTCCCTGTTTATTTATTTATTTTTTGATCTGCAGTGGAGTGCATGTCGTTAAAAGGCACGCAGCCTTTGAATAACAAGCAGGGGGGAGGAGTAGGCAGCCGCATCTGAGGAGACAGAACAAGTGGCAGTATCAGGGGAGCACGAGAGAGTAGGGGGAGGAGAGCAAGAGAGGGAACCAGTGCGGGCGCTAGCGAGTTTCTGAGCTCAAACAAGCAGCAATGAAAACAAGTGGGAGGGGGGGAGTGCGGCCGAGAGCAGAGACGCCCAGCGTTTACCTTGCGGGAGCGAGCGCG
This sequence comes from Calotriton arnoldi, assembly GCA_963921515.1. Taxonomy (NCBI): domain Eukaryota; kingdom Metazoa; phylum Chordata; class Amphibia; order Caudata; family Salamandridae; genus Calotriton; species Calotriton arnoldi. The sequence goes on from CAWUFW010004157.1 coordinate 241,305, forward strand.
ATAATTGCTAACAGATGGCGCAGCTCGCTCCCGCAAGGGAAACACCAAACATGCACGCGTTGCAATTGAAAGCAATGCAAAGCGTGCACGATTTTGGGCAAAAAAGCGAATCGATTTCAAGAGGTCCCCTCCTATGCAGCGTAGGCGAGACCTAAAAAGGCAAACAAGAGAAAAAGCAAAAGGACACAGAACAGAGCGGAATAGCAGAAGAGCAGGGTGCTCTTCCACTAGACCAACAGGGATGAAGTGCAGGCAGGAGCCTGCGGTTGGAGGACGGCCTCGAACACCTACCTGATGAGCTCAAGCTGGAGCTAAGGGCAGACCCTTGACGGTGGAGCTGCACGGGGGAGCAGCGACTCTGACCAGGAGGGGGACCTAGCCGCTCAAACTTTCTTTCACATCTCATATCCTCGCCTGCCATCACTCAAAACTCAGCCACTTGTGACACTCATTCACTACTTTTTTTTTTTTAAACGTGTTTTTATTAACATTTTGTCATACATTAATCCACATACAATATTAATATTTTCTCCATAATATAGTGTCTACAACATGCATGACATAATCAATCTTGGAGAAGAAATACTACAGCGGTCAGTACTGTAGCCAAGTGCTCCGGACACTCATTCACTACTTCACATTAATTGCAGTCCACACCACTTACTTAGGTTCTTCACAATTCATTACTCATCCCCAACACTGGTCATTCCCATATCCACTCACACCCCCACCAGCAATATACTTCACAGTTAGTTGCAATAGTCTTTGCAACAACACCCGCACTCACTACACATCCACATTCATAATACAACCCAGTTGCACTAGTCACCGGCAGTCACTCACAGATTCCACTCAGAACATCAGTGTCCACCAAACAGTGCTTGTCTTCACCCGCACCTATCATATTTTTCTCAGCCTATTGAAATCAAGTTATCATTTACGCACATCCAGCATCTCTTCATGTATTAGACCTCCCTGACAGTACATACTAAATCCACTCAAAATGCATCTGAGCCACGCAAATTACTTCTTTCTTCACTGACAAGATTCATGGCCACAAACATCATTTGATCAAGCCACGCTCCATTAACTACTTATACTGCTCACAACCACAAAGACCAATCACTCACCACTGCCATTTTACATAGTCTGCTATAGCAGCCCTCAGTCACATCAACACCGAACTGCAGCACCCACTTGACCACTCATAAGACCACTTTGAGGCTTACTTACAAACCACTTAGAGGCTTAGGTACAGACACACAACAACAATATACTTCTTGAGCAATATTCTACATGCACAATGACTTACTCAAGACCAATCCTGCACTGATGGTACTAACCTCTGCACTTAGTCATTGTTTTACATCTGCCGTCAACAAAATTACTCGATTAGAGTGACAAAGATCAAAAAGAAAGAGTAAAGGTGAGGTAGAATTAAAAGGAGTGCAATAATATTAATGTCTCAGCTTACTGCAATAGCTTAACACAACAGTGTGAAGTTGTAATAGTGAAAGTGTCAATCATAGAAAACTCAAAGTAGTGCTCGTGAAATTATCTTGGAGTAACATGAACATATCCTGAAGTCCTTGCAGGTAAATCTTTTTCCTGGTGTGTGTGTTTTTTGTTTTTTTATTTTTGTATTGGTGGTCTACTCTGCCAGGAAACTAATAAAAAGGTGGATTTCTTAATGTCCTGTGAAGGTCAAACAAGGTTTACCCATTATTACTCAAGATCATTCTGGAAAAGTACATCTCCATCTTGAAATCACCATTCAGTAATACAGCCAGAACCCATCCTATGGTAATGCATTCTCATCATGAAGTAATTGGCAACTAGTACAGCCCCGTTCTAAATTTATCCTGGGATCATCCTTGAGTAATACATTCTCATTCTGAAGTCATCACAGGATCATTCTGTAAGAGTACAGCCCCATTCCTGAAATATTCCTAGGATCATCCTAGAGTAATCCAACCTAATCCTGAAATCATCATGAGATCATCCTGCAGTAGTACAAGATCATCACATGTTTTCCACTGAAGTAATCAGGAACTAATCCTGGAGTAATCCAGCCTAATCCTGAAATCACCATGGGATCATCCTGCAATAGTACAAGATAATCACATGTTTTCCACTGAAGTCATCAGGAACTAATCCTGGAGTAGTTTCTCTGATGACTCTATAGAGTCATCTCATTTAAATATTCTACCGTATAGGCATACTTCAGGATGGCTTGGGATGACTTCCCCAGATAATTACAGGAATAGCTCAGCTGAAGTGATCAGATGACTTCAGAATGACTCCAGGATGATCTTCCTTTTTGACTTGGGACACAGATACAATAACAGACGCATATTTACAGACACTGGGATCTAGAGAAATAGACATGGGGGCATAAAGACATGGGCAGACTGTCACTACAACTTAATGCAGACACAGGATAGAAAGGCACAGAGAACTCACACCAAAACGTAGAGACACATAAATGGGGCATAAAGGTAAGGGTAAATTGGCACTGACAATTACAAACACGGGGCAGAAAGACAGAAACTGAAACTTAGAGGGACTGAAAACGGGATGAAAGGCTTAAAAAAAGAAGGTGACTTTGTGGTGGTTGTGAAAAGTGACAACATGCCAAAAGCAGCTGCATGACTATTGATTGCACAAGCCCAGTAACACGAGCCGTTTTTTAATCATCACGCTGCACTCCCTTGGCTAATGTTTACCCAAGTCACCATTCAATGCTACAAAAAGTCACAAAAAGACATTGTTTACTAGCGACACAACCAAACACTTCACAAAGAGAATAGAACATCTTAAAGCAGTCAGATTTCTGGCTCACCTGTCTGGAAAGCGGAGTTCAAACTGCTGATAACAATGTCTGTAGCTGCCAGAAATGGTTTAGGACAGTGGAGTGTGTAATCGGCAGCCCCTCGCTTACACTCCAGCTGCCCTGTCTTGACCTATCCTCGGGGTCCGACTCTGTCCACGAGGCCTGGTCATTGCTACCTGTCACAGTGCTGCGCTGTACCCTCCACACGCCTCCCCGGGCTGGGTCTCTGACCCGTTGGGGTTTCTAGTGTCAGACTCCTGGCCACAGCTAGCCCCTGGCACTGGCTGGGTTCAGCTCTGGCCCCCACAATCGAGCGAGGAGGGCGATGGCTCAGGCTGCCATGACAGACTCCTACCACGGGATGCATATGAAGTAGGTCTCCGTCCTAGGCGTTTTGACTGCGGGAGTGGGCAGCGGCCTTGGGTGCACCTCAGACTGCTGTCCAGGATGACGGGGCAGGAAGGGGAGGCTAATGGCGCAATGGGGTTCAGTGAGCAGCTGCATCTGGGACAGCTTTATGTCCAGTGTCTACCAAGATAGGAACCCAGATAATGTATGTAGCTGCGCGAGCAGAAGCTGGCTGCCTGCGCTGTTTGAAGCTTTAAACTGTGCCCTGCTCGCGTGTCGCAGGTCAGGTGACCCACCTATAGGTGTGCCTGTGTGACAAGAGTCTCTGTCCTCATTGTCTGGGCAGTAGCCATTGGGCAAAATCAGACTGACTCTCGTGTTGTCAGTGCTGAATGCCGTGGTGTATACGTAACATTGTAGACAGAGCCAGCTCAGCTGAGCCAGCCCCCGAAACCCAAGCAGCGCAGATCGCATGCTGCCACTAGCTTTCTAAGTCAGTCACATATAGGTGCTAAATGCAAATTAGAGGCGCATTAAATGTGTGACTTCGCATTCCAGTGCAGTGATGCGGACCACCACACTGAAATGCGTTAGTCTAACGCCTGTTGCGTGGTACCTGGCAGGGCTGAAGGTATCCACAACAAATTTGCGTCCTTTTTTTCCAACATCCTGGAGATTCTAAAGGTACCCAGAGTTTGATGATTCTCCTTGAGGGGACCGAGAAAATAGGCAAAATATAGCAACATTTTGTCATTTTTTAGAAAAATCGGAAAAAGTGCTCTGGATAAAAGTGTCTGGTATTCTTTCTAAAAATGGAATTAATGAACGGTTTGCTGTGCTAAAGTCACCATCTTTGCAGCTTTCAGGATCATGCAGAGCTAAATCAGCATTTTAATAATAACAAGAAATTAATACAGTTTATGATAAATGTGCAGAATTAACTTGTAAGATTTAATGAAAAATTAATGCATTTAAAAATGCAAAATTGTAATAGGCAACCATATTTACTCGTACTAGGCCTCAAATGGTTGAAGCAACATTGCCTGACAAGCTGACCTGACTAGAAATGCTAAATGTGCATAAAATGTTCATTTCATAACCTTTCCATGAACATATATTTTTTCATAATGAGTAATAGTTGCATAAATGGTTTAATCTAATTCTGCAAATGTTTCTTCTTACAATGATTGTTGCTAATAAATAGACAAGTTTATTATTTAGAATGATATAGAGATGAAAATCCCTTGTGGAAAGTAGTTTTAACTAAGAAAATGTATTACGAATGGACGAGATGGAACCACTAGATGATAAGAAGTAAGCAACATTGAAAGCTGCTATGTAGAAGCTATTGTGTTTTCTTTGAGAAGACGAGGAGTGATACTGGTCCCATGAGAACTTATGGGTTCTGACTGACACCATTTTCTCCCTATTTCTGGAATAGGGATACTTTACTTTATGGAACACTTTTTTATACATTTATTATATACTCTGATTAACCAATATTGATTTTCTATTTCTGTCATATATTAATGAGTGAGATTAATACAAATGTAACTTGTGATTTTCAATAACGATGAACTACTAAAAGATTTGATTAATAAAACCCTTTAACTCATAAGAAACTCTCATTATTAATTGAAAATAGATTATTGATTGTGATTATAATTTATGTGAACTGTACTGCGCTTGATCTTCTCTAGAACAACGGCAAAGATCCATTGGACCTGTAAAGACCCAAGGTGGGGATTAGCCCGGATGATTGTAAACCAATATTTTAACTAAATCCCTACTCCAGCACTATTGCCTCTGTGTCCTTAACCCCTTAACTGCTGGGCCTTTTCCCATAACTGCTGACCCCCCTCCTCCCCTCAGTGTGAGCCCTTTTTTGGCTGATTGGGGTAGTTCGCGCTTAGGGCTCCAAAACTCTTTTTTCACATAAGATATCCACGCCAAATTTGTGTCTTTTTTCCAACACCTGTGGATTTGAAATGTACCCAGGGTTTGACGATTCCCCTGGAAGAGACTGAGAAAATAGGAAAAATATAGCAACATCTTGAGTTTTTTGAGAAAAATAGGAAAAAAGTGCTCTGGATAAAAGTGTTTAGTCTTCTTCCTGAAAACGGTATCAACAAACAGTTTGCTGTGCTAAAGTCACCATCTTCCCAGTTTTCAGGAACATGCAGAGCTAATTCAAAATTCCTAATTTTGTATCACAGTTGTGGCATTTTTTAAAGAGGTAACTAATTGTTCTTATTTTTTTACTCTCAACCGACTTCCAGTTTGTGGTGAAAACCTGTGTAAAACCCCTGGGTGATCTAGAAAAGCTATAGATTTCTAAAAAGTAGACAACATTCTAAATTCAGCAAGCGGTGATATGTGTAGATCCCTCAAGGTTTTCTCAATGAAAATAACTGTTGAAATAATATTGAAAATGAGTAGGAAAAAAACATCCTTTTGTGACAATGTTTTCATTTGTCGCTTTTTAACACAATGGCCGATTTACAAAAGCAATATAACATTACGTCCGCTTGACCCTTCTGGTTCCGGGGACATATAGTGTTTGTAGGTTCTCCAAAAACACAAATTACCCAGAGCCAACAACTGAGCTGCACCGTACAATGGTTTTTCATTGAGTACAGAGTATAGAACAATTCATGTGGTGAAATATATAGAGTGAAGATATGGAGTTTAGGAGCAGTGGTTATTTGTACATTTTTTGAATTTGTGAATACCCATACTTGCGTCTGGTTTAGAGGGTATTTTTAAAAATGTCTTCTTTCTTATACATTGGCTTACATTTGAAAGGCACAAATGCTGCAAAATTCAATTCGTAACCACAAATGTTCTACAATTATATGCTCCGACATGTCTTCCGATAAAAATTAAACCTCACTTGTGTGGGTAGGCTTAGTGCCTGCAACAGGAAATAGCCAAAACACAACATGAACGCATCACATTTTTCCACTGAAAATTGACCCTTTTTTTCCAATGTGGGTAGTTCTAGATTTTGGACCCTAGCTCAGCCGGCACTTAGGGAAACCTAGCAAACCTGTACATTTTTGAAAACTAGACACCTAGGGGTATCTTGGGTGGGGTGACTTGCATGGTTCCCACCAAGTGTTTCTAACCAGAATCCCTTGCAAACATCAAACTTTAAATAAAATAAAAATTGTCTGAATTTTTCTGTGATGGAAAATTCTGGAATCTGCAGGGAACCACAAACTTCCTTCCACCTGGTATTCCCCCAAATGTCCCGATAAAAATGGTACCTCACTTGTGTGGGTAGGTCTAGTGTCTGCAACAGGAAACGGCCCAAAATGCAACATGGATACATCACATTTTCCCACTGAAAACAGACCCTTTTTTTCTAATCTGGGTAGCTTTAGATTTTGGACCCTAGGTCAGCCGGCACCTAGGGAACCCTACTAAACCTGTACATTTTTTTAAAACTAGACAAATAGGGGTATCCAGGGTGGGGTGACTTGTGTGACTCTCACCAGGTTTTTTTCCACTCCGAACCCCTTGTAAACCTCAAACGTTGACTAAAAAATACATTTCCCTCACATTTCTATGATGGAAAGTTCTGGAATCTGTGGGGCGCCACAAACTTTCTTCCACCCAGCATACACCCACGCTCCTGATAAAAATGGTACCTCACTTGTGCAGTTAGGCCTAGTGCCCACAACAGGAAACCCACCAAAACACAACAGACCCGCATCACATTTTTCCACTGAAAACTGACCCTTTTTTCCAATGTGGGGAGCTGTAGATTTTGGACCATAGCTCAGCTGGCACCTAAACTCCTGCAAACACCAAACTTTGCTAAGAAACACACATTTCCCTCACAATTCTGTCACGGGAACAACTGGAATCTTCGGGGAGCCACAAATTTCCTACCATCCTGCGTTCCCACACGTCTCCCAATAAGAACGGTTTCCCACTTGTGTGGGTGGGCCAAGAGACAATGACACAAAAGGTCCTAAAGCCCTATGTTGAGAGATAAGGAATAGGGGCAGCTGCAGTATTTGGGGCTGTGCTGTGTCTATGGTGTGCTTTTAGCATTTTCGATCATGGGTGATAGGGCCACCCACAAAAATTGTGTTAGGTTTTTATGTGGGACATGTGGGAATGCTTGTTGGTTGTCAATTTGTGGATTTCAACAGATTACATACATTTTCAATACAAAATTTAAATAAATGAGTAATGTTAGCTATGTACGCACTTTCAAGTTTTGTTCGGCATTATGGGAGAGTGAACAGAATTAATGCAAGTTACACCACGCTGGACACCTCCCGGTGTTTAGATTACAAAAAATCAAGGAGTTGTTAGTAAGGGCCATATTTACATATTGGCTGACAAAGAAGAATCCATCCCCTGGCATAGGACTTAATGTCTGCCAAGCTGAAACTACTCCACCTGCCAAATTTAGAAATGACGACAAGCTAGCAGTTAATTCAAAAACATTGACAGTAGCCACTATCACAGCAACATGAAGGAGTCGTCCATCAATTTTTTTTTTAGTTTTCAAAAACAAAATACCAAAGTCAGATTTTTGTTGTGGAAAAAAATGCCCCTCTCACCATGGGAGTTATCTCCCAGGGCAAGAGGGACATTAGACAGTTTTCATTGCCCTTTACCACAATGGCTTTCCAGGTGGTGACGGACAGTGAAAACTGACCTGTATTTCTATATATCTAATTAGGTGGGCGGACATAGAGGTCAGCTGCAGATGGCCCATATTCCATTGGGACATGGACATGGTGCACCAACACCAGAGATGGAGTAGGTTTGTCCACGGTTACACCAATGGCCCGCCTGCAAAAATATATATCGGACGCCCAAACCATTATCTTCATGGTAAGGATACTCTGTCGCCATTGGTACGGAGTATCCTTTCCACCAAAGATATAAATCTGGTACTTATTTTTTTAAGTCAATCCACCACTTACATTGGTTGGTAGCACCACCAGAAATGCTAGCTTCTAAGCACAAATACTTATCAAAGTATCTGAATATTGAAACAAGACTACTGAAGGTGAGCCATCAAGCCACTGAACCGTGATTATTGCTGTATTGTTCTATGTTAAAAGCAGCTGGGAAAGGAGGGGATTCCCTTGGGCCCATGCAACCTTTGCTATGCCCCTGCGCCACATGCCTTCAACTAAACCTGAACGTATACACAGAAATGTTATGGTGGCTCCACACGTGGGTTGTGTTTTTTGACCTTCCATGAAACCAGTGCGAGTGTTATCTTTGGGTCATAGTGTTGATATTGGCAACCCTTCCCCGCTTAGCAGTCATTGGTCACATTGCACAAAATAAACAGTCCACACAAATTTTGTTGGAAAACAGTTTGCTGCAGGTTTATTTCATGCATGAAGTATGCCAACTGGTGGGTTAACTTACGGGTGATCCAAGGGCAGGCAGCGGTGACTGACCTAAGCTGCCCTGCCCGCCTGATTATCACAGTGGCCAACCCAATCTGTGCTACCATTTATGTGGGGATTATCCCCCTTAAATATCGTGGACCACCAGTCCATAACTTTACTTGCGCCTTTTTAGGGGGGGGAGTGTTGCAAGGCAAGCACCCGGTTGCTCAGGCTTACAACCGCCTGAAGGACTAGCGGGGCACCAACATTTTCATCCAGGGTCCTGCCGTAAAGACTCTTGGGGTTTGGCATAGGACACCCCTATTGTGCTCCTGAAGAGGGTACCCCTATGTACCAATCAGCCTCCGGATCGCCCTGTAACTCCGCCAACGCCCAGGATGTGGCCACCGTCATATCTGCCCCTCCCCCCCATGGCAGGCTCCATAACCTCCTGCAACCTGCAGTTACCAGTCCTTCTAGCTGGACCAATTCCCTATCTACCTCTGGCAGGTGTGCCCCGTCCCTATCGGGGTACCAAGTGGTGTTTGCACTAACGAGGCCACGCCTAATTTACCAAGCCCTCCTTATTTTATTTTGAATGTGAGTTGAACCAAGCCCTCTTGCTTGGTGGGCTTGTACATGGCTTTATTTACTTGTCTGTAGGAATGTTCAATGGCCTCCCGGGAAGTTGGGAACTACTGTTCTCTTCTTTAACCACAATTCCGAATGATGTCCCGAATGATGTGCCAAATTGGGCCTTCTGATTAGGGGTTGGCTGAACCCTGAATGTACACCTCACCGCCCAGGCCCCGAATTCAGGATTCGCTGGTAAGCATAGTGGAGTTCGCTTCCAAGACGATGAATATATTTGTTAACCACTTATTGTTTGTGTCTAACACAATACCCTTATCTTTATCCGCTGACCTCCATTTGTATGGGAGTACAGCACCAGCAAGAAATAGGACGCCTTGGGGATTTAAAACTACTGCTCTCTTCATAACCACAGTTCTGTGTGATATAATCCATTGGGCACTGTGTGCAAATTTGTGCTTTTTCATTTGGGGGTTGACTAAGCCCTTGTTTACCCCCCTCCTTGGCGAGTCCCAAAGTTGAGGGTTCAAACTGATAACATGTGCCCTGCCAGCAAAAGAAATATGGACCCCCTGGAGAGGGTCATTGGGCGGGGACAGGGTGGAGTCTTGTGAACGATGGTACCCCCTCCCAGCTTGAGCTAGCACCTTAGGCATGGCCCTCTCACCCATAGGAATCATATGACATGTATCAAATTTAAGCTGTGTCATGTCCTTTCGAGGACACCAGGTGAGCCTCTCCCACCTAAACCAAGACAAAGGTGGATCTAAAAACAGGGGGTGAGGCCTGAGGTCCCCTAAGTGTACTCCAAATATTCTGCTACATATCATGTCCTTATTGCCTGTAAAACCCATCAGTCTGACTGCAATCTTCAGATGTTGTGTCCCCACCCTAGCGTATGTAGCCCATAGCCAGACTTTTGCCAAAGAATACCAGGGTGCCGAAAAAGATGCCAATGTTTTTGGATGGTGAGAACATGGGGTAAAACATATGAACACATTTACCTGCACCTTCTGAATTTGAATGCAAAATGTGTTCTGGTGATTGTCAGCATTTGTGCTCCAAACCCCATAATTTTCAACCCTATTGGAGTCATAACACACTTTTGGAATGACAAACTAATGCAACCCACCTGGCTAAATAGCGGCAGGGTCTTTTTTGCTTAAATGCAGGATCCCGTTGCCCATACTCTCATGTTTACAGAGTGCACACCTTCTATAGAAATGGCCAAAAGGAAAACCTATTTAAAACCCACTCTATTTACAGTTTCCTGTCAATGTACCCATCTGCCCCTATATGGGTGAATGTAATGCCTATAGCATTGCGAATCCCACTGCCATACCATCTTATTGCAATAAGGGGGGGGGGGCTGTACCCCTAGTATTCTGCTTCATTTCATGTCCTTATTGCCTTCAAGCCCATCACCGTCTGACTGCGATATTTAGATGCTGTGTCACCATGCTGATGTCCCCACCCTAACGTAAGTAGCTCAGGACCAAACTTCTGCTAAAGTATACCAGAACGCAGACAAGTTGATGGAAAAGCTTTTGGGATGGTGAGAACAGGAGGAGAACCATATGTACAGATTACCTGCTCTTTAATAAATTGTGGGAATGCTGAATGTTTTCTAATAATTGTAGCCTTTGTGCTCTAACCCAGTGCTTCCCAAAACTTTCGAACCACAGCACACTTTTAGGATGACAAGCTTACGCAACCCGCCTAGCTACAATGGCGCTAAGGCGGGCGAATTTTAGCTCAACTGAAGCATCCTGTAACACGCACTCGTTTACGGAGAGCACATTTTCTGTTGAAATGACCACTACATTTGCACAGACATTTTTATTGATAAAACTTTGGCAAGCAAATTAATAATGTGTCAAATCCGGTTTCAGTGAATGTTTGTCTTTTGTGCATCTGCCAGTAAGTACCCTGATTTGTTTTGGCTGTGTTAAAATTGTTGCCTCTGTCACGCCTCAAGATTACACAAAACGTGCTTAATCTTTTGCTTTCTTGACTGCCGAGTGTGCCCAGTCCTGCAAAATGAAAGGAGATTGCAAGCACCAATCCCAGTGCAAATAAATAAAATGTTAGCATATTCTGTCAGTGGACATAGCCTCATCTTCGCCCTCTGTGGTGTGATCTGAACTGCTATGACTAAGCATCAAAGAAGGCCTCGGCAAATCATGTGTACCATGTTCCATTTTGTGATACACGCCCACTAACTGTGATAACTACTATGCTCCCTGTCCATGATGCTTTGTCGTAAATCAGTGATGTTGTCAACAGCAGGGCCTTTTCTGGACTGCGTAAGGATATTCACATGCATGGCACTTTGACCCCACCTGGGGGGTGTCCCATGCTACGTGCTAACGGCTGTGACCATTGTTGCTTAATCCAGAAATTAGACCTAGTTCAATTGGTTTACCCCCGGAATTAATTGCCCTTCACCAGAATAAAAGACCTGCCTTGTTTTGGCTTACCTTCTAGTAACATTGTAATGAATGATACAAAACATTTTTACTCAGCATAGACTGACAGTCTTGCGTTGCCTTTGCCCTCACCCGTCCTATGCCCTTTGAAATCACGATCTATCCTTCTTTTCCAAGTGGTCATTTGGCTAAAGCCTGGTGGGTAAACCCGTAGGCATGTTGGCGCTGAAGAACAGATGTTTATTGATACCCCACTCAATGATACTCATTTTAACGACCTCAGAAGGATGAAAGGTTGGGTGAACCCAGCAGGGTTTGATCCTATGACCATGAGGTCAAACCCAGGCCCCCGCAGTGGATGCTTTAATCCACTAAGCCGCCAGACCCAGCAGATAAATGATCGGCTGCCAGTAAAACCTGTGTTGGTTAACAGCTCAGAGCAAAGGGGGAGAGGATGTGGTCTAACGGCTAGGGCGGTCGACCTCAAATCTGGGGAACCGGGTTCAAGTCTCGGCAATGATGCTCAACATCCTGTGATTCTGGGCACCGTGCCTAGAAAGAAATGAATGTGTCCTTGTGTAACGTAACTGGTGCTCATGTAAAGCGCTCGCTCTGATACCTGATACCTTCGGGTCAAGTTTGCGCTATATAAAACTCTGGAAATAAAAAAAGCCACGTCATGGCACCAACCGCTTTATGGTCCATTCACACGCCATTCATGCACCACACACAAGACTTCCATACCGCTGACCACGGGCCAAATACAACAGATCAGTGCACTCACATCAACATACCGCTGCTATTCAAGGGCCCATCACATTTATACACCACAGGATGGAATTCCTATTCAAGACAACCTCTCAACCAGTCATCCACCAAATTGCACACTTATACACCACAAACAAACCTATATAAACACATATGACCAGACATGTTGACAGTTGGTGCATCCACAACCTTCACAAAAGAATAAAATAGTTTGACTACATTTTTACCACCTATCAAGTAACCTCCATTCTGAACATTACCGAACGCATGCCTAGTGAACCTTTACTAATAACTCCCATAACAGCCACATGAGGCCCAGGAAGACTTGTCTTACATGTGTCTTTAGTGCATTCACTGTGGTAAATCCTTCTCCATTCAGTTTGTGGATGCAAGTGGGAGTGTCCGAGAATGCCTTTGGAAACCTACATTGCTCGAACTGAGTGAGCATATCTACCTTTGAAACTAGGCAAACATGCTTGGGAATTCTGCCTAAGTTCCCTAAAGATCACGTCATAAACTATGAAGAACATTCGTTTTTGACACACAGGCTAGTCATTGAGAACATAGCATATGTTGCATCCACTGTTATGTGCAGTGCTGTTACTGTAATGCACTTGTCATACGGTAAACCGAACTTATACTAAGTTCTGATGGAGAATGAACTTGGCAAGCAAGAGAAACATTTTACCCATATTAGTAGCGTTGGGTGCAGAATTCTCTGTAATGTTATGACTTTTTTGTAAAGCGCACTATCACCTGAGAGGGTATCCTGTCACTGATGGAAGAGCAGTCAGGGCTGATCTATGGATTAACCTAGGTAAAGAGCTATGTGTTCAACCCCGTGTGGAATGCACTAATTTTAGAGACGGCGCATATATGTTGAGGCAGGTCATTCTGCCCTTTTGGAGGCAATTAGGAGAAGTCACTTCTCCTTGTTCTGATGCAATATATGCATTGAATGTGTACAAGTCCAGCTGAGTAAAGGTGTCTGGAAGGTTTCTGAAATCAGAGGCAGTATTGAGGTATGCTGGAACACTACTGTGTAAGGCTTTGAATGTCTGTTTCAGGAGTTTGAAAAGAGCTGTGGATGGGGAGACAGTGTAGCTGTTTGAGGCGAAGGGTGTGTGCATGTTGGGATGTTGAGAGAGGAGGCTGCCTGCTGCGTTTTGAATGGTTTTGAGTCATTTGCTTAGTTGAGTTAGGGAGTTATTCAGTATCGGGTTGGGTGCAGTGCCAATTGGTTTGAATCCGTAGGTGAAGATGAAGTGATGTCATGGGTATCTGTACTACCTTTACTATCTGTCTTCCACCTTTGCAATATCCCTGTGAAAGCATACCTAGCCTAAGCTTTTCCTACCTGTTCATGTCTCTGTCCTCATATCTATACTGTATACTTGCCAAGTAAATCTATACTAAGACCTGCCATCGCCAGCTACTTGAAGCTCAAGAAAACATGTCTTTCATGCACCTTCAGTACAATGGAGGGTGGTCCCAGTAAATACTATTTCAATAGCAACCACAAATCATACATAAATCAAGAAAACAAATAAAAGAAACAACATTATATGGATTATGTACCAGTGTTGTTTAATCACACTGGACATACAGCGTTTCTAGCATCAATTATTAATATAAAAGCAGTAAGTGCCCAGGAGAAAAGGGGAGTAGGGAAAGTTGTGTGATTCGAGTGAGGTTAAAAAGGGTATAAGGAAAGGAAATGTAGTGACAATCACAGATTCATATGTATATTACAGACTGGCTTTTTCTTCAGCCGATAGATTCATAACATATTCTCTATAAATTATCATGTAGCCATTGTTCAGACAAAAGACCACAGTGGACTAATCACTGTTGGTTATATTGGCAGAGTGTAGAGTGTCGACGTTTCGACCCCCGTAGCTATGTAGGTTCTTCAATCCCTTACGTGGGGGTCTTCCTCAGGACTGGTGTGAAAGGAGGAGGGGCACCATAAAAGGCCCGACAGCAAGGGCATGTTCAGCAAAAAGAAGGGCGCGTAGGCTCCAGATGAGTAAAAGAGCGAAAGACCAGTACTTCATTCTGAATAGGCAACTGACATGTCCCTGCGATGTTATTCGCCCGATTCAAACCCGATTAATGGGCTGGGGTACTTTAGAAAAACCTCGCTCAGCTGAGAGGGAACCCAGAAATGAATCGGGTGGCCCGGCGGTGCTCAGTCGCTACTCGCAGGGATGCTCCTGTGGAGGCCGAGGGAAGTCCCGGTGACATTAGGGTTTACCCTTACATGTAACGTTTCATGCACCTTCAGCACACTCACTGTGCTAAATCCAACTCCTTCCAGTTTGTGGATGCAAGTTGGGGGTGCATGAGAATGCCTCCAAGGCCTACATTCCTCAAACTGATTGAGTGAAACTAAGGCAAACATGCTGGGGAAAACTGCATAAGTTCCCTTAGGTAATAAGCCAAACAAATGTTCTGTGGGACTTATTCACCAGCACTTCTACTTTTGCATTGAAAGTGTGAAAACTCAATTAGTAACTTGTATCATTACCAATATTATTGAAAATGGGTACAGGACACAATATCTTGTATGATGATTGTTTTCATATTTTTAGTATAAGGAGAATATATATTTCATTATGTATCCACATTAGTGCAGACGACGCAATGCTCAGACAGTGAACAAATATACATACAACAACATAGAACAAGACACTGAACAGATCCCAAGGTTGCATAGGATTTTATATCAAACAAATGTAAGCAGAGATCCTGTCTTTACATACATGGTATCTCCTGGCAAATCATAACATGTTTTGAAAGCATCTTAGGGAGGGGATGTCAATGTTTCAACCTGTAGTTAGTCTTCAGGTCTCATCAGAACAAAAGTCGTCTAACTAAAGTTCCCTAGTAACCGTGAAATATTGGGACCTTCAATAAGGTATCCTGTAAGCAGTCCAGGCAAGAATACTTCAAGACAGTGTCTACAATGTATACTAAGCCGTTCGGTTAGTCGTACAGTTCCGGTGGGGGTAAACAAATTATTCAGGAGAAGTACACCTTTGTATTGTGTGGAGGAAGTAGTCACACCTACACATACAAGAGTATTCCTAGGCAAAGCCAATAATGCAAAACGGGCCGCTCGGTTCCTTAGATGGTCCCATAGAGGTAAATGGATTACTTAAAGCACACCTTTGCATTATGTCATGCCGCCGCATGATCTGCAATCATGTTGGTGGCGTGACACAATGCAAAGATGTACATTTCCCGAGTAATCCATTTACCTCTATAGGACCTTCTAAGGAAGTGAGAGGCCATTTTGTGCGGCCATTGGCCGACACCTGCACCTAACGGGTATTAACACGATAGCTTGAAAATGTTTTATTTTATGTCAGGTCCGGAGGCTTTGGATTATACTTGTTCAAAGCTGTGCTACCACCATGGAAGCTACATCCACTATAGGTTTGTGATGAAAGATCTTAAATGTGGAATCGGACGACCAGTCTGCTGCTGCAATAATATCTTCTAATCAAGGCCCCACTGAATACGCCTTGGAGGCCATAGCCCTTTGTGAATTAGAGGATGCCGCACACCGAAGTAAGATTCTTGATGAAGCTTTATTTATGATCAATCCAATCACGTCAACCAGCTTGGCACAACGTGTCTTAACAGAGCCAGCTCACCAACTGACTCTAGTTCCAACTTCCCCATTCTAAGAACCCCTCACCCGCCTAGCAACATGCCAGGTAGCCGCATACATAGGAATTCTATCCAGCAGTATCCAGCGTCCCCTAGATACCACACCCTTCTAACCGAATGTGCCTCAAATGCAAACATATTAATCCCTGCTTTAGAAAGCAGAAATCTGACCCATTGGCCAGGATAGCAGAGGAAACAGGCCGAAAAGGCTTCGGAAGAGCTATAAGCAATTGACCACCAGGAGTCTGCCGAAACTGTTGAGTACAATCCTCATACACCTTAAGACATTTAACCACACACAGTTTATGATTGTCCGGTAATGTACACAGTGAGTATTAGTCTTAGTACGGTTAGAAATTCAAAAAGTCACCCCAGAGGGTTAAAACACTCTACCTGTAATATCCAGTGCTTTCTCGTCCGAGATACGTCAGCACGAAATAGGACATAAGGGGACAGTTAACTTTGGCAAAAGTTGCTTCCTGGAGAGATCCTCATTGACCAGCCACGATCTCAGGAATTTGAGAACCACATCCATATCCCACAACACGTAATACCTAGCTAGATGAGGGCGAACCATCCTAATTCCTCTAAGGAACTTGCAAACCACAGGATGCTCGCCCACAGGTCTTCCATCAATTGCATGATGACCTGAAGAAATGCCAATCAGAAATTATTGACCGTCCTATAAGCCAGGCCTTGAGCAGCAAGTTGGTACAAAAAATTCACAATCAACTGCAACTTGGCCCCCATGGGATCCACACTTCTCTCGCCGCATCAACTAACCCATCATCACCATGTTGCAGCATAGCATTTATGAGTACTGAGTGCTCAAGACTGGGAGAGGAAGAAAACAGCTTGCTCTGAAATACCAGGCATTTGTCAATATTTATTTATTTGAAAAGTTTTATGGAGCGCAAACAAGACCCAAATGGGTATCAGAGCGCTGTACAACGGAACGAACGTTGGCATGAGGTAACAACATGAGTACAGTACAATAAAGAACATAAGAAGTACCTGAAACATAAAAAGTTCATGGGGGAGTAAGGGGAAGATGAAATAAAAAGTGATCTACAGGTATCGGCCCTACTAGTAGGTGCTGTACAGTCCTAGCAGAGCAGTATGTCAAAAGGACAACAAAACACATTTTGAAACACACTGTAAAAAGACTGTCAAACAGGGAATGGAAGTAAATGGCATCGGGGCTATTGCTGATGAAGGTCATTCAGGAGTAGCCATTTGACATGTTTTTCGAATGCAGCAGTCGATGGGTTGAATCTGATCTCAGGAGGAAGGGCATTCCAAATTCTTGGAGCAAGCCTGGAGAAGGCACGATTGTAAGTTCTTTTCTTGTTGAATTTAGGAGGGTTCAGTTGTAGAGTATTAGAGCTTCTTAAGTTCTGACTAGAGCCGGAGAGCTCAAGTGTTTTTGCCAGGTAAACAAGGGTGTTGTAGTGAATAGCTTTGTGCGTGAGGCAGGCTATCTTGAAACAGATCCTTGCTTCAATGGAAAGCCAGTTATGTTGAATTAAGTCAGGTGTGATATGGTCATGTTTTCTGGAGCCCGTCATGAGTCTGGCAGAGGCGTTCAGAGTAGCTCTTAGCGGAGCTAAACTAGCTTTAGGAAGCCCAGCTAGGGTCACCAAACCATATTCCAATCGTGAGATAACTAGGGATTGGACTGCTGACTGGATGTCCTCAGGAGGTAAGAAAAGCTTGATTTTCCTAAGAGTGTTGAGCTGATGATTGGCACTCCTAATAGTGGCACTGATGTGCGCTTGCATATTTAGGTATTTGTCCAGGGTGACGCCTAAAGATCTAGCAGAGTCAACAATATGAAGGGTGCAGTTGAGTGCTTAAAGTTGTTTGATCCAGTCTTGCGTAGGTGTTGAGTGGTTACGGGGGAGCAATCAGGAAGAATTCTGTTTTGGGGGTATTTAATAACAGATGATTATGCGTTAGCCATTGTTGAGTTTTTAGAAGCGCACCATTAAGAGTTTTTATGTCATCTGGAGAGGAGATCTTCAAATACAGTTGAGTGTCATCAGCATATATATGGTATTGAATGCTAGCGCAGTTCAGAATATCAAATAGAGGTTTCCATGAAGTGGGTGAAGAGCGTGGGCGAGAGTGCCAAACCTTGAGGTACTCCAATAGTGACAGGGGTACTATCAGCAAGTGATTGGTTAACTTTGATTCTTTGGGTACGGTTATGTAGGAAAGAGGCAAACCAATTTAAGACAGGGCCAGATAACCCCATCCTATGTTGAAGATGAGCAATCAATTTATCATGCTTGATAGTGCCAAATGCAGAGGACAAGTCAAGAAGGATCAGAAGACAAGGAACATCTTGGTCAAGAGATGTCAAGGCGTCATCAACAATGTGAGTTAGAGATGTTTCTGTACTGTGCCCCGCTCTGAAGCCTGACTGGTAGAGGTCAAGGAGCTGACATTTCTCAATGTGGTTGCAAAGCTGTGTGTGAACGCATTTCTCAAACAATTTAGCTAAAGTCATGATGCTGGTGATCGGACGGAAATTGTCGGGATCGGCTTAGTCAGCATTAGGCTTCTTGGGGATGGCGTGACTTGCCTCATCTTAAGGCAGTCAGGAATCCTCCCCTGCAAGAGAGATTTTTGAATGATCCGGGCCCAGAGAGGGAGAATGGTCGAGTTGAGATCTTTGAGAAGCTTAGCGGGTAGGGGATCATTGAAATGATTGGAGGGTTTTAAAGACTCTAAAGAATGTAACAGCTCCGCCACATCCGGGAGCAGGAAAGAATTCCAAGAGGCGTTGTTTTTGGGAGGGCAAACTGTGGGGTAGAATGGTGCACTCACTGCCGTAGGTACCACAGATGCAAGGGAGCTCAAAGACCGCAAGTTAGGAGTGGCACATTGTAGATCCAGTTCAATAATCCTAGACTTTTCTGAGAAGTGAGCTGAGAAGTCCTCCTCACTGGGGCCGGGAGTCCTGAGTGCTGAGATAAGATTAGTAGAGTGGTTAGCTTGTTGTTTGATGATTTCAAACAGTTTCTTGGGTCGGTTTTTAGCGCTGTCAAGCGGAGCCCTGAAATGATCTGTTTTACCACTACGAATATGTTTGTTGTAAGCACATCTCAACCTCCTTAACTGATTGAGACTAGTAGTGGATGGAGCATTTCTCCATCGTCTCTCAGAAAGCCTAAGTTTGTGACATTCCTCATTAAGGGAGCCATTGAACCAGGGTTTGGATTGTTTGATCGGAATCCTTTTGAGTTGCTTCGGAGCAACAGAGTCGAGAGTACTTGACATAGAGTTGATGTAATGATCCATCAACTCGTCCACGTTGGTCATGTTAGGGGGAGGTTCAAGAAGATTCTTGCTCATGTTAGTTAGATTATTGATGTTGATGTCTCTCAGATTGCGAACCTGCTGTTTGTTTTTAAGCAGTTGACCTTGTCTGAGCAGGACCTTTTCCAAGATGTAAAAGGAGATATGGTGATGATCCGACCAATCACAGGGTATAATGTCATCAAGTTGAATGGTGTGGTCTCTAGCTATGATAAGGTCAAGGGTAGCGCCCCTGTTGTGGGTGGGTCCATTGCAGGCCTGGATGAAGTTGAGGTTGGAGAGGAAAGCCTTAAAGGAGCAAACTAAGGGATCATTTGTGTCATTCCAGTCTCCTGAAACCCTCCAAGCCATGAGGGAGAACTGAACCTCCATTATCAGTGGAGGAGGAAGGCCCAGTGGGTCCGTGAGACGGTCCAGGAAGCTCAGAATCCTCATCGGTAACTCGCATGACATTTCTAGGGCCACCTTAAACCAAGACTGAGCTCTCCAAAAAGGAGTTATCACGATTAGCTCCACCTTCTGACGTCTCACTTGTGTGAGAACTCTCTGGATCATTGCCAATGGGGGAAAAGCATACGCCAGATACCCCTCCCAAGACTGTAGGACTGCATCTGAGCTCACTGTTAGGGGATCCGGTCTCTAGCTGAAAAATATTGGGGGAGTTGAGCGTTGAGGCATAATGCAAACACATCTGCCACACACGGGCTCCGCCATTGGTTCAGGAAAGGGAATACTCGAGGGTTTAATTTTCAGTCACAGGAATCCCTCAGGAACCGGGAATTCCAATCTGCCACAATGTTCGCCTATTCTGGAATGCATTCCGCTGTCACTGCTATTCGACGCTTGAGGCGATAATGGCAAAAATCTTTGGCAATCTCCACCAGGAGTCGAGAGCAAGTACCTCCCAGTTTGTTTATGTACCTCATCAGCAATATGTTGTCCATATGCAGGTGGATACAGCATTTCTTTTTGTGCAGGGAGAGAGTCTTAATCACAAAAGACTAGGCCAGAAGCTTCAGGTAATTGATATCGAAACTGAGCTCCTCTGGGAACCATCTGCCCCCTATGGCAATCAGACCACATCTCACCCCTCAGCCCCACCTACTAGCGTCGGACTCTATGATCACATCCAGAACTCTGGCAAATATGGCTTGTCCATATGATAGAGCCACCAGGACATCTGCGTCCTGGCCTCCTCCGACAAGATTACTTGGTCCAGAGTAGGACAGCTCTTTCTGGAGATGAAGGATTTTGAGCCGTTGAAGAGCTTGGCAATGGAGAGGTTCCGGGAATATGGCCTGAATGGAAGATGCCAAATCCCACAATTCTGTCTAGAATATGCAAGGAGATCATCTGAGAAGGCAGCGCTTGTCTCATTTCTTTCTGTATTGTAAATGGCCATGGTCCCCAAGGAGGGGAAGAGGTGCTATTGGAGTATGACCAGGTTCATCTCCCTCTGTGACTGAAACCATGGCTGGAGGCATGTTGGAAATTTCGGCCCAGCACCCAACCTCAGACGCATCCTGCCCTGGTAAAAAGATCATTGGGATCGATAGGCACATTTGATTCCATTGCTTGAACGGCCATCTCCAGTATCTTCGCTAGTGGATGAGGAGAGATCGAGCAACTTGTCTTGGCAGCCGAACCAGGCATGGTCAGTTCCTTCTTTGGGTCTCTGGTGTATTTTTTCATAAGGAGAGCCATGTTAGGGTTCAGTTCAGGAGTATCCACTACTTTTCCCAGTAGGGATGATCTGGGGCATTCAGCTCTTAGCTGAGTGCGGACTTCTCCTTCAAAACCTTTGCACAATCTGGTTTGTACATAATCTGCCACTTCTGGGCAAAGGGTCCATTCAACCAAGCACGGGTGCACCACATTACTCAGATGAAAATTTAGCAACTTTTTCTGAGAGCCAGGAGGTGCTTTGACCAAATGGTGGGACTTTCTCTACCATTTTAAAGATGTGGGTTGCGGTTCCTTTTGTGATTGATCAGATCTGAAAGACTGAGAGGAGGAATCATCTTTGGAAGGGTTCTCTCTTTGAGGTGGTCTTGAAGGGCCAGGCAAATTTGTTGCACAGTAGCCATGGCCCAAAAGGGTGGATCTGGTAAGCTTCTCCATCATCACAGAATGTGGCCACTTAGAAGGTCTATTCTGAGCAGGTAAAGCAGATTCTGCCATCCTGTCCTCCTGAAAAGGGGGGCCATCGGGGTTCAGTTCCCTTCTCCCTTCTTCCATAGCACTTCAGGAGTTGTGCAAAGGGTCTCAGCGTGAGAATTAGCACTCTATGTACAGACCGAATTATCCAGTGCATTTACCAATCTCTCTTTCACCTGGTAGTCATTGGGGATATTTCTATATACCTTATAATTGTCACCAACGTCTGGGAGGTAGAGCACCATGATAGAGCAGGGCACCAATTTAATCTTCTCATTGAGAGGAAGGAGGGGGTGGGGGGAAGCCCCAAGCAGGTAATGTTCACAAACTGAAGTTGTGAACCTTATGCCAGCAAAACATTTAGCGGAGGGAGAACCTGCCAACCCCTAAGGCAGAGCCCTGATACCTTTATGAAGGCCATTGGTCATAAGAAGCAGAGGAGTATGATTAATGATGGCACGACCTGGGGATGAAAGCTGTTCCAGAGCGAGTCATCTCAAGAACGAGTGCGGGTGTAATACGCATGCGCGATGCTCCCTAGAGAAAGAGGACTGAGCCTCTCACTCTATCGAGAGCTCGCATGTCCTCCGAGTTCCACTCAGCTCAACGCTGGCTTTTGAGGCAGGAATGTTATTTTTCCAAAAGGAAAGAAACCCACAAGCAAAACGGTAACAATCAGTACGAGGACTTCACAGCAATAAACCTGATTATTGTCCTAGGCACGAGCACACACAGGAAATCTAGGCTGTAGAATCAAAGCCAATGACAGTAAACAATGAGCACTTATCTGTGGCTGCTCAGCAGCAAAGAAAGAGGAAGGACTACAGAGTCAGCACATCTTATAGGGCCTGGTGGGACTTGATTGGTGGTGGGGTTTGGATGACGGAGCAGTGACTCAGAAGAAATGCAGTTATTATGTTGTTTTTGTATTTTGATTGGCTGCTGTGTGTTCAGTAGTAAATGAAGAGAGGCATAAACCAAAGCCTCCGGCCCTGACAAAGAATTCCATCTAGATGTAGGAACTGTAAGTTAGGACTCCCTTATTGTATAGAGGAGCCTTTCACCCTGAAGCAGAACAGCATGCCCCCTGACAGCCTCTGCCCCCAATCGTTCTCCCAGATCCCAGAAATTCTACATAAGGATCGGAGACTCTGATTATGCTCTTTTTTCTTTTACTGACTTTCACAACAGCCAATGAAAACGTAATTGAGTAAAAACTACATTTCCCATGAACCATATTACAATATAATGGGTCACCAATCACCTTACACTTATCCCCTCAAAAGCATTAGCACCATCTTGACTTCCTTTTTCTTTGCTGCTCAGCAGTCAAGACATGTTCTGTTGCATTTGACTCTTATGTTTGTGTCTACAAACATTTGTTATTGATATTGCAAAGTTATTGGTGTTTTTTTTATGTTTCAAAGCCTTAGTGCAACCTCACATGTGCTTATACCAGGTGTCAGATCATGGGAGCGTGGTGCCCTAAGGATGCTCATGTTGACCCACGATTATTCAAATTTAGATGAAGACCGTTATTTTTATTGAAGATTCCTGTATTATTACCAGATCCCCTTTTGACCCTGCGGCGATGTTTAGAAGTGGAGCTGAAGCTTGGGAACTGGCCTACGCTCATATGGGCTATTCCGAGGAGTGTAGTCCTGTTTCTTTGGCCTCTGATTTTCCCTGCTGATGCAATCCTACGCACAGCAGGCTCTGCTCTTAGGCAGAAATTCTATGTCAGGACCGGAGGCTCCGATTATGCTTCTCATTTCTTTACTTAGAAATGCTCAGCAGCCAATGAAAACACAGTTTCAAAAATCACGTGATCAACCATAGAGTCCTATGGTATATAAGGACCCAGCACAACCATAGTGTCCTCTTTCTTTGCTGCTCCACAGCCAGATAAGTGCTCTTTCATTATATTGCTGATTTCAGTCTCTGAATGTATTGCGCTATTGTGTTGAGATTGTTTGCGCTTACGTTATCTCTTTTGCAGTGATAACTGTGTTTAGGCTTGGTGTCCGCATTTAAACTATATATTGCCCTGGTTTTAAAATCGCTATTTGAATGCTCTGTGCGTATTTGGGCTCACCTCCGCTTCTGCGGCGCCTTCTGTGTTTGCGCATTGTCCCGTTTTCGGCAAATCACCCTCAGCGCAAGGTAGATCCTTTCCGACTTCGATCGGAGTTCGCGGGCGTTTGTTCTGTGGAGCGGGAGGTTCCGGGGAGCGAGGATGCGCGTCTGAGTGACGCGTGGTCCTCTTTCTATTTCTAACAAGCGGCCACCATTGCGCATGCGCGGCGGCCATTTTTGCCCTCAAAGACTATTACCGGGCATTGAATGAACGCCGGAGCAGCGTTTTGGTGCTTCTGACCCTCGTGCTTCACTGTTTTAACAGCGCTAAAGGCTCGTTTTGCTCCCCTGACGCCCTACTTCCAAAACAAAATAAAAAATTAGCGTGGGGCTGCATAATAACGCATAGGCTTTGCCTAGGGTGGTTATTAGGCAAGCTCTTCCTCCCTCCACATCTGAAATTGCCTTTGACTGATCCTTTACTAGGATTGTTCTGAGCTTGCCCGGGGTTACCACCCCCCCCCTGACCTTCTCTGAATTATATATATATTTACACCAGCCTGTCCTTGAAGTGTAACAATATACAGCAGTTCTCCTGGGTCTCTGACTCCACACGTGGTGTGTTACGATGGCTGAGTATTATGAGGAGGACTACTATTATTATGAGGAGGAACCCTCTGGGTTTGTTGAGCAAGACCTCGTTGAGGCTCTGGATGCAGGAGTCCAACATTCAGTAAATGCGGCGCTAGTAAGGGCAATTGCACCCCTTAAACGTCACCTTTGCACCTATGCCAAGCAACAAGGCTGGCTTCCCTCTACAGGACCGCGTGCGAGACCTGGGGGCAAGGGACGGCCCAACCCACATGCTGCAGACTTTGCTAGACTGGCCAAATCCATGGCAGATCAGGAACATATTGCCCCTAGCAAGGAGGCCACGATCACTGAGATTTCTCAGGATGATGACCAGGACACCTCCTCGGACCCTTCCACTGACCAGGAGGAGGCTCCTCGACCTTCAAAAAAGGCAAGGAACGAGAAACACTCTGAGCCGGCCCCAACTCCTAGGGTCCTCAATTTCGAACCCGCAGAGATCATTCACCCTAATTCATCTGCTTGGCTCCCACCCCAGGAGGTGGCGGATTACGTCCAGTCTCATCTTCGCCAAGCGTTCGATAAAGAGGTGGGGGGACGACTTCGGTCGGAATGCCCTAGGCCCGACCTGGCCGGTAAGGTAGCGGAGACCCCCGAGGTGGACCCCTCGATGCTGACCTACTTAAAAAAGTATTCGAAGGACCCCAAAAAGGGCCTTGATAGGTCTTGGAGGTCCTGTCAAGACAAATTATTAGATATGGCTGGTCCCCTGACCAAAATTCTTGAGCTTGGCTTTAGAGCCAAAGATTCAGCTCTCGCCATTGATCCAGACGAGCTGATTGGCTGGGCACAGAGGGCAGTTTGCCAACTTGGCAATGCCAACTGTGCACTTTCGACGGAACGCCGTCGTTCCATTCTCCTGAAACTGGACCCCAAGCTGGCCGAACTGTATACATCTGAATCGGGCCCACTGGCCCAGGGTTTGTTATTCGGGCAACCTTTTTTGAAGGAATTAACCAAATTCGTGGCTACCTTCAGCGGGCTAGACAAGGCCCAAGGATCGCTAAAACGGGCTTTCCGCCCGGTTTTTGGCAGGGCCGGACGCTTTCGGGGGCGCTCGTTCGGCCGGGGTTACAGTCAAGGCACCCCTCGTGGCCAGCAAAGAGGGGGTTATAAGGACAACAATTCCAATACCTCCTCCTTCTACCCCACTCGCCGATCCCGGAACAGATACCGCAGAGGCAAATTTGGTGGACATTCCAGTGGTCAACAAGAGTCCGGAAGCTCAGGTGAGCCTGATTCTTTGTTCCGAAGTGATTTTGGGGGGAAGAATAATGTGTTTTCTCAACAAATGGCGCGAGATCTCTCAGGATGCTTGGGTGTTAGACACGGTGCAGGGGTACAAACTAGAATTGTACGATTCCCTGTCTCAGGACGTACGCCCGTCTCCAATGTCTTTTTCCCAACAAGATCAGATCTTTATCTCGGCAGAAATCGAGTCCCTACTGCGGAAAGGCGCCATAGTGACCTCCACTCTCCACCCTCGCGGTTTCCTCAGCAACGTCTTCCTTGTGGAGAAGAAAGGGGGTGGCTCCAGGCTTGTTTTAAACCTAAAAGATTTCAATTCCTGGATCGTTTACAGGCACTTCAAGATGGAAGGCATCCATCTTTTGCGCGATCTCCTGCAGGAAGGGGACTGGATGGTCCGGCTGGACTTGTAGGATGCGTATTTGTCCATTCCCATTTTCGCCCATCATTGCCGGTTCCTGCAGTTTCTCTGGAAAGGGATTTGTTACGAGTACAAGGTTCTCCCGTTCGGCCTGTCGTCAGCACCATGGTGCTTCACGAAGCTTCTTCGTCCGGTGATAGAATCTCTAAGAGCCTGGGGGGTTCGCCTCATCGTCTATCTCGACGACATTATTATCATGGCGACCTCTCCCCAGCTAGTAAGCTTACACCTCAATTGGGCGATCAATCTTTTACAGGACCTGGGTTTTGTTGTGAAGCCACAGAAGTCTATTCTGATTCCAACTCAATCGATCGAGTTCCTGGGCTTCTTAGTCAATTCCCTGACTTGTCAACTCTTACTTCCGATGCCAAAGATCAGAGCTATCAAGTGGGAGTTGAAGTCCACACTTCACAGGCAGACGATCTCCCTGAGATCCTTAGCTCGAATAGTGGGCTTGTTGGCTTCGTCAATTCAGGCTATCTTCCCGGGCCCCCTTCACTACCGGGCCCTTCAGCGGCTCAAGATCCGTCATCTTCAAAAAGGCCTCGGTTACTCAGAACAAATTCCCCTCTCAGAGGAGGCGAGGCTAGAGATGATATGGTGGTTACACCACATGGAGGCCTGGAACGGCCGAGCTCTATTCGGATCCGCCCTGGATGTGGTAATCGAATCCGATGCCAGCCGGTGGGGTTCGGGAGCCTGTTGCGGCCAGTTATCCTCGGGTGCTCGTTGGTCGCCGGAAGAGCTATGTTTACATATCAACTGCCTGGAACTGTTAGCTGGTTCATTTGCGATCCGATGCTTGTCTCCCCAGAATACAGATTGTTGTATCCTTCTTCGGATGGACAACATATCAGCTGTACGTTACGTCAACAAACTGGGCGGTATGAAATCCCGAATGTTGGCAGAAATTGCCAAAGACTTCTGGCACTTCTGCCTTCAGAACAGAATCTCGGTAGTGGCGGAATATCTTCCGGGCTACAGCAACGAGGTGGCAGACTGGCACTCCCGCCACCTGCAGGATTTCAGCGACTGGATGCTGCTCCCCTAGGTATTTCAGAACCTGATCCGTCTTTGGGGTCCGTGTCAGATAGACCTATTTCCATCCCGTCTCAACAGACAGGTTCCAAAGTTTTTCAGCTGGAGGCCGGATCCGGAGGCCCTGGCCATGGATGCATTCCTACAGAAGTGGCCGTCGACCCTTTGTTATGCATTTCCCCCGTTCATGATGATTCCCAGGGTTCTAGCACGAACCAGATCTTCTCGGGCGGAACTCATCCTGATCACTCCTTTATGGAGAGCGCAAGCATGGTTCCCGGTCCTTCTGGGAATGATTTGTGCAGTTCCCATTCTTCTCCCTCGGTTAGGGACCTTGTTGCTGGACCCTCTACAGAATCCTCATCCATTAGTGCTATCGGGCCAACTTCCTCTTGTAGCTTGGCGGGTCTCAGGGACAGATGGAAAGTCCCAGGCCTTTCACGAGAGGCTGACAGATTTATCAATGAGGCCTGGTCGGCCAACACCCATAAAAGATATGCTTCCTCTTGGAGAAGATGGTGTGATTGGTGCTCTCAAAGGGAGGTGGATCCCTCTCAGGCACATGTCTCTCTAGTTGTTAACTTTCTGGCCTCAATAGCGTCTTCAGGTTTGGCTTACAGGACAGTCAACAACTTTCGGTCCGCCATCTCAGCTGGTCATATACCCATGGATGGCAGGCCCATTGGTGAACATCCGTTGGTGTGTAAACTGCTTAGAGGCGTACGGATGGTTAAGCCCCCGTGTCCCAAGTATTCACAATTATGGGACGTTTCCATTGTCCTTAAATTTCTGGAAGCGTGGACTTCTAATAAATATTTATCCCGGAAGCAGCTTTCGGCTAAATTAACGATGTTACTATGCCTAGTTTCATGTAAGCGAGTCTCCGATGTGCGAGCATTGGATTTAGCGGGGCGTCGTTTTTCCCCGGAGGGTGTAACCTTCACCTTATCTAGAAGAACTAAATGTAACACTGCATCTATATCCTATCCAGCTTTTCCCAATAATCCTAAACTGTGTGTAGTGCAATGTGTTAAAGATTACGAGGTAAGTACTGCAGAGTTTCGTGCTGATATGCAAGGTCAATTATTGATTGCTCTGCAGAAGCCCTTTCGCCCAGTGACTCCAGCTACATTGTCCCGATGGATGCGTTGGCTCATGGGCGAAGCGAGTATTGATATTTCCAGATTTGGGGCACATTCAGCCCGTGGTGCTATGGCTTCTAAAGCCTATTCAACGGGTGTCAGTCTATCGGACATTATGAACGCCGCTGACTGGTCTACTGAAAGTACATTTAAGTCATTTTATTACAAACCTATTGTGGATGTGGCTTCTGTGGTGGTGGCTAAGCTTTGAACAAGCATAATTGGAGCCTCCGGTCCTGACATAGAATTAAAAATTTGCGAACATTCGTGACAAGAATTTTCAATTCTATTAAGGACACGGAGGCGAGGATTATCCCACCCAAAACTATGATGCATTATATGACATGCTGTCTGATTAATCATGCTATTTTATACTGTATATGTCTTGTTATCCCACCCTTTCTTCTGCATTGTTGATGTTTTCACAGTTGGTGATGGATTGCTATTACGGGGTACTCTTTTATTATTTCAGGTGCTGATAATAAATAAGGCCTGAATAATCGTGCAGCTGCTGCTGAGTATTATACAGTTCTTCATGTTTCCACAATGGTGGAGTTCCTGGGCCGTGTCCCATGTTGGAAGTGCAGCCTCGTTGGGCCTTCAAGTTTGCTGGTTTGGAGACGTTCTCATCTGCCGGTTGTTCCTCAAGAGCAGGTCGTGATTGGACTTAACTGCTATGATTACAAAGAAAGAGGACACTATGGTTGTGCTAGGTCCTTATATACCATAGGACTCTATGGTTGATCACATGATTTTTGTTACTGTGTTTTCATTGGCTGCTGAGCATTTCTAAGTAAAGAAATGAGAAGCATAATCCTCGCCTCCGTGTCCTTAATAGAATTGAAAATTCTTGTCACGAATGTTCGCAAATTTTTAATTCACGCCAAAGCCAGGGCAGCAGGAACACGTGTCCGGAAGAGCTAAAAACTCCGTAAACTTCCTTCATTTTATAAATTATATATATTTTCAATTTCAAAATAATTGGGCCTCTTTTGCATCACAGATACCTTTGTGTCCCTATAGGGGTTGCAATAATTATTCAAAGGGTAACCAATATTAGCTGAAGTTTGCTTCCTTCAAACCCCAAGTTCGAAAATTGATAAGCATTCATTGATTTTTTTGGTTAAATTTTTATATTGAATTTTAACATTTCATATACACTTTGACAAATTTCTTATCCAGATTACAAGCATGCACGTGTTTCCATACTTTGGTCGTCATAATTGCAATAACAGTTCGTATTATCCATAATCGGCGATTATCTTTATTACATTCCAATTATTACATGCTTATTAATTCAATTTGTCTTATCAGTATATTTTTCCCAAAATGACTGGGCTGACATTCCCCTAATTGAGGAGCTATATCTGTCTACGCAAATTACTGTATATGTGGTGTAATGTCTTGTGTACAGGGTTGCGTTCCCTTCCAACTGGCGGCGATTTTCGAACTACCGGCTCGTGTCTCTAACTGCTAACTTTGGGATTGAACTGGGGTGATTATTAGGGGTCGGTGCAGATAAGTGCTGGCGGGGGTCTTCCGTGTGACTTCTCATGTCAGATCAACGGGCTATGGCTACACATGTGTGGGGGGACCGTAACAGCTGTTCCTGAGCTATGTTGAGATTCTAGCAGCTGGGTAGACTATACTATGGCCTTCCTGGGGTATGTGATCTGACTCATTATGTTCATCCCTCGGACTGATGGGGACGCATGTGTCATTTGGGACTGGGATGTCGTGGGTGGTTCCTCTCGTGTGGTCTGCTGCTTAAATTGGTGTAGTAGCTGTGCCCATTCCATGGATATAGGGTGTTTGCGTGTTCCTCTCACCTCTTCGTCTCTTATCACTTCCTCCTCTTCTGCGCCCCACTTCTTCACCGCCCCCACCCAGGCCTCCACTGGGGGTCCTGCCGAGGCCCGCCAGTACATGGCTATTCCTCTCTTAGCTAGTAGTATAGCGAGGGACGTGAAGCGAATCTGCACCTTGTCGGTCTTTCGTCCCCTGAACACCGATAAGCATTCATTGATGCTGCTCACCCCTTACTTCTCTTTGGGCTGGGAACCGCCACATTCATACTGTGGCTGAATCTCATCCCTTTGACTTGGACTACCAAGAATACTATGAGGATGACCCTGAATCTGGTTTTGAGGATACTTTGGTTGTGGCACTGGACCACTTCGTCCACCAGTCAGTGGATAAAGCCTTGGCTAAGGCCCTAGACCCTCTTTCTGTCCAATTGAAGTGCTATGAACAATGTTACAAGGAGGACAATCTGGGGTCATCTAGGGACAGGCAAAGATTTCGGCTGAACAGGAACCGGCTTGTGTCAGTGGAAACGGTACTAAGTGGGCATATACTGAGGTGATGGAGAAACTGCCAAAGACCCATTTGACGGACCACAGGTATAGTATGCCCAACACACGACACAACCCTACTGACAACAAGTCTCCAGATAGAGTGACGGACAAGTACTGACTCATTGCACTTGACTTCTCTCAGGAGCCACTGTTCTCTGGCAAGGGTAAACGCAAATGTAAAGGACCTGTAACAATACCACCTTCTAAGGCCCAGCCCTCAGTCCTCACGTTTGACTCAGATGACATAGTCCATCTGTGTTCGTCGGATTCATCCCCAACCTCTGAAGTAGCCTACCACAGAGGTAGACAATAACAAGGCCACCTTTTTAGGTAAATTTGCAAGGGACCCAAAGACGGGCTTGGACACTCCTTGGAAAGCATGCTAATATAAGCTCTTGGACCTTTCAGTTCCCCTCATAAAAATCCTAGAGCATGCTTTTCAGGCCAAGGATTCTGGCATTCCAATAAATCTGGACACCGTAGCTTGTTGGGCATAGCGTGCCATATGCCAGTTAGGCAAAACCAACTGTATTATTTTAACTGATCACAGTTGGTCTAAACTTATGAGGATCAATCCAAAAGTCACAGATCTCACCAAGGCATAGGCCTGGCCTGCGGCGGAGGGTCTTTTGTTCTGAGACCCCTTTGTCAAGGACCGTGGCATGATTGTTAAGACATTTACAGCTTTGGACAAGACCCAACTTTCATGGAAGAAAGTTTTTCAAACTGCCCTTATTAAGCTGGCCGAGTGATCCTGGGCGCGATCGCCAGGCTGCTCCACATTCCAAGACCCCCAGACAGGGTATCAATATGGATAACACGGGGCATTGTCAGATGGATCATGGGGAGGAACATCCTTCCCTTCCAGATACAGAGGGGGGTCGAAATAGGTACACCTAGGCAGATACAGAGAAGCACAAGCTGGCGGAACAGGAACCAGCTTTACAGGTATTCATTTTACTGTTATCTGAAGTGATTTCAGGGGAAAGAATACATTTGCTCCTTTACAGTTGGCAGATTCTGATATAAGATGTGTGGATTCTAGAAACAGTGCAGGGCTTCAAGCTGGAGTTTTATGGTTCCCCTTTGACATGAAGTCACTCCCCCCAGGCAACTGATTTTATTTCCCATCCAGAAGGGAATTCTATAGACTTAGAAATCAAGACGCCATTGAACAAAGAAGCTATGCCTAACGGAACCTCACCCCAATGGATTCTGTTGCATTCAACGGTTGTGATGTTTTTGTCCAAACTGGCAAGCAGTGGTTTAGCATACGGGTCGATTAATAATTTTCGTTCTGCGATTTCAGTGGATCGTCTTCAATGGATGGTAAACTGATTGGGGACACCCTCTGGTGTGTAAGCTTATGAGCGGCATTAGATTCGCCTATCCCCTTCAACGACGGTATATCACCTTATGGGATCTGAACATTGTTTTGAGATTCTTGGAGCGCTGGCTGAATAATTCTTATCTTTCACAAAAGCAATTGTTGGCTAAATTGACTATCTTGCTGTGTTTGAATTCTTGCAAAAGAATATCAGACGTGCGCTCTGGATCTTACAAGTAGAGTTTTTTCTCTTGAATAAGTTTTATTTCGAAACACACAAAAACAAATACCAACTGTTTTGTCTATCCTGCTTTTTCAAATAATCACAAGCTATGTGTGATTTGCTGTTTAAAGGAATATGAAAGTGTCCCTAGAGAATTCTGACTGGATTCTACAGGGCAGTTACTTATTGGTATTCAAAGCCTATGTTTTAGGTTCTAGATTGCACGATATTATGAACATAGAGGATTGGTCATCTGTATCTACTTTCAAAACTTGTCTTATAAACCAATTGTTGATGCAGCCTGTTATTGTTGTAATACTGATTTGAACAAGCATAATCGGAGTCTCCGGTCCTGACACAGAATAAAACGTTTTCTAGCTATTGTGTCAAGAATTTTCAATTTTATTAAGGACACGGAGGCAAGGTTTGATTCTATTTTACTAGGGGATCTATTCTACCCTTTTTAGGTCGAGCCTCGAGTAGCGCGCAAGCGCTGCTCTGCGAGACTTATAGCTTGGGAGTTTGAAAAGCTGACCAGACGCTCGTGCGTCATGGCCTTTTACCTGCGGTTACGCGCGCGGCAGACATGTGTTTCCAATTATCGTGCCCAGACGCGGGCGCGATAATTGGAAACACATGCCTGCCGTGCGTGTAATCGCAGGCAAAGGCCATGACGCACGAGCGTCTGGTCAGCTCTGCAGGCTGCCGCGCTCGCTCGTTTTTTATTGCCATCTGGTTTCACTCAGCCATGTTTATTTTTGCATCGAGCTTTCACTTAAACTGAAAGTGAAAGCGTGATGCAAATATAGACAATGGTGAGCGCTTGTTGTGTCTAGCCGGCTGACATGATGCAACATTTCTTGAAGAATTTGTGCTCTCTCCTTTTATTCGTAGTATGATTCATGTTACATAAAATTTCATTGGGTGGCCACTACCTTAAATTTGCTGAGAATGGTTGCTTCTTTCCCGGCTCTATTGCAAGCTCCCTCGTAGAGGTGCAGTAGATAAAGACACTACAGCCAATGCCATTTACTTTGAGTCATACCATTCACCCTTTTCCGGCATCTAGACACGTATTTTTCGATCTGCGTTGCGTGCTCTCTTAGGGGGCTGAGTGAGTGCTGCTTCTACGTTGCCTGGAGGGCGGCGTCCTACAGATCACATCCCAGCCATCACCCTTTTCCTCACGCCCCTCAGAACAGATCGCTCTGTAATGAGGGGGCTTCTCTTCATTAGTAGCCCGTCGAGTGACATCCCTGTGTCTCCGCTGCCGGTGAGGGAGCTGCAGCGCAGGCACCGAGGGGGAGCAGGGCCGAGGTGCCCCATTGATGTATTCCTTTTGAAGTCTCTGCCACTCCATGGCTTCCTCGACTCTCCTCTCCACGGAGGGCCCCCGTGGGCACCGCCGGCACATTCTTCGGGGCCTCCAGGGCTACCGCTCTCCGGTTCTATCTGCAGGCCAAAGGCCGAACAATGTACAGCACCAGGCTCCCCCCGCCGCAGCCCCATGACCGCAGGTTATATGTCACGCCATTTCCAGCCCTTTACAAGTCTCAATTAAAATTTAATCAGCAAAGCATGGCAAAGGCTATGTGGACTCAAGAAGAGAAATTAGCCATCTAATTAGGGTTTTTCCATTCGTCTACCACTGCTCCCGAAAAGCGCCGCAATTAAATTGCTTTTTAACATCAGTAATTAGATGGTTCATATTTCATTTTGCATAAACGCACAATATCTTTTTTAATAATTGATTTAATAAAACTATACTACTGCATGTGTTGGTTGGATTGAAGTCAGGTTACGGTATCGCTTAAAAAAGTCGCTGCCACTTAGACCGCACTCGCGGTTTTACAAGAGTGTGGCGTCGAGGAAAACTATTTCCACCCTGCAAAATAAATAAATAAATAAACATGGGCTTTATGATTAGTAAATATTAGGATTTTTGAAGTGCGGACAAAGTGAGGATGCCCCGAGATTACCTTGGGGACTGGGACAGGGGTCGAGGTTAGGGTGCACACCATGGATCCAGCTCCCCTGCAGTGATATCAGTGCGCATACTAACTACTCGGCACTATGTACTCACACCTCAGCAGGTTTCATGCACGAGAGATAGGGGTGTGAGCCGATCGAATATACGTGAAGGCTTACATGACCAGTGTTTTCTATGTAACGTATTTATGTAATAGTGCTATATTCACGCCATGAATTCTCAATAGCTCACAGAGGAGCTCAGATTCTCCCCCCCCCTATAGCAAAAAAAGCTATAACAAACAAGCATTAGTATAGGCAGGAAGAAATTGCAAGGGCAAAAAAAAATACATTTGGTATGTTCATTCTTTTTTTAATTGGGTCGTTCGGTTGTACATAATGTCTTCTTGGTTATATATAGGGTAAGAAAATGCTTATAACACTCTTTTATTATACATTTTCAACATGCTGCTCTACAACATACCTTAAAGGCATTGGCAAAGCCAATAGTTCTGGCTAAACACTTATAAGGTCCCAAAAGCGAGACCGATTGGCTATGCCAATGCTTGTTTAAAAGAGGAGCTTTAATGACTTTCTTTAAAAAAGGGAAAGATGAATTTGGACCATCCTCGTATCGACTTATAACGCTCCTTAATACAGACTATAAGATCTTTAAAAACATGTTACATAATCGTATTAGCGCCATAATAAACCACCAAATTCATCCCAACCAAAACGGTTTTGTCAAGGGATGAAGTCTGAGGGCTAACACACACACTTGACTGAGTTTAATGACCTTGTTACAGCAGATAACATTCCTGTGGTCATTATGTTGTTAGACTCAGAAAAGGCATTTGACCTTGTGAGCTGGGATTTTTTAATTAAGATTCTGAGAAATTAAATCTTCCGATGCAGCTCACAAGGTCCATCGCCAGACTGTACGAAAACACCTTGGCCCAAGTTATAAAAAATAATCAGTGTGAGGGAACAGGATTTTCCAGCAGAGGAACCTGCCAGGGCTGTCCATTATCGCTCATTTTATTTGTATTATTTATAGAGCCTATAGCCCAATATATTCGTTCAGACAAGGGAATACGTCCTCCTTTGACAAGCGCCACCAAAATAAAACTATATGCCGATGATGTTGCCCTGCACCTATTTCCTGATAGGGACAATATTGAGATAACACTCCAAGTCATTCAGAGATTTACTAAGCTGGGGTAATATAAAATTAATTAAACCAAGACCAAATTTCTCTTGCTTAATACTATGCCAGAAGTGTTACCACTGGAAATAAAGGCTAATTATAATTCAGCTCACTGTGTCACTGGATTCAAGCTAGCCTGGCTGATGAGGGGTAATGCCCCGAAACCGGTCCTAGGATGCTTGTTTCCAGTCCAGGGAGGACCTGGCTTGGCAGTTCGGGCTGGACTTTTCCCATGGGGAACAGGCTCAAGACTGATTTACATATGGCTGGGTCTAAACTGGAATGGCATGGGGAGCAAAAAAACGATGGATTTAGGCCCAGATCTGTGTACTGGGGTGAATGTATGACATTGTTCATCATTCTGTCCATCAATTGTTCTTTTTGGATTTGTCACCCCGAGTGGGACGGGTATGCCCAGACGTGGGTCCGTGTCTCCATGCCACTGGAGTCAAGCTAGCCTGGCTGATAAGGTGTGAGACCCTGAAAATGGTCCTAGGATGCTTGTTTCTAGTCCAGGGAGGATGTGGCTTGGCAGTTCGGGCTGGACTGTTCCCATGGGGAACAGGGTCAAGACTGATTTGCATATGGCTGGGTCTAAACTGTAATGGCATGGGGGAGCAAAAAAACTATGGATTTAGGCCCAGATCTCTGTACTGGGGGGAATGTATGACATTGTTAAACATTCTGTACATAAATTGTTCTTTTTGCATTTGTCACCCAGAGTGGGACGGTTATGCCCAGATTTGGGTCCTGTGCTCTCCATGCCACTGGAGTAAAGCTAGCCTGGCTGATGAAGGGTGAAACCCTGAAACCGGTCCTAGGAAGCTTGTTTCCAGTCTAGGGAGGATCTGGCTTGGCAGTTTGGGCTAGACTGTTCCTATTGGGACCAGGGTCAAGACTGATTTGCATATTGCTGGGTCTAAACTGGAATGGCATGTGGAGCAAAAGAACCGATGGATTTAGGCCCAGATCTCTGTACTGGGGTGAATATATGACATTGTTCAGCATTCTGTCCATCAATTGTTCTTTTTGCATTTGTCACCCCGAGTGGGACGGGTATGCCCAGACATGGGTCCCGTGCTCTCCATGCCACTGGAGTCAAGCTAGCCTGTCTGATGAGGGGTGAAACCCTGAAACCGGTCCTAGGATGCTTGTTTCCAGTCCAGGGAGGACCTGGCTTGGCAGTTCGGGCTGGACTGTTCCCATGGGGTACAGGGTCAAGACTAATTTGTATATGACTGGGTCTAAACTGAAATGGCATGGGGAGCAAAAAAACGATGGATTTAGGCCCAGAGCGCTGTACTGGGGTGAATGTATGACATTGTTCAGCATTCTGTCCATCAATTGTTCTTTTTGCATTAGAATTAAATCTGAAGCAGAAATATGTTCAAGCAATCCCCAGTATCGTGCTTCTTTCAGTTTCTTCTACAGTCAAATGGTCTCTGTCCTTAATAGTCTTTCCCTATCTGAGGTCTACCAAGTATTTGGGCTGTTTAGGAAACTATTTAGGTTTGAAAAGGTGAACGATTCACTAAGGTATTGGTATAAAGAACTTTGGCAGGACAGTTCTCAGGCTATTGAAAATATATGTGTGAAATGGCGGAAGCGTTAAGAGATAGAGATTGACAGGGATACTTGGTTGAGCTACCTTTGATTATGGGTTTTCATTGTTTAGAATGGAGTAAATATACTTTGTCATAAAGCTATGGATGTTAAATGTATTACACAGGAAACTACTACAGAGGGTAGATGGATGGAGATCAAATTAATTGTTAATAAAGTGCTTATTGTGTTATTTAATATCTATGCTCCTACTAAACCGGATAATACATTTAGGCCTACTATTTCTGAGAAATTGATGTCTTTATCTGATGAATATGTTGTTTTTGGAGGTGACTGTAATTTGGTTTTTGATCCCTACATTGACCGTAATCCTAAAGTTCTCATCATTCCTTCTACCATGCACCAACACTTCGCTTCAACCATAATACAAAGATCTCTGGTTGATATGTGGAGACTTTGTAACCCTTCTTTGAGAGAATACACCTTTTTCTCCCCAATGCACTTTTCTTAGTCTAGAATTGACTATATCTTTGTTTCTAAACCCCTATTGCAACCTATTTTACACACTGACATAGGTTCTATATTGATATCAGATCTTGCATGCTTCTGTCACTTTAGACGTAGATCTACTACCAGTTACTAGTGGTAATAAACTGTGGTTCCTTAATACTTCCTTATTGTTAGCCACTACCTCCAACAAAAAGTTTGAATCCTTTATTACCACATTTTTTGCCCTTAACTCCTCACCTGAACTTTTGCCTCATACTATTTTGGGCTCTTTTAAAGCCACTGCAAGAGACTTCATTATCTCTTATGTCTCTAAGAAGAAAAAATTACATTATCAAAACTCCGTAAGACACTAAACCACATTAAACATCTAGGGACCCTTTACTTCAATACCAAATTCAAATTTCACTTAGAAATTTTTATCAAAGAAAAGTTCAATTTCAATAAACTTTCTATGGAAAACCTGGCGGCTTATCTCCTTAAAGCTAGCAGTAAATACTATGGTGGTAAAAATAAATTAGGTAAGTTATTAACTAATTACCTGAAAATCCAACAAGTGTACATTAAAATAGAATCTATTCTAAAAGCTGATTTCTCTTCTGTAGTTAAAGAAATGGAAATATTAGATGAATTCACAAAGTTTTAACACACTCTCTACACTCCTCAGTTAACCCCTTGTTCGGATGATATACAACATTGTTTTTTATCTGGTCATAAGAATTTGATACTCAGATTGCTCTCACCTCTTTGAAAGAGGACATATTGGTGAAGGATATTCTTTCAGGAATTAAATTGTTTAAAAATGGGAAGGCCCCTGGTCCAGACGGCTTTCCCATTGAATTTTATCTTCATTACTTTAAATCGTTGGGTCCCAAACTTCATGAATTATTCTCACAGTTTATTACAAATAAATGAGCTAGCGGTACATTTCAGGATGCTATGATTTGTCTCATCCCTAAAGAAGGTCTGGATCCCAAATTTTGTAAAAATTATAGACCGATTTGTTTAGTTAATACTGACTATAAAAGTGTTGCTACAATTCACGCTCTTCATCTTGAAAACTTCCACTCACTTCTGATCGGCAAAGAACAATTGAGATTTATGAAAGGTAGAAATCTTTCAAACAATGCTAGATTATTCTTTAATTTTCTCCCTAAATCCAAAAGATATGAAAACTCTCTGGCTGTTGTATCCCTTGATGCTGAAAAAGCATTTGATCGCATGGATTGGAATTTTCTTCTTCAATCACTTTCCTGGTTTGATTTTGGACCCAAATTTATAAACTTGGTTTCTCTTTTCAACAATATTCCTAATGCTTCCATTTACGTAAATGGTTTAATTTCTTCTCCCTTTTTACTACATAGAGGGGTTTGACAAAGTTGTCCTCTCACCCCTTTAATTTTCATTCTCGCAATGGAACCTTTTCTTGCAAGAATAAGATAACACCCTGACATAGAGCGTTTTCACTATGGTGATAAACAAGTAAAACTTTCTGTATATGCGAATGATATCCTTTTATATAAACCTGACTCATCCTTTCTAGCCGTCTTAAGTGAATTATCCTCCTTTGTTGCCCTTTCTAGAGACAAACATAATCCTGATAAATGTGAAATTCTTACCTTTAATCTCCTAAGCTTTAAACAAGATTTTGCTCAATCTAATTTTTCCTAGAATCCCTCGAAAATTAAGTATTTAGGCCTCTGGTTTACACCTAATGTTAAAGACTCAATCTCCTTCAATCTAAATGCCGTTACTACTAAATTACTGACTTGAACTACTACTTGGTATCCTTTATATCTGTCCTGGAGGGCTAGGCTTGACTTTATCAAAATGATGCTTACTCCTATTGTTTTATTTATTCAATCTGCAATGCCTCTCCCAATTCCAACCTATTTTTCCAAAAACGTCTATACCATTTTCTCTTCTTTCCTCTGGAATAAGAAAACCCCCTTATTTACCTTCACAAAACTCAAGAGACATAAACAGAAAGGTGGTGTAAATTTCTCTGACGTTCAAACTTACCATACTGCTTTTTTTCCTAAAACAAACTTACCTTTGTTTATCGGCTACTTCTATCGATTTTTCTCCCCTTTGGAAATGCATTGAACTATATTCTATATCACCTTTCTCCTTCAAGGAATTTTTGTCCTTTACTCAGAAACCCCCCTCCATGACTTCGCCCATCCACAACAATATTATAAGTTAATAAGGCCTTTATTTCACTGTTACCTCTCTGAAAAGGAACAACTCCTTTATTCATCACTATGGTATAATAAACCTCTTCAAATTAATAACAATGTTCTAGGCAGTCTTTCCAACGATTGGCACCAATGTTCCTTTAATGTTAACATAGTTGACATGTTACTTGCAATTGCTTTTCAACAAATAACAAAACATTGGAAAATTATTCAAATCCAAGCCTGGTGGAATGGTGTTTGTTACAATCACTGACTTGGTGGCTAGAGCATATGTTAACCCTATTTCACTAGCTATTAAAAAAGATATTATTTGGTTGCCTGTTACTACCTTTTTAGACATCTCATCTTGGAACGCTGCTTTTCATCATCCTTTATTAGAAGAAGTTTCGAAATCTCAGTGAACTGGTATTGTTGCATTTTAATTACCTGTTTGTAATATTTATTTGTTGCTATCTCTTTACTGATTATATCTTTGATACAAATATGTTTATTTCTTATAATATTCTTTTTACCTCCTTTCTTCTTACACTTTTTCACTTCTCCTCATACCTTTTTCTTTCTCTCTTTCTTCCCATTCTTTTTAATTACCAGTATTATTCGCTTTTAAATTATTTAAATTATGTATTATATGATATCTGCTTACATTGTTCCTTTTATTGTATTTCGGCTCTCATTTTCTTCTTTAATGTTTGATAATTTGTTGTAACTCCTCTAACAAAGGTCATTTCAACTAAAAATAAGGAATGATCCTGAGGCAGACAAATACAAGAATAGAGAAGAAGGTTGTTAGGTAAGGAACATGAATCTGAGGTAGACAGTAAAGCCATCCAATCATGAGCAAGGGGCTGACCCAAAGCACAACGTATATTGTATTTTAAACAACAGGTCTTAACCAACAGACAGCGGAAGCTGTCTGTAAGCCAGTACTTTAAAACTGATACAATTTGGACAGTCCGTGGCTAAGGGGGGGGGGGTGCAGTCTGCCCTGGGCAGCACTGTTTTTGGGGGCAGAGGGAGTCCCTCCGGCCCCCGAGAATAAGTTGTCCATTGCCTGCCAACCCCCGGAACAAGTCGGCCGCCAACGCCCACCCCTCACCCCCCCCGCTCTTTTTTTTAAAAACCTTTATTAATTTTTGCACAATAAACAAAAGACTCAGTTCCAGCAATATGGCAATTGCAATAACAAGTGATGATCAGAAATCATACAGCACAGTTCCAAAAAGGCAGCAGGCAAGTTATATCCCATGACCTATCGTTATCTGCCTGCACCATCTACCCTCCCATGACCAACCCCCCCGCCCTGGGTCCGCTTACAATGATGCCCTGGCGATATCAAACGGGCTCTATCCTCATTGCCTCAGTGTGCAGCTCTCAATTCCCTCCACCGCTACCAGGCCTGCTCCTGAGCAGCTATACATCAGAGCCGGTCTCTCTAGATTCTTGATGCACCATTTCGGTGGATGTACCATTCCCATCCTTAGTAGCCCTATACGTTTTATACAGCGCCCAAAAGTTCTTAGGTCTACTACGAGGAGGGAGAAGGTCACTATAATCCTCTGTTTGAGTGCTACAGTACAGCATGTCATTCGCCCACTGTGCTATCGTAGGGGTCGGTCCTCTCGACCTGCGTTTGGCTAGTAGCAATCCCATGTCAACTACCCTGCGCACCCCCTTAGGTATTGGTTTAGAATAGCCCAGCAGAGCCAATGCAGGCTCCAGTGTGAGTTCTAGCTCTATCACCTCTCCCAACACCTTAAAAACCAGCTCCCAAAACTTAGCTATCCCCGGGCAAGTCCATGCTAGGTGTAAAAAATCAGCCAGCTGTTCACTGCAACGTTCACAATTTGACCCCTCTCTGAGGTCGAATCTGCTCAGTCTCTCTGGAGTGTAGTATACCCTATTTAGATATTTAAAGTGGATCAGACGATGTCTACCATTTAGGGAAATACGTTTCGTGCTGTTGCAGCAGTACGTCCACATCGTGTCGTCTATGTCTCTGTCTAAATCTCTCTGCCATGCTAAACGGGCTTTAGTGAAGTAGTTCTCCCTATAGGACATGATCAATTTATATATTTTGGACACTATTCATGTCGGTTCATCAGTTTTAATGACGTAGGACAAGGCGGACAGCTCCGGCGGTTCCATCAAGTCCCTCCCCAAGATATGTAACAGCGCTTGTCTTGTTCTGTGAAATTAGAATTTAGTAAGAAGAGTGGGATCGACATCCCCAGTCTCCAAGTCCTCCCAGCTTCTTGCTGTGCCTCCTTCAAACAAGTTCCCTATAGCCCGGACCCCTATTGAGTTGAGCGCACGTGTAACTCCCCCATCTTTACACGGGGGCAGCCAGTGGCACCAGTCCAGCGGAGTGAGCGGGGAATACAAAATGGCTCCCGCTTGTAACTTTAGAAGGTGGTGCCAAGCATGTGTTGTCGCATTGACTGAGTCTAATATCCCCGTCCCGCGGTCCGGAGGCTTAAACAACAGAGCGGGTAATGGAAGAGGGGAAGCCACAACTGTCTCTATACGCAAGTGGGGGGTGTCCGGCGAGCCATGTATCCAAGGGTAAGCATGCACACTTTGTGCTGCCCTATAATATAAATGCAAATCAGGCGCCCCCAGCCCCTCCATATGGTACGGTAGTGTGAGTATTTGCCATCTGACCCGCGCCTGTTTGCCAGCCCAAGCCAATTTAACCATCAATGCTGTGAGCCGCCTAAAGAATGAGCCTGGGAGTACCAACGTGGTATTAGAGAAAAGGAACAAAAAACGGGGCAGTATCACCATTTTCATAATAGAAACTCTGCCCATCAGGGACAGTGGTAGCCGGATCCAGCCTTCCACCTCATCCTCCAATTTGCTAATCGCTACTCCGTAGTTTTCCCTAAATACGATTTCAGAGTCCGTGTGTACTTGGATACCTAGGTATCTCACCGATTCTGTTGACCACTGCAACGGGAAGTCAGGTTCGAACGGAGTCGTGGCTGGGGTAAGGGGAAATATGATAGACTTCGGCCAGTTAACACGAAGTCCAGACACCACTCCGAAGAGTACCACCTCTCGCAGAACAGGGGAGACGTTACGCTCCGGGTCCCGAATGTAGAGGAGTGTGTCGTCCGCATAGGTAGAGACGATCAGTTCGTAACCCGGGATTCGTATACCCTTATATCTATGGTATTCTCGGAGCACACAGGCTAAAGGCTCTGCCACTAAAGCATACAATATCGGAGACAGCGGGCAGCTCTGCCGCGTGCCTCTAGTAATATGTATAGCATCAGTCACCAGGTTACCAATTTTGATCCTGGCTGTGGGTGCACTGTACAACACCCCTAGGAGCTGCAGAAAGACTTCCCCCAAGCCCATCCCCGTCAATACCTGTCGCATAAAGGGCCATTCGACAGAGTCGAAGGCATTCTCCATGTCGAGAAATACTGCCACCGCTTGAATCTCCGGCTTAGTGTGTTGCACCGCCCCGAACACTGTTCGCAAATTATAAATAAGGTTTCAACCCGGAACAAACCCCGCCTGCTCCGGGGCGACCAAAATCGGGGCCAATGGGACTAACCTGTTTGCTAGGATCTTCGCGAATATTTTCGTGTCAACATTAAGCAAGGAAAGCGGACGATAGGATGCGCACTCATCAGGGGGCTTGCCCGGCTTCAAGATAGCAACAATGATCGCCTCTCTCATCGAGGGCGGCATAGTGACTGTCACGCACATCTCGTCAAAGAGAGTGGCCAAGTGTGGCAGCAGCAGGTCCAAGTAGGCCTTGTAAAAAGCAACTGTTAGGCCATCTACGCCTGGTGCGCTACCCGATTTCATGCTTGATAATGCGGTAGTAATTTCTTCTCTCTCCAGGGCTCGCATCAGGAATTCACGATGCGTATTTGTTAGCCACGGCAGCTTTATATGAGTTAAGTAGTCCAAAATTTCCACCTCTGTACCTCCGCTACGAGTAGAGTAGAGCTGTGAATAATATTGTCTAAATCTCCCTGCAATGGCTGCTTCCTCAGTTAGCATGTCTCCCTCTGCTGACTTGATCTCTGCAACTACTGTTTTTTCCTCGCCGTTTTTTGAGTAATTGGGCCAGTACCGCACCCGGCCTTTCGCCCTCTCCGTAGGAGCGAGCAGTGGCGTATTTGCCAAGTTACTTTATTTCAGCATCAGCGGCGTCATGATATTCTTCTAACTGGGTTTTGAACTCCTGTATTACATCGTCGTCAGTCCTAATCCGGAGACGTTCTTCCAGGTGAGCTAGTGTCTTTTCCAGATCTACGAGTCTCCTTCGTATCGCCCTAAGGACTCCCGAGTGCTTAGTCATGGTCACACCGCGGATATGGACTTTGAACGCCTCCCAAACCACTTGGAAGCTGTCCACCGATCCCACGTTTGTGGCGAAGAACGTTTCAATCGCTTCCGCCAGTTCCTCTTTAAAAACTGCATCTAGCAGAGAGTAAGGTGGGAACCTCCAAGTAAAGGGGGGGATAGTTTTCTGGGGCATGTCTAATACTAATAGTATCGGGGAATGGTCCGAAAGCGTATGGGGAAGCACCTCGCAGGACCAGTTTCGGTCATATAACTGTCTGGTTGCTAGCCAATAGTCTATGCGGGTGTGCAAATCATGATACGCTGAGTAATGCGTGTATTCCCCTTTTTCTGGGTACCTCTGTCGCCACACATCGCACAAGTCTAACTGAACCATTATATCTATCACTGTTGGGCAGCCGGCGTGATGTGTCTCTCCAGTCCCCCCGATCTATCCTTCCGTGTGTTAATAACTAAATTGAGGTCTCCACCCCAAAGCTGTTGCCCCTCCCCGCAAATACAGACTTTTTCAGACAATGCAGCATAAAAGTTGGGATTATCAAAATTCGGGCCGTATATGTTAACTATAAGTAGGTCCATTCCCTTTCCCCTACAACGAGATATCAAGAATCGTCCATCCTTGTCTGTGTCT
Source organism: Calotriton arnoldi (assembly GCA_963921515.1). Lineage (NCBI taxonomy): Eukaryota > Metazoa > Chordata > Amphibia > Caudata > Salamandridae > Calotriton > Calotriton arnoldi. Next base: position 285,682 of record CAWUFW010004157.1, read on the forward strand.
AATGGTTCGAGTTTGAGAGTGGCCCTGGGGTTCACCCATGTAAGCACTCCTTGCGCATGTGTGGTAAAACCTGCTGCGTGGATGTTTCCTTGCAATCCCCTGCTGCGAAGCATGGGCTATCAAGGGGGAGGTGTGTCTCTTGCAGAAGTGCAATGTCTACGTCTTGTCTCGTCAAGTAGGCTAGGACCTTACGTAGCTTCCTGTGGTCATTAAGACCCCTCGCATTCCATGTGAGAGCTCGAAGCCTACCATTATTTGCAACACTATTGGATCTACTGTGGACTGTCATGTGGACGTGTGTTGTCTATCTCGCTGTGCCTGCCGTTGGAACATACAAATTGTGCAATCATCATGAATGAAAATGCTTTGAACAGAGCAATTGTCAAGCTGTCTGAGTCTCCATCCCCTCCCGCCCCCCACCCATGTCAGGCTTGCCCCAACTGTGCCTCGGTGAAATACCATCAAACATTCCCCCTTTTCCATCTGAAAGTTCAGCAATCGAAAACTACGTAACATTAAACCAAGAGATCCCCGCCCCCATCTCCCCCCCCCACTGCTCAATTCCCCAGGTGTGTGTTTTACTCGTGGGCGGATGTTGCTCGCCTAGTAGGGTAGAACTTCAAAACCTGACTAGGTATCCCCTCCGCTCACCATCAAACAAATTTAGTGCATATGCAAAAAGAACATCTCCGCCCCCCACATCCATATATCTATTAAGTCAAAAAGCATCTTAACAGAACCCCCACCAAGAGCTGACCCCCTGCAGTTAACACCATAACACAATCGATCCCGTATCGCTCTGCAATTGTCAATATCTCAGTCAATCATATTCATTCCTCGCGCCCCCATGACTTTTCATGTATGGCCCCCCGGATCTCCCCAGAAGTAGCATTCTTATCTGAAAATAGAGTAGTCCAGAGATCAGTCCTGTTCGTCTAATCGTCCACCTTCCGCTCCCTCCAAGGAGCCGCGCTCCGGGCTGCAACGCTTTTCTTTAGACCATTCCTTCAGGGCTTTTGAATCAGTGAAGATTCGTGAATGGCCCTGCCGATTGACACGGAGTCTAGCCGGGTACAGCATGTCATAGTCTATGTTTTGATCTCTTAATTGCTGCTTCAGTGGAGCAAACTGTCTGCGCGCCTCTTGTACTCTTATCGTGAAGTCAGGGTACAAAGATATATTGGATCCCTCATACTGTAATGTCTGTTTCTCCCTGGCTACCTTAAGCGCTGAATCTCTGTCACGATAGTTCAGCAACTTCGCAATGATCAGCCTTGGGGGAGCACCAGGGGCTGGGCGAGGGCCCAGGGAGTGGTGTGCTCTCTCTACCACAAATATGGGAGAAAACGTTTCGCTTCTGAGTAGCGTTACTAGTAGTTTCTCAACAAATTTTTCCATGTTGCCGGTCTGGGTCGACTCCGGAAGACCCGTGATCCTTAAGTTGTTGCGACGGGAACGCGCTTCAAGGTCTTCAGTCTTATCCTGTAAAACTTGCATCACCCGTCCCAGTTGCTTGTTTTCAGTGTCCATCGCTGTCTGTGCTTCCTCTACCTCCGTGACCCGGCGCTCCATCATATCCAACCTTTCAGCATGTTTGTCCATTCTCTCGGACATCCTCTCCATCCGGTATGAGAGGGAGTCCATTTTAGTGCCCAGAACAGAGAGACTGTTCTGCAAGCCTTTTTCCATAGCAGCCAGCATGGTGCGGATGTCACCATCTGCCTACTCTTGGGGCAGTTCCTGCGCGGTGTCCCCATCTTCAGTAGCATTGTCCCGCACCTTAGTTTTCCTTTGATCAAACGTTAGTTTAGGCTGAGTCTTATCCACTCTGCCCATCTCGGCAGGACTGCAGCAATAATCTAGATCCAAATACACCAAATACCCAGGCAGGTAGTTAATGCCACGCAGACCGCTTCTAGGTATATTCAATGTGCCCTCCAACGATCACAGTACTGAGTGGCGACCAGAGCAAGACCGTAGTCCAACGGATCCGCAGTCACGCCCCCTCGCAGAGCAGCTGCTGTAGGTCACCAAGCCAAAGACGCTACTCAAGCGCCTCACTCTCTTCAGCCACGCAGGAGACTAGGCCAGCCACGACCTGCCAGGGGTAGAAACTCTGCTCCAAAGGGCACCTTCTGATAGTCTACGCCGCAATTGGTACCTCCCTGTGGCTCACTCCGGGGATATTGCTTCCCGCGGTCACTCCTTGCACGGTGGTGCGCAGCAGGGGAAACAATGCCGCTCGTATTCAGTGGCCCCTACCAGGTGGTGCGACTAAAGGCCATTCCGTAATCAATGTCAGGCGCCACAACAGAGAGCACCGGTCCGTGGATCCCCACACAAGATGGCGTCGCAGCCTTTCGGGCTCTCCCCAGACTCTGATCGGGTAATGGGTTCTCTCCGAATGCTCACTCTTCAAAACTTGCCACCTACAACTGCAGCAGTAGGGTATGTCACGGTGCTCCACGCTCCCTCAAGGTATACACAGCCCCCAAACAGTGATTGCTCCAATTTGGCGCAGGAACCATGCAATGCGGCAGGGAATCCCTAATACCTTCAGGCTTTAAGATGCCCGGCCTCGCCCACCGCACCCAACACTGTGCGGAGACTCGTCGTTCAGCTTTCTGCATCCAGGGAACGCGTGCAGCTTTCACTCCCCCGGAGGTCGCCTCAGGGGAACGCAGCAGACGAGCTGCGTCGCCGCGTCTTCGCCGCTCTAGAGTGTTTCTGTCCTCACCGGCTCTCGGTGGCAGTCTCTCACCAGCCTCGCCGATCGGCGCACCAGGGCCTCCCGCACTCTTCCGGCTCCGCGAGCCACGGGCCGCTCCAGTCGCTTCGCTATCCAGGGGGCAGGGCACACCGCAGTCACCGCCAGTGCCGGCCGCTCACACGGCCCCCACTCCGACACCAGGCGCGCCGTAGGCAGCGTAGCCGCTGGGTACTGGGCCGCCTCACCTCGTCACGCCAGTTCGGGAATCGCGGCCTTACACAGGGCCTTCACCGGCAGAGGCAGCCCGGGGGAGTTCAGGGACCGGAGGCAGTACCTTTCACTCCCAAGCCCTTCCGGAACCAGGAACGGCTCTAGGCAAGCCGAATTGATCATGCAGATGCCGGATTCTTGATGAATTATGTGATGGCAACGCAGAGCTTTCTGCTCAAGCGGCCATCTTCGTTGCGATCAAGCTCTGCACCCCCCCCCCCGCTCTTGCCTGCATCCGGACGGCAAACTTAGGGGCCACCCTGGGTGGCAGCACGGCTAGCCACGCCACTGAATTTGGATAAACTAACGATGTTAAGGGGAACAAACAATGAGGTCATGATGGTGTGGTATACCTAGGGCATTGATGTGACTAATCAGAAGTCAGGAGTGGTAATGTGGACAAGGGTGACAGCATTGCTTCGTCATTCCTACTTCCAAGGGGACAGCACTAATGATGAAGAATTGACGCTGGAGTTTGCAGAACAATGCTAGTAACCGTGACAAATCATGTCCCAGAGCATATCATAATGGACAGGCTCTGCCTTAATGGGTGTGCTGGCCACAAGGTCCCAAGCATCCCAGGTGTCAAGATGTGTGACTCCAGTTCAAGAACTGTACAGCACTTCACTTCTATTTGATGTTGCCTTCAAGGGCCACATTTTGTGATGTCACAAAGAACGTTTTTCCATCAGCCCCATTGATCTGCGCTCCCAAAAATCCCGCTTCAGTAAATTAATATTTTTAAATTCCCACACTACATTGCAAGGTGAAAGATACCGTAATGAGAAAACCGTATTCCAACAATTTCTCAAATACCAGCTATTCGGCTGGCTTAAACTTTCAGTGCACGGAAGTCCGGAGTTAATAAAATTATCCACTTGTTACCAAAAGTATTTTTTTTTTTTTTAAGTTTAAGTTCTTTATTAATCCAAGGTTTAAAAACTACAAATGTCAGCAGCTTACAAAGTCCATAAAGTGCATCATCCTGTCATTTAAGCTCAGAGACGTTTTCATGCATGGGAAAAATGGGTAATTGGCTTCTAAGGGGCCCGTGGGAACGTGAACTTTCTTTCTATCTCACATCTGAGAATACTTCTATCCACACATTTCTTAGAGAATTCTACATTGTGGTATCACAGGACTTGAATTGGGGAGAACGAGTAAATAACATTCAAACCTGTTCTGAACGGGGGCCCCTAAAATATTTCTCGCCTGGTGCCCCCAAAACTCTTAAGACCACACTGTTTAAGCTCCGCGCGAAAATGGCATATTATGGGAGAAAGCTTCTCCCTTCGCTAAGGTTTCACTGGAGCAAAATGTGGAAGCAGAGCAACGTGGTAACTGGCTATGTCAAGTTAAGAGACAAAATTAGCAGTTTACCTCCATCTAGTGGACTGTTTCATAAATGTTTTAAATAACAATTCACCGCTTTGGCGAGCATTGAACAAGCCTTATGAATATTAGACATAAAACATGCGTTTTAAACCTAACAGTTATTTGCTCACATTAATAATGAATACTGATGACACGAACTACAAAAACGCAAATATACTAAATAGAACTGACCGGAGCTATACAAAAGTTGAAAGACCCGGGGGCCTACTTACGAGCTGGTTTGCACTGCTCAGAGCGACTTAAACCTTAAGTCAGATTCATGAAGCCACGCAAGGCCACTTTTTGTGGCCCTGAGTGGCACCATAAATCTGGAGTTAGGCAACTCAAGGCAAATCGCTGCGTTGCCATACTCTGCCCTGGGAAGGTGTTCCATGGGTTTTGCGTGGGTGTTCCCAAGCAATTCCCATGGTTTTTTAAGTATTCCCAGATATACAAGAACTGGTAGACCTGGGAATGCGCCAAAAAGTTACGCCTTACCAGGAGAGGCTTAACGAGGAGAAATACCTTTATTTTTCCTTGTTACTTCCTCTTTCTATATGTGCTCATTCTGCAGCACACAGAGATACTGGAGCGGCTCCTCCGGCGGAGGAGCGCCGCCCCACTGCTTTAAAGCAATGCAATGGAAATATAAAAATGATAATAATGGAATGTGACTATCATTTTATTTTTAGTATTGCAGTTGCCACCAGGTTATGGCGGGGCGGGGCGGGGCTGGGCACCTTTGAACCAGAAGGAGTGGTAGCTGCTGCACCTAAAGTGCGCATGACTGTTTGGCCAGCCGTCTCGGGCCAGCCAAACAGTCATGCGCACTTTGCATGTTCTACGCCTGGGTGTATAACAGCCTGGGTGAGGAAGGAACATGCCCAGGCTCCCTCTTCCTCTCTGAGCGCCGAACCACGACGCTCAGACCAATCAGCGTCGTGATTGGCTAGGAGATTCTGGAAGCCTGGGTGCTTCATGTTCCTGGTTCCTGCGGAGGAGAGGCAGCGGCCTGTGACCAGCAGGCACATTTTCTGTTTTCTTTATTTCCTAACCCCCCCACCTTACCCCGCCCTCCGCCACCGTCCTCTACCAGCCGCCACTGCGTAGATAGCGGAATATGCCTCTCAGGATTGTTTTTGTGCAAGAAGGTATCCCTTTCTGCACAAAAACAATCCTGCATGCAATGCAGGGACCTTTGCACCATGGTGCAAGGGTACCTGCGTCAGTACTAGGCTGTCAAAAGGGCGCCAGCGCAGAGGAAAAGGCAGAACTGCCTTAATTACAGCGCGTTCCTGCCTTTCCCTGTCACACAGTGCAGCGCTGCGATGTGAGACGTTTTTTATAAATAGGCCCCCTGGTTCTTTGTTAAGGCGCAGTGATCGTAAGCTTTTCAATGCTACGCAGTTGCATTCTTTTTGTCGTAGGATATTTTACATATCACCTCTACTAATATCTTTTGATATATATTCTAAAGACTAAAATTTAAGCCTTTCAATATTGCCATTATGTTTTGCATGGCTATGACACACTACTGCATATTTCAAATCTTTGTTTTCGATTGCTCCGAACTAATCTGCATGCAAATTTTCATTGACAAATTGTGCTGGCTATATAGAGTTTTAAATAAGGGCAGCAAATGCATAGATTACCAAAGTAGTTTGGTAGGTAGCAAAATAATTATTATGGATACGTTTTCAAGGTGACCATCATTGTCAAACACTGTTATGGCATTAAATCCATTTTGGCAGTATTTTCAGTGACCGCTTGTGAAAAAGCCTCATGGCAGTCGCTGTATCAAGCATAGCCTAGTGGAATGCAGTTTCCTACAGATATGTCTAGATCAAGCGTTTCCAACCTTTTCTGTACTTGGAGCTACTTTTATTCAATGACAATCACCCAGAGCTACTATTAATTGTGTTGAAATAGTGACCACGACAGACAAAATGACAGTAGTGGCCATCCTATGCACGATTACCAGCAATTTGAAATGCCTCTGCATGGGTAATGCATGACAGCCACAGCTGCAATGCCCCTGGCACCAAGGCCAATAAATCTCTCCAAAGCTGCATGATTTATCACTCAAATAACAGTTTTAATATCTTTTGGAAATCCATTTTTCTCAAAACATCAGTTCACGAGTTCTCAAACTACATACATATTCATCTCAAACTTACACTTTACAATTTTGGGACACATATGAATTCAACCAAGCAACAGCTTCTAATTTAGTAGGCTGGGCTGCACGCAGGAGATCTACTTGCAGGTAGCTTGAGTGCTACAAATAGCTCGCAAGCTACTCGTTGGAGAAGTCTTGCCTAAATGGTACATGGCAATAACTTTAGTCATCGTTGTGTAGGTACGGGAACCTCAGTTAATGGTCGTTATCAGTTTTCTGTGTACATGAAATGTTAATCCAGTAACCCTGAGAATAGGGCTTTGAGACAAAGGCCATTGGATACAGATTGTTGTGTAAAGGCTTGGAGTGTGTGGTTGCTCCCCTGTATGTTGCAAGAACAGAAGGTGTGGTTGGACAAGCATGTCCTTCTGCCTCCTGATATGCCCACCACAATGGCAATGGCAAGAATAATAACACGATTTATGTACAGGAATGGACAGTCCATATAGCGCTAAATCACAGATGGAGAGCTGTTGCTATCAGAGACCACATCTGATTCCGGGTACATAATCCCTACTTACAGGGAGAAACAGATGTGCATGGCAGTCACACTGAGACACAGGAGGCAGCCTCTCTGTAGAAGGAATTTACGAGTGATAAATCTGACCCTATACGCTGAGCCATTCTTATGACAAGAGTAACAAAGAAGCTAATTCTCTAATCTTGCCAAATACTGAAGAAAGTGCAGGACACACTTGATGACACTATTGTGCACATTATAGGGTGACACATTATCAGTCACACTATAGGGTAGGACTGGTTCGCAAGTCCGCTACCGAGCCCCACGTTGCTCAAAGCATTGAAAATAGTCAATGCTTGTTTTTTTGTGGTATGTTTAATAACAGCCACATTATGTTTATTAACATTACATTTTACCAGGAAAGTAAATAAAAGAGTTGAGACCGATAAGGGAAGAATGACATTAGTAAGCATGGTCTCAAGAGTTGGAAAGAAATACAATTGTGCGTTCCTAAATCAAACATCTTAGTTCATGTATTTCACTCATGTAAAATGTTTCTTCCTAATTCTGTGTAGGGTTGGTTTGCTTTTCAACGTGAGTGGTTAAGGCCTAAAGCCTGTGACGTGTGCCCATACATTTGACAGGACCTAAGTGACACTTGCTGACATCGCAGAACCATAGATACTGGATCTCAGTCAGGCCAGATGCGCAACACAGACCCCTGAATCCCATACGGCGCAGGGAGGCCCCCAACCAGTGGCGTAACGAAACTTGATGGGGCCCCCCTGCAAGGTACATGGAGGGCCCCCGCTCCGGATTTAATCAGAAGCTGTCAACCAGAGTACTGTGCTGAGGCGGCCCCAGCAGCACGGGGCTCCCCGCACCACGGGGGCTGAAGGGGCCTGTGTTACGCCACTGCCCCCAACTTTTCAATAGGCCCCTAACCCTTCAGGGGGCTTCCATTCAGTCCAAGGCCAATGTATATCTGTGACATAAGAGAGACTCGGGGGCCCCTCATCACATTCAGGGGTGGGGCCTATTTGCGTGATGCCACTGAGTCAGTCCAGTAGAGAGGAGTTGACTTGTACACTGAGCAATCCTAGCTCAGAGAGAGAAAGGAGTTTGGTGTCCGGTTCAACTACTCCATGAAGACATCTAATAACACTGCAACGCCTCAAATGGTTGCCTCAGAACACCACACGGACAGTCACACAAGCACTCATCACCAGTAGGCTGGACTACAGCAACACTCTCTACACCAGTATCTCCAAACAACTCCTAATCAGACTCCAGCTCATCCAAAACGCAGACGCAAGACTCATACTCGACCACTAACGCCGCACCCACTTCACACCAAACCTCAGGAAGCTTCACTGGCTCCCCATTCACAAGCGCAGCCAATTCAAACTCTCACACACACATACAAAGCCCTACACAACACAGGACAAGACTACTTGAACAGCTGCATGCACTTTCACCAACCCTCCAGACACCTAGACTCTGCCTCACTTGCATACATGCCCTGCATCCATAAAAGCATAACTGGAGGCCGCTCATTCTCCTACATCGCACTCAAGACATGGAATGACCTCCCCCAACACACCAGAGCCTCCTCCACATTTATTGAGTTCCACAAGAAAAACCTGGCTCTTCATATAAGCATCTAGGGACCACACCTTGCCCAACCTCCTGGATACCCTCCTGGGTGATTAGTGCGCTATATAAATCAACATAACATAACATAACATAATAATGAGCATTGACAGAGACAAAATGGCATCAAGTAGCATTCATAGAGGTGAGGATATGGAAGAGGGTATGGACTGTTATTTGTAGGTCTTTCGGTCACCTTAGTGTGTGTGCCAAAAACAAAGAAAATAGAGGAATTGTTAAGGAATGTCACCATCGATACCACTGTATATCATGAATGCTGTCATGGTATATAATAACTATAACATGTGCTGCCATTTTATGTATTTGCTATCCCATGTCTCACAAAGAGAGTGCACACATGTTTTATGTGTGACAGTCAGTAGTCTCTGCTAGATACCTGTCTCACATTGTGTGCAAGCAAGCAATCCACATGCATGACATGTAATAAGAGATGTGGCCTAAAGGCCAGAGCTTCCTACTTTGGAACAAGGGAACCAGGTTCGAGTCCCGGCGTCGGCTCATTATCCTGTGGTTCTAGTAAATCACTTAATCTGCGCGTGCCTAAAAATATTAATCTGATATTGTGTAATGTAATCTGGTGGACATATAAGCCCTCTAATGCCCAGAGGACAAGTTCACACTATATAAAAGTTCAATAAATTCAAAAACAAAAAGTGATCAGGATTTTTTGTATCTGGGACACTAATCCAGAGAAACTGTTACAAATTGTGTATTTACTGTGATCATATCTTGGTTGGTGACGACTCTATGCAGTTTTGAAGGGTTGTGCAAGAGCTGGTTCAAACTGATTCGTGTATGGGAAGCCTTGTGGTTTGGCAACTAGATATCATGTAATACCTTTGAAGCATTCATATTGCAAAGAAATCTATAAAAAGCAAGCACTGGAAAAGTGTCAATGTTTTTATAGCCACGTTGTAGAGCAGTGCAACTGCTATACAGCATGGTTGAAAGTAAAAAAAAAAGTACTATGACGCAGTCAACACTGGCCAAGTCATAGAGCTTTTGTTTTATTTTCAACCAAATTGCACATATACAACATGTCTAAAAAACACATTGACAAAGCCAATAGATCTCGCATGGGCAAGTCCAATTGGCTTTACCAAGGCTTACTATGTCCATTCAGTTTAGATGTGCATAATTTACACACAGCACATTTAATTTAAACCAGTATTTATTTATTGCATAGCACATTATTGCTTTTTTCTAAGTGTCTGGCACAAATCACGGAAATAAGTTAAACAAAAAATGAAAAATTGCACAAACTATCAAAAAGTGTACAAATGTCACTGAAGTATTTAGAAAGAAGAACAAATGTACTGGCAAAGTTGGAGCAAGTTCTTAGCACCTCTTTTTTCTTATTGCTGTGACTCTGGCCAAATTCCAAATTCATGGTTTGGAAGCATCATTATCCATCTCATAAAAAAATGCTCTTGCCTTAATACCAGGAAATATCAAATTGCTCTCTTGGATGTTACTGGGAAAATTTTCGAGGCAAGTATTCTCGACCATCTAAAAGACTGGGTCAAGCTGGATTTCGGTCGAACCATACCGACAACATTGGTATCTTGCAGACAATTATCGACAAGTATGTAACAAGTAAATCACAGGTGGTTTATAGTTTGTTTGTCGATTTTTCTATAGCATTCGACAGGGTCGATAGGCCTACCCTGTGGAGGATATTAATTAAAATGGGGATACCTGATGCTCTTTTGAGGTTGATTGTTGCCCTTCATTCTTCCATATGGTGTAAAGTTCAGATGGGGTGGAGGTTTGACCCATATGATACCCACCTCGAATGGTCTAAAGCAGGGTTGCCTATTAGCCCTCCTCTTATTTTCACTATTCCTAAGCAATTACCAGAGAGTTAAAAAAAATAAAGAATTTCCCTCCCAAAATAGCTTCGGTAAACATACACGTGCTAATGTATGCCGACGACGTAGTACTCTTTGATCTCACTCCGATCGGTTTACAGCGCAGCATAGCGTCCTTAGTAGGTATACAGAAGCACATAAATATTTCCAAAACAAAAGTGGTCCCATTCAGGGGGAGGAAACATTATGTCGACTTCGATTGGAAATTAGATGGGATACCAGTTGAGGGGGCAAAAGCATATATCTATCTAGGGGTAGCATTACACAATCTCTTGAAACCACATCACACTTCCAACATATGGATTTAAAAGCAGTAGCTCATATAAATGCCCGTAAGAGATTTTATTCCTCTTCTGGTAAGAGACATTTTTATTCTCTCCTTGAAATATATTGGGCAAAAATGTCCCCTATCTTAACTTATGCAACAGAATATATTCCTTCTAACAAATGGCACATTCTGAATACATGCGAAGGTAAATTCACTATGCAAAATAACGCTATTGAGCCAAGCTACACTGGTTCAAATACTTCGCCTAGAGCGCTCTATTGTTAGTGCCTTTTCAAGAGCTTTGGCCGATATAATCAGATGGGCATTTAAGCTTTTACAAATCTATATACTTTTAACAAAAACTTTAAGGTAGCCCTAGAATACTTCCAATGTACCGAAATTATATTACAATCCTGTTCTCCAGCTCACCTAAAGCTATTTTTAAAAAATATGACTCCTCGATTAAGCTTCGATCTTGATATTGCACATTGTTCACAACTATCTCACTATAAGTCTTTTGTATCCACTTTTGAGTTCAAGACTCACCAAAAATATGTGCGATACATTCTTGAACATAGTGTCTGGTGATGCATTATTATACTTCGCCTAGGGATATTACCCTTAAATACCTATACAAAGAGCTGGAGTGACACAGGTGAAAAGACAGAAATATGCGATAAATGTAATAGAGGAGTCCAGGATTCAACCCACATGTTTTACTTCTGTTCCAGTAAAGTTGTGGTAAAGGCCAGGAATCGCTTTTTAAAACCCATATGTTTCAGGTATAATCTCTCTACTATTATTGACCTGATTGCCTTAATGAAATCTCCGCTAAATGAATTTGTTTACTACAATATGTACAAATTCTTGAAATCTTTTTTACCTATATTTTAAAACTAAAATATTTATTATCATCATGTTTTATAGTCGACATTTTATATAAATTATATTGTAAATGTATTTATTTTAAATTGATGATATCTGCGGAGGTCTAAATCAATAAAAAAAAAATTGAGTACTAGCAAAGTTATTGGGGTTCTTGTTTTTCCTTTTTATGTTTTTTCTTTTGTATATCTACATGAGGGTTCATAGCTTAACGCTGATTGCTGTTGCTATCTGATAATATTAATGACTAACACGTATTCACAGTTAACAAAACAAGCCTATATGTGGACTCGAAGCTGCTGTCTGTGTGTGTGTGTCGAATCTAAAGGGGTGAAACCAAAAGCCTCCCCAAGCCGTCTGAGCAGACTGAAGGACTGGCAAAATGAAACCAGCTGCCATCACTGATAAATGAAAACAAAAGAAATGATAGTGACAAGAACGCCAATCAATGTTAAGTAATAGGTGGGCTCTATTCACCTTTTAGTTCTTTTCTTAAACAACAATAGATCTTGCAGCGACTGCGCACGCGCTTTCTCAGGCAAGACCTAAAAATGAGTTCCCAAAATCTCAATGGATCTCTTCTTTCCTATGTAAGGTGATAAAAGTGCTGCTCTGCTGCATATAAAGACCGCTTGTGTCTGTGTTGTTCTTGGGGAGGTGTTGGCTCAAAAACTCGAAGGCAGTATTACTCAAAGTAAGGCCCGGGGCGCGCATGCTGCCCTCGTGACCTTTCCATTCGGCCCATTGGTGAACAGCAGCACTAGTCTGCTGTTTACTTGACTCAGCACAAACATTGAATGGATGTAACTAAGCCGTCCTGCACCACTTAACTTTAGAAACACCTTCATTTTTTGAAGACATCTTACAGCAAACGTGTAAAAAATATGATAAAGTCTCTTCAAAATTCAAAAGCGTGAATTTCATTAACATGCAGAACCTTTTCTCCTTAGTATATCTGATTATGATAATGCATTTAAAGGCATTTTTTTTTCATTATAGTTTTCAAACATGAATTTAGAAACATTCATGCTTCCACCGACCCTGACAACACTGCCAATAGCGAACTAAGAGGCAAGTCACTTGTCACGTGTACCCTCTGGGTGGCCTGGGTTGCTATTATAAATGGACAACATCATAGTTTATCAAATCAAACACAAGAGAAGCAAAAGGAGGCAGAGTGAAAAAAGAGCAATTGCCTAGGATCACACAGTTTCATCAAGCCAAATTAATCACAGGTTTTCTGGTTTCGCATTGTGCAATTCAGCCAGTACATGTACATGCATTGCTTCCCCTACGCCCACTTTACAAACCCCATATCATCCGACCGCCACCCTGCTGGCATCAATGCGGCCTTCGGTCACACCACTTTGTGGCCCCTGGGAAAATGTTTGTGAGTACCCATGTTCTAAGGGAACTTCTATAGTGATAAACGTAAGTGGGATCATCCTTGCAGCAGACAGTTGTTCCAAGCGGGATCATGGCCTTACGTAGCCCTTGGTTGAAGAGCCATCAAGTCGTTGGGCGGGGAAAGACCCTGCATAGCAGAAGCTGACTGACAAATGTAGGATTCCTCGCTATGTAGGTGGAGATATAGTAACATGTTTGTTCAAACTCAAATGCTGGGTCCACCTAGTTGATATTGTTTCTGAAAAACCAAAAAATAATGTCCTTTTTATGCTGGGAGTATGGGGAACAGTTTTGCTGTATTTGTTTGCAACAGCCATGTATTGATTGGCGGTTGCCAACCCTAAACATCAGCAATGAAAGGCCTGCTGTAAATAGGGTGGGCCTTTATATGCTATGGTCATTGTGGTCCCGAGGAAACTGGCCCACCAGTTTGTTCTTTCTAACAGCAGAGCTGGCTGAAGTAACTAAGTGGCTCCTCACCTCAGGTCGAGTGGTTCTGAAAACACACCAACTTTAGGTACGTTTTCTGCTACCCATCAATTCTAAATGAAAGCCTATATTTGCACCAGAGGAGCTTTTTTGTCTTGGGCAGGTATTTCTTCACTTCTTCCCAAAAATATTCCACTTTGGCTATTATGGGCCTTACCTCCTGCTTAACAAGGCTCAATTTTATGCTGATGAAAACCAGACAGACCTCTGGGCTCTTGCACGTATTGGCTGGCAATGATACCACCATCTTATTAAAAGCTGATACCAGTCAGCACATTCCCCTTTTATGGCACTAACTGCAACAGAAGGTCATTAAGTTTGATCAGCTTCTGGATAGGGCTTACAGGATGGGACCTCTCCGCATCTCCCTCCAGTAATCAACTAGCATACCCGGAGGGAGGACCCACCGTAAGACACCGAGACTTATTTTATTATGCCTCCATATATAGTTTTCTGTCATCGGAAGAAACAATGACCCCTGCCTATTGTGAGAAGTTGGCCTGGTATATGCTGTCCACTAATTATAGTGGGCACCTTGCACCAGTCCAAACAACCCCTTATTGGAGATAGGTTAAAGACAACCTTTATTGAAAGCTATCCTAGTGGTAGCTATGGAGAGCAGCCTTCAGGCTAAGTCTTGAAGGAATGTAAAGCAGCTTGTTTTACCAGTCTATAATCTCTTGAGTGACCAAATGAAAGAGGACCACACCAGGTATATATTTAAAATATATGTATTTAATCTTAAACACACCCCTCTAGTCTCTTTATGAGGCTAGAGTTTGAAGTACATAAGTTACAAGTCAGTTATCAACAGTAATAGCACAAATACACGTTTGAGCCCTAGGGGCGTACCAAACCATATACCAATAAAGTGGTATAAGAACCACGACTGAGCTAGACACAAGGCCTAGAGCTTGTAGAAGTGCTTGGCCCTCAAGGAACCACCCAAGGTAGTGACACAGGGGACCCACGGGGGACGCGTGCAGTGTGAGAACACAGCCGCGAGCCGCCGTTGACTTCTATGGGGAATGTCGCGGTTGGAGTTTTAAAGAAAAAGGACACTTAAAGGAGGACTTGGAGCAAACCCCTTTAGAACTAGGTTGTTCTAGAGTCTATACCCACGGGAGCACCGGAGTACTCGAGTTACCTCACCCAGGGAAGCCGGGTGCATAGGTGTCTTTCGGGGTCGGGTTTCGTCGTCGTTTTCAATGGCGATCTGCTGCAAAGTGCTGCTGGCGACCAAGTCGAAAGTGTTCGGGTGGATCCAAAGGTGGATCGAAGATCTGAAGAACCTGAAAGCAGAGGGGACAGAGTCTGGGTCACTAGCCAGTGACCAGGAAGGCGATGAGCAGATGCCCACCGATGTCGGGTGCTTCAGGTAGGTTGACAGTCGTCTTGACTCTTCAGCCACGAGGTCCAAGAGGCGTTGACGACAACCAGGAGCTGGATTCGAGCTGTCCCACGACGTCTGTCGATTGCAGGGGTGTAGGCGACCGGATTGGACCCAACAAGCCTTGGCAACGGCAAGTCACGTGGAAATAGAAGAAGGACAGTGGTACAGACCAGCAAGGTCTGAGGGACTCACCCAGCGAGGGTAAGTCAGGGCACGTCTGGAGCAACCAGGGAAGCCCAAGCAGAAAAAGAGTTGCCTTCGGGAGGGCCCACTAGCCAACGGACAAGCGACCGCGAAGGAGCCTCGAGTGGACGCACTTGGAGCTGGCTTGCAGGACACTCGTGGAGTGGAGGCCAGTGATCTTCGGTGCAGTCGGTGCGGGAGGCGGGGGCTACTCGGAGCCCAAAGCACAACTTCGTGGGAGACCAGGAAGAGGATGCACTTGCAAATGTGCTCGGTGTCCAGGGGTCACGGTTCCACATTACCCACGATAGCTACGGGCCTCAGCTTTGCTGAGGACTCAGGGCAGCCTCGGGGAAGTCTGGAAATCCACCTCTGGTGATGCAAAGACTTCGGCATCCGGCGGGAGCTTCAGCGATGCAGACCGGACAATTGCTTCTTAGGTGCCTGCCAAGCAGAGGAGTCACTCCTTGACCCCAAGGGAGATTCTTCAGTCCTCTAATCTTCAGGTAGAGCGTCGAAGGTCCAGGATTCAGTGTCAGAGTTTCGTCCAGGGTAATCTAAAGTCCTAAGGACCGGGGTCCCATACTTATACTAAGTTAGGGGGTTGGACATACTCTGGGGACCCACCTATGGGAGGGTCAGGGAAGAAGGGTGGTTACACCCCTTCCCTTTGTCCAGTTTCACGCCAGAGCAGGGGCAGGTAGCCCCTGCAACCGGTTTGAACTGGCATATGCACAGGGACACCAAATGTGCCCCCAGTGCAGGACTTCAAAGCACCAGAGGGTGCTCCCGCCCAGCCCCAATACACATTATCCTGTCTGGGGAGGTGGTTACACCTCCTTGGGACAGGAACCTATTGTCCAGGCCTCCCCTGCCGGAGTTTCAGTCAGCAGCAGGAGGCCAGACCCGTGTCTGTGGCAGCGGCATCCACTTTGTGATGCCAGGGCTCTGGAAAGAAGTTACCGGGTAGCCCGGTGTGTACATGTCTCTCCCTCTAGAAGGGTGGAATGCTACCCCCGCCGCCAGAACTGGCGGGGGGGGTAGTATTCCAAGATGTTTGACACCAAACACGACATGTTTTGGTGCAGCCAGTCCAAAGTTAACATTGTACCGCGAGGATATAATGCACTTAAGAGTATATGGTCAGGCTGCACTACAAACAGCATCAGAGAAGGGTCTCCGAATGCTGCAGAGGGGCACTGCTCATGCAGGGGCACCCTCTCACATAAGAACCAAGCACTTTGCCTTCAGGATTGATAAGGCCTGCCATAGGAGTGACTTATAGGTTTATATGTGTGTACATATGTAGTGATATAGGTAACCTATATCACAGTAAGGGGTGCATGCACCACCTTACCCAGGCTGCAGTAGCAGACCTGTGGTGTCATTTTGGATGGCCTTCCAGGGGTGGCACAATACATGCTGCAGCCCCTGGTAGGTCTCTGAGGTACCTATGCCCTGGGTACATAGTATACCATATACTAGGGACTTATAAGGGCACTCCAGATTCCAATCAGAGATGTGCCTAAGGCACATGGAAACCATTTTAGAGAGGAAGCAGGTAGGCTGGGGTTCTGATTAGCAGGGCCCCAGATAGACTAAAGTCGAAAAACAGTGAAGCATCAGCAAAAAGTGGGGGTACCCATGTGAAGCAGATCCTACTCTCCTACACAACCCCCCTCCCCAAACGTAGGGACATTAAACTAACCTTGACCAGTTGAGTCTTCATGTTCTAAGTGGAAGTACCTAGAGAGTCCATCTGCATTGGCATGGTTACTCCCAGGTCTATGTTCCACTGTAAAGTCCATCCCCTGTAGGGAAATGGACCACCTAAGCAGTTTGGGGTTTTCACCCTTCATTTGTTTTAGCCATAGGAGGGGCTTGTGGTCTGTTTGAACAAGGAAGTGAGTACCAAACAAGTATGGCCTCAACTTCTTCAGAGCCCAAACCACAGCAAAGGCCTCCTCTCTATGGCTGACCAACGTTTCTCTCTAGGGGTCAGCCTTATGCTAATAAAAGCTACTGGCTGATCCTGACCTTCATCATTCAATTGTGACAGTACAGCCCCTACCCCCAATTCAGATGCATCTGTTTGGACAATGAACTTCTTGGAGTAATCAGGACTCTGGAGAATGGGAGCAGTGCACATGGCCTGCTTCAGGTCATCAAATGCCCTTTGACAGCTAACTGTCCACTGAACCTTTTTGGGCATTTTCTTGGAAGTTAAGTCATTCAGGGCTGTCACTATTGATCCATACCCCTTGACAAATCTCCTATAGTACCCAGTCAGGCCTAAAAAGGCTCTCACCTGAGTCTGGGTAGTTGGAGCAGTCCAGTCCATTATGGTCTGGATCTTGCTCTGCAATGGTTGAACCTGGCCTCCACCCACAAGGTGGCCCAGGTACACAACCTGACTCTGCCCTATCTGGCACTTGGTGGCCTTGATAGTGAGGCCTGCCTTTTGCAGGGCCTCTAAAACATTTCTGAGGTGGACCAGGTGATCCTCCCAGGTGGAGCTAAAGACAGCAATATCATCTAGATATGCTGCACTGTAGGCCTCCAGACCTGTAAGGACTGTATTCACCAACCTCTGAAAAGTGGCAGGTGCATTCTTCAGACCAAAGGGCATTACCACAAATTGATAATGTCCACTAGGGGTTGAGAATGCTGTTTTTGGCTTTGCATCATCAGCTAGTCTGATCTGCCAGTAGCCAGCTGCCAGGTCAAATGTGCTTAGATACTTGGCTGAGGCCAAAGTGTCTATTAGCTCATCTGCCCTAGGTATTGGATGGGCATCAGTCCTAGTGACTGCATTGAGACCCCTGTAGTCCACACAAAACCTCATCTCTCTTTTCCCACCACTGGTGTGAGGTTTTGGCACAAGGACCACTGGACTAGCCCAAGGGCTATCTGAGGGTTCAATAACTCCCAAATCCAACATTTTCTGGACTTCTGTCCTGATAACAGTCCCTGACATGGTCAGGTTGCATATAAATCTTATTTTTAATAGGCAGACTGTCCCCAGTGTCCACTTCATGAGTGCACCAGGTGGTCTGACTTGGAGTCAGAGAGAACATATGTCTGTACTGATTGAGCACTTGTCTACAATCAGTTTGCTGCTGAGCAGTGAGGCTGCCTGCCAAGGCTACACCATCCACTCACCCATCATCAGGGTTCTGTGAGAGCAGGTCAGGGAGTGGGTCACTCTCTTCCTCCTGTCCCTCATAAGTAGCCATGAGCAAGCCCATGTCTGCCCTGTCCACATATGGCTTCAATCTGTTGACATGGAGAACCCTGTGGGGACTCCTGGGTGTTCCTAGGTCTACTAAATAGGTGACCTCACCCTTCTGTTTAACAATGGTATGGGGTCCACTCCATTTGTCTTGGAGAGCTGCTGGGGCCACTGGCTCCAGCACCCACACCTTCTGTCCTGGCTGGTAAACAGTCAGTACAGCCTTTTGGTCATGCCAGGCTTTTTGCAGTTCCTGGCTAGCCTCAAGGTTTTTAGTTGCCTTTTTCATGTATTCAGCCATCCTGGAGCGGAGACCAAGTACGTAGTCCACTATGTCTTGCTTTGGGGGCTTGAGAGGTAACTCCCATCCTTCCTTCCCCAAGCACAATGGACCCCTGACAGGGTGACCAAACAAAAGTTCAAAAGGGCTGTAGCCAACCCCCTTTTGAGGCACCTCCCTGTATGCAAATAAAAGGCAGGGCAAGAGTATGTCCCATCTTCGCCTAAGCTTTTCTGGGAGCCCTTAATCATGCCCTTTAAGGTTTTGTTGAATCTCTCAACTAAACCATTGCATTGTGGGTGATAGGGTGTGGTGAACTTCTAAGTCACTCCACACTCCTTCCACATTGCCTTCAAGTATCCAGACATAAAGTTTGCACCCCTGTCTGATACAACCTCCTTAGGGAAGCCCACTCTTGAGAAAATTCCCAGGAGGGCTCTTGCTACCACAGGTGCTGTAGTGGTCCTAAGGGGAATAGCCTCTGGGTACCTGGTGGCATGATCCACTACCACCAGGATAAACCTGTGCCCAGATGCTGTTTGGGGCTCCATGGGACCAACAATGTCAATCCCCACCCTTTCAAAGGGCACCCCCACCACAGGTAGTGGTATCAGGGGGGCCTTTGTAGTGCCACCTGCCTTGCCACTGGCCTGGCAGGTTACACAGGAGCGACAAAACTCCTTGGTGTCTTCAGACATGTGGGGCCAGTGAAAGTGAGGGACAAGTCTGTCCCAAGTCTTGTTCTGGCCCAGGTGACCTGCTAGAGGAAAATCATGGGCTAGGGTCAATAGGAAGCCCCTGAACTTCAGAGGTATAACCAACCTCCTGGTGGCACCAGGCTTGGGGTCTCTACACTCTGAGTACAAGAGTCCATCATCCCAATACACTTTATGGGGACCACTAGCATTCCCAGCAGCCTCAGCAGCAGCTTGCTGTCTGAGGGGTTCAAGAGAGGGGCAGCTCAGCTGCTCCTGGCTCAGATCTGCCCTGGAAGGGCCCCCTGTCCCCAAGAACTCAACCTGGTCAGGTTCAAGCTCCTCTGGGACAGTTCCTTCCTCAGGACTGAGATCCTCCCCCTCAAGAGACTGATCTTCCTTCTGAGCCAAGGGGAAGGCACTGCCTTAACCCTACTACTCCTCCTCTTGGATGGCACTTGGTCCATGGTTTCAGGATCCAAGGCCTGTTCAGTGTTAGACATTTTGCTCTGTGACCTGGTCACAGCAAACACATCTGCAGGGATCCCCAGCATTTCTGCATGGGTCCTGAGCTCCACTTCTGCCCAAGCTGAAGTTTCAAGATCATTGCCAAGCAAGCATTCCACTGGTAGGTTTGCACTCACCACAACCTTCTTAAGGCCAGTTACCCCTCCCCAGGAGAAGTTAACAACTGCCAGAGTATGGTCTGTTCTGACATTGCTAGCATTGGTCACTTGGTACATTTCACCAAGTATAATCTGCCCAGGATCCACAAGGTCTTGTGTCACCATGGTGACACTTGCCCCTGTGTCCCTAAATGCCAAAGCCTCTTTTCCATTGATTAAGGGCTGTTGCCTGTACTTGCCCAGATTACTGGGACTCACAGAGGAGGTCACATCCATGCCTCCATCACAGACTAGGACAGCCTGAGTGAGTTCTCTGACTAGGCCAGAGCTCATCTCATTACCCAGGGTCAACCCTACTAAACCCTTGGCTTGTGTACTCCCACCACCAATTGTAACTGCACTAGGGGGAACAGGTGCCTTAGGGGCATTGGTGGGGGCTGGAATAGAGTCTTTGGACTTGGTGCAATCACTGGTCCAGTGTGTCTTTTGCCTACAGACTTTGCACCATGGTTTCTTTTGGCCTTTTCCCTTGTTAGACTGTGAATCCCCACCTGAAGAAGATTTTTGGGGGCCTTGTGAAGACTTCTGGTCTTTACCCTTCTCCCCACCCTTATCAGAGTTTTTAGAATCTTGCTTCTTTGGGTCACCACCTTGGTTCTGTACCTTCTGCCTCACCCTGGTTCTGACCCATTTGTCTGCCTTCTTTCCCAATTCTTGGGGAGAGGTCAGATCAGAGTCCACCAGGTACTGATGCAACAGCTGATTTTGACAGTTATTAATAATCTGCTCCCTCATGATAAGATTGTACAATCCTGTGAAGTCACATACCTTACTGCCCATCAACCAACCTTCCAGAGCCTTAGCAGAATAATCCACATAGTCCACCCAGTCTTGAGTCTGTGCTTTTTGGGTATCTCTGAACTTTAACCTGTATTGTTCAGTTGTTAGGCCAAACCCATCAATCAGAGCACTCTTCAAGACTTTGTAATTGTCAGCATCCTCTTCTCTAACAGTGAGGAGCTTGTCTCTACCTTTGTCTGCAAAGGAGAGCCACAAGATTGCTGCCCACTGCTCCTGAGGGACCCTCTGTACTTTACAGGCCCTCTCCAGTGCAGTTATCCACTTGTGGATGTCATCCCCACTCTGGTAGGGAGGGACAATCTTGCTCAGGTTTCTATGGTCATTAGACCTTTCCCTATCTCTGGGGAAATTGCTGCCACCATGGGACTCTAGTCCCATCTTTTTTCTTTGCTTTTCAAGCTCTAGGGACTCCCTGTCTATAGCCAACTGCTCTCTTCTGAGTCTCAACTGAGCTTCTCCATACTTGAGCAGTCTCTCTTTCCTTTCATGAGAGGATTCCCTCCTATGAGAGGAAACAGAGGTCCCTATTAAGGTGTCAGAGTGGTTAGACTCCTGAGAAGGAGATCTAGGCCTTCTGGGCACACTCACAACTCTTCCTGGGGGGACAAAGGGGAGGTCAGTCTGATCCTCCTCTTCCTCCACAGGAATAGCTGGGTTTTCCAGGTCAAGGTCATCTTCACCTTCCTGGCCAGTTTCAGAGGGGGTCCTGGGTGATTTCACCCCTGGCCCCTTCCTCATCTTCTGCCCCACCCTGTCTGCCTACCCCTTCAGACCCTGGTAGTCTTCTGAGATCATCCAGCAGGAGTACCTCTATGAGGCGTTGGGTGTTGGCACTTTTGCCTGTCTTTAGTTTCCTAGCAGTGCTTAATGCTCTCAATTCCAAGAATGGGAGATTATCATACTTGGAGGGAAGAAGCCCATTGGCTTCTGGCTGGGACCCACTGGTTCCTGGCCCTAAAGACATTACTAGTGTGGTGTGGTGTATGCACTACCTTCTCTAGTGTGGCCTACTAAACTCTCTTGAGTTGTAGAAAGGGTGTGCTATCCCTTAACACACAACTCTAAGTTCAGTAGAACTTACTGTATCCTAAGCTTGATTTATATGTACCTAAGGTACCCTTAGTGGTTTTCAGTTGATCAATTCAATTGAGATTATCTGGTAAAACAATAGCAAGCTGGAATCCCACACGCTGCACACCAATGTGAGAAGTTGGCCTGGTATATGCTGTCCACTAATTATAGTGGGCACCTTGCACCAGTCCAAACAACCCCCTATTGGAGATAGGTTAAAGACAACCTTTATTGAAAGCTATCCTAGTGGTAGCTATGGAGAGCATACAAGAAACAAAAAGTGTCCCTACTCAAAACTAATTTGATACCAAGGTTCTACACAGTGCTGGTGCTTAGAGTGAAGTCACAAATCCACACAATCATATGATATTCAATAATAAGTCAGTGCAACACAGAAAACTAATAACAACCAAATGAAACGTATAAAATTAATTCCATAAAAATACACATTCAAAGTTAAAAACATTTCATTTTAAAATACAATTACAATATCACAAGAAAACAGAATAGTCGACGCTGCGTTTCGGTGAGTAGTTAATTATTCACCTTCTTCAGGACAGTTTTCTAGAAATTAGGACGCTGCTAGTATTCAATTTCACTAGGCTTTTTGAAGAAGCAATATGCTTAAGAATGAGGGATTGAGGATGTCCCACTCATTAAAAACCTTCAAATTAAAAACCAAATGATATTGGTTGTGTTCGTTGGTGCCACCACTCTATTATTGTTCGCTAATTGTGCACAAAATCAGAAGTAAAAGCATATACTGGTGCATCAATATAACCAGCTGATGTGCCGTGACTGGAAACACAAATTCTCAAATCAAAGTCTTCGCCGTTATTTTAAAATTATAGGGCGAATAGACTGATATAGTTGATGTGATGATCATGCATCAGGTCAGGTCCTGACCCGGAAGCTGTTCGTTGGCTGCAAGGAGGCCGCTTTGTTTTTAACAGGTTTTAAACTATCGATGCATGATCATCACAGCAACTATATCAGTCTATTCGCCCTATCATTTTAAAATAACGGCGAAGACTTTGATTTGATATTGTAATTGTATTTTAAAATGAAATGTTTTTAACTTTGAATGTGTATTTTTATGGAATACATTTTATACGTTTCATTTGGTTGTTATTAGTTTTCTGTGTTGCACTGACTTATTATTGAATATCATATGATTGTATGGATTTGTGACTTCACTCTAAGCACCAGCACTGTGTAGAACCTTGGTATCAAATTAGTTTTGAGTAGGGACCCTTTTTGTTTCTTGTATGTACTTACCCTGTCCCGAATTTGATTATAAGGGTACCTCCCCTGTTTTTCTTTAAGCTATGGAGAGCAGCCTTCAGGCTAAGTCTTGAAGGAATGTAAAGCAGCTTGTTTTACCAGTCTATAATCTCTTGAGTGACCAAATGAAAGAGGACCACACCAGGTATATATTTAAAATATATGTATTTAGTCTTAAACACACCCCTCTAGTCTCTTTATGAGGCTAGAGTTTGAAGTACATAAGTTACAAGTCAGTTATCAACAGTAATAGCACAAATACACGTTTGAGCCCTAGGGGCGTACCAAACCATATACCAATAAAGTGGTATAAGAACCACGACTGAGCTAGACACAAGGCCTAGAGCCTGTAGAAGTGCTTGTCCCTCAAGGAACCACCCAAGGTAGTGACACAGGGGACCCACGGGGGACGCGTGCAGTGTGAGAACACAGCCGCGAGCCGCCGTTGACTTCTATGGGGAATGTCGCGGTTGGAGTTGTAAAGAAAAAGGACACTTAAAGGAGGACTTGGAGCAAACCCCTTTAGAACTAGGTTGTTCTAGAGTCTATACCCACGGGAGCACCGGAGTACTCGAGTTACCTCACCCAGGGAAGCCGGGTGCATAGGTGTCTTTCGGGGTCGGGTTTCGTCGTCGTTTTCAATGGCGATCTGCTGCAAAGTGCTGCTGGCGACCAAGTCGAAAGTGTTCGGGTGGATCCAAAGGTGGATCGAAGATCTGAAGAACCTGAAAGCAGAGGGGACAGAGTCTGGGTCACTAGCCAGTGACCAGGAAGGCGATGAGCAGATGCCCACCGATGTCGGGTGCTTCAGGTAGGTTGATGGTCGTCTTGACTCTTCAGCCACGAGGTCCAGGAGGCGTCGACGACAACCAGGAGCTGGATTCGAGCTGTCCCACGATGTCTGTCGATTGCAGGGGTGTCGGCGACCGGATTGGACCAAACAAGCCTTGGCAACGGCAAGTCACGTGGAAATAGAAGAAGGACAGTGGTACAGACCAGCAAGGTCTGAGGGACTCACCCAGCAAGGGTAAGTCAGGGCACGTCTGGAGCAACCAGGGAAGACCAAGCAGAAAAAGAGTTGCCTTCGGGAGGGCCCACTAGCCAACGGACTAGCGACCGCGAAGGAGCCTCGAGTGGACGCACTTGGAGCTGGCTTGCAGGACACTTGTGGAGTGGAGGCCAGTGATCTTCGGTGCAGTCGGTGCGGGAGGCGGGGGCTACTCAGAGCCCAAAGCACAACTTCGTGGGAGACCAGGAAGAGGATGCACTTGCAAATGTGCTCGGTGTCCAGGGGTCACGGTTCCATGTTACCCACGATAGCTACGGGCCTCAGCTTTGCTGGGGACTCAGGGCAGCCTCGGGGAAGTCTGGAAATCCACCTCTGGTGATGCAAAGACTTCGACGTCCGGCGGGAGCTTCAGCGATGCAGACCGGACAATTGCTTCTTAGGTGCCTGCCAAGCAGGGGAGTCACTCCTTGACCCCAAGGGAGATTCTTCAGTCCTCTAATCTTCAGGTAGAGCGTCGAAGGTCCAGGATTCAGTGTCAGAGTTTCATCCAGGGTAATCTAAAGTCCTAAGGACTGGGGTCCCATACTTATACTAAGTTAGGGGGTTGGACATACTCTGGGGACCCACCTATGGGAGGGTCAGGGAAGAGGGGTGGTTACACCCCTTCCCTTTGTCCAGTTTCGCGCCAGAGCAGGGGCAGGTAGCCCCTGCAACCGGTTTGAACTGGCATATGCACAGGGACACCAAATGTGCCCCCAGTGCAGGACTTCAAAGCACCAGAGGGTGCTCCCGCCCAGCCCCAATACACATTATCCTGTCTGGGGAGGTGGTTACACCTCCTTGGAACAGGAAACCTATTGTCCAGGCCTCCCCTGCCGGAGTTTCAGTCAGCAGCAGGAGGCCAGACCCGTGTCTGTGGCAGCGGCATCCATTTTGTGATGCCAGGGCTCTGGAAAGAAGTTACCGGGTAGCCCGGTGTGTACATGTCTCTCCCTCTAGAAGGGTGGAATGCTACCCCCGCCGTCAGAACTGGCGGGGGGGGGGGTAATATTCAAAGATGTTTGACACCAAACACGACATGTTTTGGTGCAGCCAGTCCAAAGTTAGCATTGTACCGCGAGGATATAATGCACTTAAGAGTATATGGTCAGGCTGCACTACAAACAGCATCAGAGAAGGGTCTCCGAACGCTGCAGAGGGGCTCTGCTCATGCAGGGGCACCCTCTCACATAAGAACCAAGCACTCTGCCTTCAGGATTGATAAGGCCTGCCATAGGAGTGACTTATAGGTTTATATGTGTGTACATATGTAGTGATATAGGTAACCTATATCACAGTAAGGGGTGCATGCACCACCTTACCCAGGCTGCAGTAGCAGACCTGTGGTGTCAATTTGGATGGCCTTCCAGGGGTGGCACAATACATGCTGGAGCCCCTGGTAGGTCTCTGAGGTACCTATGCCCTGGGTACATAGTATACCATATACTAGGGACTTATAAGGGCACTCCAGATTGCAATCAGAGATGTGCCTAAGGCACATGGAAACCATTTTAGAGAGGAAGCAGCTAGGCTGGGGTTCTGATTAGCAGGGCCCCAGCCAGACTAAAGTCGAAAAACAGTGAAGCATCAGCAAAAAGTGGGGGTACCTATGTGAAGCAGATCCTACTCTCCTACACCTATCTCCTAATTGTGACTCAAACTATAAAAACCAGCCTTGTTTTTTTGTTAAGGAAAAGATAATGCTGTGCCTATATTTATGACGCAACTACATATGTTATTTGTCATTTTACAAAAGTTAAAATTTAATAAAATGTGTTTAAAAAAAAGTTTGACCAGCTCCTCACCTACTCTTCCGTTTACGTTTTGCCTTGCTTTTCGTCTTCATAAAAATGGCCATTATTTGACAACTCTGCCAGTGGATACTCCGTCAGCAGCCGAAAAGCAATTTGATATCCCCTTATTCCAATAAAGCCGAACCCTTACCCCCCACCCTTAGCCTTTGGAGGGCACTAGGTCCGCTGCTCTGTTAAATGAAATGCATGTCCCTGAGGAAGACCTTTTGTCCAAACAGCAGTTTACAGGGAACCACTGTAGGAATGAAAGATAGAATAGCATAGGGCATCAAGCCAAGCAGCAAGACTGAAGATTTCTAATGGCATATGGGAAACGGGTGACAAGATGTTCTAACAACCTCGCCTGCTCAATTCCCCTGTGCTCATTTCTCAGCAGATCTTCAGACCTTTCCCTAGCTGATTTCAGGACCTTGGACGACTCGCCTTCTTCAGTGATGCACACGTCATCTTGAAACCTGTAAGAAACCAGTTTCTAAAATCTAATTTCCTCAACCTTAGGAAAAGTCCTCAATGTGTCAAATATTTTGAAAAGCAATATGTTGGGAAGCCCAAACGTAATTCACTCTGCTTTCTGAACACTTCTACTGCTAGTTGGAGGATTCGCCATGAGACATGGCTTGGGGCATATGTGGTTCACCCTCTTATATATTGCATTCGACCAGCTGCTGTGCAGCTTCCTTGTTGTACCCTGCCTTGATGTCAGGGTACAGAAAAAAGGAACAAAGACTCTCCAATGCTCCTCCGTATCCTGGAATGAGCCGGCTTTAAAAAGATCACCCGCTCGCAAAAGGTTGCGGGTGATCGTTGCGCGCAACCGGGCATTTCTCCCTGTACTCCCAACAGGGAGGACCGCAGAGGCAGTGGCCGGTCTAGTCTTGCGCTCCTGGACATGAGCGCGGGGTCGGGACCAGCTGTGAAGTGCGCCGGTTGATTGTAGAACCGCGCACTTCACCAACGGAATTTCAGGGACAAGTAGCTTAACTTCAGGCTTCCAGTTAGATAGAAATAGAGTAGTTTTCTGAGCAAGGCTTAGGCGTAGGATAGAGCGTTTCGGTGCGTCGGTTAGTTAGTTAGGTTAATAAGCTAGGAGAAAATTGTATGTTAGAAATATATAGAAACTAGAAAAGAAGAGTTTAAAAGAACTACCATACTCACCAACTGGAATCTCAGTTCCGGATTTCCCTTCGTCGTCCCGTTGATGGCGTAGGCTTCAGAAGTTACCTACGGAGAAAATACAAAGACGAATTACTGAAGAAGAGAAAGTAAGGCAGAGAGTGTGTGAGAGAATAAAGGAATGAATGTGATTACATAAGAAAGTCAATAATGGTTAAAAGTACTAAAGTATCGTTTGCAATACAGGACTCAGAAGAATAAAAACTCATTTGAAAGAGTAGAAGAGGAGCAAAAGCCATAGACACTCTGGGTAAGAAGAGAGCCAGAGGGAGAGAGTGGGAGAGTGGAGGGAAGTAGAAAGGAATTAGTAATGTTGTGTTCTTCTGTTGCAGTGCTTTCCACAAAAGTTTGACGATAGAGAGGGTGTAAGAAAAGAACAGAACAGAACGCAGAAGTAAGAAGGAAGTAGAGTGGAAGCGCCAAAGGCCAGGCAGTCTCTTCTCTGTCCCATTCCCCTTTCCCCCGACGGGATTCGCACGGCCGCTAGTAGTTACTGAGTTGGTGGCCGTGGGAAAACCAGTGGTGGAATCAGGAAAATCTCATCGTTCTGCTCCTGGGAGTGTCGGCATTGTGAGTAACCACCGCCCATGACAGAGTGAAGTGCCCACGTCAATACTCACCCGAGCAGAATGGCTGAAGGTTTCGACTTAAAAAATTTAGGGAATGTTCTTAAGGAAATTCAGCATGAGTTGATGGCAGTCAGGGAGGAAAATAAGGTACTCAAAGTGGAAGTGGAGGCCACTAGACGCGAGACCAAAGAGATAGCATCTCAGTTGAAGAGAAAAGAGTCTGGGAATAGGTTCCACCCCTCTCCTTCTGGGACCAGTATATTTAATCAGAGTTCCGCTACTAGTGGGGGGTCAGCTACGCAGGTCATTCATTCCTTGGCGCCTGTAATCCCTTTGGCTCCGCCAGAGCGCTTTGGTGGGGATCCCCAAAAGGCCCAAATTTTTTTTACGCAGTGCTCTTTGCATTTCATGTGTCGGCCCACTGTCTTCCCGGATGCACAGTCTCGAATAGCCTTCATCCTATCTTACCTCAATGGAGACGCAGCCTCGTGGTCTATGCCCTTGGTCACTCAGGATTCTCCAATTTTATATAACTTCGAGGAATTCAAGAAAGAGTTTCTGCAAATTTTTGATTGTCGGAAGGTGGCACAGGCTACGGATAATGAACTACTGGAGTTGAGGCAAGGGAATCGAGAACTGGTCACCTACCTTGCCCAATTTAATAAACTCGTCGTCGAAACAGATTGGCCTGAGGCCAAAAGGGCAGCCTTGTTCTATCGGGGTTTAAAAGATGATTTAAAGGATGCCTTGTCACAGATCCCAAATCGCCCCACAGAAGTTTCTGCTTTGATTGATTTAGCTTTGGAAATGGACTATCGACAAACAGAAAGAAGAGGTGAAAGACGACGTGAATTTCGACCCAGTGTACCTCGCTTCGATCGAGTCAGATCGGAAGTGGTTAAATCTGGAGATAGAGAGCATGGAGTTGAACCCATGCAAATTGGAACTATCAGAGGCCCTCTTTCCAAAGAAGAAAAAGAAAAGCGTCGACTGAATAACCTATGCCTTTATTGTGGGACCAGCGGTCATTTTATAAAGGAATGTCCCAAGAGACCAAAAACCTACAAGAAGGAAAACTCTCTGCAGCACCAGTAGAAGGAGTTGGGCTGGTGGTTGCTAACAAGGATACAACTCCAATCTCTCACCAAGTGGCTAATACTCTACAATCTTCCGCTCCACACCTCATTCTGACGATGACTTTAAGGTTTCGAGATCGAGTTCTTTTGGGAGTGGTCGTGATGCTGGACTCAGGAGCCACGGGAAACTTTTGCGACCTCAAATATGCCTCAAGTATTGGGTTGAAAGCCTTACCGAAAGAAAGAAGCGAAGCAGTCAGAGCCGTTGACGGAACAAATTTGTCTTCCGGTCCCATAACCAGTCATACTGAAGTAGTGGAACTTGTCTCTGTTGAAGGTTATAAGGAGGAGATTCAATTCAACTTAATCGATGCCCCACAGTTCGGAATCATCCTAGGTTTGCCTTGGTTAACTGAACACAACCCAACAATTAACTGGAGCGATCGAACAGTGAAGTTTAACTCAAGCTATTGTTTGGAACATTGCTTCGGTGAAAAGCAAAAAGAACGAGATGGAAACCCGGCAGCCTTACTATGCAAACAAAGAATGATGGTTTGTGCGGTGCAAACTGTGAGCTTACCGAAAGAATATCAGGAGTTTGCAGAAGTTTTTAGTGAATCGGAATCAAAGAAATTGCCCCCACATCGGTCGTATGACTGCAAAATTGATTTAGAACCCGGAGCAAATCTTCCTTGCAGTCGTATTTATGCTCTTACCGAGGCTGAGAACCGTCATCTTAAGGATTACATTCAGGAATACTTGGAAAACGGTTTCATACGTCCATCACAGTCCCCAGTTTCTTCGCCGTTGTTTTTCGTTACAAAAAGTGATGGAGATCTGAGAACGTGCATTGATTATCGCGCCCTGAACAAAATTACTATCAAGAATCGTTATCCTCTTCCTCTGATTTCCTCGCGCCTCTTCACAAAATTAGATTTGCAGGGGGCATATCATTTAATTCGAGTGAGAAGCGGAGATGAATGGAAAACAAGCGTTGACCGACTGCCATGACAGTCCGTTGGCTGGTCATCCTGGAATTCATCGAACGGAGGAGTTGTTAAAGAGACAATTTTGGTGGCCAGGGTTGCCCGCAGATGTTCGAGTTCATGTGGAAGGCTGTGGGATTGTGCAATGGGGAAGACAGATAAGCGGGCTCCTCAGGGTTTATTGAGACCTTTACCTACCCCACCATACCCCTGGCACACAGTAACCATGGATTTGATAGTAGAACTACCCTCTAGTCAAGGATTCAGTTCTGTATTAGTCATGGTAGACGCTTTTTCTAAAATATCGCATTTTGTTGCCCTGAAAGGAAATTCATCTGCAAAACAAATTGCCACACAATTCAACCAAAGTGTGATTAAGATACATGGCATACCAAAGGTTTTGATCACAGATCGTGGGTCCCAATTTCTATCCCATTTTTGGAAGGCTTACACAAGGGGTTTGGGAATTGAGACACGTTATTCAACAAGTTTTCATCCACAAACAGATGGGCAAACGGAAAGGGCCAATCAAGAGTTAGAAAAGTATCTTAGGCTGTTTCTCTTGGATCAAGAGGGAGAGTGGCCCGATCTTCTTTGGACCGCAGAGTTTGCGCATAATAATGCAAAGAATGCCTCTACTGGTTTTTCCCCTTTTTACTTGAATTACGGAAGGCATCCAAATTCTGTGGTTTCGTCTCAAGAAGTGTTGGTGCCAGCGGCTCAAGATTTTGTACAACATCTTAGTGAGGTACACGAGTCTGCCACCAAGAACTTAAGGAAAGCTAAAGAACGTTACAAACTAAATGCAGATAAGAAGAGAAGGCCAGAACCAGAGTTGCATGTAGGGGACAGGGTTTGGTTAAATACTAAAAATCTAAAACTCAAAGGAAATCGAAAGTTCCAACCCCGTTTTGTAGGTCCTTTTTCTGTGGAACAAGTAGTGAATCCTGTGACTTTCAAACTAAATCTACCTCCACAGCTAAAGATACACCCAGTGTTTCATGTTTCCCTTCTAAAAAAGGTTTCACCCCATTTGAAAGAATTGAGGAGTAGAGAACCCATTTTAGTAGAAGGACAATAAGAATTTGAAGTTAAAAGAATCCTAGACTCCAAGTCTGTTCGAGGTAAAATTTTCTATCTCGTAGATTGGAAGGGTTTTGGCCCAGAGGATAGGATTCAATCAGATGTTCATGCTCCCCGATTAACCAAAAATTTTCACTCACAGTATCCTCACAAGCCTCAGCCCGGAGGCTTAATCTTGCGGGGGGGTACTGTCAGGGTACAGAAAAAAGGAACAAAGACTCTCCAATGCTCCTCCGTATCCTGGAATGAGCCGGCTTTAAAAAGATCACCCGCTCGCAAAAGGTTGCGGTTGATCGTTGCGCGCAACCGGGCATTTCTCCCTGTACTCCCAACAGGGTGGACCGCAGAGGCAGTGGCCGGTCTAGTCTTGCGCTCCTGGACACAAGCGCGGGGTCGGGACCAGCTGTGAAGTGCGCCGGTTGATTGTAGAACCGCGCACTTCACCAACGGAATTTCAGGGTCAAGTAGCTTAACTACAGGCTTCCAGTTAGATAGAAATAGAGTAGTTTTCTGAGCAAGGCTTAGGCGTAGGATAGAGCGTTTCGGTGCGTCGGTTAGTTAGTTAGTTAGGTTAATAAGCTAGGAGAAAATTGTATGTTAGAAATATATAGAAACTAGAAAAGAAGAGTTTAAAAAGAACTACCATACTCACCAACTGGAATCTCAGTTCCGGATTTCCCTTCGTCGTCCCGTTGATGGCGTAGGCTTCAGAAGTTACCTACGGAGAAAATACAAAGACGAATTACTGAAGAAGAGAAAGTAAGGCAGAGAGTGTGTGAGAGAATAAAGGAATGAATGTGATTACATAAGAAAGTCAATAATGGTTAAAAGTACTAAAGTATCGTTTGCAATACAGGACTCAGAAGAATAAAAACTCATTTGAAAGAGTAGAAGAGGAGCAAAAGCCATAGACACTCTGGGTAAGAAGAGAGCCAGAGGGAGAGAGTGGGAGAGTGGAGGAAGTAGAAAGGAATTAGTAATGTTGTGTTCTTCTGTTGCAGTGCTTTCCACAAAAGTTTGACGATAGAGAGGGTGTAAGAAAAGAACAGAACAGAACACAGAAGTAAGAAGGAAGTAGAGTGGAAGCGCCAAAGGCCAGGCAGTCTCTTCTCTGTCCCATTCCCCTTTCCCCCGACGGGATTCGCACGGCCGCTAGTAGTTACTGAGTTGGTGGCCGTGGGAAAACCAGTGGTGGAATCAGGAAAATCTCATCGTTCTGCTCCTGGGAGTGTCGGCATTGTGAGTAACCACCGCCCATGACACTTGACTACAAATGATCCCAGATTGTCCACACCAACAAAGTGTACATAAATGAGTAAATGTATTACTTAACCCCGGTTTGAAATATTCCCCATCAAATCCTCATTTTCTAATTTTCACTTTTGCTGAATCTAAAAGACTGGTATGCTTTTCAGATCTTAGCATGTGGTTTACTTTAATCAGCTGGAATTCGAGGACCTTCATATATCCAGAATTCTTGATCACAGAAGGCCAAGGCACCACTAGTACACCAGTCATGCAACCCCTGAATTGACCGCTGTTGCTAAGATAACTCACCTGACAAATAAACATCCTCTTCATACAGAATCGTGGCTATAATCACCAACCCCAATGTACCAAATTTCAGTCTACCTAGCAATTATACAGTGCAACATTTTTCATCTAGGTCCACCCTTGTCTCATATAATAGGGCATGTCCCTTTTGAAACATTTAGAAATGCTCCAGCCATACCACACTGATGTTCATTTCCATAGGCACGTGTGCTCTTGCCAACCTTCTACACTGAATTTAATCTGCCAGACCACAACCTTGTCTGATAATCTCCTCATCAAATCATATATTTCTTCAGGCTTTGTTGCCTTCTAGCAGCTGTCAACAATCAACGATACCAGTCCTGTCCTCTCCCATGTCCTCCTTGGCCGCGCCTCTCTCTTTCACTGATTTCTCAGTTCTTGTAGCCTCTCCTCTTTTGCTTCCATCCTCACCTTTTCTGCCCCTGCCTCCCTTCTGAGTGCCCTTCATCCTTTTTTTCCTCAGCCTCCATGATTCCTTTTATTCTGTCTCTGCACCCTCTCCTCCTTCCCATTCTGGTCTTTAGCCGTCACTCCCTCCCCCTTACACACCTCCTTCTCAATCATTATAACCCTTGCTAATGGTCCACTGATTTGTAGTTCTGCCCAATATAGGGCAACCCTCCATTTACTCTACTTCTGCATTCCTGAAAACAGCTCCCACTCTCACAATTTGCTTTTCTTTTCCATGGAGCAGATCGTATTCTTCCATTTACCCGTCCCAATTTGAGCTTGCCTCGAGCGGTAGCAGGTGACCCCTGCTTCTTGACCCCCCCCCCAATGTTGCATACCCTACCTCGTTGAACCAAACTCCTAGTCCCTCCACACAGACCCAAATTCCAATTTACCACATTTAACATCCTTGCTCACCTACCCTACCAAATGGTGAGGAAGACCCTGTTTGCTCCCCCACCTTCAGCCACTCCACTACTATTTCTTGTATGGCTCCACTCAAGCAGTTACTCTCTTTCTGGCCAGATGTTGGTGCTGCATCCCCAGCCATATTGTTTGATTTCATCTGTTCAAGCACCCATCTTAGGAAGTGCACCTGACTCTCCCTATTCCTGCTTGCCTCTGCCTACCACATGTCTTCCATCTCCTCTTACATTGTACTTTTGATGACTGACCCTCTCATATACCTCACTTGGTCCCCCATCATTCTTGACTTCTTTGAGGTTAACCCCTTTTCTACCCTCTTCCCCTGAAGTAGCAAAGCACCCTCTATTCTTGTTGCATCTTGCTACTCCTACACACCCTACAATACCTTTGGTCAAAGCAAAACTCCCTGTCAGTTAGGGGTCATGCTGCCCCCATTGAAAATAAGTCTCTGGTCCAAGCCACAAGCACGCTCCACCACTGCCAAAATACTGATCAAAGGCACCAGCACACGGAACTCAGGCAATTAAATTCTGCCAACACAAGGTAAATATGTCTAAATAAGGCAACATTCGCACAGTGCTACAGAGAGTCTTGCGAGCTCACATAACTCTCCTACTGCAAGCCATCCATATGGACCTACCTGCTGTCTCTTTTGCCCCTCCTGAGTTGCTAGGGTACCACACCAGGATCATGCTTCTTCTGCATTGTGAGACGTGAAGACACAATAAGCAAGCTGAAGGTCACCTTAGACATGTGGTCAAGCTTGCCACCAGAGGAGAGCCAACCCCTTGGCAGCTCCTGAAACACCGCTGCAGTGTCACAGTTGACCTCATGTGTTCATAACTCATTTCCTACTGATCGCTGTCAAGATTTGCCAGCATCCAACCTGGCTGACAGAGACCCTAGTTTAGGATCAGGATGGACCAAACGTTAGAATGGAATAGTAAGTCATATAGGTGTTATTCAGTGTCCCACACCCACTTCGCACAGTGTTATCAATTTGGTGGCACTCCACTGGGTCCTGTACACAAAAGCGGAAGACCTAGTGTTCCTCAGGCATACAGCAATTGGATATGGGTACCCTTGAAGTGAATAATTTTGTCAATGCCAGGGACTTAGAGACATGAATGAATTCAATTCTGCTTTAGGCTTCATTCCAGATGCACCCTAGGTTAGAGGGCAATCACTTGGTACGATAATCAGGCATGACAGTATATAGGGGATGATTTATTTGACAATACAGGGGAGTGAGCTTACCAATAAATACACTTCTCAAAAGCAGTGCACTGGTTTTGGAGAGCCAGTGCTTGTCCAAAGCTTTTGGCAGTGGCGGGAGGCCAGATTACATTCCGGTGTCTTTCCCTGTCCAAAGTCAAGTCCTTCAGCCAACCACAGGAGTGCTAACTTTTGCTAGCTTTTACCTTGGATTTTTAAATTGCAGGTGGAATACATCTTTGGGGTGACCAGTCAGAACTAGATGCATATCTATTGAATACTTCAGAAAACAACACCAGAGCCTCCCAGGCAAACCACATGGCATGCTATATGAAGATGGTAATGTCTGCATGGACTCTGGTGTGCGAACCACCATTTTGTGCACGTCATCATACCTGCTCACAAATTCATATACAAACACCTGATGTTCTGCAATTGAAGTACCCCACAATTTTGGGACTGAGCAGATTTAACTGAGATGGTCAGGAGGTCACTTTGCCAGAGCTAAAGATAAAGGATGTGTACCCCTGAACCTATCTACCATTGATACCTTGTTTTTGTGTGCATCCTCGAGACAAGTACTCTGCTCTGGAGGATCTAAACACACAAAGCCACTTCAGAAGTGATCCTCAGAATACAAGCACACTTGGAAGAAAAGTAAAAGGGGTTCCAAAACAAGTACCAATTGGAAAGGGTTTAATAGCAAACTGCATAAACCTGGATATTTTGTCTGTAAAGCATGCCCCTCCCAGACCAGATACACTTGACTTTACTCTATGCTAGGAGTTTCTCTGCCATCTGATAGGATGAACGCCCTAAAAATTCCATTATCATTCCTGGGTGCAGTCTCATCTGTACCCACCACTGTAAAGTGTTATCCTATGGATGAACATGCTTAGAAGTCCAGATGATAGTGGAGGACCTTTTCTCAATCACTGTCTAGAAGACATTGAATGATGAAAGGTATAGGCCCTCCTCGACGAGTTGTTTCAGAATTAGACCAACACATTGCTCTGCTTGAGGAACCATTTGAAGGATGAATGGCTGACTAAAGCGAGGAGAGTTTAGCTCCTGCCCTCCCAAAGGAAATCCTATCCACTGATAGTGGAACTAAAGGGGGCCAGTGTGACCTCCTTACTTAGCACTCTTGGCTAATTGGGCAGGACCAGTTATACCGCTCTAATTTCATCCATATTCCATGTGAATAAATAAGAGAGTCACATCTTTCTTTTATCTTCTGGACTACAAGGTGTTGTCATAAGCCTTCCACTTTGTGGGGCACACCTGGATAGATCACCTTACCCCAGGACAAAATATATGTATGTACCTTCTTCAGAAAAAAGGAGAACTGGGAGGAAGCTCTCACTCCTCCCTCTAAAAAATGATCCTTCATTAGGCATAGGGTGTTAGGAGCCAGACAACCCTGTTAGATTATCTCTCATCTGCAGGGCTTATTTATAAAGCAGGGCCCCAACCTGGTTCCCCAAAACACACACAATGATTGGTATTTTACAATGATTGGTTGTATATTATGCACAAATCATCTAAAACATATGTATCTGAATTATGGTAAATATTACTAAAATCTCAGCATTCATATTTAAAGCCAGAGCTAGCCCAAGGAAAGCCCTAAACATGTCTTATCACATATCCCCAGTCTTATTAGTCTAAAATGCCTTATCTATTATTCAAAAGTATCTTCAGCCATATAATTTATTGGCTGTATCACCTAAGTAATTTACAGCATGCCATGCCATTTTAGTTTCCCTGCATCCCTTTCTTTGCTGCTGGGTATGCAGTTGGAATATGATCTTTTAGCATGACCCCCCTCAGCATCTGGTCAGTGAGTCTAACCCCTCCCTTTCTGGCTTTATTTATTTTATAGGTTTCATATAGCGCTAGCTAGACCCAAGGGTATCAGAGCGCTTTATATGGTCGAGAAGAACACAGTATAATTAGGTCGCTTACCATAAGATGCGAGACATATTAGATTTTTAGAAACACACATAAAATAAACAAAGAAAATTGTTAGGCATTGAGCATGGATTATCGTATGAGGCAATAAGAACAGTGTATGATTAAGGGAGAGAAACACCTAATAAACAGCAGAAACAAACAAACAACTGACTATAACAGAGGGCCGAGACCTGTAAAGAGAGATAATTAACAAAGTTCAGTATACCTATGTGTTAAAGTATTTGTTGAGTAGGAGGAGTTTCAGGTCTCTTTGAAGCAAGAGAAGGAAGGGTTGCATCGTAGTCCTCTAGGTAAAGAGTTTCATATGCTGGGTGCATTTCCAGAGAAAGAGCGAGTCTGGGTTGATTTCCTTTTTAGTTTGGGAGGTACGAGAAGAAGTGAGTTGGAACTTCTCAAAGATCTGGTTTTTCCAGCTTTCCCTGTTGTCTAAATAGTTGGGGGTATGTGAGTGAAGGGCTTTTTGGGTGATGCAGGCAGTCTTGAAAGTACATATTCCTTTGATGGGAAGCCAATTGAGAACCTTGAGGGCTGGTGTGATGTGTTCAAACCATTTAACACCTGTTATGAGCTGGGCCGCCATGTTAAGAACTGATCTAAGGGGGGCTTTATTCCTTAGCTGCCAATGATATCCTGTGGAGAGTGGAGGGGGGGCCTACAATGCTCTCTTGCAGAAGTGCATGGAAGGCAGCAATGTACCAATTTTACTTCCTCCCAAGCTAATTCTGTACAAGGCGAGATGGCCTTATGGCTTCAAGCTCAGCACACAGTTCAGAGAGATGGCAAATTCCCTCTCTGTGTTGATAAGTGAACACTGTCAAAATTAAGTTTCAAAAGTAAAAACATGGTGATCGTGCACCCATTCATTAGCATTACCATTCAAACTGTTCATTTGTTTTCTAGGCACTAAGCCTAAAACACACATACTATAATTTTTTAGCCCTTTTGGCATACAATCATACCAGTCTTGAATGTAAAATGTACACAATACCAGGAAAGGCCTGCCACAGATGAGACTGTCCCCCCAATGGTGAATATATGATGTTTCTTAGCAAACCATTACTTCGCATGCTTTTACTGCGATGTTTTTACTTTGCAACTACCATTACTTCGCACGTTTTTACTTCGCATGCATTTAAAACGCAACTGCATAGTAATGATCTAAAAATGCTTTAACTCCGCATTGATTTACTACTCATAGCACTAAATCGTATTTTTTCCTCGTATTAACTATAAAATAATCGTAACAGTAACCTATCCCCTGTGACACAACACTACCCAAAACCCACAAACACTACAGTACCCTTCACTACTTAAACTACTTAAACAACACTACACTACCCTAAACCCTAATACACTACCCCCTACATGACCATCCCCCTTCCACCAGTCCTGTCCCTACACTCTAACACTACCCTGCACGACCCCCCCGACACTACCCTAAACCATAAAACACTACCCTACACTATACAAACACCACACCACTACCCTAAACCCTAAATGACTACCCCCTGCACAACCTTTCACCTTCCCCCACTCCTGTTCCTACACTCAAACACTACCCTGCACGACCCCCCCTCCGACACTACCTTAAACCCTTAAACACTACCCTACACTACACAAACACCACAGCACTACCCTAAACCCTAAATCACTACCCCCTGCATGTCCGTCCCCCTTCCCCAATCCGCTCCCTACACTCAAACACTACCCTGCACGCCCCCCCTACACTACCATAAACCCTAAAACACTACCCTACACTACACAAACTCTACAACACTACCCTAAACCATAAAACACTACCCCTGCACATCCCTCCCCCGACCCCTAGTCCTGTCCCTACTCCCCAACACTACGCTTCACGACCCCCGACACTACCCTAAACTCAAATACACTACTCTACACTACTCAAACACAACCCTACAACCTAAAAGACTACCCCCTGCACGACCCAAAAAATTACACTTACCTCTCTCTCCTCCGTGGTTCCTCTCTTCTCCGGCTTCCAGCGACGTCAGATCTGCACGTCGTTGTTTGGAAAAGGAAGCGCCTTCCAAACAACGATGTGGATAGCGCATACCATTACAACAAATGCGATGTAACAACTTGCGTACTAATGGTACGCATAGTAAGGCTTGCGAAGTAATGGTATGCGCACTAGCAGCCGCAAAGTAAGGGTGGATTACCCCCAATGGTACCTCATGAATCTCATGATCGGTAGCAGGACATTCCTGTGGCACCAGAGGTCCACTAACCTCATGCTAGATACTAACTCAGAACCTGCTGAGGCGTAACTCATCTTCCCATGCTACCCAGAACCTCCCAGCACCTACACCACCTGACTGTCCTGGTCATCAAGTGGTTTTTCTCGAGAGCAGGACACTCTGTAGGCTAAATAGAACTTTTGGACTTTCAGCATCAAATCGAAAGCAAGATATTCCAAAGCATAGAGCTGTATCCAAATAGTGCAATTGGTACACACAGAACCATGCCTGTGTGGTGCAGCGAAGCCAGTCAAAGTGACTTTGACCAGAAACACCATTTGAATAGGGCATTAAAGTTTCAACTATCATTCTTTTTGATTTGACTTCTTCTCTATTTAGAAGGGATATTAGCTATGGGCAACTCTGGCACATGCCTTGCATTTTTCTAGCTAAGACATACAAAGGTTCTTGAGATGTGACAAACTTTTATCCATCACCTTTTTAGATGACATGTTATCCTATCCCTGTATGTATGACGCCTTTAGAAAGATTGTTTGTTTTGAATGAAACAGGTTGGCTGAATATCAGAAAATTTAATTAAGCTTTAACTAGAGACAAATAAGAGTATACCATACAACACTCGGCCTATTTGTAAGGACTGTAACCGTGGATGTGCAGCTGGTGTGTCTTTTTGAGATAGAAAACAAGCAGGGTGTGACTAACAGTACAGACTTAGAAAGTGAGAATACAACCATCCCAGGATAAAAAGTTACAACATAGAATCTTTTTTATGTATGCTTACTGATCTCTCATTGCCAGTATTGAGCAGAGTCTCACATTTGTGGCAAATATTGGCACTTTTAGGATTTATCTAACATCACCAGAGTAAATTTAAAGATACAGCACTGCAGAGGATCTGTTTTATAACCTTCTGGATACCTAGTTTAAGTTAAAGATAGCCAATAATGATAATTGCTGGAAATATAAAAACTCATAAAGGTTCAACAGTTTCTCATGACATGGTCCATTGCTGATAAGATACAGAATGTGGTATTCTAAAGAATCCAGACAGTTTCAGGCACTCCTTTAAGACGTTTTTTATTGGTTTTGTCAAAAAGGTATCCCCAACAATGTCACAGAGAGGTACTGATCATACAACTCATATCAAACAATATCGCAGGAGCACTAGACCCAAATCAGACTCCTTCGTAATCAGGGCACGATTCGGCCATTGTTTGTATCAGTAGAGTCTCTACCTCCTTCATCGAGGAGTGCAATCAAGTGTCCCCTGGGTGTACAAACCTGCACAGAAGATCCGCCCACACCCTAAAGTCCTCTTCCACCTTATAATCGCGTCTACATTGTTTCAATTGCATCTCCTCAGCCACCGCCCAATCAGCCACCTCCGCTATCCATCTTTCCAAAACTGGGACCTATAAAACCCATCCAGATAATCGCTACCCGGTGTTTTATCTGTAGCAGTAGTAAATGCCCAAACTTAAACTCTATTTTTCGGCCCTTCCACCAACAATTGTCACTCAGCACACAAACAAGAGGTTCTGTCATAACTGGCGTCCACACCACAGCATTCACACGCTTCACCACCATTAACCAGAATGCATGTACCACCAGGTAAATCCACGCCAAATGTAAAAATGAGGCCACAGGGGCCTGGCATGTGAGACAACTACACAACTTACTAGGGTACACTTTATGCAAAAGCACTGGAGTCATATACGTGCGGTGTACAAAATGAAAGTGCTTTAAAAAAAAAATCTTTATTTATGCATTTATAAAAAATAAAATTTCAAACTGCATTGCCACAAAATAAAGGTAGACATACTGATTAGATGAAATAGCGCATCAGGTAAAGGCAGGCAGCACACAAAGATATTGCAATCCAAAGAACAGTGAAATGGATGTCTGACAAAGGCCTATATTATACAATTGCATCTCCACAAGTCACTATACAAACATTCACATAAATGGAGCCTACAATAATAGCCTATGAGTAGGCATAAGAAATGATGAAGCTGTCGAGTGAAAATCAGTAAAAAGACTACTTAGTCTGGATTCAGAGTTGACAGATAGAAGCGTAGCGGGTCCCAATAATCTTGTAGTCTAACTTTTGGCACAGTGGAAGGCTCCTTCGCAATGGCGGAGGGGCGTCGCCCCACTGCCTGGCACAGAGCCAGCAAAGAAAAATAGAACGATGCTCTAGCATCGTTTTATTTTTCGTTCGCCAGCTTGTGCATGTAATGTAATGTAAGGGGTTATTTATAGAGCGCACTGTGACCAAAAATGGTATCCCGGCACTAAGACCATTATGTAAGAGCAGCAGATGAAAAGCTGAACAGCGGCCACTAGTGGGGAAATAACCAGGTCTTCAGTGCCTTCCTGAATTTTTGTAAATCAGATTGAGATCGTAGGGAGGCTGGAAGTCTATTCCATAACCGGGCCGCGTTAACCGTAAAGGTACGTCCTCCTGGTCTGAATTTTTTGTACCTGAGCCTCCTGCATGGAGGGGCGGGGCATGGGCGGGTGGAGGAGGAGTGCTTGTGCATTCCCAAAGTCCTCATGTGTGTTTGGTGCATTCCCTAAGTGCTCATGTGTGTTTGGCCGGCTGTCTCAGGCCGATCAAAACACACATGCGCACTTTGGTTTCTCCAGCCCGGCTGCATTCAGCAGCCTGGCTGGAGAAACCCCCACAGACTCCCTGGTCTGAGCATGGCATCTTTGGACCCTGCTCAGACCAATACCATGGCAGGGAGTCTGTCCCAGGGACTGCTGGGACCCAGGAAGAGGCCAGCAGGAGCGACGAGAGGCGGGAGGCGGCCGGCAGTGTCAGGTACGTTTTTAAATTATTATTATCTTGACCATTTGTTCCCACAAAGAAACCGTGTGTCAAATAAAATAAGGCACTGGTGCTGCATCCCGATCCCCTACCACCAGGAGCTGGTGGAGACAGGTACCCCCCCTCGTCCTGCAAA
The DNA here is from genome assembly GCA_963921515.1 of Calotriton arnoldi. NCBI lineage: Eukaryota > Metazoa > Chordata > Amphibia > Caudata > Salamandridae > Calotriton > Calotriton arnoldi. The sequence continues at coordinate 327,477 of CAWUFW010004157.1, forward strand.
AGTGATTTCTCCCAGTTCCCCCCCCTCCGCAAGTCAATGAGCAGCGTGCTGTATCTGGGAGGCCATGTAATATAGCTCCAGACTGGGGACCTCTAGACCCCCCCTCCAATGGTTGGAACAAGAAATCCCTTGCCAATATGCTCCTGCCCTCAGCCCATATCAACATGGTAATGAGGAGTGTAATCTCCAAAACACTGCGCGGGGAAGAGTATCTCATGAGTTTTACATATAATACAGACAACGCGGGAGGAACACCATCTTAGAAACTGTCACCCGGCCCATGAGGGAGAGTGGAAGAGAGTTCCAGAATTCAACAGAGGACTGCAGACCCTCAGTGACCCTCCCGCTATTATACTGCATGCGTTTCTGGGGTGTGTGCGCCACAATAATCCATAGTTGTTGGAACCCATCCATCTCCCAATGTAGGGGCACTTCCGGCAATGTATTCGGTTGCAACTAACCAGTGCTTTAAAGGAAACACCAAAGATTTCCTGATTAATCCTAAGGGCCGAGAACTCCCCAAAGGCGTCCAGGTAATGTAATGGGGGGAAGGGACCTCTGAGGGGTCAAAAGATAGAAAATGGTGTCATCCACCTATAGGGACACCAGATGATTAACTGCCCTCACGCTGATCCCCCATCTAGCCATGACCTTTCGATTTGGATGTCCAGAGGCTCCAATGCTATTCCAAACAGGAAGGGTGAAAACGGACACCTCTGATGAGTGCCCCTGCCCACCTTCCACAGATCTAAGCATAACCTACGGACTCGTACCCTAGACGTGGGACTGGTATATAAAAGACGCACCCAAGCACGAAAACATACACCAAACCCCATCTCCTCCAGCACCCTCATAAGATAATGCCAGTCGACCATGTTGAAAGCTTCGCCAATATCAATGGAGACAACTGCCAATTCCTCATCTCTACCCTTCACCTCGTGGAGCAAATGCATTAGCTGCCATAAGTTAATTGCGGTGCTCATGAATTCATTGTGAGATTATCGGGTGCAACCTGAGGGCCAGTGCTTTACAAAGCACCATTTTGTCCGTGTTGATCATTGTAAGTAGTCGGTAGGTGGATGGATCCGACGCATCGGAACAAGGTTTTAAGATTATAGAGATGTAGCCTTTCCACATAGACGGGGGGTGCACCCCAGACTCTTTAGCCTCTAAGTATACCTCTAACAATCGTTGTGTAAGCATGAGGGCAAAAGCCTGATAAAATTTGTTGGGGAAATCATCACTTGCGGGGCTTTCCCCCTAGACAGGTGGGCAAGAGCAGCTCTGATTTCTTCTAAGGTGTGGTCTGCATCCAGATCCTGGGCAGCAGTCTCCCCCAGACACGGAAGCTGTAGGGCAGTCAAGAAAACAGCAATGCGTTCTGGGTCAGGGGGCTGAGGATTATGGTACACCTGGTCCAAATGGGACTTAGGGATGTCCACTATGCCCCTTTGTGTGTAAACTTCCTGCCCTTAATAGGACCAAAGGTGAAGAATGGGGAGACGAGCTGTCTCCCGGTGAAGGATCCAGGCCAACAACCGACCAGTGCTCCCTATGAAGAAGATGACAATAAGATTTCAGGGTATATTTCTCAAGCCAATCCCGCACAGCTGCTACCTGCTGCTGAGTTGTTACATCCCATCGCCGCCCCTCCAGATTATCTGGGGTAAGCCGCTGAATATGTGCCAGCTTGTCCTCCTTCTGAATGAGCTCAGCCTGCAAAGATTGCCACACCCCACAAGAGAGACCAATACACCAACCCCCCAAATCACAGCCTTCATTGCCTCCCATTCAGTAGACTGACTATGTGTAGAGGACCAGTTAATCTCAAAGAAGTTGTTCAGGGCACCCGCCAACATCTCTCAGCCCACAGGGTCCTGCAACACTCCAGGAGGGATTCTCCAAGTTAACAGCGACCAAGCACCACCACCCCAATCAAGCTCGCTGCAGACAGGAGGATGATAAAATAAATAACAGGACAAATGCATCAACTTGAGGACTTTGGGGCTCAAGGGGTTGGAAATCAATATGCAATCAATGTAGAAGTATAGAGGGAGGATGTTGTGCCCAATAATTCAATTATAGTATCCTGTAGTAATATAATCCAAAATACATTTCTCGCTTTTTTTTTGTTTATTTATTGTGAACAGATCCAATGAGCCAAGACAATAAGGAACAGCCAACACGTGTTTCGCCAGCGGGGCCAATACGCCAAGGGCTTTTTCAAGGCCAAATGTCTTGTTAAAGGTCATGTGACTTGGAATTATTCGTAGTTGCAGTCTCTGCGGTCCCAGGAAAGTATGCAATCAAGTCTACTGTAAGTATCGTGAGTCGGGGAATAACAGGTAAACTCCCTCGAGGCGGGGTGGAAAGCCCTCCATATATCACAAAAGCCCAATTGAGCTGTAACCTCCCGTAGTGAAGAGGTCATCCTTGGCTTAGTGTTAGGACGTGGGGGTGGCGATCGAGGACGCTATTCAGTAGACAGTTAAAGTCCCCCGCCCACAGCACCCGCGAGTCCAACGCAGGCAGGAGGACATCCTGCACCTTCATAAAAGGACTCATCGTCAATGTTGGGCCCATAGGTGTTGACAAAGGCTACCTCAACTCCATCAAGTTTGCCCTGCAACAAAAAATAATGCCCCTTCACATACCCCTCCATGTAGGTCAGGGCAAAGGGGGGTCAGGGCAAAGGGAACTCCATATAAAGACACCACACGGGAAAGTCAAATAATTGGCTGAATAAACTTGACCCCTTCATTTCCTGGCCAGTTTTGTAGCCTTCGCATCTGAGAGATATGTCTCCTGCAAGCACGCAACATCCACACTGTGCTGTTTAAGGAGGGAGCGCATCCTGTAGCATTTTCTATAAGTCCCCAACCTCTGCAAATTCCGAGAAGAGATTGTAAGATTCGGGCTTGCTCATTATGACTTTAATGTATGTAGGTGGACAAGCACAACCACCCCCATAGTGACCCACAAAGGAACCAAACAAGCAAGTAAAACAAACTAGCTAACAAACTCCCCCCACCACGGACAAGTAAGACTAAACCATAGCATCATATAAGCCCAAAGAGATCGCTGTGTTAGGACGGACACCATCGTTACACAGCTCCTCAAAAATAACTCAACATGGAGGAGACCACCTGCTAAAAACGGAATTCCTAGATGGCTGAGGTTTGCACCCAGACCAGGCAGGAATTACCACTCTAGTCTGGGTAAGCTAAGTACATACTAAAAGATAGCCTGTGCTCACCCTCTGGTAGCTTGGCACAGAGCAGTAAGGCTTATTTTAAGAGTATAGGAAAGTGCCCTTTCTTTGCATGGGTATCCCCAATTTTTGCCTGACATCTGATGCATCCCGACTTGATGTGCCCTGGGTCCATGCCAATCAGGTTCCCAGGGCCTGTATTCTTTCCCAAAATTGTACCTTTGTATCCACAATTGGCACATCCCTGGCCACAGGCAAGCCCCTTGTAAAAGATACCATGGGTACCAAGGGCACTGTGACCAAGGAAGGCCTCTGAGCGCTGCAGCGCCTATTAAGCCACCTTTAGAGGCCCTGCACCATAATCTACACACTCTGCCACAGCAGGCTGCGTGTTTTGGTGCAGAGAAAAGTGAAGAGTCGAAATGGCACACACCCCTACCTGTCATGCCTGCAATGAACTGCCTAAGGACTATGTAAGTCACCCCTCTAGCAGGGTGCACTAGTCCTAAGGTGGGGGTACAGAGGCATGAGCCCTATACCCCTAGTGTGTCTAAGACTATTCATAGACATTGTAAGTGTAGTAAAGCCATAAAGAATATATGGTCTTGGATTTGGTCACTACGAACTCCACAGCTCCATAATGGAATTACTAAAAACTGGGAAGTTTGATGCCAGTGTGGGATTTAATGTGAAATGCATGCAGAGGGCATCTTAAAGATGCCCCCTGAAATTCGACCAGCCATGGTATGGTTCATAAATGGCTGACCGCCATTGCCACTACCAGACAGGTTTCTGGACCCCTGGGTGGAGGGCCTCCGTTCTCTGTGTCCAGAAACAAAGCCCATCCTGGGCAGGCCTGTAATTCCTCCTCCCCCAGGATGGGCAGCGCCCATGAAAGGGGAAGCTTCAAAGGCCTGCCACCTTTGGATGCTGTCCCTGCCTTTTGCTGCCCCCGGCAACTGACTCCCACCGGTTCTGACCCCCACTTGGGCGGGAGAATTGGCAGGAAATCCAAGCTAGGAAGAGAGCTGTGCCCACTGTTGCCAACCCCACCCCTCAGGTGAGGAAAGCGAGGTGAAGCACACATCTCAGTCCCCTCCATCTTAAAGATGAGGGGACTCAGCCAATTAGGAAAAGGCTCATGCCCCCTCTCACTGGAGAGTAGCATAATAGGGGGGTAACCACCCCAAGGAAGGGACTCATTGGTCACAACCTACACACCACTTTAACGCCCCTAAGTTTAGTATTTAGGGGCGACCCTGAACCTTGCCTCTTCAGATTCGAGGAAGAAAGAAGAAGGACCGAAGAGCCGTGCTGACCCAGGAAGAAAGACACAGAGGACACCAAATGACTTGGCCCCAGCCCTACCGGCCTGTCCCAACCATGACCTGCCTACAGCGAAGAAACCGGCGGGTCCAGCAGCAACAGATCCCCAGAGCCCGGAGGACCTGCACTGCACTCAACTAACAAACTCTCTCCCTTGAGCACCGGATTTGCTCAAACCAAAGACTAACCTTCAGTCCGGACTCCGCGATTCTGCATCACTCTGCACCCGGCCACCACGGGCCGAGTCCGGTTGGCCCCAAACTCCAAAGAGGCCCCCCGGTGGTCCAAAGTTGGGATCCGGTGGCCCCTGACCTCCCACAAGCTTCTAAACTAGACCTGCAGCCTTTACTTGAAGGGTCCCCCGACCACGACCGAAGGCAGTAAGACAACTGTCCCCTTGACCGAAGCGGTACATGAAGTCCGACCGCGACTGTCCCACGAACCCCAACCGCGACCGATCACAGCCATAGGAAACCGACGCCTAAGACACACCAGCCCTCGATGCCTTTCTGGCCTTGGGTGGCCCAACAAACGGTGTCCAAGCATCCTCCCACATCCCCAGTCACCTTCCCAGTCGTAGGCCGCCTCCAACAAGTCCCCCCAACCGAGCCTGCAGCTTTCCACTGAGAAGCCCAGGGACCCCGACGTCCACTTTACCTCCTGCACCTGGCCACCTCGGTGCCGTTGGTGGTGCAGTTCTTGTGTCGTCCGTTGGCCCCTGCAGTGCCGACTGCAACCTTAGGAGCTTTGCTAACGTTGGGCCCCTGCACTCTGCACCCGGCCACCCCAGTGCCGCTGGTGGTGCAACTAGAGTGCCCACCTGGACCTTGGGGAACCTTGGTCCTACCCCCGAAACCTCAACCTTGTAAGTCAAATACTTACCTTCGAGTTCGATAACCATTTTTCCTCCCACAGGGACCCATAGTAGAAGATTTTGGGTCTAGAAAGTGCTCTATGTAGAACTGCTAATGTATGGGGAAAAGTGAGCACTATTGTAAAGTAATTTGAAAGTAATCAAAGAGTATTTATTGTGTAATTCCAAGTATTCTGAAAAAGCGATATCAACCTGTAACTGTTACAGTTACAAGAACTACTGCATTTCCTTGAACAGTTGTGCATTTGCAAGTATTTATTACCTACCTGTACCAAGTCCTGCTTGGTTCTATAAATAAACCATAGGTATACCTTTTTTTATACTCACCTAATTGGTCTGGATTATGTCTCTGAGTGTGTGATATTAGCCTTGATTGAGTGGATACAATAAATGCTTAACACACCCTCCTGATAAGCCTAACTGCTCAACCACACTACCACAAAAAGAGCTGTGAGTGATCATCTAATTTAGCCTCTGTTATACCTCTGGGGACCCACTGGACTCTGTGCACACTACACGTCACTTTGGTATAGTATATGCAGAGCCAGCTTCCTACAAAGAGGCAATGTGTAAACACACACACATAGTAACACAATTAATACACCACAAAAGACTCCACACAGTTTAGAAAAATAGATTATTATATTAGGAGCAAAACAAGACCGACACAACAAAAATCCAATGTATAGGTGTTGAGATATTGAATTTTAAAAGAATAAGTGAAAAATTGCACTTAGAAGCAAATCGTTCTTTAGGGGTTACTTGAGGTCGTGCTGAAACTGGGGCAAAGTCAAAGTTCGGGCCAACTGCGATGGAGCGCCGGCTGGCTACAGGACCCACACAGGCCCCGGTGAACAAATTACCTTTCCTGGTCGCAACAGCAAGATGCGTTGTGAGATGCGTTGATGCGGGTCCCGCAAGTAGAGGATGCGTCGATTTTCTCCATGTGCTGATGGTGATGTGTCGGTTCTGTAGACGGGTGCCAGAGTCAAGAGGCATTGACCGATGCGCCGGGTTTCTCCATGCAGTGAAGGGGATGCATCGATCTCTCCAAGCTGCAGCGGCAGTGAACGATGTCTGATGCATCAATCTCGGGAGACAATGCGCTGGTTCCATTGCGATGTGCTGGATTTACTCCCGGAACCGGGTCGATGCACCGGTTCTGCCATACAGGAGATGCGTCGAAGTCCGTTTTGCAAATATCTGAGCCACTTTCAGTGAGCCAGCCACAGGAGCAGGGGTAGAGACTTTGATATCCCTGAGCCTCAAGCGACAGGAGGCACGCCAACAAGCCCTTTGAGCACACTGGGAGTGAAGCAAAGCCAGAGAGCAGCAGGCAGCAGGGCAACAAGCAGAAAAGCAGGCCTTCCTGATCAGCAGTCTAGTTCAGTCCTTTAAGCAGCACAGCAGTTCTTCTGGCAGAGCTTCAATTACAAGTCCAGTTGTGTCTGATTTTAGGGGGACAGAGACCCAGTACTTATACCCAAAAGTGCCTTTGATGTGGGGGTGACTTCAAAGTAGCTCCTTGAAGTGCACAGGTCCTCCTTTCAATCCATATCTGCCTGCCAGGCTATCTATGGGGGTAAATCAGCCCTTTGTGTGGGTACAAGACACTACCTATTCAGTGAAGTGTTACCCCCTCCCGTCCATCCTGCCCAGGCAGGGCCATCAGAATGCAGATGTGTGTAGATGGGTACTCAGATAACACCTATCCTTCCGGTGCTTGTGGCTGTCTATTGGGAATGCATAAAGTGCAACTGTCCCGTACCCCAGACGTGTATTAGAGACATGCTGCATGGCACACAGAGCAGTAAGTGCAGAGAAATGTCCACTTTCTAAAAATGGCATTGTTAAAACAGATATGTTAAATCCAATTTCACCTGTAAGGAGGATTTACCAATCCCATTCCAAAGATATAAAACATGAAGTAGCAACTAATTTCTGATCAGGAATTACCACTTAAAAGTGTATAAAGGAACTCTAAATGCTAATCTATGAGAGAAGTAGGCCTCACATTAGTGAAAAACGAATTTAGCTGTTTGCCACTACCAGGACATGCAAAACATAAAAGTACATGTCCTACCTTTTACTTACATAGTATCCTGCCCTTAAGGCTACCTAGGGCCTACCTTAGGGGTGACATATGTAGTAAAAGGGGAGATTAAGGCTTGGCAAGTGGGTTTAAATGCCAAGTCGAAGTGGCAGTAAACTGCACCCACAGGCCCTGCAATGGCAGGCCTGAAACAGGTTTGGAAGGATACTTTGTGGGTGACACAATTAGTGCTGCAAGCCCTCTAGTAACATGTAACTTACAGGCCCTGGGTATATGGTATGCCACTTTATAAGGGACTTCTAGGTAAATTAAATATGCCAATCATGTATACACCAAATATACACATGTTTAGGGAAGAAGCACATGCACTTTAGCACTGGTCAGCAGTAGTAAAGTGTTCAGAGTCCTAAGGCCAACAAAAAGATTCAACAAAACATGGAGGTCAAAAGCAATAAGTTTGGGGAAGACCACCCTAAGGATGACAGGTCTAACACCACCCCTACCCACTGCTTGCAACAGGCTAGGACCGCACACACATACAACAAGGTAAATAACATCTCTATTGGAAGACTGGTGTCACAGACAATCGGTCACACCCCTAGAGCACTCACACTTCCCATGAAGAAGGCACCATGTGCATACAAATAATCATTGTCTAAACTAGCACACTCAAAGCTGCTACCATTCCCCATCAGTGGCACTGGCGGAATATCCCCTACTACAAGGAGCTCCCCCCATCAAGAATAGCCAGCCAAATTCCCTCCCCAGTACCAGGACAAACAGACATCATGGAGTCCCCCCAGTAACAGAAAAACAACTCTAAATCTATCAAGGTGGCACAGTATCCATAACAATATAATTGTTCTGAGAAAGAGCATCCGAGGTCTCGTCTTCCTGCGAGGGCCCACTCAGCATTGTCTCCGGCACATACAGAGGCTCCACCTCCATTGTGCCATTGCCCGGATCACAATACAGCCAGTGCCCCCCGCAGCAGTAATGCCGCCACCTCTGGGGCAAGATCGCCTACTTCCATGCCACTCATTGCAGGTATGGAAGGGCTCTGCCTCACTCAAAGATCGCACTGAGGGTCCCTCCGACATGTCCAACCAGGACCACACGTCCTCAGGGCATTCAAAGAAATGCGACTTTCCCCCTGCAATGACACAGAGTTTAGCTGGGTAGAGGAGCATATATTTGAGGTCCATAGCTCTTAACCGCTTCTTGACCACAAGGAATGATTTATGGAGCTCCTGCACTCTCCGCATACAGTCAGGGTAAATTTCAATGTTTCGTTTCTCAAATTGAGGAACAGACGCTTCTCTGGCAGTTCTCAAAATCTCATCTCTATCTTTGTAATTCAGTTTTCTAGCAATGAGGGCCCTGGGAGAGGCACCCGGGGGAGGAACCGGGGCCAGCACCCTATGTGCCCTCTCCACAACAAAAAGTTCGGACAAGCCCCTAGGTCGAAGAGTGTGCCATACCCAATGTTCCAGAAAACACTCAGCAAACTGGCCCTCCACTCTTTTTTGTGAAGCCCAGTAGGTGCACATTGTTCATTCGTGAGTGACCCTCAGCACCCTCAACTCTACCGTCTAAGGTACTGGAAACCTCCGTCAATCGGGGGACCTGTTGTTTGAGCTGTCGTACCTCTGTCTGCAGGGAAGCAATGTTGGACTCTGTTTTCTCCACCTTGTCTGGCACGTTGCGGAGGTCCACTCTCAGTAAGTTCACTTCAATGGACACCCCCGCAATTTGTCCTTGAAGGGCCACTCTGGAGGTCTGAATTGCCTCCAAGAGAGCAGCCCACAAGAGCTCATCAAATCACTCCCGAGATCGCTCTGGTGCACCTGGCCATTCCTGCCAAGTGATTCTGTGGGAGGTATGGCAAGGGGTGGTATATTGGGTAAATGTATTCCCCTGCTGTTTTCTTCGGTGCCTGTCCTTCCCCATACTGCAGTTGTGGCAGTGCAAACAGTAAGCATCAAACTAACAACGCAGTCCAGGATTCAAGGCATCTTATCGCCCAGCCTGCCAGTCAGCGGTAGCAGGAAGACAGGGTGTAGTACAATCCCAGATGCCCATGTATACCACAACTGCCTCAATGAACCGGATCAAAGCAGCATGTGGGCAAAGACCAAGCACAGGTCTATAGCAGGCAAGACACAGCAACCACGAGGGTCTCAAGCACACAGGAGTCATAGTGAGGGCAAGCCAACAGTTACCCAGTAGGACGGTGATCCCCCGGAGGAGCAGCAGGGCAGGGGCAAGCTTTAATGTTCAAAGGGCATGCGCAATTTGGGAAGGTGAGCCTGTGGCCAAGAGTTCATTCCGGGTCCCACCTCCTCCTGCCCCCGCCAAAAGTCTAGGAGGTCCTAGGGTGTAGCAGGGCCCCGGCAGGTAGGTTCCCAAAGCCCCCTCACACAGCACAGACAGCCGGTCTAGGACCCACTCACCACCATCGCATCCCCGCACTTGTCACTTTTAAGGCCCGCATATCCAGCATGTCCCGTCCAGCCATGATATTCCACACTTCGCCCCAGCTGCCAAGGGGTCCTCTCACAGCTTTCCCCGTGGGCCGGAAAAAGAATAGGTTCCGGGGCCCGCTCCATAGAGCTCTCCCCAGCGTTGGATGCCTGACCCCCACTGCCTAGGTTGTCTTCCTGGAGGCAGGGCACCCCTAGGACCAAGAAGGTCGCTCCTTCTCAGCGAGTGCCGCGCGCTCCCAGCCTCAACCACTACAACAGCTTGTCTCCGTTGTTTCAGGACCTGTGATCCAGTCTCAGCCAGCCTAAGCCATGAAGGAATCCCGGAGTCCCCCCCCACGGAGCCAAATCCTCCGAACCCCCAGGCCCCATCACCAACAAAGAGGAACATTCTTACATCACAGGCCAGCCCCCCAAAATGCGGCCATTAAATAATCTGGTGCCGGCCGCCCCACCCGCTCCGACACCATTCAGAACATGGCATTGGCAGGCGAGGGAAGCAAGGCATTTCTGGGGCATCTAGCTACCCACGGGGGCCCCGCTACTGAATACTCATGGGCCCCCACGCAAGGTCTGCCCAAGAGTCATGTCCCTCCTGCGGCCCCTTTTGCGCCCTAAGTGAGTGGCAACTGTCGTCACTCTGGCCGCAGGATCGGCTGACACAGTCAAGGCAGGCAGCCTGAAACTCTCACGGGCATCCCGAGGGGGATCTCTTTGGGTCACTGTCACCCCCCCTCCTGGCTTCAGGAAGTGCGACGTCATGAGGTCCAAGCCGCATGGCCCACTGCGTCCTATCTGCCTACCAGGAAACTCCTCTGGCACAGCTTCAAGTCAGCTGACGCTCTCCAATTCATGTAGCAGATGTGGGGAAGGTGGACCGCAGCATGGCAGGGCATATTTCTAGAATGTGGCGGCAGGACAGTAAAGGATTCGGCGGTGGGCAGACAGAGCTTCCTAGGGGAACGTTCTGTAGACCATCTTGTTTGGCTATGCCCCCAACTCAAGTGCAAATTACTAACTATTTTCAACTGTTTGAAATAAGAGATAAAAAATTCACAAAGTTTCAAGCCGTGGATCAACAAGGCCCCTTCAAAAGATAGAGATACCTTCTGAAATGTTGGAACTCTGTAAGAACAGCCAAAGCCAAAGACTGGATTTCTGCCATTTGCTGTGTGACCACTAAGGAAAGAGTAATATTTGTTATGAGAAGTAAGAAGTCCTAGGAAGAAATTTGGGCTACATTTCTTGAATTATCTTCAAAAGAGTATAAACCTGGTTCTGAAACACTAGTAGTATTAAAAGTGTATAGTGACCTTTTTAGGCTAGGGTACATTGACAGCACAGTACTTAAGGCAATACCTGTACGTAAGAAATAGAATTGTTGGTTGAGAGGGGGTGAAACCGTTTTAAGCTGCAACCACAATTCTTCTCAGGGTGAAGTCACAAGCAACCCCTAAATTAACCTGTGCTCAACCTTCGTGTAGTTTGGCACAGAGCAGTCAGGCTTAACTCAGAGGCAATGTGTAAAGTATTTGTGCAACACTTCAAACAGTAACACTGTGAAAACACATCACAAAATGATCCCACACCAGTTTAGAGAATTAGAGTAATTTTTATAAGTAACACAAGACTAAAATGGCAAAAACCAATGCATTAGGACTGGAAATATGCAGTTTGTTCAGAGTTGCGAGGGTACGCGTTGAAGATGCTTGGGGCGGCCGGAGCGGTGCATTGGTTTCGAGATGCAGCGAAGCTGCGAGAAGCGCTTACCGCTTTAATTGTTTGTTTGTTCTTGGGCTTCACAGTGCGCGACTGGGGTGGACTCCCATCGTCGCTTCGAGCACCGCCTCCTTCTTTCCCTTTCCACTGTGGACGGACCAGGGTGGGCTCTTGGCTCCATTCTGTTCAACTGCAGGGACACAGTGCACACGCGTCGTGGTCTTGTCGGGTCATTATTCCCCACCTTTGTCGCCAGATGTCGTGTCCCCTGTGCCCCAGCCCGAAGGGACCACACACGGAGGATGGTGAGTACAGGCAGATTCCTTTATTTTTCTATTCAGTGCAGTGCACGCAGGCACCTCCGTCCTACTCGTGGGTGGAGGTAATGAATGCCCATTCAGCTGGGAACATCAATTAAGGAAGAGCTTTTTAATACTAGGTCAAAGATCTAAATCAGTATTAAGATTTTTAAAACAATCGTATACTCAACCTCTCTCACCGGCCCTTGAAATTTATCGGGCAAAAGCCCAAAGTGGTGCTCTGTATGGAGCAGAGATATGGGGATTTACTAATGTAAGTAAATTAACTATCTGTGAGAATAATTTTGCAAGGGCTCTCATCTCGCTACCTGTTACAACACCTCTCATCCCACTTTTTGTGACCTTGGGTTAAAGAGAATAGGCGACCTGGCAGACCTGAGACCACTGACCTATTGGCTACGCCTATGGACTACTCCACAACTAATTGAATATCGCAATTCGCTTCGGGAGGTCCTAGCACTTAACGGGGCTAAACTATTACCTTGGTTCAGAACTATCGCCAGATGGTGTAAACTATTGAACCTGATGGGCCTGTGGGAGCACCCAGAAAGGGCCACTAAACGTGACATCTTGACCCTTAAAGCAACGTATTGGAGGGTAGTAGGGGAGCATTATATAAGTAATCAAACAAGCGGACAGCTAACATCTAACTTTTTAAACATTAAATCACGCTTTCTGTTTGAATCTTTTCTTGACTTGATTTCACCCCCTTTGCCAAAAGCTTGTATATTAGGTTTAGATATGGTAATCTGCTATTGAAATTTCCGGGGAAAGAGGCGATCGGCCTAGTTTTAGACATTTGTCCTGCTTGCCGTGAAGTTGTTGAAACAGAAGAACACATTCTGTTTTTCTGTCCAAAGTATCGGCAGTTACGCAGGAGATGGATCAGACCTTTATGCCTCAATCTGGGTGCTAGGCAGCACCAGTTTGCGTTTAGGATTTTAAAAACTGACACATCAGGGCCAATAGTCTTTGCTCTTAGCCGTTTTTTATTTTCTTTCTGGCTGATCAGCAAAAATTTTTTATTAAAGGAATGATAAGATCTTTTAACCCTTTCCCTTCTTATGCTGTACATGTATTTTAAATATGAAGCTTGGTATGCATGGTTTAGCATCTCAAATGTCTGGTGGCTGCTTTAGCACTCCACTTTAGCTGACCAGGTCTTTTGCATTTATGTATTCACGTACCCTTGTCTTTTTAACCTGTTTTGGGATGTCATTTGTACTTGTGTTGAATGGTTTAATACTATTTTTAATTGTACATATATTTATGTTTTATTTTTGTACACTTTGATGGTGTTTTGTACAAATGACCGAATAAAGTTATATATGGAATGCCCAGTCTCCTGCTCCCTGACAGAAAGTGGTGTCTGGTCACCTCCCCATCTGTCCTGTGCAGGGTCCTAGTGCCCACCTGCACATGTCATTCCGACACCAGGTGCTGGGTTCAAGGTTGTTGGAGCCTTCTGTCCCTGTGTCTCTAGTCAGGATACCAGCCAACTAGCCCTTTGGAGTCATTCTGCCTCAACTGGGCTTTGGCAGAGTGGCAGAGTACCAGGGGCCTGAAGTCCAAATAGAATTAATAAGCACTATTCTCACGGGTTTGAAATAGGCAGATAACTAGGCGAGATTGCCTCATCGCTACTCTATTTGCCATGTTCCCTAATTACATTTTACTTCCAATCAAAGACCGAGAGACAATATTACCGAGCAATTAGGAGTGAACGCTTGTGTCTTGGCCTTCAGAATGAATGTGAAGGCCTCAATCTTATGCCTTCATCAAAACAGGTCAGCACAGCAGGGCAGCAGTTCCTTCAGAGCAGCAGTCTAGCAGAATGGCAGTTCTTTCAGCAGTGCAGCAGTCCTACTTCCTGGCAGAGTATTCACGGGTACAGAAGTGTACTGAAGAGGTGGTGTCTGAGTTCCAATATTTATACCTGCTACCCTTCCTCTGAAAGGTGGGAGAAGCTTCTAGAGATTTTCCTTTGAAGTCCCCAGGCATCCTGCTTTCCCTGTCCTGGCCCCAGCCTAACTACAGGGGGTATGTAGCCCTTTGTGTGAAGGCAGGACACAGCCTATTCAAGTGTAAGTAGGGCTGTGCCTAGCTCTGCCCTCTCATCCTGCCAGTGATAGCCTATCCAGGAACACCTATGCTCTTTATTGTGTGTGGCTGTATAAGAGGAATACACAAAGTCCAACTGTCATCTACACTCAGTCATGTGACCCATAGATAGGCTACAAGTACTAAATGGCTAAGACAGAAAAATGCCAACTTTCTAAATGTGGCATGTTCAAAATTGTAATTTAAAATCTGACTTTACCATGAAAGCAGGTTTGTATTTATAATTCCAAAGACACCAAACATGAACTGGTTACCTGCTCCCATTTGGAAATTACAGTTTATTAAATGTAATAAGGTAATTACAATGATGTATAATTCACGTGCATCTCCTATTTCCAGATTACATCTCTGAGAAATAATTGTTACTAGGTACCAAGTAGAGTCTTTGTAGAAACTCAGTTTGTTTATTCACCACCACCACGGAAGAACACCTTGTCTGTCCTTATTCCTTACATGGGTTGTAGACTGGGCCATGGATCCTCTACCTCTTTACATCTTGTGGTCCGCAACATCTTGTTCTACCTTGAAGACCTTCTTTCTGCCCTAAACCATGCAGATCCAAGAAAAGTTACTCATTGAGAAAGAAGTGTATTAAACTGATTGTCGGGCAAATACATTTAGTTCTGAAAGCATTTCATTCATAGGATAAGGAAATATTACATATCTAAAATACTTGCAGTAACAGTCTACAATATGTATATCACTCAAGCTAATGACTTAATTGTGCCAATCAGAAGAATATTATAACTAAAAGCAACATATATATCTACAGTATTACGACCTGTTAACCTTAGGTTGGTCTTCCCCCAATTTTTTTGCCTTCCTCCTCTATTTTTGCTGATCTCGTTTTTGCTGGCCTTAGGACTCTGCACACTTTACCACTGCTGACCAGTGTTAAAGTGCATGTGCTCACTCCTTAAAACATGGTAACATTGGCTTATTTAGTTTACTTATAAGTCCCTAGTAAAATGGTACTATGTGTACCCAGAGCTTGAAATGTTAACACTACAGGCCTGCAGCACTGTGCCACCCATTTTAAGTAGCCCTCTGTCT
This sequence comes from Calotriton arnoldi, assembly GCA_963921515.1. Lineage (NCBI taxonomy): Eukaryota > Metazoa > Chordata > Amphibia > Caudata > Salamandridae > Calotriton > Calotriton arnoldi. The sequence continues at coordinate 342,637 of CAWUFW010004157.1, forward strand.
CAAGCCTGACATTGCAGCCCATTTGTGTAGTTTTAAACTGCATTTCAACCTGGCAAAATAAACCTTTTGCCAGGCCTAAACCTTCTTTTTTAATACATATAAGTCACCCCTAGGCTAGGCCCTAAACAGCCCATAGGGCATGAAGTGCATTTAAATAATTAGACATGTACTTTTAACTTTTACTCGTCCTGGAAGTGAAAAACTCTTAAATGTATTTTTCACTACCGCAAGGCTTACCTGTCCCATAGGATAACATTGGGTTACCTTATTACATTTAATAAGTGATAACTTTCAATTCGGAGCAGGTAGGAAAGTCAAGTCTGGGCTCTAAAGAATTGTAATTTGAAGCCATCCTAATGATAAAGTTGGATTTTAAGTCGCAATTCTGAAAATCTCTTGGAAGGGAAATTAAACTTTAGTCCTTGTTACTGAGCCCTGTCCCTGTTGCATGCGGGGCTATCTCTCTTCTTATACTACAATTCTGAAAATGTAACTTTTACAAAGTTGCCATTTTCTTGTCCCAACCATTTTGTGCCTGCAGGCTGTATCCTGGGTCACATGACTAGATGTAGATGTCAGTTGGTCTTTGTGTATTACTCCCAGACAAAGAGGCAAAGGGGGAATATGTGTTGCCAGGATGGGCCGTCTCTGGCTTGATGAGGAGGCGGAGCCATCACCTACCAAACTTGCACATCATAAAGACTCTGCCTCAACACACTCAGAATGGGTTTCACACTAGTATTCTGTGTGCCCAAACAAGCTGTGGCCAGAGCAGGGAGGCAGGAAATTCCGGACACCTCTAGGGGGGAACCCTCTAGAAACACCTCCTACTTCAAAGCTATAAATATTGAACCCTCAGATCCAACACTTCAGTCCACCTCTAGACCTATGAAAGACTCAGAAGGACTGCTGTGCTGTTCTGCTGCAAAAAGTGTGCTACTCTGCTGTCCTGCTGCCTGAGTGAGAAGAATGGGACCTGTATCTTCAACCAAGGACGACCAGATTGACTCCAAGGGCTAGTTGGCCGGCCTCCTAATCAGAGCCTCAGGGAGAGAAAAGGCTCCAACCACCTTGAACCAAGGACCTGGACTCTGTCTGCTGTGAGTCTTACCCCCAAGTGACGCCACCTCAGTCCTGGATCCTTTGAAGTGGGCTGAAGGTGCTCTTCCAGTCCAGCTTTGGTACAAGCAGTGCGATGCATCGCCTCACAGTCTTGCATTGGAACTGCAGCTGTGCACTGCATCCCTGACGCACGACCTTGCAGCCTCTCTGAACCACCGCTGCGTGATGCATCCTTGATGCAGGACCTCACATCGCAGCCCGCAGCTTCTCAGAACAGCTGCTGAGTGCCCCATCCTCGACGCAGGACCCTGCATCACAGCCCCGGTATCACCGATGTGCGATGCATCCTCGACACGGGACATCGCAACCCTCTGCAACCAGGATTTAAGGTACTTTGTTCAGCAGGTCTAACTTGGTCCCCGTAGCTGGCCCATGCTCCATTACGGTTGGCCTGTACTTATGACTTTGTACCGGTCCGGCACGACCAGATAACCACAGTTGCCACTTTGTGCTTTTAAGCGCCCTTTTTACCTCAACCTTTAAAAATTGCATATGTCTGGTTCTAGTCATTGGATTTTTGCTGTTTTGGTGCCAAAAATTGAATTACAGTTTACTCTATTTATCTAAATTGGTGTGGGATTTTTCTCGTGTTGTGTTTTGACTTTATTACGGTATGAAGTGCCGCATAAATACTTTACACATTGCCTCGAAGTTAAGCCTGACTGATTTTGTGCCAATCTACCAGAGGGTTGAGCACAGGTTAATTTGGAATTTGCTTGTGTTTCATCCTGACAAGAATTGTGGTTCCTGTTTGAGTAGGGTTTCGCACCCCCCCTCAACCAGAAACCCATTTTCCTACAGCTACCTCTTAACATAACACTCATTTTAGACATCTCCTACTTACGCAACTCACAGTTTGATGCTTCTGCTAATGCAACCCCCAGTTCCTGAGTATCACCATTACAAAAATTAAATCAGATTAAAATGTTATTGTTTCAGTGAGTTAGCACCAACAGGAATTATAACATCGGTATCTCTATCATAATACAATAGCTAAAACATATTACTCAGACCCATACAGTATTACAATACTAAAACGTTTTCACAGAGATTTTATCTAGGTGAATACATGACCAATACTTTATTATTCTAACTATTAGTAGCTTAGCTTTTCCCTCAGAGATGATGTTCATTGCAGTAACAATTGATTGGACACCTAAAATTATCCATATTGGTTTTAACCATAATTTTCTTTCACTTATGAAAGCAGAACTATTTAAAAATATGTGGCTTTAAGACTCCAGTCTGTAACAACAAAATGTTATGATTTATCTTCATTCATTACATATCCCATAAACGCTCTTAATTCCAGCAGAGATATTAGCATCAGACATAAATATAAGTATTCCTATGATTGCAAATCATTAAATGTATCTAAAACTTTCTTTTAATTTGCATCACACTACTATATCATCAGGACATATATCAACTTTACTTCCTCTTTAAAATATAATTTAAATTCCAAATAATGAATATTCTCATGTGACATAGTTGTCAAACCAAGTCTATGTTACTGAGTATACAAGTGGTCATACTGGTCATTACCCTCCTTTTCATTTTCTATCTCGGCTCATATTTGGATTTTTAACTTTGTTGTCTCTTTACAAGCTCTAAAGATGTATTTTAGAATGGCTCCACCAGACATTAAAACAACTTTTTCTAGTCCAATTTCCAATGTTAATTGAGCATGCTGAGTAGATTTTGGCAAAAGAAAATTGTTCGTATACAATTTATCAGTGCCTTCTCCAGCCACTTTTCCAATTTGTTACCAAATATTAAAGAATCTTATAATATAGAGGGAATAAACTTTGCCTTAATAACCTTCAGACTAGCTCCCAGGTGGGAAATGAACGTTTATGAAATAGATGATGCATGGCAATATTAGAGACAGATGCTACACACTTTAATTGTTTACATGGGCTTTACAGCTCCCCTTGCTGTTCATCATAACCCCCAGATATTCTTAGGCACTGACATTCTCCAATATATTTATACTTATCCACCAACTATAGTTCATTATGTTATGCCCACATACCATCATTTTGGTCTTGCTTGCATTTAATAACCGATCATTTCACTCATTCTAGTTCTCCAGCACATTTAATGTCTATTGTAGGCTCATTGTGTGATAAATCCCTATCGTATCATCTGCATACTGAAAATATGTATTCTTTCTCCCTCTCAGTTAAGGTGGCAGACTATGTTTTGGCATAACTTCCGAGCCCACGTCTGCAGTATACAAACTGTACAAGAGGGGTTTGAGACCTCTATCAGTCAATATATTTCCTGTGGTATTGCCTCCTTTGCCATCACCCATATGTTGTAAACGTCTGATTGCCTAGAATCAGGCTACTTATATGCTTTACAACCTAACCAGCAGCTCACATCCAACACTTCATCTTCAACTTCTATTGTTTGCTTGAATTAAAAGTTCCCATAAATTTCTACCAGGCCTTCAACAAATCTGTATTGAAACACCTGTGGAATTTTAATACCATAAATGTTTTAGAAAGAATCCTGCGAAAAAACTATGTGAGTGCCACCTGATCAAAGCCAATCGCTAGAATCCCCTAAAATCTAAGATGAATCTGGAAGCCACAGCGTCAGCCCAGAGCATGGGCAAGGGAAAAGGGGAGAGAGGAAAACACTGGTCTGTAGTTGCATGATGGTACTGCTTGCAGATTGAGTAGCCTTGGGGTAATATTCTTCACAGATGCAAACACCACCTCTATAGGAGCAGATGAACAGACAGTAAGCATAACATATGAACTACAACAAGTACTACAGCAGGGTCTCAGTAAAGCACTCAATGAATAACTCACCCACCTCCTCCTAGGTGGATGCTCTGAAGAGCTAAAGGAAGGCCAGGAACCAACCTTGGGCCTGCAGGAGGATGCCGAGGTGAGTCCGCAAACAAGCACAGTAAATACGGGAAAGGAAACAAGCAGGTATTAACCAGCAAAAGGAAGAAAATAACAAAGTGGGGGGAGGTCAAGGAGCAAAACCAAATGCAAACATGAGAAGTTGCCAGGGTCTTAACACAGAGAATTTCACTGTTTTTTTTACTGTCACTGCCCTTGATGATCTCAGAAGTGACCCAACAAAGTGAAAGTATAAAGCTAGGTGTTAGCGCAAGCCCTTAGTCTCCGCCCTCTCAGATGCCAAGCCTCAGTATCCCACATTTGCCAACAATGATTTCACCTTGTAAAATGGGCTTGCCTCTTGTTTTGCCTGATGCTATCATGTAGTGCATAAAACATCTTGCATGAGCTTGATGTTGCAGCGGGATCCATTTACAGTTCACCCCTCTTCCGGGTATCTTTGCGTGCAGATAGCCCTAATATGTTAACACTAACACCTACACTCATTATCCTCTGTCACCCTTATTAGGGCACATTTAAAAAAAACTGTGGTTTGGTATCAGAAGCATTGTAGCTCAGGACCATGCAACTTTACTGGTGAGGGGAGTCACCTAACCTCCTGGCAATTGCAGCCGGCCAGTAAGAAATCATTTCTTCTGAGTCCATTCGCAGGCGTATTGATTTTGGACACCCAGTCAACTGCAATAGACAAAATTGCAATTGTTTCCAATTGCGTCCTGGAACTAGGTATTACTGTATAATGTTTTCTCTTGGTTTTTGTTGATATTTTTATTTAACTTGTGGAATTTCCATTTTTTACCACTAGATATATATCCAAAAGCCTCAACTGGATGGAATCCCTTTACAGTTTAAGCTTCCTTCTGCATTCTGCATCTTTGACTCAACCATCACCCTAAAGTAGCTTAGGCCTGTATGTATTTCTAAAGAGGAAACTATTATTAAATATATTAGTAATGTAAAAACAATACTGATAATTGTAATAATAATAATTCTTGTGTAAAGTACTCCCTATTATACATCATCTGGATATTTATACGCATGGTAGGGAACTTTTGTAAGCCTCAGGGATTGCAAGGTGATTTGCAGTTTCTATTATGATTCATAATAGGGGAGGGAGCCTTTATTTCTTGTAATATATGATGCTGTCATCCACTATCACCTTCAAACCCTGCAGGCATGATACATGCCAACAGTCGGGAGGAGATTCCAGACTTTTGAAACATAACATGTGTATTGTGCATTTTCAGCCTGAAGGGTACCTTAGTGCTGAAATAACAGATGTTTATTGTTACCCAACTCTTTGGTACTCATTTTATTAAGTCCACTGAGCAAACATGTAACATTATTTTTGCTTTCTCCCTCTTAAAAAAATCCATGGATGCCAATACACCTGATTCAGGCAGCAGACTTCTGATTTTTTCCCGGTTTCAAGGAAGTAGGATATTACAGCCATCGGAAATATAGGCAATATTCCATATCATATCAAAGCATACAGTAGGTAGAGTACAGTTGTTATTTCGGGTTTAGTTCTGGGGGAGTGGCAAAAGAAAAACAATTACATACAGTGTCCATTAGTACAGTCCCGCAGTGAGAGAATAGGAATCCAGCCTTGTACAATACATCAAATACATAGATAGAAAAATAAACTTTAGTGTGGTTCTTAATCCTGGCCGACCAGCGGATCACCTGCCTCACTAGATGAAGGCGAGGAGTCGGCCTGCAGATTCCTGATCTTTGAAGAACCACAGACAAATGTCCCGGGCCAGCTCTATGTCTTTTGATAATTGTTTTATAGGGATTCGGCTCTTTTTAAATTTGGCCATCCCATCAGCTATTAAAGCTGCCAGCTTTCCCATGACAAAAATATGCCATAATTTGGATCACCACATATTGTGGAGAGCCTCTAGGTTTCGGTTGCTTCCATGCATGAGCTTTTGTCAGGCGAGCTGCGAGAAGGAAATGTGTGAAGAGTTTACCCCTGTGCGTAGTTAAAAGGTTTTCCGTCTCCTCCCATATATATCCTAATAACAATATCAGAAGATTCTTACGTAATTCAATGGCAACTATCATTTTAATTTGTTCAAGTATCTTTGCACAGAGGATCTGGGCCTGGTCACAATGCCACCACATATGTGTGATAGACCCTCTCCAACATGACTCTTGAGAGCAAAACATTGCGTGGAGTCTAGTTGGGGTGAGATACCATCAGATTATAATTTTATAGCCATTTTTTACGCTGTGTGAAAATAGATGATTTTGTGGCACGTGCCTATGTCATGTATGCATCCACCAATCACCAGTGATTTGTAGAACTATTTCAGCCTTCCATGCCACTAAGGATGGTTTCACCAGTTGAAGTCCGGAATTTGGGAGACTCCAAATTTTTTTGAGCAAAAACGGCTTTATTTTAGATGTCTCCGGCCTAAAATTGTCTCCACTTCAATGTTAGTCAATTGGGAAAATAAATTCCCCCAATGATTTTTTTTAATGAATCTATGTTTTTCCTGTTTCCAAATGTTGGCATACACGAATCTTCTGTACTTCAATGTAAATTAATGGGGAAATTAAAATCCCCAATTTATTGTTCAAAATCTATATCTTATCTCTAGTTTCTAACTATTTGCACCTATGTCATGGCGCCTTTAATGCAAGAAATGTTCCTCGTCCATAATATATTTTGAATAAGTACTGTGAAAATAGCATATAAATATGTAGCTCGTATTTGCTTTTGTAAACAAATATTTAGGCAGTTTAATCTGTTGGGTCACTTTCAAACTGTTTTGACGAATGTAAAATGCTGGTAGATTCCTGCACTCTTGTTTGGAACTCCAGCAACACATTAAATGAACATAAGACCGTAAAACTTTCTGTTAACGACAGTCACCTCTGATCATGTCATAAATACCAAGTTCACGTGAATAGAGTGGGAAATGTCCTGCAAGGTCTAGCTGCAGGTAATGTTGTAACGATGGCTCAACAGCAGCATTTTCAGATGTGAACCTACTTCCTTCCTACCTACGTTTGAAAATGGCCACCGCGTGTGCACGAGATCTAAAGAGCGCGTGAAATAAATGGCGATTTAGTCCTTCTTCTGCTTCGACGTCGCATCATTACTATCCGGCTCCTGTCATTCCCTTAAGGGCAGTGCTTCAAGTTCGTGTAGTCCCGGGTAGGCGGGGCTGCATGCCACCGCCAGGCACCAATCCTAGCTTTCTCCAGTCTGTGCGTTTAGCTCCGTGGGGCAGTGTATCTGAATACTGTCAAGTTCTACTCTGCAAACTTGCCTTGCTCTTTTCCCATGGCTGGCGTCCGGGTGACAGCGCTGATCGGCCGCGCGCTTAACAGGATAGTATGTTGTAGTAAACCCCTAGTCAGCGACCCCTGGCGACCCCTTTCGCAGATGAGAAACAGAGGAGAGCAGAGCCTCGAACAGCCAGGTAACCTCTCGTGGCTACATTTATTCTATTTTGTGAACACCTTATGAGCACTGAGTTCCAAGTTTGTTGATTTGGAAAAATGCATTTCAGTGCTTTATTGATATGCTCTCCTGTTGAGATCTAATGTTGTTCCAATCTACAGTCTTTCATGAGTGTGCACATCGAATTGCCATACTGCACTGCGCTGGGTGCAGCATTTCAAAACCTGGGTGGAAAGGTTTAATAATAAGAAAGCAAGGGGCAAAGGTCGCCTGCAGTTCTGCAAAGCTGTAATGGAAGATGCTTAATGTAGAAGATAACTCTGGATTTTACAATGACACCACTACGTGGAGCAGTTTGTCTCATGCAGGTGCATGAGCACTAGTTACACACCTTAATAACCACACAAACGTTTTCTAGCAATTCACACCATAATCTGTGCCAAACAAAACATAGCATGTACAGAAAGAACAGTGTTTCTACATGGATTTGTGCATTGAAGACATCTGACGCTTGACAAATCATTTATTTTGAGTAGCAAGTATCGGGGACGGTTGTAATAGGTAAAGAGTATTTATTCAGTGGCTACGAAACTTACTGACTAGCAGTACTCTGCGCAGCTGTTTGTATGGTTTATGCCATCGTCTTTTTCCCCTTTGTACTTGTTTTAAAAATATTTAACGGAAAGCAGGAGGCAAATGGTTACATTTGCTTTTTATGGTAAAATTATATTGAGGAGGCTTCTTTACTATCTGAAGAGTTGTTTCTCTCTGTAAAGTAATTGTTACATGCAATTTGTGAGGCCGTGAAAAGTGTTTTCTTATGTCAATTTTGCTGTACTGAGATAATAAATTTAAATTTCATATTTTCATTGTAGTAATAAATGTGTGTTTATTAGTACAGTTACGCTAAATAGTATGTTATAGGGCCTCATTTATTTTTACTGCTGTAGTATAAAAAATGAAGGTGGGATTGGCTATACTTATTTCAAATATATTGCCCATTATTGTTAAGAGAACCTGGACCAAATCCCCCACCTACCAGTTGGGGTATATAATAATTGACCAAAGACATGAGCTCATGTTAATCAATTTCTACAATAATGTCCTTAACAATACATGCAGCTGGGCTGTTATAGATCTGGGAAAAGAATTAGATACCTTCTTGAATAAAATGGGACCAAACATTTTGTACTTGTGGGCGGGGGATTTTAATATAAGTAGATGCCAGAACAAAAGTGTCTCAGCCTGCGGCCATCTAAATTGTTTTGGGTCTGATCCATCTCACTTTTCACACGATCCCTATGGGAATTCACTATGGGCCTGATTCTGATGCGGTTAGGAAGACCTCCTAACGGCATTTGCTCTGTCCGAATCGGAACGTTTCTTTGCGACCGACTCTTAAAGATTTCCGACCGACCAAGTATGATGCGAGTTAGACGTTAGGAATAGCCCAATCCGAACCCGACGGCATTTGGAATGACCGAGCCATACGGAGCAGAATCGTACGTCTCTACGGGCCGTGTTTCCAAATGACCGAGTACGATGCTGGATTTGGACAGCCTTTCTGAATCGTGCCGTCCAACTCGAACCGGCAGTCGGAATCAGACTTTGGGAGCCGGTAGTGGGCCCCCCTGTACCCAGATCCTTCCCACTCGGGCCCGTGGGGGTACCCATGGGTCCCCCCTTACCAGCCATGCACAGTGTGGCAGGCACCAGGGGGTGCCTGCCACAGGGTTCCTGATTTTCCCCAGCCACCCCTTTCTTCAATGGGAGCCTATGCATTCGGTCGGAACAAAGGCTCCCATTGAAGTCAATGGGAGTCCAACCAAATCGTATCTGGAAGCATCTGAATGCATCGTACACGGTCGGTTGGACTCTCCCAATCTGATTCGGTCGGAAACCATTCCCAAACCCATTTGGTCGGGAAGCTTTCCAAACCGCATCAGAATCGGGCCCTAAATGAGCTGCTATATAAATATAATCTAGAAATAGTTGATCAGGAGTGGGGAGAAAATGGCCTTATGCTGGCCACCTTCTACGCAGGGGCGGCTTCTCCGTTTGAGCGGAGGAACGTCACCCCACTGAAATGCCCCCAGAGAGAAAAATAAAATGGTAATGAAGTTAATTAATTACCATTTTATTTTTCTTCACCTCGTCCCGAACTGAGTGTTAGGACGGGTGTGGGGCTGCTGCTGAATGACAACAGCAGAGAGAGCAGGGCACTTTAAGTTTAAAGTGCACATATCTTTTTGTCCGGCCGTCTTGCGACAGCCAACCACACATGGGTACTTTAAACCTCTCTAACCCAGCTGTCTTAAGACAGCTGGGTTACAGAAAGCCTAAGCCTTCAGAGCGTGGTGGAGTACCGAGTGACTCACCAATCCTAGCACTGCTCTCATGCTGGTGAAAGCAGCGTTAGGATTGGGGAAGGGAGTTTGGAGCCTGCCTGCTTGTCTGCCTTGAGGAGAGAAGTTCATCGAGGAGGAGGAGGACGTTGTGTCGCGCTCGCAGGTAAGTTGTTTTAATTATTCTTTTTTTTTTTTAATGTCCCACCCGCCCTACGACCCTCGGGACATGCCAGCCGCCACTGCTTCTACAGTAACGGGAGTACTTCTAATATTGACCATATGATTATCTCAGCGAAAGATGTAAGATTAATTAACCATCTTAAGATAGAATGTACAATGTTCAGCGATCATGCTGTGTTAGCCTTGTCCTTAAAATTTCTCTACAAAAGATCGAGGTTCAGGGATCAGTACTGCCCATTGAAACCTTGGGGAAAAGTGGGGTTACAATAAAATGGACTGGTGTAAATGAATCCAAATTCCTTGAAATGTTCACCCTGGAGGAATGGGACTCCTTTGTTACCTGCACAGAATGGGGGTAGGACCATGACAAGCTGGTGGAAGCCTCTTGTAATATTACAACAGCCATTTCAAATAATTTACACAGGCCAGCCAAAAATGCAGGGAAGAGAAGAAACGACCCAGGGTGGTTTAATTCTTACTGTACTAGTGCTAATCAGGCCCTAAGAAAGGCCTTACAAGAAACCCCAAGAAATAGGGTAAAAATGAAAGCACTAAGAACAAATTACAAGACGGTGTTAGCCATTAGAAAGAAGGAACTCCAGAAGTAGGCTTGGGTAGATTTTGAACAGGCTGCAGAAGCATGTGACAATACTTTATTCTGGAAAATTATCAACTCACCCTTTCTTAGAGAGAGCTCTTTACCTACTCTTGATGTCTCCATCTTACCAGACGCCTGGAGCACACATTTTGGAGCCATTTTTAACCCGGATGTTGATGACATTAACGCCCCATTCGATGTGTTAAACATAGTAAATTATAGGCCTATGGAGCCAATCACCATGGAGGAGGTCAGTGCAGCCCTAAAGAGCAGTGCCCAAGATAAAGCCCTGGGACCCTATGGGATTCCTGTGGATGTTTTTAAGTCATATCTCTCCCTATGGGTCCAGATCTTGACCTAGATTTTTAATGCAGCGGCTAATGGCCACTTTCCGAAAACTTGGTCTGACAGTGTGATCATGATCATACCCATTTTTAAAAAAGGGGACAAAAATGGTGCAAGGTGCTATCGGCCTATATCGCTCCTAGACTCTTCTGTGAAAACAATGGGAAGAGTGATCCTTGCAAGATTGGAATCCTGGGTCCAGGAAAAAGATATTCTAACTGAATCATAATTTGGGTTTAGGAGGGATATAGGCACTGTGGAACAAGGAATAAATCTGTATCTTATTATCAGTAAATATACGTTGGCAAGTGAGGGGCATATCTACCAGTGGCGGCTGGTGACATTTGAAAGTGGGGTGACGTAAAAGTTTTGGATGAGTGGTTCCTAAACAAATCTTCCTCTGTGATCTCTCCTCTGGCATCAAAATATATTCTATGAGCCTACAAATGAACTATTTTTATTTCTTTGCTCTAGACGTATGGATAAGGACGACATGTTTTTGCACTGTAATGTGTTTTTATATCACAGTGTGTGATGTGCGAGCATTGAGCACTTTCCTTTCACTTATTTTCGATGAGAATATTGCAGCCTTAGGATCTTAAAAAACCCGTTTTATTTACATTAATTGTATATCAAGTACTCTGTGGATGATTAGTTGAAGGGACCATTGTTCTTTTTAACAAGACAAATATTGAGGTAAGCCATCTTCAGCTACATGCCAAGAATATAGCACAACATCTTAAGACTTAACAAGTTTACACCTTCACTCCAACAATTCAGCAAAGAACTATATATATATTTGTCAAAGAGCATCGAATGTGTTGTCAACAGGTGCTCCTCGACTATCTAGGTCACGTTCACATGACTTCATCTCTCCTCTGTCAAGGCATTTGTACAAGATATTGCATCTTCTTCCAAACTGCCCTTAATTAGGTAAACAGCAGGAGTGCCACGTCAAGCATGCCCCAGAGCAGCGCAAAAACAGACTAAATATGTATACAGCACACAGTGCGCGCACACACTCGCTAGAGACAGGCACCAGAAACGCACTCACAGCAGAGAAACACAAACCAGAAATGACACTACACCAACAGAAACTGAATTCTAGTGGGCAAAAACACACTGCTCAGAGATACTACCGAGTGACAAGGAAGAGCATTAACTAACAACCAAAAGTGACGTAACACAGACAGGCATGGCATACACATCCATCAGGCAGTCAAGAAACACTAATAGACACAAGCAACACAACACAGCACAAAAGCGACAGAAGGATTTGGCACCAACAGAAACGGTGATACAAACGATGCACAAATTAAAACGTTAATATTATCAGACACAAGTTAATACTACACGAAGCACACAGACAAATGTATAAACAGACAACACGGATAAAAATGTAATGATAAACACGACACATTAAAACAAGCACAAAACTAAACTTTGCTGACAGAAACACTTCCTTGGTAATAAAATATATGGCTAATTTAACTGCCCACCTTTCTCCAATCTGTGAAAATGACTGTTCAATCGATAGCTGTTTACAACAGACTCCAAATATCGACCTTGGCTGCATGAGCATCCTACGTGCTTGCTCGAGCCATGCCTGCTCGCTCCCTCGTGCACCAGGCATGGGACTCCTCAGTGCCTGACGTCCCCAGCCATGCCAGTTTCCTTCCCAGTCTGCCGGCCGCACCTGTTTATAGGCAACAGAATATTTCTGTATTTGTGCTACCATCCTTTTCCTTTCTTTTGGTCCTGGTGAAACGCTTGTATGGTAGGCATCATCTCTCGTCCAAGCCGCAAAATCATGTTAAAAAAGCAATTGCTCTTTTATTTGCACCAGGACAACTTTATGTTAACTGGTCCTTTCAGGGTTAAACACTTGACTTCACTGAGGTCAAATGTAGGTCGCATTAATTCATCATCAAATAGTGCACAGTTAGAAATGGATGGTATGTGGATCGCAGTGTTCGGCTTGATAAAACCTGGATGGAAAGGGGATTGTTATTCCTAATAATATTGTGGGGAAAGGTGTTGTTCCATCGCAGTTAAGAGTAAATAGTGATTTTCGTTCAAACTCCGATAGGTGCAAAAGTTCCCACTCCACGTTTGTGGGCACCACACCGAGCCATATGATGCCAACTTAGGTCTTATAGGTGCTGCAAGACCTAGGTATGAACTTTGAGCAAGAGATGACGATGCTATGCCCCCCTGCTCTCCAGATCATGTCAGTTTCATTGAGTGCCCGCTACTGAATAGTTCACATTTCAAAGAGCTCTAAATATTTTTGTGAGGGTCAAGAAAATTAGACGACTTGCACAGGATCACAATTCGCTCAAGATGGATGTCCAGTATTAGAACCCGAGTTTCCAAGACTGGAAATCAATAGTGTAGCCATACGCCCGCATCTCGCAAGCAAAGCGATTGTCACTAATCACTAAACGTCCTCTCACAGCGCAGAGTGTGCAAATAAAGGACGGTGACAAAAATCCAAAGTGACTTTGCGAGGAAATAGAAAGGAAACTGCCCGGCACACACCTCTTCCTGAAGCGGGGCTGGCTTCCTTCTTCCTGCGGCCTCTCTTGCTGACATTCTGCTGAACGTAAAAAGCATAATTCTACTTGAAACAAAGAACTGAAGCGAAGGAAAAAAACAGCCATTCATTTTCTTGTATCCTGACAAGGTCCGCGCCGCCTCGGGTCCGTTCTGGCGCCTAGGAACAGCCGCATCACTAGTGGCAAACCTCTGTCAGCCAATCCTGGCGCTGCTGGCAGCGCCAGGATTGACTGAGGGCATGGTTACTCTCCGCTTGCCTGCCCATTAGGAGAGCGAGGTTTGAGCCTTTGCTCAACCTCGCTCTCCTAATGGGCATGCGCCAGCCACAGCAGACACCAGTACGCATGACTGGGCACGGGCGAAAAATTCGCTCACCTTGCCCACTCATGCGCACTTGTGCTGCTGCCTCTGGTCTGACAATCATGTCAGTCAACATGACACGGACCGCCCACCCCTTCAGACTGAAGGGGGTGGGCGGTCCGACGTCATGCTGACTGACATGATTGTCAGTTCTCTCGGCGTCTCTGAACTTAAGTAAACTGAGAGTTTACTTAACGTTCAGAGACATCGAGGGAGCAGCTGCGGGCGGGGGGGCAACGCCCCAGCGCCCCAATGGACCCACCGCCCCTGATATCTACCTATGTTTTGCAGATTTGTCCTGCTCTTTTGATCTTGTAAATCATGCAAAACTATAGCAGGGTCTAATAGAGATGTGGCCCACATGATATTGTATGCCACCTCTCCTAGCTGTATGCATACTTGACAGCCTCTATGCATTATGGTAGTAATGGGAAGCATACAGGGAAATTTTGGGTGACCTGGGAGATAAGGCAGGGGTGCATGCTCGCACCCCTGTTGTTCTCGCTATATATAAATGGGGTGGACAGCCTATTGCAGACTGCAAAGGCGGATGCACCCAAGGTGGGTTCCTGTATCACTCCGATTCTGATTTATGCAGACGATGCAGTACTGATATCCTGGACTGCAATTGGCCTCCGGCGATTAATAGATAACTTTGTAACATTCTTGGAGAATCGAGATTCAAAACTGAATTTAACTAAGACCCATACCTTGATCCGTGGGAAAAAGATAAGACAGGGTAAGAGCCATTTTGCCCGTGGTCAAAAACTAGTCAAATTAAAAGCTTTTAGTTATCTGGGCATTGTTTTCTCACAGAAAGGGGACTGGTCATCTCACTTGGAAACTGCCAAATTAAAATTTATAAGGGCTACTGCAGCTGTATTTTGCTTCGCTAAAAAAGTCTGAAGTAAGCCTATTAAAGAAATTATTAAATTATACAGAACTAAATGCCTCCCTGTAGCTTTATATGGTTCTCTTGAATGGGGGAGGGAAAAGTGTAACCCGCTACAGGTGCACGAAAACATCTTCACACGTAGGCTTTTGCCAGTGCCAAGTTCGACCACCCCTCTCATTGTCCATATTGGGTACTTGAAGGATACTATCCATCTTAGTACTCTGACAAAATGGCATAGTAAGTGGACAAACCAAGTTTACCAGGGAGATCATTAGGGTCTGCCTGGGTTTGGATTATTTTGATAAAATCCAATGGATTCAGTATGTAATAACCCTTCTCCATAAACTAGGGGAAAATGTAACCCTTTGAAACCCCAAAGTATCCTGTAATTTAGTAAAAAGGAAATAAAATCTATCATGTTGGGGAAAAGGGATATGAGCAGAAAACATCAGGAAAAAACAAAACCTATGATTGAAAGGTATTGTAAGGGCCAGTCTCAGTTGGGAATCCAAGGCTACCTGGTAAGTGTGAAAAACACTTACGATAGGTTCCTACTGACAAGTTGCGCCTGGAGCTGTTCCATTATTTTGTGGTCTTCCTTAAATCAGATTTATGGCCCCAATGTTTACCGAGATGCCAGTGCGATGGAAAGGCAAAACAGTTTATAACCCACTTCATGCTGTTTTGCAAATTTTACTGTGACATCAGGTTTTCTACACTACGCCCTCTATTTCAATCACAGGGTGTATATTCATCACCGCGAAGCCCTTATTTTTTTGGAAAATTGGTCAAATATGCATATGTATTGCACAGTTCTTGCTTTCATTAAGAAAGCTCTTCGTAGGCGTAAATCTTGAATCCATCTAGATGGCTTACGCTATGAAGATACTTGAATCAGATCTGATATATTACTGCTAGCACTTTAAAGTCCCGTTATTTATCTTTTGTATAACTATGTGAAAGGCAGCGAGTCTTCTAAGACCCTCAATGCTGCCCGGTGCAGGGTTCCACCTCTAATTCACTTTGGGTTCGCTATCAAAATAATGAGGCAAGCGCTGGAAACTGGAAGATAAGAAAAAGGTTTTTATTTCTCATGAGGAGATCACGTCAACTGAGACACCGGGATGTCTGAGGGAGGTGTTCTGCTGATAACTCCTTTGGCTCTTCCTTTTATACAGGTTTGACACAATGCATTTGTTTGATCAGCATGGTTACACAAGCTTGGGGTCCCCGCCCGGGCAGGTTGTCACACAAGCCCAACAGTAATTCTCTTCCCACCCAGGTCAAACAGACAATCTTATCTTGCAGCTAGACCTTGCTTCAGGGTCTAAAACATGTGAGACCGGTCAGATCTAAGAGTCCGTTCTGTTGATAAAAACAGGTCCCATTGTTGGTAACAACAAGTCTTGCTGTTTGCAGTGCAATAAATCATGTTGCAAGAGTCTTTGGTGTTTGGAACCTGTTTGTGTAACTAGGTGTAGTGAGGGGTAGAGCGTCCAAAGGCTTGTCTGAAAACAGGGATGAGAGGAAAAACGAGTTTGTGGCAGCAAGTGGCGCTGAGGTTTGTTGTGGCAATAGAGTTTATAGCCCCCAGCACAGTACCAGGTCGGTCAGAGGGATGCTATTAGGGCAGGGTGAAACAAAGGTGACCAACAGAGTACAAAATGGCTGTGATAGATTAAAATGACTGTAACTTATGTGCACATAAAATTTCACCAGACAAGATGGCGCAGGTAATGTTCATAATTGTCATTTTGCTTTTAACAGTGGCCCCTTTGAACATAACTAGCCAGCTTGTCAGTCTATTTCGATCTCCATAATGTCCTGTATCTCTTGATCATACATTACTCTCATTTTTGTTAGCTGAGTGTCCATAGTCTTAGGGTGCAAGGTAGTTATGCAAACATAACACAAAGGTGGTATACAGTGTATACCCAAACAACAACCACATATTGTCAATACTGGGACCAAGAGAATCATTGATATTTTCCAACCCCACTCCTTCAAGATGCCCCAAAGCCAACTTCCAATTGTCCAAGTCTCTGATCCTTGATGAATTTCTGAAGATAGTCTATGGAGATGTTCGATTGCTTCATAGACAGAAGGTGAATTATCAGGCTGCGTCGAGGAACTGTGATGAGGCAGAGTCTGCTTGATCAATGTCTTTAGAACGCTTTTCTCGATGATGCTCTGCAGGGGCTGTGTAGGTTGGTGGCAAAACAAAGGCGATGTAGCACGTGCCCCCCAGTTTCCTGGGAGCCAGGTGTAGGCTTTGGTTCCACAAACAAAGTACATATTGGGTGATGCAACAAGCGCTGGGGGTTGGCAGTGTTCAAAGTCCCCACAATGCTACAGGTGCTGTGACCCACATTCTCAGTCCCACGGCCTTCAATGCATACAAGGCCAGAGACGTTCACCACAGATAGGGCCACAGTCAGTGTTGCAGCAGTTCTTTTCTTCAGGTAGGAAAATGTGGCTCTGTTAGGATTATTGAACACTTGCATTTCCACTCGTTCTTTGGAGGGGACATTAATCTGGAATGTCGCATTGAAGGTGTGAGGGCAGAAGGGGCGGCTGTCCTTCCTGTTTTGTTTCGCCAGAACTCGTTGTAGAACTGGGCGATTGTTCCGTCGGAAGTGGCATTGTCTTTGTAACTTTCTTGTAGGAGCATCATCCAGGCAAGGCAAGATCCGTGAATAGAAAAGGGCGAAGGGATGAAAGGGATGGAATGTTCAGTGGCATGTGGTAACAGCCCACAGACCCAACAGTTGGTAGCATTGGTGGCAAGATTGTGCTGGTGCAACATCTGCACGAAAGAATTATTCCAGAATTCTTTGCGTCGTTCTTGGAGATGTGGCGGTAGTGATACCAGGTAGTGTTCTTTCTTGGTGGTTGGTTGCATGGTGGGTGACAATGTTCTGTATGCAGGTGCATTCTCTTCAATGATCCAGAGTGCGACCATTAGCAGGAGACAGGTGAGAAATGCAGCTACAAGTGCAATTGTCTTTGTGCTGTGCAGGTTAGCAGTCTTGGTGTCTTGTGGTTTTGCAGGTGTTCAGTTTCTTCCATCATCTTCGAGGAGCTCAACAACTGTTAGGACCACAGACTTTTGTCTGGCGCTTTCCTGGTAGCGTTGTTTGACTGTGCTACCGATCTGAGACCTTGACTCAGTTAGTGGCCTGGTCGTTGGAGCTCCCTCCTTTCGTCGATCTTAGGTTGTACCCTTTCCTGGATGGCACCGTGGGGTCGGGAAATTCTGATAGTTCAAGGGTGTCTTCTTGTGGGTAGCAACTCAGAGCTGGTCGGTCTCTCGCGAGTACTTCCTCTTGCACCTCCACCCCTTCACAGGTTGCCAGGGTTGGAGGGACTCGTTTGCAGTGATGGGCATGCAGCCAGTTCCATTTTCCTTTCACTCGGAGGGCAGTTCGGGTGGTGATCAGGACTTGCCAGCGGCCCGTCCACCTAGGCTCCAGATTCTTCGTTCTTTGGAAGTTGCGGATCAAACATGGTCGCCTGGCTTTATTTCATGTCCCGGGCCCCTGGATACGTCAGGCAAAGCTTGCTGCACCTGTTGGTGGAAAATTGTTAGCTCGTTTGTCAATTTATGCAAGTAATCTGCGTAGTTCTGTCTCCTGCCGTGGCTCGGGCAGTAACGTCTGCTAGTGCATTTCCCTGTCCAATGAGATCAGTCACTTTCCTATGTGCTTGGCATTTTATCACTGCTAACTTCTTGGGGAGGAGGACTGCTTGCGTCAAGGCGGAGACTAAATCTCCATGCAGGATGGGTGTACCGTGTGAAGTCAGGAACCCTCTTTCTTTCCATAAGATCCCAAAATGGTGAACAACCCCGAAGGCATATTGGCTGCCGGTGTATATGTTAACTGTCGTGTCAGTCGCTAAGATCGGTCGGGACAAAGGGTTGGTGGAGGGCGTACCGTCAAATCCTATTGAGGTCACATGTGAGCCTGACAAGGGTGCCCTTGGAATCAGTCGTTTGGATAGTGCACTACGTGTTGCTCCTGTGTCTACCAGAAATGGCGACTTTGTGCCCAGGACCTCAGTGGTAACATAAGGGCCTTGCTGATCAACATAGAGCTCGACTGGATCCCTCCCTTGCCCCTGGCTGTCCTATGCAAAGTCGTACGTATTGTCATAATCTGTCTGTTGGTACTGATTCTGTTTGGGATGGTCAAATGTGTTCACTCTTCCTGGCCTTTCCTCGCTTGCTTCACTCGTGTACCCTCTCCCACGTCCTCTTCCTCTCTGTCCACTTGCTATTTCCTCGCCCCTCTGCCCCTACCAGCTCCTAACAAAGCCGGGCATTGGGTTTTCCAGTGTCCATATTCTTTGCAAAATGCACATTGATCCTGTCCTAGGTCTTGGCGTCCTACATATGATGTCGATGAATTGTTACTAGGTGGCTGTACTCTAGGGGTATTCTGCTGGTATCTTCCCCTATATTGCTCCCTTCCTGTATTCGCCCCCCTGGAGTTGTGCTACCATTATCCTTTCCTTCAAGTCCTTCTTTTTCCTTTCTGTAGCCCTGTCATTTTCGTTTTTCTGATGCTCATAGTACTGGGCCATTTGGAGAATGGCTGCCGGTTTAGATGCTGCCCAACTACTTTCGCTGGCTTGTAATTTCTGGGATACATCTGGCAGTTGTCCTTTTACATAGTTCTGCACAAATAAGTGGTGTCCGGTTGCGGTGGACATGTCTTGTCCACTGTAATCGGAGAACACCGTTTCAAATCTGGAGAAATACTCTGAGACATCCTCTTGTGGTTTCTGGCGGCACGCGGTTACTATGGACCAGTCTATCTTTTTCTCTGGGATCAGCGTTTTCACTTTCTGCACTATTTTGTCAGGGAGGTCCAATATTGCTTTAACCGGTTTTTGACCAGGGTTCCGCTGTTTATCTAGTGTGTTGAGTTGTTCCCAGGTATGACCAAGCAGTTCGGTATGGTCTATTTTCCTAATCTGTTTCCACACATCTGCTGGCAAACATAACCCGAAGAACAAGACTATGTCGGCAAGTGTCATTATTGTTGATCCCAGAGCGGTACCTAGCTCGGTGTAAAGGCGGTGGGGTTCTTTCGTAAATCCGGTAAAGATTTACGGAACGTCAAAATGTCCTGTCTGTCCCATGGTTGATACACCCAATTGTAGACCACCCTTCCTCTAGCATCTTGATGGTTCATATCGTCATGAGTCCCTTGTCCTCTAGGAGGTACCCAATAAGGGGCAGCTTCTTTTATCGGCATCATGCTATCTGGTTTTTCCACCGGGGTCCTGCTATCTTAGATGTCCTGTCCTTATCTATCCGTCCTTGTTCCACGAGGTGACGGAATACCTCCAGTGTGGATGAAAAGAGTTCTGTAACATCGTTATCGCCTTCATCTCCGGTGTCTACCTTCCTATAGAGAGCCACCAGTCGCTCGGGCCCTACATCTTGGTACTTCTCTTCATATGCAGTAAGAGTGTGGTAACAGAGACGTACAATAAAGTATCGTTTGCGGTTTTCAACATAGGAGTTGCATATGTCAGTTACATACTCTTCTGTCTCCTTCCTATCTATGAGGGATTTAACTACTTTATCAATGCCTGCTCGCTCATTTTTACTTAATCGCGGGACCCTGGGCGCTCCTTTTTCTTTTGATCCTACCTCTACTACTGTATCCTTTGATGAGGCATTTGGTGTGGGTGACTCGATGGGAGCAGAGGCGGTGGAGACTGAGGCGATCGTGCCATCTCCGGCTATACTTTGGTGGTCCTGGCGTTGTACTACGGGATGAGTAGGGGCGTAAGGAGGTGGCATGTATATGATTGGGGGACCTAACAATAAATCATCATCTACCCTTTGTTTTGCTGGTAACTTGGGGTAAAGAGTCGAGGGCGTTCTAACAGGGCATTGACCTGATATTTTTGATTCCTGTTCCTTTTTATCGATTTCCTTTTCTTTTAATTTTTCTTCTAATCTTTTACAGGCTTGGTAAGCTGATTTTCGCGTTTCTTTATCTTGTCTAGCTTCGTCCCTTTTCTTTCTTTGAGCTGCCTCTTTTCGCCATAAGCCAAAACTGTCAAACATGGCTGGTCTAGTTTTCTTTTGTGGAGAGCTAATTCTAACGTTTCTATTTTAGCGGGATCGAAAGATCCCGTCAGTGGCCACTGATTTACCCGGTCCTTCCTAGTGTATTTATGCCATAGTTTGCTATAAGCTACGGGGGCTAATCCATATTTTACGTACATGTCCTTGTTAGGGGTGCCTTCCGGCGGTGCCGGCTGACTGACCTCTAACAAACGGTCTGGTCCAAAACAATTACAATCAAACAATCTAGAGAAAACAGGCATGACGTATTTATCGGTCAAAATGAATATCTCAATCAATCAATTTAGACAAAAAGTCTGCACTACCTGTCCTTCGCTGCCTGCAAAGAGACAGAATATTCCTATTCTTTGTTGTTTGCAAGCAGGGAAATGTCGCAAATAACTCGATATCAAAAAAGGAATACTAGTATTTCAATCAAACTATTCAATCAATCAATCAATCAATGTAAGTCGTTTTTTTCATGACCTTACCCGGACCGTATGGACAGTTCTTAGTCTTCCCCTTCCAGCGCCTGGTTGTCCTCTCACTCCAACAATCAATGCGGCGTTCCTCTAAGGTCCCAGTCAGGACCGCAGGTCACTCGAGAGAGGTCCGTTCGGAACCGGTGAAGTTCAGTCGATCGGCAGCCAGACAAGGGTCTTCTCAGACAGGTATACCCCAATCGTTTAGTTGTTCACTCCGTCGTTAGGACCTCTCTACCGGACCCACGCGTCGCTGATGGGCCCCTACGGTTGGGCGCCAATTTGTGAAAGGCAGCGAGTCTTCTAAGACCCTCAATGCTGCCCGGTGCAGGGTTCCACCTCTAATTCACTTTGGGTTCGCTATCAAAATAATGAGGCAAGCGCTGGAAACTGGAAGATAAGAAAAAGGTTTTTATTTCTCATGAGGAGATCACGTCAACTGAGACACCGGGATGTCTGAGGGAGGTGTTCTGCTGATAACTCCTTTGGCTCTTCCTTTTATACAGGTTTGACACAATGCATTTGTTTGATCAGCATGGTTACACAAGCTTGGGGTCCCCGCCCGGGCAGGTTGTCACACAAGCCCAACAGTAATTCTCTTCCCACCCAGGTCAAACAGACAATCTTATCTTGCAGCTGGACCTTGCTTCAGGGACTAAAACATGTGAGACCGGTCAGATCTAAGAGTCCGTTCTGTTGATAAAAACAGGTCCCATTGTTGGTAACAACAAGTCTTGCTGTTTGCAGTGCAATAAATCATGTTGCAAGAGTCTTTGGTGTTTGGAACCTGTTTGTGTAACTAGGTGTAGTGAGGGGTAGAGCGTCCAAAGGCTTGTCTGAAAACAGGGATGAGAGGAAAAACGAGTTTGTGGCAGCAAGTGGCGCTGAGGTTTGTTGTGGCAATAGAGTTTATAGCCCCCAGCACAGTACCAGGTCGGTCAGAGGGATGCTAGTAAGGGCAGGGTGAAACAAAGGTGACCAACAGAGTACAAAATGGCTGTGATAGATTAAAATGACTGTAACTTATGTGCACATAAAATTTCACCAGACAAGATGGCGCAGGTAATGTTCATAATTGTCATTTTGCTTTTAACAGCTATGACCAGCCTTTTTACAATTTGTAAATTATATGTTTTAGCGTATATTGCTTGCTTATCCAATCTCATAACACACTGCTTAGTACATTTGGTTTCACGTGATAGTGTATGGACATTTCATGTAAATCAACTTTTACTTATTTTCATTACCATAATTGTGTAACTTTGAATCAGTCAGGCCTAGTTCATACTGTTGGTTATATTCAATTTTAAAATGCACTGTTTAGCATATATGTTTTTATTTGATAGTGTGTGGACATTACATGTAAACCAAATTGTGAACTATTTTAGCACTGTATTCTTGTTCTTTTATGTATTTGTATATATATCTGAATAAAGATTTTTCGATTTGAGTGTATCATTATTTCAGATGAACATTGAACAATGCATCTAAAAAACAATGAAGCTCATTTTGAGTGCTCCTGTAAAATATTGTGTTAATACTGCATGGGAATAAAATGTTTTCTGGCTAGCACATCAACATTTTTCAGTTCTATTAAGGACACGAAGGCGAGGATTGTACTTCTACATCTTTACTGCCAAACTTACAGCTGCAAATTAAAAATAGTTTAACAACAGAACTACATTTTCCATGAGTGCTCAACATACATCACAGTTCAATATCCAATCACAACAACTCTGCCCCTTAAAACGTGAGCGACACCATCTTAGTCCCTCTTTCTTTGCCAGAGTCTTCCATGGTATAACTCCGAAAAACTGTTCTCATGCAACACAGAATTTGTAACCAATAAACCAAGAACAGTCCAGCTTCAGACATAACATAGGACAGTGTTGATGATAAGCTCGTTTTCCACACGGATCCAATCACGATACCCATGAAGAGTTTCCCTCTGCCAACTGAGAGGCTCAGTCATGCTTCTGATTGACTCCTGCAAGGAATATGCACAGCCGTAACCAAGGTTTTACACCTTAGATAAATAATAGGGCGGGTTACATTGATATAATTACAAAACCAGTCTCATAAATATAACATAATTTGACTTAGGTCAACATCAAAATGGGTGGGCTAATCCTCACCTCTCTGTCCCTAATAGTATTGAAAATTCTTGATGCTTAGCTAGAACATTTTATATTCTGTGTCAGGCCCTCAGGATTAGATTATGCCTATTCAAAGCTGTCCACAACAACAGAGATAACAATGCATCTTATAAAAACATATCGCCATCGATTTTCCCCCAAAGGCTTTTCTTTCAATCAGAAGGTAATACAAAATTAAATAATTTTGTGTCCTACTGTAACATTTGGCAGTGAAAGTTTGTGCTCTACGCCACAGCTTCCATGTGCAAAGACTCACCTCACAAATCAGATGTCTGATTTCTCCTTTGCCTCTGATTAATATGTTTACACTGGTGGAGAGCATCTGATGAATCATTCATTCGCCTTCAAGCAGCGCTCATCGCCTTGATGTCCTTGTGCCTCAGAAGCAGGATGCCCTGCTCAGTCACACCTCCTGCAGCCTGTAGGGCAAGCACGCTCGAGAATAATTCCCACTGCCTAATGGCCAGCAGTAACAGCCAGAGACAGGCCGCAGTTTTAACATTTCCCTAAAGATACGCCTGCTGATGATTGCTGAACAAATATAATGTCATGTCATAGGGAAAATAAGCATACGTTGGATAGTTTGTGAAGCACATAAAGTTACCTGAATAATTTACCAAAATCCTAAACTCGACTTGCAAACGCCTGGTCGTTTCTGAATGAGTTAACCAGTATGAAATGTCCGAAATGGATAAGTGTATGATCCACATTTCGACAACTTTCTCTGTCCAAGGTTTATCTGAGGATCGATTTCATGTTCATGGGCTAAAATGACCCTTTCTGTGGTCAAAATAATCCACTGATATAACATTTTGGTACACACGAAAAAGCTATTTAGGAATCTTTTTATGAATTGTTTATATTTTAGACCAGATTTACAGTTTTGTGTGAATTCAATAGTAGAATGTGTAGTAACTTGGTCCAGACAGATTGCAGTATTTCAAGAGTATTTATTGTACAGGTTACATGTCCAGATGTTCAGTCCAGGACTAGCCTCACCAGGAGCAGCCAGCATGCTGCTCAGCCCTTCTCCAACTGTAGTCTCTCACCCCAACATTCCACATTACATCATTCTAGGAAGAACTCACTGGCAGAGCATGAACACATTGAAACCAGGATACAACATATCCTCCTTTCTTCCAAAAGAAAACAGAAAAGAACACTATCACAGATGAAGAGAAAAAGAGAAAAGCAGAAACAAGATGCAGAAGCTAGATGAACGAAGGAGAGAACCAAAAAGAGACAAGAAGAGCAGTGAGAGAGACAATGGAAATATGAAAACAGATAAACATAATAAAATACCCATCCTCCTTTCTTTATATAACCAAAGAAGAGAAAGAGTGGAAGGAGAAACCATCAATGACTACCTCCTGCACACCTACTGGCCAGACAGGTATGCGAGGAGGCAAGTCAGAGCAGGAGGAAACAAGAAGACAGAGAAGAAGAGGAATAGAAATGATTACACTTACTTCTCCATCACATTAGAAAACTAAATCAAAATAGAGAACAAGACTGGGCTATAGTGTTGACAATAAAACATGAAACCTAATAAACAAACGCCCAGTGTAACATAGACCATGCACTATGGAAATGGGACTGGAACCCAAACCATACACCCAAAAAGGGTAGCAACTCGTTTGTGCTGAGGTAACCTCGAGAGAAGGTACAGAGTTGCAATAAAGAAACACTCACACTGTAAAACGTGCACCATGTAATGAAGATAAGGGACAGTGTGAGACACACCTCGAAAGGTCAAATGTTGTGCACTGCGTATTGGGACAAAACCCACGAGAGACCCCTCGTGAAGAGGCAAAAACATTGTATACAGTAGCAATGGGACTGAAACCCACGCTATACTCCTCAAGTGGTAAGAAGACTATGCACAGTGGCAATAAGACTAAAGCTGAATGCAACACACCTCACATGGAGGTAACAACGTCGTGCACTGTGTGAGGGTAAAATATTGTACACTGTACAAAAAAGGACGACACCCCATGGAAGACACCTTGAGAGGAGTTAGGAACCTTGTGCATTGGAAGGGTAGCCAAACACTTAGGGTACAGACACCTCGCATAGAGGTAATAACGTTGTGTACTCCGTGACGTGACAGAAACCCTCACGACACCCTATGTAGTGTAAAAGTATACGAAATGGTGTACAAGCAACCTTTACTCAGGGTCTCTTGTTCTGCATCATAACAGAGACTGAAAAGACTGTACACCCCGTGTGGGGTAAAGTACACTAGAGAACGCAGTGAAAATGTGCTGTACTAGATAATCATGTCGAAAAAAACAAAACTCTGCACATATATAAAAACGTAACCTAACTGGTTCTGTAGCTGGGAATGCGATAAAACACAATTACAGTATGCAACCCTATGGTAAGGCAACCTTACATTAGCAGCTCCAGACAGAGTAAAATAAGCAATAGAAGCCTCCGACCTAAGACTTGGTAAAACTCCATTTGCACAGGCAGTAAAAGTACATGGTGAGCCTGTCACGTGTGCCACACTATTTAGTACCGCAGCAGACAAAAGAACTCCTTGAAGAACGGCAGTACAGTCAAAGTCGAGTGTGACACCAGATGGCAGCCAAAGAAAAGAACACTGTCACTCACCACCAGAACACAAAGCAGTGTCCACTGGTCTCTATACATTGAGACAACTCTCCTCAGAGAACGTTTAGAGACCCACGTCGGTTGACGATGATAATCACCACGATCCTTCATCATCCGCAGCGCCGCTCCTAGCCTGTTCCTAGGGTGGTGCAGGAAAACCAACAGAGACACCCAGAAGACGTCGCACTCGCGCTGAATAAGTGGTTGGCAAAGCAAAAAAAACGTAAATTACGCCAATCAAAATGGCGGCACGCTCCACAGACGTCGCACCGGGTGGTTTGCGGTCCCAGCGTGCAGCCAAGCGCTGCACAGCAGCTAACTGTGCCGCGAAGAATGAAGATACGTCACGAAGAATGAAGAACGTCACTGAGAGTCCATGGCAGGCATCGCAGGGCAGAATGACACCGGTAGGTGAGCGCGTGAAGAATATGACTCGCGCCTCTGTTTTTTGAAGCAGCAAGTGGTGGTTGAACAGGCACTGATGCAATGATGGCTCAAGGGACACCAAGAATAACAGACGAACAATGTCACACCGTCAATGCACCACACCACAGTAACGCTGCATCGTTGGAAGGCAGAGCAAACACAAATAAACTTGAGGTCAGGAACATTACTCGTACCTTGCGCTACCGCTTCCCATGCACATGAAAAACACGGTTGAAGTATGGCCCAAAAAACGTTTCAACATTGTGTCCAGTTCTGTAAGCCACTGCTAGAGAAA
Organism: Calotriton arnoldi; assembly: GCA_963921515.1. Taxonomy (NCBI): domain Eukaryota; kingdom Metazoa; phylum Chordata; class Amphibia; order Caudata; family Salamandridae; genus Calotriton; species Calotriton arnoldi. The sequence goes on from CAWUFW010004157.1 coordinate 369,404, forward strand.
ACACAGCTTCCACATTGTAGTAGCGAACTGGGTGTTTCCAAGCGTGTTTCTGTGCAAGACCAAGTGTGCAAGGACCGCCGCAACAGAGCAGGAACATAACTGTAGGTTGACAGGCTGGTTAGTAGGAATGTCAATGTGTGCTGCGTAGATAAAATCAGAGTTAGCAAAAAGCACAGCACAAATGTAGAGGCCTACCCTCCCAGAAGGCACAGCCGGGTAGAATTAGCACGCTTGAAAAAAAAGTAGAGATGTACTCTCAGAGTTGCAGGCATTAGAAACTTGTCCCTTGTTTGTTGAGAAGCTGTAAGAACAGCATGCAGTGACTTGAACTGCAGTTGAAAATCCAGTTCCAATAGATGCGGCCACAGAAGACAGGAACACCTGAAGACAGTTCAATTACCTTGCCTGAAGAGACGCTGTAGGGAGAGCAGGTATCTCTTTGAGCTGCGGTTGAGCTGCAGTTGTAGCTTGAAACTGAGATAAACTGGTACGCTTGTGTGGAGGGCGACCCATGGCAGGGTCACTGGTGGGGCTGTGGTGCCAGTTAATAAATTAATGTGTGCAGCTGTAGAAGCAGACGTTGATTCTTTGATAATAGGTTACCAGCTACTCCCACTTGATCTTGAGAGGTAGCAGACGCAGGTTCTTGAGTCAACTCGTCGCCATAAAATTGTAGTAACTTGGTCCAGACAGATTGTATTATTTCAAGAGTATTTATTGTACAGGTTACATGTCCAGATGTTCAGTCCAGGACTAGCCCCACCAGAAGCAGCCAGCATGCTGCTCAGCCCTTCTCCAACTGTAGTCTCTCACCCCAACATTCCACACTACATCATTCTAGGAAGAACTCACTGGCAGAGCATGAACACATTGAAACCAGGATACAACAGAATGTTTACCAGGCCATGTGGCCAGGACTGGCAACTTTTGCAAGCTGTAATTAGTCAGTGTGGTGCACGGCTTGAAAAGGATTTTGTGTCTAATACATTGTGATTCTTTAGAGATTGGTGCTCCTGCCTTACTTGTGCTGCCTGCTGTACCAGGAGAGTAGATGGCTTGGCTCCTGCTGCTGTTTTATTCAGCATTAACGGTCTTAGAACAGGCCTTTTAACACCTCTGAAAATCGCGCCATTCTTTTTCTGCGAGTTCACTCCCCTGCGCAGCACCTCTGCCCAGCTCTCATTCTGTTGCTTAATTGATAAATAAATCCTTTCAGAGACAACTTCCAAGCGATTAATCGCCTCAAGGGCTTTGGAATTGCCGGATATTGAGTGGCTGAGATCTTACTGCAGGCAGATTGTAAGGTGACTGATCTTGGGAAAATGTAAGGAGGTAAAACAGAGTTTAGATCAATCAATGCTTGTTTAATAGACCCAGAGCCCGGTGATATAAGCAATATCTTCTATTTCAATAAGTAAGTGCTAATAACTCCCCACTCCGCTGCCTGGAGCCGAATCCTTGCTCATGTGTGAACAATAGGGCAGCTCAGTGAAGACGCAGAAACTGGGTACACCGAGACATGCCTGCTTTATGCCTGCCCAGGACTGCACTTGATTTGATAAGTGCCTTGCGATAAGAACTGTCTAATAAAAGATGGCCCTCTTCCCTCATTTGCTTTTACCTCTGTTGTTTCATTGATTGCTCCTTGTGCTGTATTACATCTTTCACGTGTTTCACTGGAGTCCGCCCTTTTCCCTATGCTTTCCTTATCATTCCCCGGTGGTGGACCCTTCTCGTTGACATTAACCCTTTGCTGCCTCCTTAACTGAGCACAGTTTGGGAAACAAAAGAAATCTACGACCGCATTTCAGAGTACCATAAAGGAGACCTCAAAGTGCAATCTTCTAGAGGAACAGTTACTATTTCATACACATTTCAAGAAGAATATAGTTAGACATGAACACCGAGGGAGACGGCTAGTTCAAGACTTGCTGGTCTTAATGCAGAATTTTTGATCTGAGAGTAAGGGATCCTTAATCAATTCCCAGATACAATTATGGCATCAGTATGTTTCAGACATCTACTCATTTAATAAACAACAGAATGACTGTAACCCAACCAAGTGCTTTTTAAAGATTTGGGGTAGATTTATTTCCAACCGTTTTTGCAACCGGTTTGACAACGTAGACAGACATTTAATTTGATTATTGAGAAATATTAATTTAGGGTGATTTGTTAAATCTATGTACTGTGACATTACTATGATTTATTTGTACCTACTGCTTGCCCTAATGTAAAATATTAAATTAAGGAAACAATATCACATCATCATACACTACAAAATACAGCCTCAAGAATTACTACTCCGAACCTGTCACACTAACCCTGCCCTTTCTAGTTGATCATTTCAATCTTTTCAATAAAACAGCATGTTATGCCACCTCACAATCTTGCCAGATATGGTTGGCATGAGTTTCCTGTCCAAACCTTCTACACCTACAAATGCTTTAGGCTTAATACTCAAGTCTACAAGACAATTTGCAAAATGTATCAGAATGTGATGAGCCTGTACACCATCCAAAACATGACACAAGACACAGAATGTACTGGGGTATTTTCTGTAACCTGCACTGGAAATGCATTTTAATTACGGATTGAATGGAATAAAGCCACGCAGAGCACTCGCATGTACGCTCTCCTGGTTGTGACCCAGCCATCCATGTGCAGCTATTTAACAGCTGTGCACTAGTGCACACCCAGAAATTGACATAACTGCTGATCAGCTGGCTGCACTCCGGTACACACTCGCACCTCAGCAAACTATGAACTGTTGAACAACTGTTTTCATGCGCACAACAACAATTAGCAAAATTATATTTATTGATCAACTGTGCTCTGGTGAAAACTCACTTCTCAGCTCAGTAACTGATAGATGACATAAAACCGTGTGAGTTTAGTCTGGATGCACTAACGGAAAGCTCGGAGAGGTACCAAAATTCCAGTCGGGTGGCACACTATGGTAATCATAGAAATTCAGTTCACATGTTTGTTAGACCTGGCATTCTTGGCGTGGTTTCACCTGCATTTTGCCTCTATCCCCTGTATTTTTAACTGTAAGCTGGACTTCATTTTTCGCTGGTTTGTGTACTGTGGGCACTTTACCACTGCTGATCAGTGCTAAAAGGCAAGTTCTACTTGTGTACATTGTGATTATGTTTGATTATCCATGATTGACGTATTTGATTTACTTATAAGTCCCTAGTAAGGTGAATTGTGTGTGCCAGGGTCTGTAAATCAAATGCTACTAGTTGGCTCCCAGCACTGATTGTGCCACCCACATGAGTAGCCCTGTAAACATGTCTCAGACCTGCCACTGCAATGTCTGAGTGCAGTTTTAAATTGCCATGTCAACCTGGCAAGTGCATCCCCTTGCCAGACCCAAACCGTCCCTTTCCTTGCATGTAAGGAACCCCTAAGTTAGGCCCAAGGTAGCCCCATGGGCAGGGTGCAGTGCATGTGGAAGGTAGGACATGTGCTGGTGTGTGTTTGCATGTCCTGATAGTGAAATATTGCCAATTTCGTTGTTCACTATTGCAACGGTTATCTCTCCCATAAGTTATCATTGGAGCTGCCTTGTAACATCTTACAAGTGTAACTTTCAATTGGGTAGGAATAGAGATTTGGAGTTTTGGCTCCATGAGCTCAGAATTTAAAAATACGCCTTTTAGTGAAGTTTGTTTTTAAATTGTGTGTTAGAAAATGCCACTTTTAAAAAGTGGGCATTTTCTTGCTTTACCATTCTGTGTCTCTGAATGCCTGTGGAATCAACATCTGGTTTAGACTGACAGTTGGGTTGTTTGTGCATTCACTCTAGACAGTCACACAAAAGGAGCTGAAGCGTGCCCTGCATATCCTGATGGCCCATCACCAGGCTGATGGGCCTTCCTGAGCTAGAGTGGTAGGAGGAGTTGTCACTGACACCTGAATAGGGCTGTGCCTGGCCTCTCACAATGCTGTCTCCACCCACCTGTAGTGTGACTGGAGCCAAGTCAGGGCAAGGCAGGATCTTGTGGACAACAAAGACTTTCCTTTGAACCATGCCTACTTCAAAGGCCAAAAGGGGTATAAGTATTGGGCCTACAACCCCACATCTTAAGAACACTTCTGGACGGAGTACTGTGCCATGAAGAAGAGCTGAAGAGCTGTCAGGAGGGGTACTGCCCCTTCGCTGTGTGTTGCTTTGCTGAGTTGGCCTGCAGTTGCTGCTTCTGTCTATGGGCAGAGAAAGAACTGGACTTAGCTTTCTTGTATCCTGTTTTTCCAAGGGCTTGTGTGTGCTTGCTGCCTGTTGGTAGTCTCAGGGCCATCAAAGACTTCATCTGCAGCATCTCTGAACTCCAGTGCTGGGAGTTCTGGCCTGCCAGTGGTGCCAGTTCCAGTTCTGAGACCTTGGAGGTGATTCTGCTGCTTCAAGACATGAAAATCAACGCAACACCCTTCCAGCGCTGTTTCCCCCACCGCAAGCTTGCAGTGCGGTTGAAAAACCAACGCATCGCCAAGGTGCAGCTGAAAAATCAACGCATCGCCTGTTCGCAGCCCGAAGAACCTCTGCAGCCCGAGTCTAGAGCGCTGACTTTGACGCAGGCCCTGTCTGCGGCTGTGGAAATGGAAGCTGCGCCTGTTTCGCCTCCGCATCGACTCGCAGCGGCTGGATTTTCTCACGCATTGCACCTGTGTGCCAAGTTTCGAATGTATCGTCCCGCCGAAAGGAGTCTCCTCTGGAAATTGACTCATTGCTTTGCCGTGCAGTAAGGAATTGACGCAACACTTATCCTGCTTGCAGCAGAACTGACGCATCCATTCCCCTGGGACTCAAGAACCGGCGCGTTGCTGTGTTTTCTGACGCTTTCCTCCTCCTTTGCGGCTGTTTTTTTACTTCGATTTGACACATCAAAGATACTTTGTGCTAAAATTAAGGCATCTATAGAGTTCTATGAACTGAATTGCTTAAACCTTTTAAGAGTGATATTTTGAGTTATGTATGTTGGTTTTTTGTTGTTTTTAGTCTTGTTTGGTTTAAATAAAGATTGGTTATTTTTCTAACCTGGTGTGGTATCCATTTGTAGTTTTTTCACTGTGTTACTGTATGTATTGTGTACAAATACTTTACACATTGCCTCTTAGATAGGCATGACTGCTCGTGTCAAGCCACCATGGGGGTGAGCAGGGGTTATCTTGGGTGTGTAACTCCCTTACCCTGACTATAAGGAAGGGTGCCTACTTAGACAGGGTGCAAGCCACTGCCAGCTAGAGACCCCCATTTTTAACGGTGTTTAAGCCACAAACTTCATTACATTGGCCACGCCACCTTATAGAAACCTCCCACGTTTTGTATCCTACTTAAAGCACTGGTTGGACTTGATGTATTTCCAAACATTACCCTCTCTCAAGTTCTGTGCCTTCTTTAAAAGTTCAGAATGTTGATAGAGTGCAGGAGGGATAGGGAAGGAAAACACTTTCATCCTAGTGCAGATAATGAAAATACAAAGCAGAGCATGTTTGCAGGCGGGCCTTGTGGTAAGCATGCATTGCAATAAGGCTATCTGCACATCCCATCCCACAGATGAACCTATATATGCCCGGGAGCAATGGGCCTTGAAGTTCTCGGACATAGTTCAGACCTGGGCCAATAAAGACTGCTTGCCGCTCCTCCCTGGAGCACATCCCACGGCCTGCTCTGCCTCAAATTCTCAGTCTAACTGCATGCTATATTTTAGTCAGGAACTGTTCACAATTTCCCCCAGCACTCATTTACAGATTACCTTCAAGGAAGGTTGATAAAGAGAAAGAAAAACAAGTCTCCCAGTCCCTTCTCAATAACGAGATATTGCTTTTTAGTTGCAGTCTTGTTTTTTTAATGTGGGGAAGGCTATCAAGTTTTCAATCACTTTTTCCTGTAAGTTGTTTGATATGTTACAGTGTCATTTAAAAACATGGAATACATTAATTTCAACAGAGGAAGGAATGGAAAAAACGTAACTAGTGGGACTGACAACAAGCGAGAGCACTAGAGAGGGTTGGACTCTCTTTTTCGAGCTCATTTTAATTCCTAGTTTGCTGTCTGTTAGACAGCAAACTAGGATTTAAAACGAGCACAAACAAGAGAGAAAGGGAAACAGGAGGAGAGGTAAAGAGGCAAGACTGACTACAAACTTGTAAGTCTTGTCCTTCGTTCCGTCCGGTTAAGTGTTGCAGATGCAGGTACTTCACACCAGAAGTCGTTTCCATAAGCTTCTGAAATACTTTAAACAGAATATACGAGGTGCAGAAGCATGCGCAGTGTATTCTGTTTACAGCAATTTGACCCTCCCTTTCCCAACTCCTCACTAGGTTGGGTGGGGTCAGTTATGTTTCCTGACCGCACCCACCCTATGACGACTTTGGAAAGGGAGGGGCAATGAGGGGCAGCTTTGGAACTGACAAGCTGCCCCGGGAAGTACAGGGCTGATACTGTGCAAGCCCTGGGGCTGCTTAAAAAATATGACATTGTAACGCGTCATAAAGGGGTGGTCCCTAGGATCCCAAGTATTGCAGACCCGGGCTGGGACCATGTCCGCCCATAGCCTGCTTAAAATTCAACCCTGCCAATATATAACATGCACATGCACACTAGCGCATAGTGCCAATATCGGCAACACTGAGTTCTCATACAGCAACATACATAAATAAACCACACAACACCTTTTTAGTGGAGAAATTTTGCTGCAAGTTTATTTGCATTACCAATATGCCAACATGGTGGGTTATCTTACGGGCGATCCCAGGGCAGGCCAGCCCCTATGCCGCCTGCCCGTCTGATGAGCCAAATAGCACGGTGGCCGTCGCCAATCGGTGGTTACCCATTATTGGGAGAGGCCACCTCTCCCATCAGTGGACCGCCAGTCCACTCCCTTACTCACGCCCCCCAACAGGTGGGCGGAGCGTTCCAGGCAGCTCCCGGTTGCTCAGACCCACAACCGCCCGTAGGGTAACGGGGCGCCGTAGTTCTTCCAGGGGACACGCTAAGACATCCCTGGGTATCCTTGGCTTAGCACCCTTGTTGTGCTGCTGCAATATAGTACCCTTCTGTACCTTGCAGACTCTGGATCGCCCTGTAACTCCTCCACAGCTCTGGGGGTGGCCACCGTCACCACCAGGGCCCCCCACCAAGGCAGATATTCCTACCTACAGCCTGTTGCTTCCAAGGCCTCCCCAAGGCCCAGCAAAAATAAGTCCATGCCTACCCTTGAGAGGTGAATCCCATCCACTTCCCAGCATCCAGTAGACTTGGCATGAAGAAAACCATGACTGATGAAGCCAAATCCCCTTTGCTCCGTGAATTTACGCCTGGCGCTGTTCACTCTCCTACGTGATATCTCAATGGCGTCTCCAGATCGGGCTCCTTGCCAAACTGGGCAAGGTAAAATTTAAGACCACCACAGTTCACATGCCCCAAGCTGATTACTCAACTGACACATGATGTCCCTCATGTCTTGGAGCAGTACTCTCCTCCCCAGAGTCGTCAGGTCATTCCCTCCCAAGTGTATGACCAGAATAGGAGGTGGACCGATCCCTCCCCAAGTCTCTGCTGCAGCTTCCTCATCAGCTCGCTCCAGCGCATACCTGGGTAACCTAGCCACGTTATCTCTGTGACCTAGGTTCCTGGTAAATAAAGAGATGTTGTGTTTGAAAACCATAATTGTTGTAGCGTTTATATTCTAATAATCTACAATTGCACAACAACACCACATCACTGCAACATCATTTGTCAATCCGGGCCAAAACCGTACACCTTTAAGCACCTGACTGTCGGTTGCAACATGGTACCTAAGAGTCCTCTCGCCATATCCTTCAGCTCAAGGCCTTAAAAATCGTTTGTAGCATTGCGACTCCCAGCGCCCTACCTGCTTAATTCGCTCTGGCGGCATCCCTGATAGGAAGGCTGTGGTTGCCGCCCCAATCCTGAAGGAGTGGCTGCTGAATCTCTTCTCTCCCCCTGTCTGTCCTGACAATTGCAAGCATGCCTGCATGATGTGGTCTACTTGAAACTTTGTAACCGGAGACCCGTTGGACCAAAGCACACTTGTTGGATGACAAATTCCACAACCTGCATGGCTGCCAGCCAAGGCTAAAAGGCGGGAGAATTTGCACATGTTTATTGTTATTCAACTCAGTGGTACTCGATATATCGACCTCAGGAGGATGAAATGCTAAGTGAACCTACCAGGATCGGAACCTGTGACCAGAGGTCGGACCCAAGCCCCTTACAGTTCTACCGCTCCACATGCCTGTGAACTTGTCTCCCAGGGCAGACTTCAAGCACCTGACCCATACTTGGGCATGCCTGAGCTAGAAACCCACATCTAAAAAGGCCTGCCAACCGGCAACCACCAAAATTGCAGTCCGAATGATTGCTGACAACTCCCAAGGAAAATTGCTTAACTGGAGCAACTGGTAACATGCAATCAATTTAACCATAATTATGACTGCAGACTGTGCTCTCGTAGTTGTCCGTATTAGTGCTCCCTCCCCTCCATATCGGTACTATCAAGGCAACCCGCACCCTCCTGGGAATGGCCCGCTCACGCCCCAGCTGGCAGAAGGTGCCTATTTGTGAGTAGCCCATAACCTTACGTATTTTACCAACGGTATACCAGGATTATGCTGAAACCTACTGCTGAGTGCGCGTTGTACAAACCCAGGTATGCCTATCTTTGCCTATTCTGTCTGCACAGTTTGATAACCCTGCCAGCCCCAAACCCAGGCGAAATAAAAGGAAGCTATACCGCTGCCCATGTGAGTCGCTGCTGGTGCTAATGATGGTCCAGTAAGCACCGGTAAACTAGATGCTGTACTATGGCAATAGAGGGCCATTGCAGCACTTTATTAAAGTCCATGGCTAACCTACTCACGGTATGGCAGAGACTAGAGAGGCTGTAAATTTAATGCCCATTGAGATGATCAATAGACCCCACAGGGAGTGATCCTGTGTACTGAGGTAGCAACCACCAACACCACCACTCCCCGCATGAGACTCAGTCCAGGTTTACTTTGCCCTGTGCAGTAGTGTAGCCACCATTCGCCGGCATCTAACCTGTGCAGTGTCCTGTTCTGTCCTGTTCAGTCCCCCTCATGTGCTTCCACTGGGTACCTCTGCCTGATGTGCGTGACCTAAGACAGTCCCCTTGCATGGCGGTCTGCCAGAGAGACAATCCAACAAATGCCCCAAAAAGTACCACTACTTGCCTTCGCTCGATTCTTGCCTGGCATTCCTTCATGCCCAGAATACCCAGCGGTAATGCTTCTACTCGGTCAAAAGACCCGGCCACACATCAAACCCACAGAGACAAGGTGTGATCCGTTACCCTGCCCCAAACTCTGCGGAAACAACAAATGAGCAGGATCTGACCTAAAAGAGGAGATCCCCAGTTGCACTTGAAAATTGTTGTACTGCCCAACCCGATGTGCCCCTTTGTAAGATACCCCAACCGCTTGGATTTGAGCCTCACCAAGCACGACCTTTTATCCTGGACCTACCTCCAACATGACATGTATTTTAGCGCGCTGTCACCCTAGGGGTCTGCTGGCTCTGACAGAGCAGTGACAAGGTGAAGCCTGCTAACCTGCCCCCAAACTCAGCGGGACACCCCATGTGCGAGCTTGCCACAAACGTCTGTAAAAGCATGCTAACCCCTATCATGTTTTACTTCCCTTTTTCCCTTTGCTCAAGGGGGGGGGGGGCGGCCAGTCCTGTCTGGAGGTGTGTGTATTGGACGACCAGTGTCCTGGAAGTACCTATGATTACAGTACATTAGTCACTACTACATGGTACCTGGTGTGTTTAATAAAACTAATAACAGGTCTAACAAATCCATCAGGCATCCTCCGTTTACTTTAGGGATGTTGGATTGAGGGGATCCTGTGAAATCTGGAAGATATCTCCCTTGGCATGCCATCCCTTTAGCACAACATTTACAGCTTCTAGGCATGTCACTTAAATCATCTTGAATGTGTTTAAAGCTAATTAGTTTGAGTTCTGCTCTTGGCAACATCCCTTCTAACCCACAGGTTGGGTAACCACTCCTGTTTGTTTCTTGTACAAGGGTCCCCAATGACCTGGCACTGTTAGACCAACAGAAGCTTTTAACAACCTTCCTATACGCAAGTGTATCATGTTGCGCAACTTGGGACACTTACTTCATTACTACGTACGATCAGGAATGTAAATAATGCCCAAGGTATCCCCACCTTAGTACGTGTTGAATACTAAATAAATAACTGTATAAGGGAACACAGATTTCCAGTGCACCTAGCCATGGGCCTTCTACTGCGTGTGACCCCCCGTTGATGTGTTTTAGACTGTTGCTCTGTATGAGCTGTGACATCTCTGACTTTATTTCATTTAACTGCAATTTGTGCTGGAGATGACGGAAATTGCAGCAGGACCATGGATATAGGCCATAAGGTGTGTCATTGCATAGTTCCAGTGACCTGGCTGAGAGGAGCTGCCTTACCACAGATGATGGCACATGTAGTGCGAGGCTCGGTCGCCTCCCTCCATTAAAATCCCAGATGAAAGGTGCCCCTAGTGTGAGATGCGATACCAACAAGACTGGCCGCAGCATGTCTCCCACCCAACTGGGTGTTCCAAGTACTGCTGCACCCCACGTAATTGTGCTGGAGGAGGCACCCAACGCCCCATTAGTTAGTATCCCTGCATAACAGACACGGACTACTAATACACTAAGCAAAGTGATCTAAAGTATTGCCATGCTATCCCACAACAGAAGGCCAGAACCCTCCCTATTCTTCCCTCACGCATAGCTTGCGGGGTTGCGCACGCACTCCCACTGTTCAGTCACATGACTGTGACACCTACCACACACATTGCCAAGGGCACTGCTTGAGAGACAAGCGTCCCACAGCAGCATGTTCTACAGGCCATATGTTTGCTGCCGAGCACGAGACTCCCCGCCCGCTCAGTGTCAGACTCAAACAGAGGACCCATCAACGTCGGCCAGTGACTCCAAGGCAGAATACCCCTAGTGGCCAAAGCAAACATTAGCTTGTGTGTATTGGTAGGCCCCGACTCGCAGTACCTAGTTATCCTGCTAACATTGAAAATCCCTACTGCCTTCGGGCCTAGCCCGCGCTATATGAAATTGCAAATAAGGTAAACAATACAGACGCACTCCAGCGCAAGGACAGGGCACGCTGGTAACACTCCTTCAAGGGTCACCACTCAGGCAGCCGATGCCCCGCTACACTGGCGCTGGAAGAGCGCATGCTGCGTAGTGCAGAGAGTCAGAAGACGCTAGCCTGCGGTTCCCTGAGGAGGCACTGGCTCATAGGTAGATGGGACGGGAGCAGTCGTTGTATGTGTACTCCGCCCCCCGTACCTACATATCTCCCTGCTAGCTGCGCAAATCATTAGTGGTGGGTAGTGCGCAGGCATCCCGCCTAACACAGGCTTCGGCCCTTCCCCCACCCTACAAAGCACATTGTAACCTTTCAATTGATAAAACCCGACTTCCCCGCAGTGCCACCTTTCATCGCTGCAGCTGTAACTTCCAAGACTCGTCACTTATATCACTTTACACTCTCACCATCCGGGTGCCGCACTGACTCACGCTTTGTCTGAGGGTTCGCCCTGCCCGTGAGCCGCTGCCCCGTGCCAGGCACACGGCCCCTGGTCCGCTCTGCCAGAAGGACACCGCAGGCGGCAGAATACCGGGCCAGCAAAGACAATATAATTCCTTACTCTGCAAAAACATTGTCCTGGCCACTTCGTTTTACACCACAAATTGCTCCTGCCGTGCTGGCAATCTGCTAACCCTAACACTTGTGCAAGTGTGGCAATACAAGCTATTCCAGCTCCCCGAAACTATACGAATGGCATGTGCAGCAGGTAATTATAATTTTATTGTAGTTGAATTAATCTGTGCCTGTTGTGGTCATCTCTAAAATAGACAGACAGCGCCAACCAGTGGCGGACTGTCCCAAGCGCTGGTGTAACAATTAAGTAACGGTGCCACGCACCAGAAACCGCTTGGTCAAATTTAGCACAAGTAAACTTGATGCAGTTATTTACCCTTAGTAAGCCATTGCAACACTTAAAAGACAAAACAGAATGTGCGAAGAACACGCAAACATGCAAGCAACCAGCTGCCAAGGCTGATTATGGCAGCCGCTGACTCTCTACCAGCAGCACTCCAAAAGGGCACCCTTCTGTTCTCTAATAGAGGCAGCCTCTGGCTCGTTCTTGCGGTCTGCCTCTTAGGCCTTAATACGAGGCGTCCAATACCTCGGAACGGCAACATCTATTCCTTAAACATGATAGATAACTCCTACAAAGGCTTTCATTGCAATGGTACTGGGAAAATTTCAATGTGGGGGCTGGCCACCGACAACCAAGTTTTGAAGTGAACTGCTGCCCAGCGGCACCCCGACTTAAATGCCTTGACTGAGCTGGTCATGCTGCCGATACATATTTAGAGTTAAGTGTAATTTACTTTGTACGGCAAGCAAATTACCCTTGGTGACATCTTTGGTACTTATACCCATTAGCCCCCGCAATCCCACAAGCCAAAATCTCAACCCGTCAACCAGCACACAGGGACCACCCCGGCACACAGCGCTATCCCCACATGTGGCAGCAAGTGCCCAGCTCGTCTCCCAAACGTGACGAGCGCAGAGCAGGGAGGTGCCCCAATTTTGTATTTTTTTTTGCATATTAATATAGCGCGAGCTCGAACCGAAGGTATTGGAGCGCTTTACCTGAGCACTGTATTTACCTTACACATTCAGGCACGGGGAGATTAAGTGATTTGCCCAGAATCACCGGATGTGGATGCGACCCCGAGACTCAAACCCTGGTTTCCAGCTCCAGAGTCGGCAGTCTAGCCGACGGACCACCTCCCCTCAAGACTCGCAGAGGTCAAGCACAGTCCCCTCACCAGGGTCGACTGTGCCGCCAGATCCACGAAGCCCCCACCCGGTGGAATCCACAAAATCCAGGACGGGGTGGAATCCAGAACGGGAGCGTAGCCCCCTCCCCCACAGCTCCTATAACGCAGACTCAACCCATGCACAAGCGAGGTGGACAGCACGGGCCAAAACCAACCGTCCGTTAGAGGTCGGATTTCACTAATAACCAAAATGGACCCCTGAGACCCGCCGGCCTCTGCACACCCGATAACCACGGGACGGACAATAATGCCCTGGCAGAGCCTTACATTAGTGAAAAGACTCACCTGCGGACGAGTTCCCTAAACAGCTACCGCTACATAAAATCAGTACTATAGGAACGCCAACCGGGGAGGGGGAGCCACGCGGCGCTCGCTGCCCTCCCCCAACACAGCCACAGGCCCCGGAGGGAGCCCCGCGACGCTCACTGCCACAACAGATCCCCTCGGGCATGTATACTCGGGAAGCGCCTGATCGGATTGGGGGGGGGGAGGGGGTCAAGCCGCGATAACAATATCTTCTCCTAGCGGCGCAGCAGTACTGCCCGAGCCCCTCCTCCAGGCCACTCCACTATGGGCAGCGGGACCGTGTTACCACGCAACAGGGACACCACGCCCTGGTGTCAGCATTCAGAAACCGGACCCTCCCCTATACACCACCGCCGCTGTTGATCCTTAACGCCCATGCGCCCTTGTAACCTACAGGGCCCATGTTCTCTCTCACCGATAGCAACCCAGGCCGGAGAGTCTGCCCCCACCTAGCCTCCACTATCCTAATCCTAATCAGACAGCCTGTAATCAGGGTCCGTGCTCTGCTGAACCCTCGCAGACATGGAACCCACCTGGGCAAGCCCAGGAAGCACTCACCGCAAAACCCGACCCCCACTGTACACGGGGCCTCGGGTCACACACCACGCCGCTCGAGTCCCCTGCACAGTACTATGTGACGATGATACTAGTGTGGAGGGGTTCACAATACCCCTGCACTCACCGGGACAATGCTGATGCGAGGACACGACAGCGGAAGGACTGACGCCAGACAATGGACAAAGCAGCTCCTCGCCTACTAATGCTGTCCAAACTACCATCCCTCTTAGCGGTCAATCAACCCACGACCCCGCAGCGGGAGGGGGGGCACAGGAAGCCCGCCCTCCCTCCAAGACAACGGAAGGCAAGTCCATCCTGTCCACACAGGAACAAGGTCTGTGCCGTTCTCAGCCGTATGCCGCGCCCGCTCTGCACCAGGCTATGAACCCATAACGCCCTCATGTAACCGCCTGCACTAACCCCATATCAAATTACAATCAAGACTCTGCGTTTACGACAGGGCCGTGGCACACAGACCCGAGCTCCACTGTTCCCCACACGCCACATTAGAAGTCAAGCACCCGACCTCACAAACCCCCCGTCCGACTCGAGCAACCTGGCTCCCCAACAGGAGGACGAGGTCAAATAGAAAAGGGGAGAGAGGGGGGAAACAGACCATGTCTCCGCACTCACCACACTCCAAACCGACGCACGCGGAGTCGCAGACGAGGGGAGACGGCGTGCCCTAACAGCGAGACGGGTAGCGGTCAAGAGACCGTACAGTGGGCGGGGGAAGGCTTTTGTACCCCTGTCCCCCTCCCACGGCCGGAAGTTACGCGGCCCGCAGACCCCCTGGTCCCTAGCCCAGGGAGCCTAGTCAGCAGACTTCTGTGCCTTCCTGTGGCACTAAGGCGGCCGCCCTGTTGGAGGGTCCCCTACGTGGCCCCCCTGGGCAGCCTTGGCATTTGCATAAGAAAAACTGCCTGACCTCCATTTAAGCTAGCGTCATTCCAGGCAGGCAAAGGCACTGTAAATTAATGGAAATATGGATGGTAATTGCTTTTTGCAATGCCCATCCATCAGGCTTGTAAAGTTGGAAATGGCGTGGCCCCTCTGCCCATGATCAGGAACCGCCGCTGTGAATTAGTCTTAGTTCTTTTAAAAATAGTAACGAACACCCCTTCCTGGGAAAACACTCTAATTGTTAAATCCAGTGCTCTCAAATCAGGGACTCTGCAACAAGATATAAGGCACAACAGTGAAGTTGACTTTGCAGGCAAGTGTTTTCTCATGAGGTCGGAATTAATAGGCCATTTCTCAGGAAATTTTAGAACCGTGCTCACGTCCTACAACTTCCAATATTTTGGTCTGGGGGGATTGGAAAATCTAATACCCCTAACTAATTTAGATACCAATGGAGGTTTACCAACTCGTCTCCCCTCTGCCGGCAAATAGCCTGCTGAAATAGCAGACATGAACTTGTTCAGTGATCTATTAGCTTGCCCATCTGCTGCTAGCTCCGATAGGAAATTAAGGATAGTGTGCAGTTCAACCTCAGGGGATCCTCTATTCGGCTATTGCACTAACAAATCCATCTCCTACATGTGGAAGAATAGCATTTGTGCGTGTTACTGGACCCAGCCTGTAAAACAAAGAACCCAGCTTGCTGCTAAATTTCTGGCATGAACCAGCATTTTTTTTTTAAGTGTTATAAAATTATGTAGAAATGTTTTATACCAGGCTATCATTCTTAAATGTGCCTGTTTAGTTAGTCATAAAAGCCTTTTCTTTCGACTCTTGCTCATAGCTTAATAGACATTTTCCCTTGCACCCGCTACTTGCTTAAGAATGTGCTTAAGAATCAAGCTTATGTTCCTTAAGCCTCATCATTCCATGTTAAATACCTCAATACAAGGAGCTTTGCTGTGACTGCTTGAATAAATAATGATTTAGATATATTGTATGAATACTTCATGGAATATTATTGCTAGTTTGCCCCATCATATCCAACTTGCTTTATATTCACAATGGACATAGAGTTCATCTTTTAGCTTAGGTAAGGAGGTTCTCATGAGAACTTTCCTTCATGTAACAAAATCCTGAAACAATGTTTAGCACTATATCGGCATGAATGTTTACCGTGGGAATGGGGAGAAGAAGCATCAATGACACCAATAGATGAGCGGTTTCCATTGGATGAAAGGAGCCAACGTCTAATAAGTTTCGCTACATTATTGTTTGATTTTATATTAATGAGTGTTCCTAGCTAGTTAGGGAGACTCCTTAAGACTCAGTTCTCTCTTCCCTGCCTTGCAACTCTTCTACCGGAAAGTTGATCCTTTGCTTTTGTTGCCGACAGCTACTGCTAAGGGTGACTTTATTCTTTCTTTAACTAAAAGACCCTTTTCCTGATCAATGCTACAATAAAGATCATTCTATTATTGACGGTTGCTACTGTAGCTGTAGGGAACTCGGCTGAGTTTCCAGAGGGACTCTTTACAGGTGGTTCTTCTTATATTCTAAATGTTGCTCTTTTCCAAAAATAACTCTTCATGGGTTCTATTTAGGGTAGGTTAGGCTCCTTAGCTAGCTTAGTGACAATTTTCCTTTCTGAAATACTTTGTATTGAGTGATGCTGTCTTTAATCAATCTTTTTATTGCTATTTCTGTTAACCTACTAATCTGAATAAAGATGGCAAAACAAAACTAACCCTGTAAGATAAATAAAAGTGTTGCAAACTTTATCAACCTCTCATCATTGATTAAACATTAATAATCTGACCATTGATGATCTATGCATAGTTTATGTTTATTCTAAAATGGTGGCAAAGGTCCATTGACCTTTCAAGAGCCATCAGGATTTCCCAAAGGACGAAATCTGTAAATTGGGTGTTTAGTCTTGAATACAATTCTTGGCTAATCCTCAGGCTCCCACAATAACAAACCCCAGATCTTGTAGAAGGGCGATCGCCCAAGTTAAATAGCGTCTCAGAGTGGCCTGGTCTTGAGCCATAACAATGAAATCGTCAAGGTAAACGATCAAGAGCACACCTCGGGCTCGACTAAAGGCATCATTAGTTTGGTTTACTAAAACGAAAACACTATTTCTTGTAAAACTTTATTTTCCTGTGCTTGGCTAAACTAGGCCTGTACTAGGTCTAGATTCAATTTTCAGTCCTAACGCAGCCATGATATGTGCTTTAATTTCTCCTCATATAACACGTAGTAAAATGTGCACAATGAAATGCTCTCTGTTGACATGCTATTCTCAAAGTACTCTCGGAGTTATCTTTATTGCTATATTCAAGTCTCTGCCTGCTTGTATTACTATAGGTTTATTCACTCTGTTAGACTGTCATTGTTTTATTTTGAGTGTAACCAGTTTTGTACTGACACATCCGATGACATTAGGTCAAAGGGGTGGTTTTAATATCCATATTAGGGGATGGAATTGGGATAGTGCTAGCTGATGCTGTGTTGTCAGTTTCTGTAATGATGTCTGATCATTGTAAGTGAGGCAGTCTAATTTGCTCCGACTCTCTGAGCATAACTTTTGATTTGGATTTGGAATTAGAATATTTTCACTGTGAACCTTGACTGCATGTCAGATTCTTAGCTGCATCTGATTGAGCATTATGCTAATTCCCTATTTTGATTATCATGCTTTTTTGACTAACTTTTAATTTTGCTTTCTACATCACACTTTAATTTAATAAACCTTCGTGGTTTTTCAACTTTAAGTGGGCTTTAGTCTCATTTTGATTGAGGCTTATTTAATTGACTGTGCTGATTAATTTTGCTGCTAAATGGTTATCTGTTAAGACACATTGCCTCATACAGTCGAGGATAACATTATCTCCGGTACTGCATAGGTACTTCAACTTTGATTATCTGATATGATCGCGTCAGCATTTGCCCCTGAGGAGGCGGCAGTATACCAAGGAAGAGGTGTTGACTGTGACTCGTGAATGACTATAGTACTGGAATGACCAAAAGCATTGTCAAAGATCTCTTTGCGTCTTGTATAGCCTAAGTGACATGAAAAGATTAATCTAAGACCAAATGTTGATCTGGCTTTTTAAGGGGAAACAATCGTTTTGTCTGAAATTAAAGTAAGAGAAAGAAGCACTTAACCTTTGATTATTTGACACATGAAAAAATTGCTTCCCACAAATGATGTTTAACGATCACCAATTTTTGGGCGTAGGGATATCCAGTGTAAATTGAATTGACTGTTTTCTGTAAGCCCGAAGGAGTCCACCTAAATGTACAACAGAGCATAGAAAACAAGACCCTACCCTGTTGTGTGAAACAGGCTGTCAGCCTGTTACCAGTAGCCCTGAAAAGTCTAAAGAAATGCCAGAATGATTTGCTTAGGTGCTCTCCACATTATGGTCGAAAGCGGCCGGTGATGTGGGGTGCAGTCTGTAGATCCTGTGAAAAAAAATCTGATGAAATGATTATCCCATATTCCACTGTATCCCCTCAAGCTTGAAGCCTTAGCTAAAATTCAACGAGTCATTACCGATCTTCTCAAGCAAGATTTTTTGGAAGTTGCAATTCCCATGTAAGGAAGTGGTTTATAATTTGGGGTGTATTTGTGTCCCCCACAAGTAATAAAGTCACTATCCTGGTAGGTACAGTGAAAGGTTTTGAAAAAAGTCTTGCCCCAGAGCTTAAAGTAGACCTACCATTAAAAAATACTCTACTGGGCAGTTCAGCGGCGTCGGATTTAATTTCAGGTTACATCTCTTGACTCTGGAGATGTGGAATAAGTTCCAGTTACAACTCGCCAGCTCCTAATTTACAGGAGAAGGACTCTTGCAGCTTGTTGTGTCCCTGTGCCACATAGGAGGTCACTATGACCTGGATACAAGGTGTAGCATGTCTAGTTCTTCAAGGCTCCACTTAGGTGACAGACAGCAGGCCCACTGCTCTTCTGTTCTTCCACATGTCCAGAAAGTGTTCTGAGGAAGTGTCTTGGGGTGCCACATTCATGCCTGTAGCTAGCTGGTAGGTAGGAGTGACTCCTGGGCGCTCCATAACCTAAGGCATCTCTACTCAATATTGCTGCTGATGTAAAATGTCAGAGAGAAAAACACAAAACTAAAGTGATCAGACTGTATGCTATAGAAGTATTGTGAGTGTTCATCTCATGATAAACAAGCATTTGCAATGCAATCCGACTCGCCTTTGGGACCTTATATGTATTTAGCTATGCAGCACATTAGCCTGGGTGCTGAAACATCTACTGTTCTTTAACATGGAGGGAAAGTAAGCACCAAACTGCGTGACATGCCAGGTATGGGAACACATGGAGAGAAATATTGCCTTTCAGCGGGAAATGGTGTAGTCCAAAGCTCTGTTTTTAATATAAAATCAGGGCATTCGGTGGTCATATCACTGAAAATACAAGATTTGAAAAAAATATTATTGTCTACAGGTGCTCGTGGAAGACAATTTCTATGGACTGGAATCTAGAGAATGCTAAAGTGATTCTGGTATTTTACTAACCTCTGCTGGTCGTTTTCTGTCAAGAAAGTTAAATAGAGGCAGTTGCCAGAAAAATTAAAAAAAGAAAGTCCCTCAGCAGAAAGCAATTCTGGTATTTTACTGACCTCTACTGGTCGTTTTCTATCAAGACAGTTAAGTAGAGGCAGTTGAACAAGCAGAAAGCAATTCTGGTAATTTACTTACCTCTACTGGTCGTTTTCTATCAAGACAGTTAAATAGAGGCAGTTGTACTGTCATAGGGATTCTGCACACACAGAGCTATGCACAGGATAATAGAACCTCGGAATATAGTGGTGAGCCAACCATAACCCTTAGCACCTAAAACCCCAACCCAACTAGCCTTAGCGTCCCATTAGCACCAATGTACCAATGATTACACAACCCAGAACACGGTATCTCTCTCTCAGGACTCGCAGAAGCAAGAACACTCTTTCGTCACTCACTCGTACCTGTCCACAACATGCGTAAGAAGAGACACTGTATAGGTTAAAATGTTTATTTCAACTTACGTGCTCTAAGATACAGTACACGTGTCAGTACTACTAGCATAATACATATGAATAATATAATCAGCATAGTTACAACTCCATAGAATACGAACGGGGAAAGCATCTCATAAAGCAGTGGATATATGTCTAACTAACATTACCACCCTCCCCGTGCTGGAAGCCAGTTTATTATGAAAATAGAAGACCTCTGGGCTTTGACTAGCGAACCCCCATACCTCAGTCTCTAGATGCAAAACTACATCAGCAGACAATCACAGCTCTTCTCTCTGGAAAGGTTGTCTCCAAGTGTGTCTAGCGCTGGCCAACCGCAATATTAAAAGCACACTAATTTTTCCATGACAGCTGTACCTAGTGTTATGTCTAGGTGTGAGGGACTGGCCAAATCAACAAGACAAGGAAACGTTGTTATTCGACCTTGTACATGTTGTGCAGTCTGAGCCCAAAGCGAACAGGAGAAAAGGTGAAAGATAGAAAATGCAGACAGTGCAAAAAGAACTTGGCAAGAGCAGAAGTCGATAGAACAACGGCCCAGAGTAACGTGTGCAAAGGAAAGAATTATGGCAGCCAGGCCCAAGACAACTTAGCGAGGCAGGCCAGGGCCAGGAAGCCACAAACCACAAGACAGTACAGAAAAAAAAGTCCCTAAGCAGAAGCAGACAAGTCCTAGGGCTGATCTCCAGAGCCCACAAAGTACATACACATATAAGTATATACTAAAGTATATACAAGAGGTCTCGAATGCTCGACCTAAAAAGTGGGGCCTGAGGACCTAATTTTTTGTAGTTAGTAGTATGTATTAACAATTGTGAAGTTGTTTTTATACCAGCTTAAAGTGCACTAAAACCTTCACAATATTGTGCATTTACATATTTTAAATGCAGCTTCATTTTGTTATTCTGTGTTTTACACTGCACATTTAGTCTAACTGTTCAAGTAAGCATAGCCTCAACGTAAAGCTGACACAATGAAGTTAAAACTGCAAAATTAGTGATGTCAGACTTTTACTTTAGCTTTTTGTAGTTCTTCCTCAATGTAGGTCTTCTCACGTTCTTCCCAAAGGAGCCCAACATCTGCTCGTTAGTGCCTGTCTAGAGATTTTGTTTAATCATGTGTCCTGTTCTCCCCTCTTTGCATGATGAAGAAGCATATGAAAATAGTGGACACTTGTATAGAATTTAGCATTGCATGTTCCAGCTAATCAGATGGCAGAGTTCTGGTCTGTTGAAATGGCAAGTGGAATATTTTTTATGCGTGCCTGCTATTTTGCATAAAACATGTGTTGGACTTCAGGGAGCCTTCCTGAATGTCTGATTTCTTTCACATGGTCATCTGGCTCTGTCACTCTTCCTAAACAAAATGGACTCTCAACCTTCTTTAAATGCTGGTTGTAGCTGATGTATGGTTCTGCCTATCACGCCAACCCAAGTCCAACCCCACATATATGAATAATTATTCACATCACTTCTAAATTTGTATAATTAATTTGTTATCCATATTGCATTTGTTTAAATGTGAACATTTGAATGCTACAAGAAAGCGAAGAAAATGAATTACTTGGTTTGTTAAATACACTATGAATAAATATTTCATTTTGTAGCACCTGGGCTTAGGTTGGCGTTTAAGGCACTATGAGCTCTGCATTCTGTAATGGGGGATGCCACAGTCAATTTTCTGTTACAGCCAGACAATCAGAGCCTATGGGTCTGTGGATCACTTTGGGAGTGCAGATCTGAAGTGGATGACAGGAGCAACGACCACCCTCGACCAAGGGGGTGCTGTTATTTTTTTAATTTGGGTTCATGGGCCGTCCATAAATTCAGTTTCGAAGACGATACACATATCTCCAACTTTTAACCCTTTCAAGCCAACCAGAACATGTTTGTAATGCTAATTTCTTAAACCTTACTGAAAGGATTTACGCCAAACCAAGCAAAGACACTTCTCTGGGTAACTATCTAGTTTCATGTGGATTTGGAGTAATTCTGTTCGTTTTTGTTTTGTAGCAGAGCGCAAAGATTCCAATAGGAGCTAAAATGGACAACTATCAATGACTGGTTATTGCAAAGTTAGGTTATATTGATTCTCTTGGCTTCAAGAAATGGCCTGCCACTCTTCTTGTTCATTCGTTGCTCCAGAATGAGATGTTAACAGTGAAGCAGATGAGTGAGAAAAATGCAGATTGGAGAAAACTTCACTTAACAGAGGAAACACTTAGAGTGGAAAATCTTCTCTATGTTCAGGAAAATGGATGAAAACATTCAATAGGAACAGCAAACATAGCCAAAACAAGAAGTGCAAGAGTACAGCTAGGTACCAGTTCAAACTGTTTCTTACACAATAGCTATCAGTCAACACCATCCTCAGCATTCCATGATGCACATACAGCATTCACACAAACACACCCCAGCCTGACCTTAAACTCCAAAGCATAACAATTCAGTCAATCAATTCAAAAATTTTACTTTGTCCAAAGCAAAATTAGGGCCAGCTTCAGCCCCTTCTACTTGTCAAGCAGTTCCTAAAAACAGAAATCGTGTGCCACTTGCAAATCAGAGGTTTGAATTCCAGCTGGACTTTTTTATTCTTTCATCCTTCCAAGGTTGCAACTTCATCACTATTTAATTTGCAAATAATAACTCTGTTTAATTTATTGCTGCATTTAATTAACTGTAAAACAGAAGTAGCTCACTGTGTAAAAAACGAGTTTCAAACAAATACCATGGAACATGTCTGGTGGAAGCATGATCAGAATAGTTCAATGTCTAGGAATCTCTGGGAGGGACACTGGTGTGGATGAAATGCATATGCTATGATCCTGCTGCCACTCTCATGTCGCTCTTGAGCAATCGCCGTTGTGGGAGTTGCATCACTTTTACTGAATTCTATCTGTTCATCATTTCACCCTTGGTGTCAGTCACAGCGTGGGGTGGAGGAGTCAGTAGATGTCTAATGGCAGGTTTGACGTACACTTTGATTCCTTGAACAGTGACACATTTCTGGTGACTGGTCTCTCTTTTTAGATACCATTGTGCCCTTCACAGTCCAGGGTTAGCTTTCAAATGACATAACAGAACTTTCCTCCTTGGTCTCAACATTGGATGAGTACTTGATCAGCAATTCCAATGGCTGACGGCATAGTGCCCCTTCATGTGCGGACTCTGTCATTGACTTTCTTAACATTTCCTTTTGCACGTCTATGCGGTGGTTGTGTTGGGAGACCAAATAGGGACTGTGGCACAATGTGCAAGATGTTGCAGAAGGTGCCTAGAAAGTTGTGGATGGTTCATTCCATGTTAGTTTGCTGTTGTACCCTATTTACACTCTTCTTCAAAGTGTGCATATTACAATCAACCTCCCCATTTGCTTGCAGCCATCAAGCATAATTTTCCAGTGTTGAATGTTCCGAGTCTATAAGTAGGCCTGGAAGTATGCTTGTTCTAAAGTGGGCTTTTTTATTGTCTTTATTTCTTTTGAGACCACATCGGTGGCAGTAATCTTTACAGGATTTCGCACAACACCCTCAAAAGTTGGCGCCTGCACAGACTTTATCACTGTGTATTTTGTGTGTGATTTATTAACTACAGAGAGGTGAGGCCCAACCAGTTCAGTGCAGAAGTCCTTGCTCAACCTGTCCCAGGGGTCTCTGTATTTTTTTCCTTTGTTGAAAATTGACTGGGTTTCAGAATTTGCTGAGGCCAGGCATAGAGTATGTTAGTTATTTTTATTTACGTCAGTGCCTTCCAACCATACTTTTTCACACAGCCTTGCTGTTTGATTATACTCTGATGACCTGGATGGACTCATATCTTGTGGGTATCAGCAGCAAAGGCATGATTATGTGGTTGCAGAGTATTATTCTCATGGTCATTTGTAACTTTACAAAGGACTTTAACTTTGTCTTGCACCTGAGCATCCAAGTGACGGTGTTCTTCAAGGAAATGTTTACTAGATTCATGCCAATGGCAGCTTGGATGCATTCGTCTTCCATGGCCGCATCTTGGATTTCAATCAGACGCCGTTTTCAAGCCTGCTTCTTTTTCTTAAATGTGGTGTGTCTGCCTGAAGTCTAATTTTGGAGGATGTGGATGCTGGGAAAAGTTGACGGTACTGAGTGCTATGATTGTACACCATGAGTTGGAGGGGCCATTTCTCAATCCTTCGGTGCACTGTGGTTCTGTGGTCTGAATTAGTGATATCATGGGCTTGGAGTGGGTTACTACTACCTGACCCAGCTGTTTTTTGAAGGGCTACCACTCCCAAATTACAGGGACTATCATCCACCACTACGGTCAACATATCACATTGATGCATTGTGTAGTAGTGCAGCCTTTCTTGCTCTGAAAGAATTCTTGTGCTTCTCTGACTACGAGCATTCTATTCTGCTTCAGGTCACTTCTACAAGGGCCTCTGTGGTGGTAGTTAAGTTGGTTTTGAAGTACCTGCAGTATGTTCCGATGGCCAGAAATCTGAGTGGTGTATTGGAGTGGTAGGGGACGACTTTCTTTGGCCTTTCGCTCCGTCCATGACTGGAGAACAGATTCCAAAAGAATTTATGTGTGTCCTTAAGTAACTCACATGTTTGTTTTTGTATTTCAGCCCACACCCTGTGGTTCATTGTAGGATCATTTGTAGCAGACTGGTGGTCTGAGATGGGTGTTACATATATCAGGATGTCCTCATTTGCGTTGATTACAGCTTGTAGTCCCACAAGGGATTCATGGTTTGCATTTTGGAAGACCTCTGTGGCTGTAGGGATCACAGAGTTTAGGCCTTTGTAACACTTAACACCTATATTTTGCAGGAAGGCAGTAACATAACTGGCGGCCTACTCTAACTGCAATGTTTGATAGCCTGCATTACAGTCTATCATGGAGAATCAGTGGGCTCCATAAGTCAGCCAATAATTGTTGATCTTTGGAGTTGGATGGTGCTCCCTTTTATTTGCTGTGTTGGGGAGGTGCATGTGATGCATACCTAAACTGCTTCTGGTTGTTAAGGATTGTTGGTTATGACCATGGGAAACCCATGCTTGTAGACCAGTCACTCTTTTGTCTTAACGTTTCTCGATTTCTTCATCAGTGGGCAAATATCGAATGGGACTAACTGTGCTATCTGAATGCCCCTGGTTTCACTGTGGGGGTCAAGGTGCAGGTGCACTTGTCTCATCTTGAGGCATCCTCAGCCAGAAAGTATATGTCTTTACTCTTGGAATATGCTGTCAATTTCAGTGCTCTTCACATTGAGTGTGAAGTGGAAAAGGCCCTTCATCTAAGCAGTGTGGCAACTGATGGGCATGCGTTGTACCTCTAGGAATATCACTTCTTCCCTTCGCTTTCATGATTCAGTGGTAGCAGTCACATTTGGGACTCATTGTTTTCTGTCCTGAAGGCATGAACTTTCTTTGAATTAGTTAAGTGTCTCGGTGTAGTGAGGCGCAATTGGTAAATGTAACCAACCCGTGGTTAATTTAATCGCATGCGGAGCAGTCTGTCCCAGATGTTTTGCACATGTCCGCCCTTGTGTTCATTTCTGCATTGTTCACATTTCTTCTTGTGGGAGGGAGGCTGCTTGTGCCATTGGTTGTTGCCGTTTGGGTCCCATTCTTTTATCTTTTTGACATCATCAGTGTGTGTGAAATGGAAATCTTTTGGTTTGTGCTGATCGCTGTGTGAGTGTGGATTCCATTTCAAGTGAGGTGCATGAGAGCTTGCGTAACCTTCACAGTGTCAGGATGACTTTGAGACTCTCCTGGGGCTCACACAAAATGAGTTTTCGCAGCACTGAGGGCTTAGAGGCTTCTATTATTTGAGCCTTTTCTTCCTCATTTTGATCATCCAGCTTGCAGGTGGATACAAGCTCTCAGGCGAATAATTGAGCTGTCTAGTGAATAAAAGTCAGATTTCCAGCCTGGCGGAATGCAAAACCTTCATAATTGGGTTTGATTTGCATGTTACAGTGCCCTTCTAGTGCCACCACTGCATTCACATCGTCTTTGTCATCTCCTATGTCAGGAAGATTCAGGAAAGAAGGAGAGACCCCTTCAGATCCTCATCTGCTTCTCCGGTCACTCCAATGATGTTGTTCTGGTGACCGATTCAAACATTCCTTCTAGGCTCCGCCGACCAGGACTGCGAGCTCTCACAAAATTGGAAGGGAACAGGGCGAGTTAACCCGTCTTGGTCTTGCCAAGTTTCAGGTCGGGTTTCCTTGCTAGGACTTTGTCACCCATAACAATAGCAGATAGAGAGTAGGGAATTCTCAGTTCCCACTGGCAGGAGTGTGCAGTCTGAGTCCTTGTTGCTTGTTTTCTACCTTGGATCAGCCTGAGGAATGCGCTGAACAAGTCGGTGGACAATGCATAACAATGTCCTGACAGACTTTACACATTTTTGCTGTGCTCGTTTGAAAAAGAAGGTTTACTGTGAAGTTTGGCATCAGATTTTGACGCTGGATTGTTCCAATAAATAGTGCTGCTCCATACCTTTTGCACCCTCTTCCACCAGTGCCAGTTTATTAACTAGTGCCAATGTCTGGCTGGTGGAGTTACCATGTCTGCTTTTAAGGAGTTGAATAGGACTCAAACTGTTAGTTGTTCCACACCAGAGGCTTGTTTACTTCATTGAACCTGCCCTTACCAGAACAGCGACTGCCCAAGCTGCACACTTTGTGAAATATATTTCAGAAAATTTCACTAAATTCACACAGTGGTACATTTTGAACTTTTAGACACATTTAATCTGATTCATTCATAAATGGTAGGTCTGCACATTTCTGAATTAATCTATTTTTTCGCAAGAAAAACACTTGTTGCCTAGTTCATCAAATGTGGAGAAAAGTAAAACATTTTAGTTGTACTAAGTCTATTGGGCAGGTTTGACTGTGTAAATAAAAAAAGAACATGTTTATGTTTTGTGGCAATACACCGTAATATCTGTTTCTTGGAGGTACCTTAAGAAGTTAATAGTGCACTGTAAATGGAATACGCTGGCCTGTACCTAATCCACTACTATTCTACTCCATGAACTTTGTCATAGAAATCATTGACTACCTTGGTGGTTGTTTGACATAATTGCAAGCAAATCATTTACGTTTGTGGTGGATCATCATAGGAAGAAGGATCGTTGCTGTCTTTAATGCTGTTAAATAGAGAACATATGTTTGGAAGGCAGACAAGTCTCAAAGAATATTCAGGCCTCAGAAGGTCAATGTGTGTTTTCGACCTCACGAGGTTAATGTGTGTTTTGTACAATTGATCTGGGAGCCTTCTGCACTTTTGAGAAGGCTGCAGACTCAGTACCAGATCCTTCCCCAAGCCATTCAGTGGGAGATATTAATATTCTTCCTAAGAGAGAGAATCACTGGGAAAGATCAAAGCATTCAGTCAGAAGCCTTGAATCCCCTGTTGCCAAAGAATGTGTTTATTTCAGAACTTGCACAGTTTTTGTGGAGCTGAGCCAATGGCCTTCAAACAGATTGAGGTTCTGGTTGTCTTGAGGTTGATAAGGATTTGTCCAAATTTGCTGTAAAGATAGACCAGTGCTCCACCACATTCCTTTATGTTGGTCCTGGTCCTCACTTAATACTTATTGACCAGTATGATAAGCCCTGCTTCCTGGTGTTTTGTATGAATCCTAAACCCTTCTAGAACTTTAATCACTCTGACCGTAAGAGCCATGAGAAGTGGATGGCTGCCCTGTAGTCTTCCATTTCACAATTTACCATACTGTTATTGATACTGAAGACCCCAGGCTTCCCCCATTCATATGTCCTCTATCTTAAACTGTATTTGCTTCACTCAAGAGCAAACCCTAGGATAAAATACGAATCATACATTATTATACCTGGGTCATGCCGCTCTCAGTCTCTTGCAACAGCCTCGTAGCTGTATGCTTGCTCTCCTTGGGCATCGGCTCCCTTATTTTTGGAATTGTACTTGGCAACTGATTTATCTTGTTTGGGCCTTCGCCCTCCATCTCCATTGCTCTTGCTACTAATTTATTTTAGCTTCTTGCAGGTGCCCTGTGGCTATTGTTGCCATTCATAGGATTCTACTCCTTCTGGTAATACATTAGGCCCCACGCGTTCCTACTGTTTCTGGAAGGGTCGGCATTCTTGACTCTCTTCTCTCAGGCCTTGTTTTTATCTCTAGTCATGATGATGACCCTACATTTCTTCATGGGTCGATATGCGATTGGACTTGTGGTTCTTTGAGCCACTACCTACTACCATTATCAGGATCAAGGTTCTGCATATTTATTCAATGATTTTTGATTTGCAATCATGTGGCCTTACTAGAGCTTTGTTTTATACACTTAAAACACCAAGCACATTTTTTTCACACACTATTGTGCAGGTTATTACATTTTCTCTTTTAAAATGTCAAAAATGATTTTTTGAAATTTTTGTATTTACAGCTTGCTATATTGTTTTAGCTGACTCACTGACACCAACATCATTACTTTTAATTTATTTTTATTAATTGTTAATACATATATCCTTTGCCTACTGACCACACAGGAAACACTATGTTGACTTATCTTTGTCTTAAACTGGCACACAAAGGAGTAGTTAGGTGTTCATCTAGCTTTGAGGCTGCATTCCTTAGGTGTTGGTTGGTTGTGACCTGCATTCATTTCAGAGTATGCCTGTGGATTCCTTCATCTGAGTTCTTAGATGCAGGCATTGACATATAGCCAGCCTTGTCTGCATAGCTTTTCAAGTATTACCTTAGATTTCACCTACTGGCCACTTCCTATCGATTTTGTTCACTTTAAGTCTTCCTAGTCCTAGTGGCGGGGGGCGTTTCCAAGATAGCGGAACGCACGGTTGCCTAAATACAAGCTCTGACCTGCCGCCGCACGTATCCGACTTCATCACCTCCCAGAAAGGCGATTTGAGACATGTGAAGCGGTCCCTGCATCGCGGGAAGCGAGTTTGCTCCCCCTGAGCCCCTCCCAATGCTGCTGGTAACCCTAGCGAGCAGAGACTGCCTGCACACTCATAACGACCGCACTACTGACACCTACGCTGCATGATACGGGATGTGACTCACCTGTTCAGAGGTGCGGCCACTGGTACCTCATCTCACCGGACCCTGCGCAGCTTCGAACCTAGAGACAAGTGGGACAGCAGTGATATTGGCTGTAGCCCAGCATGTGGCTACACGGAGGGCCACAGCAACCCTATCGAGCAGCGGCTCATCCCCTGCCTGGGCTGCCACACATTGGATTGGGGTGTGGCAATGCTCCACTGCATGCTGGTGCCTTGAAGAAGGCTCAGACGAGCTCCACTGCTCCGCTCCCCATGCTTCCATAGTCACAGAGGTCACCAGCATGAAAACTGCTAGTAACGCACCAGACAGGCTGGAAACAGTGTCCAAGGTACAGAGCGGGCCCAATGTCGGCCCGTGAGCTGGGCAGAGACTGGAACTGAGGTAACGGCTGTGAGGGCGCTCTGAATCTGGCAGCAGCTGCATACTGACACTATTGCCATACCTGGGGCAAACAGACCGGATTCCTTTTACAGGCCGGCTTAGTAAAACGTGAGGCCCGAGGAACAACAATGCTCTGACTGATTGCCACTAAGGAGACAGGGCTGCCGACCCCCTTCGATTTGAAAAAAGGGCAACTATTGGAAGACCATTTAGCCCCATGGCCACAGGTTTGGCCCCCATTGCAAGAGGTAGGAGTTAGCGATTTCCTGGGAGGGGCTTTTCAAACAGTGATATAACCTACCCGTCCTCTAGGCCTACTGGGTGGACCTCCCTCGCAGTGCTGATCTCCCACAGCTTGTCCCTGAGGAGGTAGAACCTGATTGCCTCACACACTCTTCTAACATACTGGTCATTGGTGCACGATCACCTGACGTTATAGACGGCCGTAAAGTGGCACTTGCTAGACCACTCAGAGAAATTCTCAGAGCTGGTAAAAGCTGTTAATAATCTTAAGTGCTCCCTGGAGCCTAAACTGGACTCTTTGATGATTGATGTAGGGTTTTTACGTGAAGACCATAAAAAAATTGAAAGATAGAGTACGGGATACAGAAACTGAACTGGCCACAGTTCTTCCCTCTTTGGCAGAACACCGACAACAGATTGACCCACTCCAGAAGTAAATTGCGGTCCTGCAGGCTAGCGCTGATGACGACGAGGGGCGCTCAGGCTGGAATACCATTAGAGTGGTGGGCCTTCCCGAGGGCACAGAAGGCCCAAGTATGGATTTATACCTAGAGACATGGCTGGCGGAGCAGGTTTTAGGAGGGAAGATCTCTAAATTACTTTCAGTTGAAAGAGCTCGCAGGGTGCCGGAGCCAATGCCCGGCAACAGGAGCCCCACCTCTGCCTGGGGTGGTGCGACTCTTTAACTTCAGAGACAATATCCTGCAACTCACTAGAACCAAGAGCCCCTGGGCGGAGTATAGCCAACAGTACTGTAACAATCTTCCTGGATTACACAGTTGACTTACGTAAACTACGAGATTCTTTTCAAGAGATGAAATTACATCTCCATACTCTGGATATCAGATATGCGCTGTTATTCCTGGCAAAGCTGAGGGTCATTTCAGGCGGTGAGTCACTGTTCTTTCTGACACCCAAGGAGGCATGGACCTGGCTGGAAACACAGGGTGATTGTCAGCGCTTGTCCCAACCCAATCAGTACGGGGACTGGAGGACTCAGCGAAACAGGAGCTGTTTCACCAGGAATATCCGTGGAAAACCATTGAAGGCACAGGCAGCACTGCGCAGAGTAGAGGCATTGGCTGTGGCGGAGCAGTCATCTTTAACCGGCCTGGAAGGTTGGGAATCCGATGAAGATACCAGGGCACTACAAGACGCTTCGCAAGTAATCAAACCACCAGAGGAACTGTGGGATGGTCCTCACATCACTCCCATGACTGCAGACTTGTTGCAAAGTGCCTGAATGTCGACCACATATTCTTTTGATGATGGCTCTTCTGTGCCTGAGGCCAAATGACGGGACGGGGGAGAATGAAGGGTCGGATTTGGTGCCACATTGCGAGTGGAGTGAGGGAATTTTCTCTGCTGTGTTATCAAAGGGGAGCTTTATTGTAGCATTGAGTGGTGGTCATCTTGGATCCCTCCTGTTATTGAGTAGACTTTGTACTAGTTGCCCAATCATTGTTGGCAGTGCCTGGCCATGATCGATTGAGGGTATGACATGGGCTCTGGGTTTGTTGGGGATTGTTCTTGATGTTTTTTTGGTTTGTGTTTTTCTTTCCTTGCTCGACCTGCTTGCAGTTGCACCACCTCCTCATCACACAGACGACGGTGGGGGCCTCCCACCATACGTGTTCCACGTGACTATCCGTGAATATAACATAATCACATGGAATGAGAAGGGCATGGGTACCTATAGCAATCGACACAGGATTCACTGTTATTTGAAGCATCGTAATACTGTTTGCCTGCCTACAAAAGACACCCTTACGGCAGGAGAGCTCCCTAAATTACGTAAGCGCTGGCAAGGCTTGATATTGGGCACCACTTACTCTGCCTATGCTGGGGGGGGTCTTGCTATGGGTGGCCCCGGGAGTTCCGTTTGTTCACGAACATACTTTAATTGACCCAGAGGGCCGATATATTATCACGAAGGGTACACTGGATGGTAATCCTCACATCTTAGCGATGCTATATGCTTCTAATGTGGGCCAGCCCCTTTTTTAGCCTCTCTGACACCAGCACTTCTCCGCTTGGCACAGTCCCCAGCGTTTTGGTGTGGAGACTTTAATTGCGTTCCAGACCTTGAACTGGACAGGTCCATCCCTCCAGTGCCTGCAGCACAATCACATAACACCACTAAACAGTTACAGCTCTCAATATGCAGACATTAGGTGTTTGGCTTACGTTACACCCACCCCAGTAAGATACTCCCATTACTCTGCAATACACGCCCTCCAAACGAGGATTGACCTTATGTACAGCAGCAGGACATTAGTGAACAAATGCAAGCAAGCGGAATATCTGGCTAGAACAATCTCCGACCACTGCCCCTTGATGGTGACTTTACAATGGGGATGGCCGCACTTGATGAGCACTACCTGGCACCTGCAGCCGCAGGCACTGGCTGACATGCCGTTCCGGACGCACATAGGGGAACCAATAGACCGATATTTCACAGAAAATGAGGGCTCCGCTACGGGTGGCATGATGGAATGGGATGCATTTAAACTGGTGGTGTGTGTATGACCACACAGTATGGTATAAAATGGGCCCTTCAGACAGAGATGTTTGATCTAGAGGGTAAATGGAGGTTGGCAGAGATGGACTGGGCTTCCAATCCAGCTACTTAACCAGAACTAAAGGATATTGGGTCAGAATATAGGGAGGTGTCCAGGCGCTTAGCCACCTTTGATTTTAAGGAATGCACCAAATGACAGCAGGACTTGGGTGACAAAGCCAGTGGCTTGCTGGCTTGGCTGCTGAAGTCGGGACGTCCGTGCACTACTACTGGAGCCATCCCTTCAAGTACAGGCTCAGTTGTGAGCTCTCAGTTGGCTATTGACAAAAACTTTGAAGCTTACTACAGAGCATTATACCGATCCACACCCTGAGTAAATCCACAGGCAGTCCTCGCCTATCTGCAGCCTCTTGAGACACCCCTACTCAGCCCCATGCTGATGCAGGAAATAGAAGCCCCCTTTACTGTTTTCTGGAGATCTCTTTGGCTATTAGGCAGATAGCTAGAGTCAATACACCTGACACTAAATGCTTACCCATAGAGTTCTGCACTACATACTAAGCTCTTTTAGCCCCTCGGTTATTGGAATTATACGACCGTGCCAAGGAGCTTGGTGGACTTTCGGACAGCATGCGAGTGGCCTGATCATGGTTCTTCCGAAACCAGAAAGAGACCCGCTCGAACTGGCCTCCTATCGTCCACTCTCTTTACTTAAGCTTGATTACAAGGTGTTAGGTAAGGTCCTAGCAAATAGGCTAACCCTGATAGCACACACAATGATCCACCCGGACCAGAACGGGTTTATCCTGGGTAGAAACACATTCCTGAATATCCGTCACTTATTTAGTATTATGAACTGGGCGCCCAGAACGGCTACTAAAGGTGGCCTTGTTAGACATTGAGAAGGTGTTTGACACCCTGGGATGGGATTACCTGCAGGGTGTGTTGCAGAAGCTGCTATTCGGCCCAGAATTTCCCAGGTGAATACAGGTTCTTTATGATTCCCCCATGGTCAGGGTACGCGCGGGTGATATTATTTCAGACAGTTTCCCTATCAAGGGTGGTACCAGACAGGGTTGCCCCCTGTCTCCCTTACTGTTCGCCTTGGCCATGGAGCCGTTGGCCTGCCTGCCGCAGGAGTGGGTGCTTGCATGGGGGTATCGGGTTGTAGATCACCGACATATAGTCTCCATGTATGCCGACGACACTTTCATTTATTTAAAAGCGGATCCATCGATTCTGCCAGCAGTTATGTAAGTTTTAGACAACTTTGGCCAGATCAACTGAGGGAAATCTTGTCTTTTCCAACTGCTACAAACTGCTGTGCCACTGCATGCACCGGACGGGAACTCACCCCACCCCACTTTCAAATACCTGGGGGTCCACATTTACCATTCAGAGCAGGATCTAATATATGGTAACCTTGGCAAAGCTCTCACCTTGCCCCGGCAATTGCTGTCCATTTGGACACGGTTGCCATTGTCACCTATGGGTAGAGTATCTATAGCGAAGATGTTGATACCTCCTCGATTCCTCTATTTTTTCGCTGCACTTCCGGTAATCCTGAAGAGGCCATTTTTTCGGGAGCTATGGCGACTGCTCGAATCCTTGATCTGGAGTCCTGGGAGGCATAGGATGATGGTCAAGATGATGCATTGGAAGCAGGGCGCTTGAGTGCCCCCAATTATGGGCTTTACTATGCTGCAGCCCAACTTCAGTGGCCGCTACATTGGCTACATGACACCTTGGGCCCCACCACCCAGTAGAACTTTGAAGGCAATTCTCCCAATAGATGCTTGAACTGTAGTAGGATACACGAAGTGGGGGGGACGTGGTGGCAGAGGGTAGGCTATGCACGTTTGAAGATTTGGTGGAAGGGGGCGACCTGAATCCAGGACAATTTTTGTTATGTTCATCCCTCCGCGATCTTTCTCGAGTGGCTGGTCCATTGGAGCTGATGCTGACCTTAGTGAGCACGAGACGGACGATATCTATCCTTAATGGGACTCTGAGTCCGGGACTCTGAGTCTGGATCCCTCCGATTCTTGCTTCCAAAGCCTTAAGGGGTGGGGTGAGGACACGTTTTCCATGGAGCTGACAGATGCTGCCTGGCAGAAGTGTTTGGTGTCCGTCAAAACGATTAGGCGGTAAGCCCGGTTCCATTTTACTCAATTTAGCTACCTACATCATACATATCTTTCACCAGACAGGATAAGCAAAATGTATCCAGGCACGAGGGCACTGTGTCCAAGATGTCAGCAGGATGAGGCAGACTTTATTCACATGGTGTGGCTGTGCCCGGTAATTTCAGATTACTGGCAAACAATGACCTTCTGTATCTCTGCTGTATCTAAGTCTATTGAGTCTATCTAACGAGATCCCGTGCTCATTGCATTCTCAATGTAGGAGTGATAACAGAAAAGACAAAACAACTGATGAGCTTCCAAGGCGTAGAACTCAAACTTGCAAAACGCCGTATTACCATGTCTTGGAAGGTGGTGACTGCCCCCCAAATACAGCATGGCAGTCAGACATGGTTTGCTGGGCCTCAGCAGAGCTCTCAGTCCGAGCTGACGCACGAGCCAGGAATGGGAGGTGTAACCTCGTGGAACAGTGGGATGACTACCTGTCTCGATTGAAGGATATGCTCACTCAGGTTGACCGAGCTACAGGGGCTAGTTGGGATATCACTGTGATGGATGATCTCCTGAAGAATGATGTGATGTATATCCATGTGTGGTGTGGGCGAGGGGTGGTGCGGAGCAGGGGGTTGTATTGAGCTTGGTTCTTTTAAACTGATTGATTACCTGCCTGGCTACACTTGTACTCTTTATTCCTTCAGGCATGTGAGGGGTCGATTTCACATGATATTGTGTGTTCTTTTCTTTCTCTCTTTTATCTTGATCTTTGAACTTGACTCCCTGTATTGATATGCTGAGCTTTTCGGCACACCCTGCCTGCTGATTATTGGTGCTGTATCTTGATGTGTAAAGGTACTTGCTATTTGTAAAATCAATACAAATATATTTTTTAAAGTCTTCCTAGTGGCATGAGTTTCTATGTGGCTTTGTGCAATCTTCAAACTAACCCCAGAGAAGGTTGCAAAAGAGTGCGATAGTACCTCTCCTAGAGGAAGACTTAAATTCTTCCCATTTAAACAAATGGCTGTATTTTTCTGTTATAAATATGGCACCGTATCTATAGGACACTGGGTGCAAGATGTCTAGTGTTTGTAAATGTGACACTTGGAAATGGGTGAAAATTTAAATGATGAGTTTTATGGAATCCATATAAACATAAAGGTTACTCTTCAGTTTGATTTTCTCCCATTTCAAAATGTCACCTTCACATACAGCAGATATCTTGCTCCCAGTGGCTGGTAGACAGCGGTGCCATATTTATAACTGAAAATACAGCCAATATTTTAAGTGGGAGAAATTTAAAGTGCAGAAAATGTTCGATATTATGAACATTTTTGCAGAACATTTTTCTACACTTTAAATTTTACCCATTTAAAATAAATGGCTTTATGTTTGTGTTATACATGTAACGGTGCCACATATGGCTAAAGGTATTTCCTGTGCCACAAATACACACAACACAAGATCTCAGTCACCCATATGCATATATCCCATTCATACACACACTTATTTATCAATCCCCAAAGACTACGCTCTCACTGACACACATGACAGCCCTGCCATAATGCCCCTAGTCAAAGTATTTTGTTCAAACCATAGTGTCTGGCTCTATGGACATTAGGTTTAAAGTCAAGGAAGCTGGGCATGGGAATGTCTGGTGACAGTGTGCAAGTTGCTTAGCCTTCAGGAGCTCTCAATGAATTTCACTATTCAGAAGAAGCTCTCACTACAGAAAAGGTTGGAGACCCCTGGCCTAGAGACTATTAAAACTGTTCTAGATACTGGCAGGGACAGCAATTTCCACCCACAAGATGGGTGATTAGAAAAATCAAGCAGACTACTGAATTAACATTGTTCTTGATGCTTCAAGCAGCGTTTCAAAAGTTGATTCTTGCTTGTTTCTATGCTGGCTGGATGATGAAAAAAATGTCTTCCCGTTAATCAGTTGGGATTTAGAAATGGAGTCTTAACTTTAACTCTAAATCCGTATTTGTAAAGCGCGAACTACTCACCCTTACGGGTCTCAAGGCGCTGGGGGCCGTTGTGGAAATTAAGCGAGGCTATTGCCCAGAGTCACATGGTGCTGAGCTGAGCTGCCGCCGGGGATCGAACCGTGAGCCCTGTGCTCCGAAGTCAGCTGCCCTGGCCGCTGCACCACACCTCTCCACAAACTCCTCTTAACAAACTGTGTGGTACCAGCCTCAGTGATCTCGGGGCCCATTCATCTGAAACATGACTGTTTTGTTAATATTTAGAACCACATTGACTTTGGGCAAAACATGAAAGCTTAAGGTTGATTATGGATTTAACCATTGATACAAATATTATGATACAGCATATGGATGGAAGTTTGTATGTTGGAGAAAGGTTCATGGTCTTTAATAGCCAAGATTTTCTAATCATAGATTTTTTAATATAGTAGAGATTATCAACCGTTCAGCTTCAAATCATCTGACATTAAATGTGGCACATTAATCAATCTCCTGCTTCGTAATTTGGAGAGTAAATCAACAGTCATCTCTAATGTTAATCTACCTAGAGTAATCCTCAGTCCATGTTGTAGTTTGTATTATCTTTAGCTGCGCAGCTTGTTGTTGTGTTCACTATAACAGACTTTATAAATATTGCCATTGAAGTGCTTAGTTTACTTTTCCAGTTATGTAGCTTTCATAAGTGTTCTTGATTCTGTGCTTTCATGAACGTCTGGTGTGTGTCGGCTACAATCGCACATTCAGCGCCTCACTCCGCCCATTCAGCCCATTATTTGGGAGGTAATGCGCATTCAGTAAATACCACTACATAATGCATGTTTTTTTACTGGTTGAGGTATTATCTTCCTGTTGCATGTTCTGCTCCTCGGAATCAGTGCTAATGCAGCAAATACGGCACGTTTTCCCACATTGTAAACTGCAAAATCCTGAATATTTTGTTTTTCCCTGCACAAATTCCACTATTTATTATTGTATGGATGTAGGAAGGTGTCTCTTTATATGGTGTACCAAAAAGAGTTATACAGTGCAAAGAGACCAGATATTCCCTTACTAGTGGGCAGGGTCTTGCTCTACCAATCCCAAGGTGCTCTTCTAGGGGGTAGTGTGGTCAAGCAGCATTAGGCTTATCTGAGAGGAGTGTTCGACATCTGCAAATACGCACAATAGTCAATAAGTGATGCACACGACTCAATAAGGAGATTCACACCAATTTATAAAAATAACACGTATCTTTATATAAGTTTAGGCACCAGAATCAATACAATCTGGTAAGAACGTTTTTCAAGAGAAATACTTTTGCATTTAAAAAGTCTACACTTGTGCATTTTTCAGAAGCTGCAATGTTATCCGATGAGAGGAAAAACAAGTACTGCACTCAGATACAGTACAGCGACTTACGAGACCAATCTCCTGGACTTACAGTGAGCATGGGGCTAAGTCAAAGGCAGCACCAGCAGGTCACCTCGGACGGCACTAGGGCGGCCAGGTGCAGAGGTGCTTTCAGTGTTGGGTGCCCAATGTTATCCTACGGGGAATGGTCCAGTCGAAAAGAGGCTAATGGCTTGAACTGGGAAGCCAGTCGGCCTGAACCACAAGGTGGCTCAGGACTTATGATGCTGGGGGACATGGGCACACCTTTGGTCCTCTTCTCCACGGGCCAGGGGCGACGGGTGCAGAGGTGTCTTCAGGCATCAGATTTTCGGCACCGAGACCACTTGCGGTAGAGGGGGCCTGCAAACAGGGGCTACAGGCGGCGTCAGGAAGTCCACAGTGGGCAAGTCCAAGGTGGGCTTTGTCTCTGGAGGGGCGAGGACCAGCCTGGCACCGCTGGCCCATTTCAGCTTGGGCTAGGCAGCATGGATGCAGTGGTGCTTTCCGGTGTCAGGTTTTGGCGGTCTGGAGTCCTCTCAGGTCTCTTTGGGTGTCTGCAGGACACAGGGAAGCAGCTCTGCTGCTCCACAGGACTTCCTGAATCTTGGCAGAAGTGCTGGCAGTCCTCCCAGGCTTTTGGAGGCACAGCAGCTTGCAGGATGATTCGACTTTAGTGCAGTCATCGGGAACAGTAGACAGGCCGGCAGGGTTGACAGCAAGTCAGTTGCTTCTTCCACAGTTCCTGCTTTTCGCAGCTCTTCGGTCCTTCCTCTTAGGTTGTCAGGATCCTGATTTCCTGGTGCCATGGCTCCCCTAAATACTGAGTTTAGGGGTGTTAGGGGAGTATAGAGTAGTAGCCAAGGTGCTACTTACCCCTGGGGTCACAACGCCCAGTATATGACCACTTCTTGAGGGAAGTGGACCCGGTGTTCTCTAACTTAGATGATCTCTAAGGGGAAGAGCCCTTACCCCTCCCATGGACAGATCACTTCTTAGTTTCCCTCGCCTGGTCACCGAAGGTCCCCGAACCTTTAATAAAACCTATATGGACCCAAGGTCGTCTTTGGTCCAAACTCCCCTTGGAGAAATGGACTCAAGAACTGGAACGTACTTGTCCCATATCCGATCCATGCCCAGTTAAAGCCAATGACGACTTCGTGAGCTGTATTTCGGATACTCTGGACGTGGTCCTCCCAAAGACAAGGATAAAAAAGACCAATGGTCCCCACAACTCCCTTTGGTTCTCAGCAGAGCTGCGCACTTTAAAACAGCACTGTAAGGTCAAAGAAAGGCTCTGGAGGAAAGACTTCTCGCCTAGTAAGAAGCTGGAATATAAGGCGGCCATCAGCGCCTACAAAGCAGAGATAAAAAAAGCCCAGGCAATCTTTACGAATCTAAGATTTTGTCAGCCTCTAACTCACCCAGAGAAACTTTCAACGTCATTAAAAGCTACTCAAAGTCCCCGGACCCGCGCATAGCACCAGACACCTCCGGGCTACCCTGCAATAAATTGGCAGAATATTTCTCCACTAAGGTCCAGAATATCCTCAAATTACTGCCGCATACGGCAGATATAGGTGATACCACTGATAAGCACCTGATTCCCGACCCACACTCCTTGGAACCTACACTAGAGGCTTCCCCCCCTCTCGCCTGAAGCTTGCTGTACCCTGCTATCCAGGGTGAGCAGTGGATCACCTAAGGACCCTGCACCAATTAACATACTGAAACAGGTGGGATCTATAATTGCCACCAACCTGACCGACCTAATTAATGCATCTCTGTCCTCAGGAATAGTGGCCCCCGCCTGGAAAGCAGCTATGGTGAAAGCCCTGTTAAAAAAAAACAATCTGGAAACGGCAGACCTAGCTAACTACCGTCCTATATCTCTCTTGCCAGGCATAGGAAAGATGACAGAGAAATATGTAAACCAACACTTGTCAGGCTTTCTTGAAACGCATAACTTGCTGCAC
Source organism: Calotriton arnoldi (assembly GCA_963921515.1). NCBI lineage: Eukaryota > Metazoa > Chordata > Amphibia > Caudata > Salamandridae > Calotriton > Calotriton arnoldi. The sequence continues at coordinate 408,851 of CAWUFW010004157.1, forward strand.
TCTTCGCAAACAGGCTTCCGTCCGCGCCAGAGCACGGAGACGGCCCTGTTAGCGGTGGTGGAGGAAAGCAGAAAATCCTAGATTCAGGTGGATCTTCGGCCATCATACTCCTCGACCTGAGCGCAGCATTGGATACGGTGAACCACAGGATCTTGGTTCACCGTCTCAGGAATCTAGGAGTAACTGGCTTGGCACTGAAGTGGTTGGGTTCTTTCCTGGAGAAAGATCCTTTCAGGTATTCAAGGAGAATACGACATCTAATCCCACCCCTACAGAACGGGGTGCCCTCAGGGCTCTACGCTCAGTCCGACCTCTTTAATGTATATATGGTCCAATGGCATCCATTATTGCCCCATCCGAATTAGTATGGTAACCTATGCCGACGATACCCAATTGGTGGTTGCACTTAACCAAATGGACCAAGAAACCAACACCCTCCGTTCCTGTCTAGAAGACATTTCAAACTGGATGGACACATCCCAGCTTAAGCTCAACGGTGGGAAGACCGAGCTTATGATCTTAGGCAACCTCTCTGCTTTAAATCTAGCTCCATGTGGCCAGCGTGCATGGGGCCACCCGACCCCCAAGCCAGAAATCAAGAGCCTGGGCATTTGGTTGGACCAGGACCTGAGCTTTAGAGCACAAGCGAGGAAGACGGTAGCCATCTGTTATGGCCTACTCAGAATGGTCCGTAAAGTGCTACCTCTGCTCCCCTTCCAAGCAAAAAAAGTATTGGTGCAATCACTTATACTCTCCAGGCTAGATTACGGCAACGCGCTGTACCTGGGCTCCCCACTACTGTAGTTTCTAAACTACAGTCTGTGCAGAATAGTGCTGCCAGACTCTTAACCGGAACCAACAACCGACAATCGGCTAAACCGGCACTTGCTTCCCTTCATTGGCTCCCCATCCAGGAACGCATTAGATTTAAGACACTTTGCCTAGCACATAAACCTATGCAGGGGATCAGCCCTTCCATCAACTCAGCCATGATCCGCCCCTATAAAGCCAAGCGCAATCTTCGATCTGACAATCTCCACCTAGCCGAAGTGCCAAAGATTAGGAAGGCCAGGAGTGGTGGACGGCTGTTCTCCTATAATGCCTCTAAGCTTTGGAACTCGCTTCCACTCCAGCTCCGCCTAGTCCAAAACCACGGGTCCTTTCGTAAACAACTTAAGACCCTCTTGTTCCCTCAGCCCGCATAGTTCCTCTGTCTTCCGCAGGATTCAGTCCCAGCGCTGGGATGCTCCCGGGTAGCCATGCGCTCTACAAATGTGTCTTTCATTTCATTTCAAGTGGGCCTAACGCTGACCCAGAGATCATAAATTTGCCATCACCAAGATGGTTGCATCTGATAAGTTGCATCCACTTCAGATAGTCCAGTTCAGGGGTGTTGCTCACCTGAGGGTGGACATGCCTGTCTTGCTTAGCTAATTTTCCTGCCTGTCCAGGTGCCAAATGGCTCTGGACAAAGTGGGTTGGTTTCTTCTTCCGTGACAGAAGCCAGATTTGCATACCAAAGGAAGTGTGCCTCTTTGAAGCTCCCTGGCCCTGGAATGCTATTCCGCAGGTCATTCTGTGGGTGGGGGTGCAAAGTACCCCCTGCTCGAGCAGGCTTGGTTTATGGCCCCGGGAGAGCAAAGGCCCTCCCCTCACCCTTGGGGGTGAGCCATTCGTCTCTGGTGGCAAGCTGGCGAGACCCAGTCAGTCATCACACCAGTGGCTAGTAGCATTTCAGGTGGCACCTCTAAGATGCCCTCTGATGCATGTATTACTAAATCCGACACTGGCATCACTGTGGGTTTATTACTATGAGGTGTTTGATACCAAACACCCCTATTTTCAGAGAAGGCATGTAGCTGGGGAACTCGTTTTCACCAGTGTCCAGCACCGGCTTTTAAAATAGCTTTCCTGATCACTCGTACTGGCAGTAATGGAACTGACCAGTACGGGAGCATATCTGCTCAGGCAGTTAGGCCCTCACATGTAGTTTAGTGCACCTTGCCTTAGGGCGGTAACAGGCCTTACTTATACTGCATGCAGTGTCTGCAGGCATGGCACACAGGCTGTATGCCTTGTCGTATTTTCACTTTTTTCTGCACCAGGACACGCAGCTTGCAGTGGCAGTTTGCATAAACTTGGTGAGGGGTCCCCTAGGGTGGCACAATTTGTGCTACCGCCCCTGGGGACCCTCTTTAGTACCTCAGACCCTAGGTACCAGGGGTACCCTTTACTAGGGACTTACAGAGGGTACTAAAGGTATTGCCAATTGAGGACACAATTGCATGGTTTTGAGAAAGAGATCTGGCACTGGGGACCTGGTTAGCAGGAACCCAATGTACTTCCAGTCGAAATCACATCATATACCAGGCAAAAAATGTGGGTGACCAGATTGAAAAGGTTACTTTCCTACATGTACAGACTCACCTGGATACACATCAGTTCACTTTGGGCTTAGTGAGGGCCTTTGACATGGAGGGGAGAAACAGGGCTGCTTTTGGCTCCCTCTTGTTCAATCTTTGTGTAGCAGAATTTTTTGGGGAACTTCTCACGGCTAATGATAGTGCACATTAGCACATCATCTGTTGATTGTTTGGGTTCCAAATCTGCTCCGATCACCCATGTTCAGTGTACCCGTGTCTTGTGCTTAAGATGCTGACACCCGTCCTCGTTTGAGAAACTCTTTTTGGAGTCTGTGTACGCTGGGCCAAGATGAAAGGAAAGTATTCTGAAATTCCCTGTGCAGCTTAGGCTAGGTGTGTTGAAAACAGAAGAAATTTCAATACGTTTATTCAAATATTAAAAAACTATTCTAGATATTATTATTAAGGTGACATTAACTTGTCCCCAGAATGGAAATGAAATAGAAGTTCAGTAAATCAATTTTTATTGGATACCTAGAACGGGGGCACAGCTCCTTCCTGGGAGCCCACACAATGCCAGAGGGTTTTGACACAGTATTGTCAGAAGCCCAGGATATAAACATAGGCTTTCTGTTATGCTCACCGCTAAAAAACTTTGAAAAAGGAAACAGACTGCAGCCCTTGAGCTGGCCTGCCTCGTGGGTTTCCCTGCACTCTGAAACATTGCGGTGTGGCCTGGCTGGCATTTATCCAGTATTTGATTGCCAGCCCATTGATTATTTGGTACATGGAGTAAGCTTATCAAAACCTATATCCGAAAACTGTGACAAATGGCTCTTTTCTCAGGCAGTGCGCCAATTGCAGGATCTTTTTCATTTAATTTTTCTCAACTTTTCCTAAGGGTTTTTAGGTTCTGCAGGTTTGTTCTTTTCTCTGATCTCTTCTCATTCCCAGGGTACTTGTGAAAAAGGCCACTTTTCTTACCCAAAGAACGGTAGCATGGGATACCTCAACAACATTCACCATGTGTCACCATATCTCCCTACTTAGATTGGAGTGGAAATGTTTATATGTGATCCTGATTCTCCACCATGGCCATCATCATCATGTTCATATTCGATCACCCTTCCTACCCTATCATAGAATAGCCTATTATCTGGTTGATTTGTTCCAATCAGACCTGAGATAGCTGCTGATTGCAAGGTATTGTGGATGTCTGCCCCGCCTCCCTTCTCCTTAAAGAGGCAGGATCCTGTTTCTAATGTTATCCCATGCCTGTAGTTTATTAAAGTGAAAAAGTGAGTGTTACATTTTTATTTGAGAGCTTGAAAGTTGTTCCAGGATCTGCTCAACACAAGGAGAATTATTGGTGAAGCTTATGACTACGATGAACATAGATATAATTATTCACTACGATTACAAGCATGTTACTTTGACATGTGTACTGTGTGTGCTTAATTCTCTTTTCAGCTTTAGAGTAATGTTGCCTTGTATTACCCTCTGTAGTTTCCATACTGTGTGGAGTGCACAGTGTTCTATCAGGTTGAAATACCCTCTTTATGAAACAGGAAGCACAATATGAGTTTTCAATCTTGCTATTAAAAGACTAGTTTGCTACAAATATTTTTGTGTTGTTTTCCAAATAGGGTTTTTTATTTATTTGTCCAGATTAAACTAGTTTTGGGTATTGACATTCTTGGCTTTCAATTACTGCTCTACCAAGGTAGTTTTCAGGTTCACTATTTCTTACATACCTGAGCTTCATATTTTCAAAGTGAGATTATTGTGAAGAAGAAAATCAAAGGGAAATTTACATAAAACGTGTCACATTTCCCTGATTCCTGATTGTGCAATCTCATGTGCAGAGAGCAGGGCGTAATGCAGGCCACTGCAGCCCATGAGGCACAGGGGGCCTGCAACCCTCCAGGGGGCCCTCAGTCCTTCATGGGAGCCCTATTCAGCCCAAGGTGAATGAATATCTGGGAGATATGGGAGACTCAGGGGGCCCTCATCACATTCTGCAGGGAGGGGGCCTCTTCATTTTGCCTTACGCCACTGGTAGAGAGCCCCCAGAGTGGTTCAAATTTCCATTTGTTATGTTCCATTTTGGGGTTGATTTATAGTTTTCGCATGTGCTTAAAGTGGAAGCTGTCATCATTGTAGTCTACATCCCGCCCACGCCTACCCTGTCTTCCCTACTGTGCGCCACCTGTCTACACTCCACTCCGCCCCTTGAGAATTCCTGGCTACCTGATCCCAGCCTTACCCACCCTTATTTATTCCCCTTGCTGAATTGTTCCTCTTGACGTACAACGCTGTGTTGCTATATAGCTAGTGTTGCACTTGATACACCCATTACTACATGAGAGTACGTAGCTGTATACTGTTCACAAACTTTGCCTGCTTTACCTTTTATTATTAACTGAATTCATTTGATAATAAAATGACTTGTAGAAAAATGGTCTACTCATCTAAGTAATGCAAAGTGTAAAAGTGCATCGAGAGTCTACATGGTATTTCTGGAAATGCTTGTTATTGCCTGACTCATGTGTTAGCTGATAAAGCTTAAGGTTAGGTGTGAATATCTTGCAGGATCATACTCGGTTCACTCACTGCGAAGAATTAGGTTCTCTCCAGTGCGAAGCTAAAACCAACAGGTACAGTGGATTAATGTATGATCAATTTTTTTGATTTGCAGGTGCTGTGAATGTGAGGCCTCTGGAAGGTGTGAAAATTCTGGATATGACGAGGTTCGTATTGCAATGAATCCTGGCGGGGCGGCTACCAGAAATACATTTGTTAGGCCAGAAGATTCATGCTTATAATACTTTAAAAATCCCATCGAATAAAGACCCTTAAAAAAGAAACTGTTTAATTTCCATTGTTGTACTCACGGGCACTTATTAGATTTCCAACTCTCAAAACTTTAAGGGTTAACTTTCTCTGTATGAAGCGAAGCGCCTGTTCTGATCTAAATGTTTACATTTTCTTTTTTATACACTCATTGGCCATATCCATGTGCTTCAGTGTAAATCAATGGAGAATCGCGCATATCTTGAGTTTGCCCGCTTTACTACTTTCAATGGAATGTGATTTGATCATGTCCAATTTTACCCTAAACGCCTATAAATCTACAGGATTGCCTTCTTTAACTCAAATAGGGCAAGGTAGTTTCTTGTTTCCGATTATTGCACATGCATGACGTCTCTGCTGGTCTCTAACGGAGTCTCACAGTGCCTCTTTTAGAACTATGTTGGAATGGAGTATCAGCCAAACGTCAGTTGATGCCCCAACTGCCAGCTCGTGACTCCACTGCCTCACAGAGAGGTGGGGAAGCTCCTGTGTTTCTGATGTAGGAGGCTCAGCTGGTGACATCTCCACTGGGCGCGCGCTGGCGTTCAACCGCCCCTAGACGTGGCATGGGAAGGCCTGCTCTTTTTAGGATAGGGCTTTTATGGCATGTTTGCGGTCTGGGACTGGAAAAAAATCAATACCCCCGCTCCCTGCCCAGTGTGTCAGGGATACTGATTATTATTTTTTTTTTTTAAACAAACCCTCGCTTTAGGGGATTGTCTTTGAAGAACAAAAAAAACATGCTGGTCGGTCTATCTAGGTGAGATGGTTGGCATTGCGCAAGTTCTCTGAAAGTACTCCCATCGTTTTCAATCAATCAATATGGGGAATTGTAAGCGCGCTACTCACCCGTGAGGGTCTCAAGGCGCTGAGGGGGGAGGGGGCGGGGGGTCCGCAGGTCTGTTTAGCTGAAGAGCCAGGTCTTGAGAGTCTTCCTGAAGGTGTTCAGGGAGGGGGCGCGTCTGATGTCTGCCGGTAGCTCGTTCCAGGTCTTGGCTGCAATGTGAGAGAAGGATCTTCCGCCTGCTCTGGCTCTGTGGATGCGCGGGGTTTCGGCCAGTGCGAGGTTGGAAGATCGGAGGTTTCTTTTGAGTACGTGGAAGTTGATTCTGACATTGAGTTATTTGGGTCCGATGTTGTGTAGGCATTTGTAGGCGTGAGTGAGGATTTTGAAGGTGACTCTTTTCTCCACGGGGAGCTAGTGGAGTCTTCGTAGGTGTTGGCTGATGTGTTCGTGCCGGGGGATGCAAAGGACGAGTCTGGCGGCGGTGTTCTGTATTGTCTGGAGTTTGCGGAGTAGGGTCTTGTTGATGCCGGCGTAGAGTGCGTTTCCATAGTCCAGTCTGCTGGGGATGAGTGCGTGGGTGACTGTTTTCCTTGACTCAGGGGGGATCCATTTGAAGGTCTTGCGAAGGATGCGGAGGGTGTTGAAGCAGCTGGAGGTGACGGCGTTGACCTGTCGGTTCATGGTGAGTGATGAGTCGAGTACGATGCCGAGGTTTTTGGCGTTGTCTGAGGGGGTAGGTGGGCTTCCAAGGGCGGTCGGCCACCAGGTGTTGTCCCATGCTGAAGGGGTGGTTCCAAGGACGAGGACTTCTGTCTTCTCGGCGTTGAGTTTCAGGCAGCTGTTGGTCATCCAGACTGCGACGTCTTGCATTCCTTTCTGGAAGTTGAGTTTGGCGGTGGTGGGGTCTCTGGTGAGGGAGAGGATGAGCTGGGTGTCGTCGGCGTAGGATACGATGTTGAGGCCATGTTGTCGGACGATGGCTGCGAGGGGGGCCATGTAGATGTTGAAGAGGGTTGGGCTTAGTGATGACCCCTGTGGGACTCCGCAGGTGATTTTCGTGGGATCGGAGGGGAAGGGTGGTAGTCTGATTCTTTGGCTTCTTCCGGTGAGGAACGATCGGATCCAGTCCAGGGCTGTTCCTTGTATGCCGGCGTTGTGCAGTCTGGCGACTAGTGTGCAGTGAGAGACGGTGTCGAAGGCCGCTGACAGGTCGAGTAGGATGAGGGCTGCGGAGTGGCCTTGGTCCAGGAGGGAGCGGATGTCGTCTGTGGCGGCGAGTAGGGTGGTCTCGTTGCTGTGGTTGCTTCGGAATCCGAATTGGGACGCGTCGAGGACGGCGTTCTCTTCGATGAATCGTGTCAGTTCCCTGTTGACTGTTTTCTCTGCAACTTTGGCTGCGAAGGGGAGGAGCGAGATGGGCCGGTAGTTCTTGAGGTCGGTGGGGTCAGCTGTGGGCTTCTTGAGCAGGGACCTGACTTCTGCGTGCTTCCAGTCGTCTGGGAAGGTGCCTGTCTTGAAGGTGGTGTTGATGGTGCGTTGCAGTTCGGGTGCGATGGCGGCCGCGGCTCTGTGGTAGATGTGAGGAGGGCAGGGGTCGGTGGGGGCCCCCGAGTGGATGCCTTTCATGGTCGAGGAGGTGTCTTCGGTCGTGATGGAGATGGTGGGCTGGCTGGTGTTTTTGGGGGGCGGGGGGCCGGCTGTGTCGTCTGCTGGATGGTCGGCGAAGTTGTCGTAGAGGGTTTTGATCTTGAGGTGGAAGTAGGTTCCAAGTTTGTCGAAGAGGTCTTGGGACGGGGTGATGTCTGTGGCTTCGCTGCGTGGGTTGGTGAATTCCTGAATGACACTGAAGAGTTCCTTGGAGTTGGTGGAGTTGGCGAGGATTTTGTTGTGGATGAAGTTCCTCTTGGTGGTTCTGATTTGGTTGTGGTAGTCCGTCATGGCGTCCTTGTAGGTGGAGTACTTTTTGGTTTTCTTGGTGTTTCTCCAGTTCTTCTCCAGGCGTCTGCAGGTGCGCCTGGCTTCTTGGAGATCGGTGGTGAACCAGGCGGCTTTCCTGGGGCGTTGTTTGTCGGGGTTGCGCAGCGGGGTGAGCTCGTCTGCGCAGTTGGAGATCCAAGTGTGGAGTCCTCTGGCTGCGATGTTTGCATCGGATGTCCAGGTGTGGTTGTCTCGGGTGAGGGTGGAGTTAAGTTGTTCGTCGGTAACCTTGCTCCAGTTCCTTCGTGGTGGGCGTGGGGCTAGTTTGGGTGCCTTGAGTTTGTTGACGGCGAAGTGTACGCAGTGGTGGTCGGTCCATGGCGGTTGCGTTGTGTGGCTGAAGTGAACGCTGTTTCCTGCAGCGAAGATGGGGTCGAGGGTATGTCCTGCTCTGTGGGTCGGTGTGGTGACTAGTTGTTTGAGTCCGATGTTGGCGAGGTTGTCGCGGAGGACAGTGGAGTTGGGGTCGCTGGGGTTGTCGAGGTGGAAGTTCAGGTCTCCAATGAGTATGTAGTTCATTGATGCGATGGCGTGGGGTGCGATGAAGTCGGTGATGGTGGTGGTGAAGGGTGTCCTGGGGCCGGGGGGGTCTGTAGACGAGGGTTCCTCGGAGAGTGGCGTTGGGGCTGGTCTGGATCTGGAGTGCAGGTGTTCGGCAGAGGGGAAGGTTTCGCTGGAGGTGGTGAGGCGGAGGGCGCTCTTGTGGGCGATGGCGAGGCCCCCTCCCGGGTGGTTGGGGCAGTCCTTCCTCTGGATCTTGTATCCGTCCGGGATGGCGGTGTTGATGTCGGGGGCAGAGGAGGCGTTGGTCCAGGTCTCCGTGAAGAAGGCGATGTCGGGTGAGAGAGAGTCGAGTAGGTTCCAGATTTCCATGGCGTTTTTGTGTACGGAGCGCATGTTGAGGAGGATGCATCTTAGGGTGTCGCTGGTGCTGGCGAAGGTGGTGTTGGATGCCGGGGTGGTGGTGAGGGTCTGGCGGCAGTGGAGGCAGGAGAACTGGCCGTGGGTCATGTTCGGCGAGGCCTGTTGGCAGTCACTGAGTCTTCCGGGGTTGAGTGCGAGGAGGGCGGCGGAGTCGTAGTGATGGGAGGTCGTAGATCCAGGGTTCCCGGCGCTGGTCGCGTACAGGCGCAGACGGGCTTGCCTTAGGCATGCCTTTGGCGCGCCCGCTGTGCGCGTCGCGCAGCGGTCGCCATTAAGTAGGGGAGGGGGGAGGGACGATCAGCTGGGAGGCGGGAAGCGTGTGTGGACAGGGGGGCGGGGCAGCAGCAGCGGGAAGGGAAGCTACAACAATAAGCTATGGCAGAAGAACAAGACTGTAACTGTGGACAAATAGACAGAAAATCAGTAAAACAGTACCGGTACCCACTAGGAGGCGGAGCCGGCAGAAAAGACAGAAAAACAGGCGGAGGCAGGAACGGGCGCACAGCGTCCTTGAACCCCTCACAGGAGGAGGCTGGCGGCTCAACGGCGGCGGAGGAGGAGCGGAGCTGCTGGGGAGAGAGTAGGCCTGAGACCAAGGTCAGAGGTCTTACTCGCGCTCCCCCGCAAAAAATGGCAAAAAATTCTTCGGTACAAGAAGAGAATTCTAAATATGCAGGTTGGAATGTGGCTGGGGGTACCAAGTCCTCCATCGCTCCACCCACATGGCTGCCCAACTTTGAAGTGCGACCTGAGGTTTTTTGTATGCCAAACCGACATGCTTTACTAATGTTTTAGAGTAACATGTTGCTGAAATGTAGCACACCCTTACAGCCATAATTCTGCATTTACAGGGTTCTTGCAGGACCGTTTGCTACCATGATTTTAGCCGATCTCGGAGCAGAAGTTATTAAAGTGGAAAAGCCAGGTAAGATGAGATAATATTTTGACATGGAGAAATATTAAATATATATATGTATCTATTCTTTGCTTCCTTTTTTAGTTTAATATAGCGCGAACTCGACCAGAAGGTATCAGTGCGCTTTACATGAGCACTTGTTGCATTACAGACGGACACATTCATTTTGTTAGGCACGGGCAGATTAAGTGATTTGTCCAGAATCCCAGGATGTTGAGCATCCCTGCCGAGAATCGAACCTGGTTTCCCAGCTTCGAGAGCGACATCACTGCTGGGTAAATAAGGAATTCAACCACTTTTGTGCTTAATTTTTTAGCCCTGATCATTTTCATCACGCATGCTTGAAATTGCATTGAAAGAATACACTGGGTCTGACTCACGAAGATGTGACCTTCAGAACATTTTCTGACTTACTCCAGGAATTTAGGAGTAAAACTGGTGTACATGAGTAGGTCATAGTAAATCCTTGTGAATCTGGCCCACAGTGCAATAGTTTTGCATTCCAAGTTACATATAGTTTTTTACTTGAGGTGCTATTTAGTTTGCAGGGTACCAGACAGCGCAGCAGTCTGGTTTGCTAAAGACAGCTTGGGGACATTCAGAAAGTTGACCTAGGAATGCATTTTGCCCATTGCTTAGCATTGTCTTTGTGGTTTGTAGCTCACATTTTCTGACTTTCTATTTGCTGGCTTTATATGCTTTAGACAGTCCAGCTCTAGTTCGTCCCTCCCATTGCCCAAACCTTGTTTCCTGTTTTCTTCCACAAACTCGCTTTCTGTAAACAGGCCTTCAAATCTTGTTCTTATTGTGTCACATTTGCTGTGCATTCAAAGACGGAAGTCAAATGTCAGGCTGAGTCTTCCAGGGAGCTTGGTGTTTATTTTTCTTTCTCTGACTTCAAAGTGAGAGAATTTATTTGACAATCACGCTGGCTACTGGGTCTGCTTGAGGAAAGCTGTTCAATGTTATTTTTTTTTCTAGCACACAACAACATTTAAAATGTTTGTAAATGAACTGTGCTGACGATCAAATCAATACATTGGGTGATGACATTTCCAAACATTATTGTTTGTACGCTGTATACTTTCATCAGTGAAACTGTATGTGAGTGCAAATGTAACGGTCATTTCAATTGAAGATGCGTTGTCTGTAATGGTAAACGCTACAATACCATGCTTACTCCAGGTTACCCCACTCCACTCTACTCTGCACCAATCCACACCACTGCACTCTAATCTGCCCCACTCAACACTACACCACTCCACTCCACACTGCGTCTATGCACTCATCACTGCACCACTCCACTCTACGCCTCTCTATTCTACACCACTCCACTCTACTTTATGCCAATGCACTCTACACCACACTACTCTACTATGCACTCTATGCCACTGCACTCTATTCCAATGCACTCTACTCTCTACCACTCCACTGAACACCAGTGCACTTTGTGCCAATCCCTTCTACGCCACTCTAATGTACTCTGCACCACTTCACTCCACTCTGAAACAATCTACTGTATGCAGCTGCTCGCCACTCTACTCCACTTTAAGCCACTCCACTCTATGCCACTGCAGTCAATGCTGCACCACTCTATTCTACCCTTCACTACTCCAGCCCACTCTACTCTGAAACAATCTACTCTATGCCACTGCACTCTACACCACTCTACTCCCCTCTACGCCACTGTACTCTACGCTGCACCACTTTACGCCTCTGCAGTCTACGCCCTGCCACTGTACTCTAAACTACTTTACTCTATGCCAACACACTCTACACCACTTAACTCAAAACCAATGCACCCTATGCCACTGCACCTATGCCAACTACTTTGCACCACTGCACTTTATGCCACTATACTCTCCAACATTCTACTCTACATATGCACGTTATGTCATTCTGCACCATTGCACTCTACGTCACTGCCATCTACACTACTCTATTCTACTCTGCACCGTTGTACTCTACGTCACTGCTCTCTACACCACTCTACTCTGCACTACTCTGTGCCTCTGCGCTCTGTGCCCCTGCACTCTATGCCCCTGCACTCTATGCCCCTTCACTCTACTCTGCACCACTCCACTTTATGCCACTCTACACCACTTCAGTCTGCGCCACTCCACTCTGCGCCACTGCTCTGTACACCACTCTACTCTGCGCCACTCTATACCTCTGCACTCTACCCTACAGTACTCCACTCTACCCTGCACCACTCCAGTCTATGCCACTTCACTGTACGCCACTCTGCTCCACTCTGCACATCTCTACTCTACTCTATTACACTTTACACCACTACAATCTACTCTGCACCACTCGACTCTACGTCACTGCACTCTATGCCAATGCACTCTACACCACTTTACTCAAAACAAATACACTGTACGCCAATCTACTCTGCACCACTGTACTTGACACCGCTTCACTCTAGGCCACTCTACTATATTCCACTCTACGATACTACACTTCATGATACTCCACTCTATGAAGCTGTACTCCATTAAACTCTGCTCCACTGACACTCCACTCAACAGCACTCTACTCCACTCTCCCATTCTACAATACTACTCCACCCTACGACGCTCTACGCAACTCCCTCTATACCACTCCATGCGACTTTACTCCACTCTGTTCTATGAAACACTACTCCATTCTACTCCACTCTATACCACTCCTCTCTATGATACTCAGCTCTACAACACTCTACTCCACTCTATGCCACTCCACTCTAGGACAGTCTACTCCGCTCTATGCCACTCTACTCTGCAACACTCTACTCCACTCTACGCAACACCCTCTACAGCACTTCACTCTGCCCTACACCACACTCTGACACTCTGTGCCACTCCACTCTACTTAACTCTGACATTTTACTCCTCTCTACGCCTCTCAACTCTAAGACACTCTACTCCCTTCACAACACTTCACAACATGTGCACTACTCCATGACACCCCACTTCACTCCTCTCCTCTCCACGCCACTCAATTCTACTGTACGCCACTCCACGCCACCCTTCGCCACTTTATAACACTCCACTGTACTACACTTTACAACACTTCACGCCACTCTCCTTTACCCCACTAACTTTTAGCCATGCTGAAAAGCAGCCATTCTGGTGTACAACATTGCTAAAACATAATGGCACAGCCAATAGCTGTTGCATAGGTGAGACCTATTGACTTTGCCAATGCTTGTTACTGTAGTGACCTGTTGTGCTCTGAAAATTTCTAACATCTAAACTCACATCTTTCTATAGGCTCTAAACCTTGAAGCAACTGCAATAGAGCTATTTTACCTATGGTTCTTGCAATTAACAGCCTACTTCTAAGGTCGTAGCCTACCAGACTTCACAGTTTGTTTGCTAATGACTTCTTGTGGGTATTATGAAACCTTACCAAACAAAAACAGATTAACAACAGGAGGGTCCTAGGGAAATTTTAAAGACCACCTAGGATTTATTCCCCAGCAGTGACTTACAAAACAGTACAAAATCCTAGGGTCTGAACTGCCAAATAGTCTCAATGTGTGGTGAACCACTACTAAATGATTGTGCCAATTCTCTCCACAGAATCCAAGGTTATACAAAAGGGGATAGCCAATGGGCATATCCCTATTTAGGACAAAATCCCTCACTCACCATAGGTGACATGCTTCATCATAGGGATTCTCCTCTCAAAGGAAAAACCTAGTTCCTTTGAGGGCTACAACCCTCTCACTCAGAGAGGGAGCTCAGGATGTTTTAGACAAGTAGGATATTCTAAATCCACAATAGATGAGCAAAAAGTAAGAGTGAAGGCGCAGCGCAAAGATAAGTGGTGTAGAAAAGTGCAATTAAGACTAGCTAGTGGGTGTCCAATCACTAATTTATTCAAAAACACCTACTGCCAGGATTAAAAACAGTGCACCAGCGGTATGGAAAGTAAACCGCTTCGGTGAGATGAAAAATAACGGTCAACATGTTTCAGCCATAAAGCCCAATCGTGGGCAAGGCTTTCATCAGGACCAATGTTGGTGCTGCTGCGAAAAAGTGCTTCAGTGATGAAACTATCAAAGGATACAAAAACAGACTCTGTCCGGCTCAACGAGACACGGAGTACCGACGGATAGAGCGGTGCCCCCTTCCTGAGCGGTTGCCAGGCTGAGGTGGGATTGTGTACCCAGCAGTTGCGGGTAAACTCTGACTTCTTATAACAGATAGACTGAGGACAGAGTCTGTTTTTGTATCCTTTGATAGTTTCATCACTGAAGCACTTTTTCGCAGCAGCACCAACATTGGTCCTGATGAAAGCCTTGCACGATTGGGCTTTATGGCTGAAACATGTTGACCGTTATTTTTCATCTCACCGAGCGGTTTAATTTCCATACCGCTGCTGCACTGTTTTTAATCCTGGCAGTAGGTGTTTTTGAATAAATTAGTGATTGGACACCCACTAGCTAGTCTTAATTGCACTTTTCTACACCACTTATCTTTTGCGCTGCGCCTTCACTCTTACTTTTTGCTCATCTATTGTGGATTTAGAATATCCTACTTGTCTAAAACATCCCTGAGCTCCACTCTCTGAGTGAGAGGGTTGTAGCCCTCAAAGGAACTAGGTTTTTCCTTTGAGAGGAGAATCCCTATGATGAAGCATGTCACCTATGGTGAGTGAGGGATTTTGTCCTAAATAGGGATATGCCCATTGGCTATCCCCTTTTTGTATAACCTTGGATTCTGTGGAGAGAATTGGCACAATCATTTAGTAGTGGTTCACCACACATTGAGACTATTTGGCAGTTCAGACCCTAGGATTTTGTACTATTATGAAACCTTCCCTGGGAATGCATTCTGCCCATTGCTTACCTTTGGCTCTGTGGTTTGTTGCCCACACCCTATTTACTATTTACTGTATTCTTCCAATAACTCACTTTCTATAAACGGGCCTTTAAATCTTGTTCTCATCTTGTCACATTTGTTGTGCATTCAAAGACATAGGTCAAGTGTCAGAGAGAGCTTGGCATTTACGATTCTTTGTCTGACTTCAGAATGAGAGAATTTATGTGACAATCTTGCTGTGAAAGAAAAGGTTTTTTTTTCCAGCGCACAACAAAATGTAAATGTCTGTAAATGAACTGTGCTGATATTTCAAAATATATTAGGAAAGTACAAATGAATCCCTTTTTTTTGTAATTCTGAAGTGTGCTGGAAACATAACTAAATAAGATCACAACACATCAATACACTAGTTGATGCCATTTCCACACATTGTCCTTTGTGCACAGTAAAATTGTGTCTGTGCAAATGTAATGGTAATTTCAGTTGAAAATGTGTTGTTTGTAATGGCAGTGCACTACCACACCATGCATACTGCACACTACACCACTCCACTCTACAACACTCTACTCCCCTCTATGCCCCTCCACTCTACGTCACTCCATTCTATGACACTCCGCTCCACTCTTCAATAAGCCACTCCACTCTACAACCCTCCATGTCACTCTGCTCCACTGTACTGTATGACATGCCCCTCCAATCCATGCCCCTCCAATCCATGCCCCTCCACTCTGCCCCTCAGCCCTAGGACACTCTATCGACACACCACTCTATGACATACCCCTTCATTCTACTGTACTCCACTCTATGCCCCTCCACTCCACAACACTTATCCCACTCCACCCCACTCTACTCCAACACACCCCAACCTACCCCTACCCCCAAACTCCATTCCATCTACCCCACTCCAGTTCACCCCAGTATATCCCACTCTATTCCAGTCCACTCCAGTCCATTTCAATCTAGCACACTCCACTCCAATCTTCCCCACTGCACTCAGTCTATCCCACTGCACTGCAATGTATCCTAATCTACCCTACTCCATTCCAATCTACTCCAATCTCCCCTACTCCACTCCACTCCAATATACCCCTCTCCACTCCACTCCAATCTACCCAAATCCACCACACTCTAATCTACCCCAATCCACTCCAATCTATCCCACTCCACTCCAATCTATCCCACTCCACTCCAATCTACCCAAATCCACTCCAATCCACCCCACTTCACTCAAATCTACTCCAGCCTACCCCACTCTACCCCACTCCACTACAAACTACGCCACTCCAATCCAGTATACCCCATTCCACCCCAATCTACCCTACATCAATCTACCCCATCCCAATCTATTCCACTTCAATATTCTCCACTCCACTCTACCCCACTCCACCCTACTCCAGTCCAATCTATCCCACTCCAGTCCAATCTACAGCACTCCACTCCAGTCTACCTCAACCTATTCCAATCTACCCCACTCCTTTCTATCCCACTCTACCCTAATCCACTCCGCTCTATCCCACTCTACCCAACTCCTATCTACACCACTCCTCTCCTTTCTGCTCCACTCTAGTCCAATATACCCCACCCCAACCTACCCCAATATCCCCCCACGCCAATCTACCCCACTCCAGTCTGCCCTACTCCATTCTATCCTACTACTTTTTAGTCATGCTGAACAGCACCCACACTGGTGTACAACGTGGCTTGATCACATTGCCAAAGCCAATAGCTCCCGCATAGTTGAGAGCTACTGGCTTTGCCAATGCTTGTTATCAGTAGAATGCAAAAAGAACAATTGATGGACAGAATGCTGTACAATGTCAAACATCCACCCAGTACAGAGATCTGGGCCTAAATCCATAGTTTTTTTGCTCCCCATGCCTTTCTAGTTCAGACCTAGCCATGTGCAAATCAGTCTTGACCCTGTTCCCGATAGGGACAGTCTAGACCAACCTGAATCATATCTATTGTACTCCGACTGTAAGAGAAACAAGATGGATGGTGACTTTATGGATGTTGCAACTGGTTCTTGTGACAGTTTGTTTCCTTTAAAACCCTGCTTTTTTGTTAAATGTATTTGAATCAGTCACAGCATCTTTTCTGTTTTTAAATATAATTGTATAGATTTTCAAACTAGAGAAAATAACAGCATTATAAACAGTATAACTCAATTCCTAACCTTATGCTGTAGTCAGATAAGGAGATCATATGCATATGTATACAAGTTAAGATGGAAGGTCAGGAATCGGTGGTGGCTTGCATTGGGGTATCTAAATCTTTCCCAGTCATCCAAGCCGAAGGCCAATGTAAGTGTCTAAGTATCATTTGAGAGGAGGTTATATCCATATATGTGTACACCAGCAGTGTTCTAAGAAGTGAATACAAGAAAAGCAACTTTAGTAACATAAAGAGTTCCCCAGTAACCAAGGTTCGTGGAGGGCTAGCGATACGGTAGTGGTCGAATGTATTCTTTCTTGCTCTCTTAGGTAGCCAGCTTTTTACTCTAAAAGTGGGTGTATGTGAACTTAGTGTGATACCAGGGATATAAGCAATAGTGAGGAGTGGACATTTACTTCCACCTTCGGCTGTGTAGGGGATGGCAACAGAGTGTGGGACACAGTGAGTGGGTAGTATGTAAGTCATGTGTAAGGAGAGTGAAGATCTCCAGTACCATCTGGGGGGCATTAAGTCATTGTTCCTTCCCTCTATCAGAGCAATGCATAGCTCATTGTTAGACCTGGCATCATTGGCGCGGGTCTCCCTTCCTCTTTTCTCTTCTGACCTTTTATGTTGGCTGGATTTAGATGCTCTGGGCGCTGTGCCACTGCCAATCAGTGACACAGCGCGAATGCTCCCTGTGTAAAGATAACTGTATGAATTGGAATAATCATAATTGGCTCGTTTGGTTTACCTGTCACCAAATACTGCTGGTGGGCCAGCAGCGCTGATTTGCGCTACCCACCGAAGCAGCTTTGAAAGTATGTCTGTGTAGCATGTTCTAATAGTGAGTTACCCTCCATTTCACTGTTTACTATTGCGAGGCCACCCGTTCTCATAGGCCAGAATGTGCAGGCTGAGTATTGCATGCCTTAATCCTCCCTGCCCCCAGGAACCTGATAGGAACGTCGAATTTGATATGTTTAAGCTCAGAACATTGAGATGCATCTTTTAGTAAGGATTATTAGCGTAGCCCGTGTTCGAAAATGCCTCTACTAGAAACAAGGTATTTTCTGGTCTGAAGCTTTCCTGTAAGCTTTTGCCAGCGTGTGTATTGGCCGTCTGGTTTTGGAGCAGCAGGGCCAGCTGGGTCAGACCTGGCTGGAGAGAGAGATCGGCATTTAGAGTATGGGGAGGGGTGACTCTTTGATCCGAGCAGGGCCGTGCCTGGCAAGGTGAATGATGGCTCCATCTCCCACTGGGCGCCTGATAGCAGACCCCCAGATTCCCAAAGGGCAGGATGTCGCCTCGTAAACCAAGTGCTCCCGACCCCACCGAACTGGTTCTGACTGGATGCAGTGATTTGTGACTGCAGAGAACAAAGACTTTTTTAGGTATAAAACGCTGCGCTGAATCCTTTTTCAAGTGTGTTCCTTCTGGATGTCAAGACGACACTCTGTCCGAGCGGACAGAGGAAAGGACTTTGAAACTTTCACCAAGCTGGCTGAAGAAACTACCCAAGGGCCTGAATTGAGAGCGCCTCCTGCTGAAATCTCAGGGACATTAGACTTCACCCCATCAGCCGCCCGAATTCCTTCGCTAGGAATTCTACTTGCAGGTGAGGCCTCCGTCGAGTAATCCGGAACCTCTAGTTCTACTGTGAGGAACGCGGACTGGTAACCTTTGTGAACTCTGTGTGTGGGCCGCCGCAGCTAAGAGAGAGCTGCCGCCGCTGAGTGCCCGCCTTAATTTGAACCTTCAGAACCTTCGCTGAAACTGTGTGGGCCGCCGCAGCTAAGAGAGATCTGCAGCCACTGAGTGCCCGCCTTAAATTTGAACCTGCAGAACCTGCGCTGAAACTGTGTGGGCCGCCGCAGCTAAGAGAGAGCTGCCGCCGCTGGATGCCCGCACTCGTGTTAATTGTGCAACATCGTGGATTGTCCTTTGAGCCGCCGCAGCTAAGAGAGAGCTGCCGCCGCTGAGTGCTCGCACCGTTGCTAACGTTGCATCACCGAGATTTGTCCTGTGGGCCGCCGCAGCCAAGAGAGGCTGCCGCCGCTGAGTGCTCGCACCGTTGCTAACTTGGCATCACCGTGATTTGTCCTGTGAGCCGCCGCAGCTAGAGAGAGTTGCTGCCGCGGAGTGCTCGCACCCTTGCTAACTGTGCATCATCTTGATTTGACCTGTGAGCCGCCGCAGCTAAGAGAGAGCTGCCGCCGCTGAGTGCTCGCACCCTTGCTAGCTGTGCATCATCGTGATTTGACCTGTGAGCCGCCGCAGCTAAGAGAGAGCTGCCGCCGCTGAGGGCTCGCATCCTTGCTAGCTGTGCATCATCGTGATTTGACCTGTGAGCCGCCGCAGCTAAGAGAGAGCTGCTGCCGCTGAGGGCTCGCATCCTTGCTAACTTTGCACCATCGTGATTTGTCCTGTGAGCCGCTGCAGCTAAGAGAGCTGCTGCCGTGGAGTGCTCGCACCCTTGCTAACCTTGCATCATTGGGATTTGGACTGTGGGCCGCCGCAGCTAAGAGAGAGCTGCTGCCGCTGAGTGCCCACGTCTTTGTCAACCTTGCACCATCGTGAACCGTCCTGTGGGCCGCCGCAGCTAGGAGAGCCCTGCTGCCTCCGCGAGGCCATCACGGAGCTGCACGACGAGAGTCATCGCCACCACCAGCCCGGGCCGCCGCAGCCGCGTGCTGCTGCCGCTGAGGGCCCGCCTGTCCCGGAGTGCCCGAATCGTTGCGAGTGCACTTTGCGGACCACTGCCATCGAGAACTGTGGTCGCTGGGAGTCCTCCTGTCACCATCTCCGCTTCTTCGCGAAGCTACGTTCTGTGTCCCCGTCCAACGGCAGGTATCTGGTGCGCAACGGGTCGCGTAGACCCAGGCCTTGAACTCAGTCAGTGCCTTTTTAAGTCCCTAATGATTTACATGCCTGATGACTGGTTAAAACGCTTTTGAGAGTCTCGTACCAAACCTTAGATAAAGATACAATTTTTTCTATACCTACTTGAGTTGTGTCCTTTTGTGGTGTCGTTACTGCCTTATTGTGCATGGTCATAAATGCTTCACTCACTGCCTGTGAGATAGGCCTAGCTGCTCGTGCTACGTTACCACAGGGTTGAGCAGGGGTTATCAAAGGGGGGGTAGCCCACTTGCCCTGACTTGGGAAGAAGGGTCCCTATTTGGACAGTGGCGCCAGCCATTGCCAACTAGAGACCCCCATTTCCAACATTGGTGGCAGCGGTGGGATCAGAACTTGCATTTATGATCCATGTACAATAACTGGTAGACACCACTAGTGAGTACAGACCAAAGCGCAGACACGCGCAGATTTTTTTTTTTCTCTCTCAGAATTTTTTTTTTGTTGGTTATTTAGTATTGAATTGTTAATCGCAGCCATGAGTACTGCTAATATGGGAAGGCCAACCTCCAATGCTTCGGAGGATCTCGCCTTTGAGGAGGGAAGATTAGATACCTATACTGCCAAACAGCTGAAGTCATTTTGTAGGCAATTCGCAGTCCCCGTGATAGGTCTCTCTAGGAAGGAGGAGTACCACAAGGCGCTGAAGGCCTGGTGGGAAGCGAGAGAGTCCGCTGTGGATGAGGAAGAGAATGCTGGAGGGCAGCCGGATGATGCAGTAGAGGGGGGGGGGAGATAGAACTCCCTCCAATCCAGGTACTAGTGTATCCCAAAGGAGCCTGACCCCAGAAGAGCTGGAGGACAGGGAGAGAGATAGGAGGCATAGTTTGGAGATGGCTAAATTGGAAGGTCAGAAGGACTTTGAGAGTAAGAAGTTAGACATTGAGAAAAATCGATTGTCATTTGAACTTGAGAAAATGAGAATGGAACATGAGAGAATGTTGCAGGAGATGGAGATCAGGGCGAGGAGTGTCCCGGGCTCCCCCTCTGGTGGCAGCATACCTTTAGTAACTCCTGAGAGTAGAGTTTATATTCCTAAGGATGTCATTAAGGATTTTCACAAGAGTGAGGATATTGGGCAATGGTTTGCTGCATATGAGATAGCAATGGTGTCCCACCGGGTCCCTGAGCAGGATTGGGGAGCGGGATTGTGGGGGCGCTTTGTGAGTGATGGTAGGGATACCCTTTTGGACCTGCCTGAGGAGAGCAGGATGGTGTATGCCCATATGAAAGAAGCTTTGATGACCCGTTATGGTTTGACCCCAGAGATGTACAGGCAGAGGTTTAGGACCTGTAAGAAGTTAGAGGGTACCACGGGGGTTGAATATGTGTCTTTTTTCTGCAGAGCAATGGATCGCTGGGTAAAAGGTAGCAAAGTGGAAACTTTCGAGCAATTGTATGATTTGTTTGCGGTGGAGCATTTGTCCAGTAACTGTTTTCCAGAGCTACGCCAGCACCTGATTGATAGCAAGCTGACTAACCCTAGGAAGCTTGCTGAGGAGGCGGACCGCTGGGTGAGCACCCGGGTCCGCAAAGGTTTTGAGGGAGACTTCGCCCGAGGTGGGCAGGGTCCCCAGCAGAAAAGTGGGGGGGACAAGGGTAAACGGAGGGAGTTCCAGAGAGGGCCCCAAAGTAATTCCCAAGGGAACCAATCAGTGGTGTCCCAGCCTCCCCCTGAGAAGAAGCCAGTGTCCCCGACAGGTAGGCCTGTTCATAGGGGGCCCAAGTGGGCCACCGGTATTATGATCCCCAGTGTCCCCAGAGGGACCCCAATGCATCCCCTCGTGCACCACCCCGTGCACCAGCCCGCCAGATTGCCAGTATAGCCCTGGGGGGGGAGGAAATGGAGGTCCAAGGTGGATGGGATCCCGTAGAGTTAACCCTTGTCTCGCTAGGGGACTTCGAGAAGGTCCCTAACCCCACACTGCCGACCAACACTCAGAAGTACCGGCAGTGGGTGACCATCAATGGCCATAGGGTGGAGGCTCTCAGGGACACCGGAGCTGGTGTGACTGCTGTCAGCTCCCGGTTGGTGTCCAAAGAGCAAGTTGTCCCCCATGCATTCTGCCCCGTAGTGTCAGCAGACAACTCAGAGAGCCAGTGTGAAGTGGCTCAGGTTCCATTCGAGTGGGGGGGGGGGGGGTCACAGGAACTCTTCAAGTGGCTGTGAGGGCCGCCATGCCTGTAGACTGTCTGTTGGGCAACGATCTGGAGAACTCCCCGTGGGCTACGGTGGAGAGAAAGTCTCATTTGGAAATGTTGGGGTTGCCTGAGTGAGCGTGTGTGACCACTCGGTCCATGACAGCTCAGAAGGATGTTTAGGAGGGTCTAGAGCCTGAAAGTATGGCCCAGGCCCCTACCTCAAAGAGAAGGGGTAGGGGGCGCAGGAAACTGGCCCCCACGGTTCCCACGGTCCCGGAGGGAGCAGACCTTGAGGGGGATGCCCTACAACATATAGGGGAATAAGTGGCCGAACTGGTGGACCTACCGGAGCTGACCCATTGGCAGCAGGAAGGGGGGCCCTCCAGGGAGGAATTTTGCGAGCAGCAGAGAACCTGCCCTTCTCTTGAGGGGGTGCGGCGACAGGCCGCCGCCCAGGCAGTAGGTGACCAGACAGGGTCACATTGGATCTATTGAGAGAACGACCTCCTTTACAGCGAGCCTAAGGTTGCTGAGCCTGGGTCAGCCCATGTGCTGGTGGTACCCCAGCGCTTCAGGACCTTCCTACTGGGGTTGGCTCATGATGTGCCACTGGCCGGACATTTGGGGCAGACCAAGACCTTTGAGAGGCTGGTCACCCACTTCTATTGGCTCCCAGATGCGCAGGAGCTCCGATGCTCACTGCAGAACGTGTGAGACTTGCCAGGCAAGTGGGAAGAGTGGGGGAAGATTAAGGCCCCACTACAGCCCTTTCCCATGGTGAGCACCCCATTCGAAAGAGTGGGCATTGATATTGTGAGGCCTCTGGATCCCAAGACAGCCATGGGCAACAGGTTCATCCTGGTCTTGGTGGACCATGCCACCCGGTACCCTGAGGCCATCCCGCTCAAGACAGTGACGGCCCCCGTGGTGGGACGGGCACTGATGGGGATTTTCTCCCGTGCGGGATTCCCCAGAGAGGTGGTGTCCGATAGGGGAACTAACTTCATCTCCAAGTACATGAAGTCCCTGTGGGAGGAGTGTGGGGTAACGCATAAGTTCACCACTCCTTACCACCCCCAGGGTAATGGGCTGGTTGAGAGATTCAACCGGACCCATAAGGGCATGATTATGGGCCTAGGCGAGCCCATGAGGCGTACGTGGGATGTCCTCTTGCCATGCCTGTTGTTTGCTTACCGTAAGGTGCCACAGAAGTCCTTAGGGATCAGTCCCTTTGAGCTGCTCTATGGTCACCCGGTAAGAGGGCCTCTGAGTCTGTCAAGGAAGGCTGGGAGCAATCTCCCAGGAAACCTCCCCAGGATGTGTTTAGTTACATGCTGGCCTTCAGGAACCAGACTCGGCGTTTCAGGAAACTTGCTGAGGCAAACCTGGAAACCAGCCAGGAAGAGATGAAACGCTGGCACGATCAGAATGCCACTCTGATCGAGTTTCAGCCTGGACAGAAGGTTTGGGTCATGGCCCCTGTGGAGCCCTGTGCGCTCCAGGATAACTGGACCAGCCCCTTTGAGGTGGTGGAGCGCAAGAGTCCTGTTACCTACGTGGTGGACTTGCAGTCTCCCAGGAACCCCTTGCGGGTCCTGCATGTTAACCGCCTGAAGCCCCACTTTGAGAGGTCAGAATTGGGCATGCTTCTGGCCACAGATGCTGGGATGGAGGAGGAGAGCGAGCCCCTTCCTGACCTCCTGTGTGCAGGGGAGCGAGATGGGTCAGTGGAGTCAGTGGAGGGTGTGGTCCTCTCCACCACACTGACCCCTGAGCAGCAGGGTGATTGTCGCCAACTGGTGGGGCAATTCAGTGATCTGTTCTCCCTGGTACCTAGTGTCACTGATTGGTGTGTCCATGACGTGGACACCGGGGACAGTCCTCCCATTAAGCACAAGGCTTACCGAGTGACTGACCGGGTAAGGGCCTACATTAAGGATGAGGTTACCAAAATGTTTGCCCTTGGGGTGATTGAGTCCTCTAGCAGTCCTTGGTCCAGCCCAGTGGTCCTGGTACCAAAAGCTGCAGCGCCTGGTACCACCCCGAACTTCGGTTCTGCGTGGACTATCGGGGCCTCAATTCAGTCACAAAGACTGACGCGCACCCCATCCCAGAGCTGATGAGCTCATAGATCGGTTAGGGGCTGCCAAATACCTCAGCACATTTGATTTGACGTCTGGGTATTGGCAGATCGCCGCTTGACCGAGGGAGCAAAGGAAGGTCAGCCTTCTCCAAACCCGATGGGCACTACCAGTTCCGGGTGATGCCCTTTGGAATGAAGAATGCCCCTGCCACCTTTCAGAGGCTGGTCAACAGGGTGTTGGTTGGGCTGGAAGACTTCAGTGCAGCCTACCTGGATGACATTGCGGTGTTTAGCTCCTCTTGGGAGGACCACCTGCGCCACCTCTGGGAGGTATTGATGGCACTGCGGAAGGCAGGCCTCACAATCAAAGCCAGTAAGTGCCAGATTGGGCAGGGTTCTGTAGTGTATTTGGGGCACCAGGTAGGGAGCGGCCAGGTGGCGCCCCTTCAGCCCAAAATTGAAACTATCCTGGCGTGGGAACCCCCCAAGACTCAGACGCAGGTGAGAGCCTTCTTAGGACTCATGGGGTACTACAGGAGGTTTGTCAAAGGATATGGTAACATTGTTGCACCCTTGACTGAGCTGACTTCTAAGAAGCAGCCAAAGAAGGTAAACTGGACTGACACCTGTCAGAACGCTTTTGATGCCCTGAAGACTGCCATGTGCACGGCACCTGTGCTTCAGGCACCCGACTTTTCAAAGGAATTCGTTGTCCAGGCAGACGCCTCAGAGCGTATAGGTATAGGGGCTGTTCTGTCACAGATCAATGAGGAGGGACTAGACCAACCGGTAGCCTTCCTAAGCAGGAGGTTACTTCCCCGGGAACAGAGGTGGAGTGCAATTGAGCGTGAGGCATTTGCTGTGGTCTGGGCGCTGAAGAAGCTGAGGCCATACTTGTTTGGGACTCACTTCCGGGTTCAGACAGACCACAGGCCCCATAGATGGTTGATGCATATGAGGGGTGAGAATCCCAAGTTGTTGAGGTGGTCCATTTCCCTACAGGGTATGGATTTCACTGTGGAACACCGCCCTGGTACAGAGCACGCCAATGCTGACGGTCTGTCCAGGTTTTTCCGCTTTAGTGATGAGAACTCCCAAGGGAATGGTTAGTTCTCCCCACATTTCAGCTGGAGGGGACGTGTGTTAGACCTGGCATCATTGGCGCGGGTCTCCCTTCCTCTTTTCTCTTCTGACCTTTTATGTTGGCTGGATTTAGATGCTCTGGACGCTGTGCCACTGCCAATCAGTGACACAGCGCGAATGCTCCCTGTGTAAAGATAACTGTATGAATTGGAATAATCATAATTGGCTCGTTTGGTTTACCTGTCACCAAATACTGCTGGTGGGCCGGCAGCGCTGATTTGCGCTACCCACCGAAGCAGCTTTGAAAGTATGTCTGTGTAGCATGTTCTAATAGCGAGTTACCCTCCATTTCACTGTTTACTATTGCGAGGCCACCCATTCTCATAGGCCAGAATGTGCAGGCTGAGTACTGCATGCCTTAATCCTCCCTGCCCCCAGGAACCTGATAGGAACGTCGAATTTGATATGTTTAAGCTCAGAACATTGAGATGCATCTTTTAGTAAGGATTATTAGCGTAGCCCGTGTTCAAAAATGTCTCTACTAGAAACGAGGTATTTTCTGGTCTGAAGCTTTCCTGTAGGCTTTTGCTAGCGTGTGTATTGGCCGTCTGGTTTTGGAGCAGCAGGGCCAGCTGGGTCAGACCTGGCTGGAGAGAGAGATCGGCATTTAGAGTATGGGGAGGGGTGACTCTTTGATCCGAGCAGGGCCGTGCCTGGAAAGGTGAATGATGGCTCCATCTCCCACTGGGCATCTGATAGCAGACCCCCAGATTCCCAAAGGGCAGGATGTCGCCTCGTAAACCAAGTGCTCCCCGACCCCACCGAACTGGTTCTGACTGGATGCAGTGATTTGTGACTGCAGAGAACAAAGACTTTTTAGGTATAAAACGCTGCGCTGAATCCTTTTCAAGTGTGTTCCTTCTGGATGTCAAGACGACACTCTGTCTGAGCGGACAGAGGAAATGACTTTGAAACCTTCACCAAGCTGGCTGAAGAAACTACCCAAGGGCCTGAATTGAGAGCGCCTCCTGCTGAAGTCTCAGGGACATTAGACTTCACCCCATCAGCCGCCCGAATTCCTTCGCTAGGAATTCTACTTGCAGGTGATGCCTCCGTCGAGTAATCCGGAACCTCTAGTTCTACTGTGAGGAACGCGAACTGGTAACCTTGGTGAACTCTGTGTGTGGGCCGCCGCAGCTAAGAGAGAACTGCCGCCGCTGAGTGCCCGCCTTAATTTGAACCTTCAGAACCTTCACTGAAACTGTGTGGGCCGCCGCAGCTAAGAGAGAGCTGCCGCCGCTGAGTGCCCGCCTTAATTTAAACCTTCAGAACCTTCACTGAAACTGTGTGGGCCGCCGCAGCTAAGAGAGAGCTGCCGCCGCTGGATGCCCGCACTCGTGTTAATTGTGCAACATCGTGGATTGTCCTTTGAGCCGCCGCAGCTAAGAGAGAGCTGCCGCCGCTGAGTGCTCGCACCGTTGCTAACTTGGCATCACTGAGATTTGTCCTGTGGGCCGCCGCAGCCAAGACAGGGCTGCCGCCGCTGAGTGCTCGCACCGTTGCTAACTTGGCATCACCGTGATTTGTCCTGTGAGCCGCCGCAGCTAAGAGAGAGTTGCTGCCGCGGAGTGCTCGCACCCTTGCTAACTGTGCATCATCGTGATTTGACCTGTGAGCCGCCGCAGTTAAGAGAGAGCTGCCGCCGCTGAGTGCTCGCACCCTTGCTAACTTTGCATCCTCGTGATTTGTCCTGTGAGCCGCCGCAGCTAAGAGAGAGTTGCTGCTGCGGAGTGCTCGCACCCTTGCTAACCTTGCATCATTGGGATTTGGACTGTGGGCCGCCGCAGCTAAGAGAGAGCTGCTGCCGCTGAGTGCCCACGTCTTTGTCAACCTTGCACCATCGTGAACCGTCCTGTGGGCCGCCGCAGCTATGAGAGCGCTGCTGCCGCCGCGAGCCCACCACGGAGCTGCACGACGAGAGTCATCGCCACCACCAGCCCGGGACGCCGCAGCCGCGTGCTGCTGCCGCTGAGGGCCCGCCTGTCCCGGAGTGCCCGAATCGTTGCGAGTGCACTTTGCGGACCACTGCCATCGAGAACTGTGGTCGCTGGGAGTCCGCCTGTCACCGTCTCCGCTTCTTCGCGAAGCTACGTGCTGTGTCCCCGTCCAACGGCAGGTATCTGGTGCGCAACGGGTCGCGTAGACCCAGGCCTTGAAGTCAATCAGTGCCACGTTCTGGTGAACACGTATTGCCTTTTTAAGTCCCTAATGATTTACATGCCTGATGATTGGTTAAAACGCTTTTGAGAGTCTCGTACCAAACATTAGATAAAGATACTATTTTTTTCTATACCTACTTGAGTTGTGTCCTTTTGTGATGTCGTTACTGCCTTATTGTGCATGGTCATAAATGCTTCACACACTGCCTGTGAGATAGGCCTAGCTGCTCGTGCTACGTTACCACAGGGTTGAGCAGGGGTTATCAAAGGGGGGGTAGCCCACTTGCCCTGACTTGGGAAGAAGGGTCCCTATTTGGACAGTGGTCCCAGCCATTGCCAACTAGAGACCCCCATTTCCAACACTCATCCTGTACTCTATCAGGAATTTATGAAGACCATGTGCTTCTTCCCTGCGTAGGAATGTGTTTGAGTCTTTCTCCCAATGAAGCTTAAGCTTAGTCAAGGGGGAAGCGAGGAATGATAGCAGTGATTTATAGAACTGCGATTTATAGAACAGTGTCTGCATATAGTTATGTGATGTTGGTGCTGTGGTGGTGATATTCCAAAGTTTACATAGCTGCGCTAGAAGCTGAGTGTCAGGAATGCTCTGAAAGGAAGGTTGGAGCTATTCTGCAACGATTCAAAGGGGGCTATCACCCCATTTATATATAATAATAATAAAAATAAAAAAAATTTGCAAAGAGGTGCCCTACTGTGGTAAGGCCAACTTGGGCCCATCGAGTTATCGCTTTGTTCTGAATGTGTGGGGGTGAAAATAAGAGAGAAAGGATGTATCAACTGCGTACAGTGTAGTGGTAAAGGTCTGGTGGAGGATCGACCAGTGTCAATGCTGCGCTACCCTAAGGAGTCGGGATTGATCAATCCGCAGTCTAGTTAGATGTAGGACCAAACTTGCCCTTTGGTCCAAAGTATTAGAGCTCAGTTAATCATCCAGTTCATTTAAATGTAAGCTGACAAGCCAGCGCAAGAGCCATTGTGTTTGCGCAGCGAGGTAACAGTGCTCGAAATCAGGTGCCCCGTGCCCTCCCTGGTCCATCTGTCATTTCAGGGTGGCGAGAGCTACTCTAGGGCAGCTCTCATTCGAGATCGGATCATGTAGTAGGGTATCCATCTCTTTAAAATGTGACTGAAGCTGCGCGCAGGGTTGATTGGTTTAGTAATATAGCAGTCGGGGTAGCATCACCATTTTCCCCACTGCTATTCTGCCCGCTGCTGTTAATGGGAGGCATTGCCAGAAGGAGACCTGGGTGCAGAGGGATCGCACCATTTATCCTATGTTCCCATCTATAATTTCTGCCTCAATGTGATAGTCCCATACTCCTAAAGAAACCTGAATATAGTGTTCTACCATTTAGAAAGCATAGTCTTTATGGAATCCCATTATGGCAGATTCCAGTGTCGCAGCAGAAAGATGGCAGCCTTGTTCCCGTTTACTTTTAAGTCTGAGATATTGATGAATGTACCCAGCTTTCTGAGAATCTTTCCTATATGGGTTTCCACACTCCTTAGGTAAAGCAGGAGGCCATCAGCATATAAGGAAGTAGTGTCTATCACACTACCACTAGGGATACCCCATTCTCTACCAACCATAAAGGATCTGTTTGCAAAGGATTCCATCACCAGGGCGAATGGGAGAGGAGAACTGGGACAGCCTTGTCTGGTACCTCTGTGTACGCAACAGGACTCCGAAAGCACTTGACCAGTTTGAACTCGGGCAGTGAGAAGGGTATATAATAATTTAATCAATTTATGAAAAGCTCCTCCCAGGACAAAGGGGTCCATTACTCTGTATAAGAATCTCCAACTAAGGGAGTTGAAGGACTTTTCTATATCTGTCGCTAGTACGGCTGAGTCTGGCCACTTTGATGGGGTTGCTTCAGCAATTCTAAACCGTCTACAAATGTTGTGAGATGTGCTTCTGCCCCGTATAAAACCACTCTAGTCAGAGTGGACTAGGCATATCATATGTGGTGGTAATCTATTTACCAGGAATTTTCCCCAAATGTTATAATATACAATTGAGAATGGAGAGAGGGTGATATGATGAGAGTTGCTCATGAGGTTTGCTGGTCTTTAGTAGGGCCATAACCGCTTCCTTAGTAGTGGGTGATAGAAGCCCGTGAGTGTATGGCTCATTGTAGAGCTCGACCAGCTTGGGCGCAACCTGTTCTGGAAATGCATAGTAGAATTTGAGGGGCAGGGCATCTGCTCACGGGGACTTACCTGCGAGCCAGCAGAGAAATAGATCAGCTATCCTAGTTCAGCCCAATCCACACATGAAAGGGTGGGGAAGTGGAGGGTGTCCAATTAAGTTTAAATGTCGGATACTGGGCCAGTGTCAGTTTATAACATTGAGTAGTATCGAAAACAGGCATCATTTATGAACTCCTGAGGTGACTGAGATCTGTAAAGTGACCCAGCTGGGTCAGTGATTTGAGTGAATATAGTGCCTCACTTGCCTGGATTTGTCAGCCATGTGAGCAGATGCCCTGATTTATTACCTTCTGCATGCTGTCAGGTCATATATGCTGTGTAGCCAATGCAAAGTTGTCTTTCTACCAAAGTTGCATGCTCTTCCCTAACCACAAGCAAAGAGAGAAGCATCTGTGACCGATTTGTTGTTTAAGGCTCGGATGCGACTATCTAGCGAGTCAAGTTGTTGTGTTAAGTGTTTCTTCAGCCCAACTCAGGTCTGTATGCAATGTCCCTTAAGGGTAAACTTAAATGCTGCCCATGTGGTTGAGTGAGTGAGAGACTCCACCGCATCCTTCCTGAAGTAGGTATCTATAAATTCTGTAAGTGAGTCCCGAAAAACCAGGTCCTCAACTGTGATGCATTGTAGTTTTCATGTACGAATATGTGTTACGTTCTGCCCCCAAAACAGATGGGTTAGCTGTGGGTTGTGCTCTGATTGAATGTGGCCAAGGTACTCTTTAATATGCATGTCAGGAACAAGGCTGCCGTGAGCTACAAAACAATCTAGTTGGACTTGGACATAGTGTATCACTGATTAGTGAGAGTATTCCTGGGACTGAGTGTATCTATAGTGTCACTCATCTACGAGGGTCCACTGTTGTAGCTAGGTTTGTAGGACTTTTGCCGTAGTAAGCATTGGAGTTTTGGGCATTGGGGAGTGAGAGTGGTCCATGTGTGCTTCCAATATTCCATTAAAGTCCTCTCCCCTGATTAAGGGGAGATGAGGCCAAGATGCTAATATGGGAAAAGGGAGGCATAGAATGATGGTTGCCCTGGTTTGGGTGCATATATACTCCCCAGTATGAGAGATCTGCTTTTCAGACTACCCTAAATAAATACATATCTCCTCTTGTCGTCAATAACTTGATTGTCCATTTCGAATGGGACCTCTGGGCCAAAATAGATCAAGGTCCTTTTAACATAAAAGAAGTACCTCGTTGCAATTAATCGCCATGCCATTTAGTCTGTGACTTTTGCCACTCTTTGTGTGTCAAGTGGTTCTCATGTATCATCGCAGTGTGGATACCCCTACGATGTAGGTGTCAGTGGATCTTGTATCGTTTAGTAGTGGTGGGCATACCCCAGACGTTTCAAGAACATATAAGTGGTTATTCCCGGCATTAAGTGGTGTCATTGAGTTGACCTGCTGGTGGACATGAGGACCTCTGTGAAAAAGTGATGTGTGCGATAGATAGCGGTAACCTTTAGGCTGATGGTGTGGTGTCTGATCAAGAGCATAAGACATCCTTCCCTTGCTGGCTTGGATTTGCGGCCAAGTTGTTTGGGCTACGAAGATCCCCTAATGGGTGATGGGGCCATCGGATAGTA
Source organism: Calotriton arnoldi (assembly GCA_963921515.1). Classification (NCBI taxonomy): domain Eukaryota; kingdom Metazoa; phylum Chordata; class Amphibia; order Caudata; family Salamandridae; genus Calotriton; species Calotriton arnoldi. Next base: position 439,907 of record CAWUFW010004157.1, read on the forward strand.
TACCTGTATGAAAGTAGATGAAGTGTGGCGATATGGAAACCTGGCAGACATTGCCCATTGTGGGCTACATATTGTGACAGTGTGCAGGAAATGGCCAGTCAGATCAGTTCATCCGATGTCTGTGGTGTGATAACAGGTAAAATCGTTGAGGTGCTACTGCCGGAGTCAGAATCGGAATCCTGAAGCTGTGACTGCGCAGCCAGTTTGCCTATGAGATCTGAAAACAGTGATCATCTGAAGGACGCCGCAGCAGCTATGGCTTCTCAGTCGTGGTGAAGGACTTGCGACAGTAAAGGAGGGTCTGGGAATGAGGTCTCCTATGGCCCCTCCTAAGATGCTGAGTTGTGGACAGATAGGATGATGGTTGCAAGTCCTCAGTTTTCTTATCAGGATCAGATCAGTTGAAAGTTTCAGCCCAGTTCTAGGCTTCTTCCGGTGAGTTGTAGAAATATCTCTTTTGGTTATAATCTTGAGCCTGTCAGGGAATAATAGAGCGTAACGTAGGCCCATCTCCCAGAGTCTATGTTTAACCTCAGTGAAATTGACCCTGCGGTTTTGCGCCATTAGAGTGCAGTCTGGGAAGCTCATGACTTGTCCGGAACCAACCATAAAGTTCGCTAATGTCACGATCAGTGAATAATGGCATCTTTATCACTGTAGTTAAGAATCTTGGCCACTAACGGCCGAGACGCGGCCCCAGGTGGAGGAGGTCTGACTGGTACATGATGGGCTCTTTCTACCATAAACTAGCTGGAAAGAGATTGAGGGGTGACAGTTTGTACTAGCCAATATTCAATGTATTGTGTGGGGGTTGCTCCTTCTAGCTCTTCAGGCTATCCAACTATGCAGATATTGTTTCTCCAGGCTCTTCTCTCCATGTCTTCTGCTCACCACTCCAGGAAGTGGACTTTAGTGGTGAGTCCCTGCATCTGTTTATGGAGGTCCTTAGTTTGCGGTTGAAGGTCTCGGACCGTGGTTTCTGCTGTGTGTAGTCTGTCGGACAACTTATGTTGGTCCTTTCTACGGAGGCTAAGATCAATGGCCACACCGTCTACCTTTGCCTACAGGGTTGTTTTCATGTCCACTACTGCCATCAGAATCTGTTCAGTGTGGCTGGTGATGGTTCTGTGGATTTCAGGCTGGTCAGGCCAGGTGGGCCAGGTCGTGCCAATAGAGCATCAGGTGACGTGATGTCGATTGGAACCACAGAGGCTCCTGTCCTTGGGTGGGCTTTAGAGCGGCCCATTGGAGAGCTTTGTCTGGCCTGCCTCTCCTGAAATCCAGAGGTATGAGCAGCCAGAGGGCAGAGATGTAGAATCTAGGTGACCCCCATTGTACGAGATGAATCCAAAATCCACTCATTGGTGTAGCGTTGTGGAGCATCTCATCGCAGAGACTATCTCCTCCGCTGTGCGCTATAGAATTGCGGGCATCTGCCAGGGGTCAAAGCTGCACCTGCAGATATGCAATATGTGGGGTGCTATCAAGGCCGCAGCAGCTCAGGCATTTAAAAACCTGTGCCTTGGTGGCGGTTAAATGGGTCCAGCCTAGTGGTCCTGTAAGGTCATGTCACATGCCTTGGATTGATCCAGGAGGTTGGTGAATTGCCAAGCCCCCAGCTTAGGGAATGGGGGGACCTCCGCCATCCGGTATTAGCGGCACTGTAGTCACCTGCACTCTGGCTCCCAAATGCACGCAGGTGGATCACCTGGGATGCACAGGGAAAAAGGGGCTGTATCCTGAGCTTGCAGCCCCCGAGCCACACTCACTTCAGCCGCCTGGATCTGCTTTCACCTTCGTCACAGTTCTGCGGCAGACCCGTAGCTCCTAAGTATCCACATGTTACTGGGCACTTGTAAAAGCGCGCGGCTACTCCCAGGAGTGTCCCGGCGCTAAGAAAACGAGAAACCAGTGACAGAGCGATGCCAGCACACATATGTCTGCTGCTTATTGTGAAAAAAGCCACGTTTTTAAGCCACGTCTAAAGCTGAGAAGATCCTGAGCCTGGCGTAAGGATGGGGGCAGGCTATTCCAGAGTTGAGCAGCTGCCACCTGAAAGGAACGTCCACCCTGACGGGACCGAGAAAACCTCGGAACAATCGAGAGCTGCTGAGTGGACGATCTCAGATTTCTAGATAGAGCATACTGCTGTATTCGGTGCCTCAAGTATGAGGCCCCCGAATTGTGAAAGGCCTTACAGGCCAATGTCAGGGCTTTAAAATTTGTCCTCTTACGCACTGGAAGCCAGTGTAGAGACTTCAGGTGCGGAGTCGTGTGTCCTGAAGCCGACCATAAGAATGGCTCTTGCCGCGGCATTTTGCACCACCTGTAATCGACCCAGAAGATAGTCAGGAAGGCCTAAGTGCAGGACATTCACATAGTCAAGGCGGGAGATAATCAGTGCTTGGACCACTGTTTTCCTATGAGGGACTGGGAGAAGTGGAAGAAAATTTTGCAGCATTTTTAGTAGTCCGAAGCAAGTGCCAGCCACTGCTTGAACCTGAGACTTCATGGACATGTCAGAGTCCAGTTTCACTCCAAGATTTTTAACGGTGGTAGCTAAATTAGCAGGGGGAGACATATTCTGTGGCCACCAATTTCGCCATTCCTCACCAGGGTTGTGTCCAAAAAAAATGATTTCTGACTTTTCAGAATTACACAACAATTGGTTCTGTTTAAACCAAGTAAACACCTTAGACAAGGCAGGTGTTTATCATGGTCCCATTCAAGGGCATATCCTTTCCGCAGGTAAACAGTAGCTGTGTATCATCGGCGTAAGATATTACTTTAGCGCCGAATTGTTCCGCCAGAAGCGCCAAGGGTGCCATAAACACATTAAACATGGTAGGGCTCAGGATAGAACCCTGTGGGACACCAACATTCAACGGGGAAATAGGGGTCGAAAAAGGGGGGGGACCAGACAGTTTGCTGGCGGCTTTCCAGGTAAGAAGTGAACCACTGAAGATTCGTGCCACCAATGCCACAGCCCTGAAGTCTCTGCAAAAGAAGGGCACGGTGTCGAAAGCCGCGGAAAGGTCTAATAATATTAATACGGCCTTGCCTCCACTATCAAGGGTAGTCTTGATGGACTCTGAAACTTCCAGTAGGGCCGTTTCCGTACTGTAGTTGGCTCTGAACCCTGACTGGCTCGGGTGTAGTACTTTATTGGCCTCGACAAAATCAGCGAAGACCATGTTTACGTATTTCTCCAAAGCCTTGGAGAAAAAAGGCAGCAATGAAATTGGCCTATAGTTGCTAGCTACAGAGGGGTCAGCTGATGTTTTTTTTAAAAGCGGTAAGATTTTCCCATGTTTCCAGCTGTCGGGCACCAAACCCTCAGTTAGGGAGAGGTTAAGAACCCGGTTGACAGCTGGATTAATCACCTCAGCAATAGATGATAGTGTTTTCGCAGGACAGGGATCAGAGGTGGAGCCTGATTTCAGTGTTTTCAGCAAGCCTTCACTGCAAGCCTTCACTGGAGCTCCCTTGATGGCAGCGGTCTCAGCCAACTGCGATCCGGTACTCCCCCAGTGGTGTAGGAGGCGAGATTTGCTCTGCCCATCTCTCAGCTGTTTCTGCAATGGCTCTGAAGGTCGAGAAAGCGGTACACTGAGGACCACATACTAGGATGGGTTAATGCTGTCAAGTGCAACTTCCCATGACCCAAGGTAGCCCAGTCACTCCATACTTTCGGCTTCAGGGTGGCCTATGTTGCCCAGAGGCTGGAGGGAACTGGGTTGGTAGTGGAGCTCCTCAGGGTGCATCCGCCATGTTTTGTGACCAGGCCACGCCCCTCAGAGGTGTCTTTTCTGATGCACATATCCTCTCCTCTCACAAAAAAGTTGCTAGTAAGTGGAGTGACCAACCAACACAAGCCGAAATAGTGGAAACGGGGACAGACAGTAGAATATGGGAGAGGGTGCAAACGGGGAGCACTTATGGCCTTATTTAGAGTTTGGCGGACATGGTACGTTATCAAAAACACGATGGATGCCCCCAGCCTCTTATTTAGAGCCCAGTTGACAATAATACACTAATAAAACGATGGATGGCACATCTGTTACATTTTTGACAGAGTTTCCTGCATGCGAAACTCTAAAAAGGCATTAATATTTATGAATTCATTGCAAAGTACACAAAGACCGTCATTCACCATTCTCTGTCACAACGTTTGTTTACATGTCTATCACTGGTAGGAATGAGGAGCACTGATGTAACATGAGTAGGGAAATCCATAGGAGAAATGAAAGCTTTGTAAGTCTTTGTGCTTTTGTATATAGTCTCACAATTTACACAATGTATTAACCTGAATGGTTTTAAAAATGTAATGTTCTAAGTTTTATCACTTTTATTTATAGGATCTGGTGATGACACAAGAGCTTGGGGTCCACCGTTTGTTGGAACTGAGAGCGCGTACTTTCTTAGTATAAATCGAAACAAAAAGGTAAGTGATAGTCATTTTTAGTTTCATGCAGCAAGCTTTAATCATTTTAACTAAGGTATTTAGCAAACAGCAGATACATATTAGCCACAGAAAAATGCATAAATAATGCATACCACAATGCTACTTTGCAGTTCTGAGGACTACTGTTGTGCTTCTAAATAACCTTTTGAATCTAAAAATTGTGTAGTGACATATAAATGTACTTACTGACTTATATTTGACTAGCTAGGTATGCAAGGGTTTTGGGTGCCTGGAAGTGTATGCGAGTGGGGGTGGAGTGGGGGGGATAACCTTTGGTAAAATGGGACCTTCGTCCCTCCTTTACACATCAGGCTGCACTCGGCATTGGAAACTTAGAAGTGAGGATGTAGACCCCCCCAAGGATAGGGAAGATCAATAGCTAGTGCATCACACAAACGTCCTAGCCCGAATAACCTTCAGTGAGCATGCGCAACAAAAAAACCAAGGCACCTGGTGGGCGTGTGGCAACTCAATAATGGAACAGCAACATCAGCTTCGGTTATGATGATGTCCATGAGAAGCACCCAAGCTGGTTTGCAAACTCTGCATAGGCGCTGGAAGTAGGGTGTGGGAGGTGTTGCCACGCACCCAAAATAACCATGCTGGAGTTTAGAAGGTAAATGAGCAATAAAGATGACTTTAAAATTTGTTTTTATCTTGTCACATTTGCTGTGCTTTCTATGGTAATTGTCAATGTCAGGGTATGTTTTCTGACAAACTGCTGCTTATTCTTTTAACATGGAGACTGGTGTTTACTTTTCTTTCTAGGACTGCAAAGTGAGAGGATTTTGTAAAGTGATCTATGTGACCTTTGTGACAAGTTTGCTGGCATACATGGACTTTGAAAGGAAAGGCTATGGAATGTCTATGTTTACCTAACACCCTTTTTGTATATTTCAGAGTTGCGCCCTAAGTGGGACATGTATGCCCAGATGTGGGTCCTGTGCACATCGAGCCACTGGAACCAAGTTGTACCCGACTGATGAGCCCTAATAATGGCAAAACCAGTCTTGGGTCGGTTGTGCTCTAGTCTAGAGTGGACCTGATTTGCATATGGCTTTGTCCAAACTGAGGTGGCATGGTGTGCAAAATAACGATGGACTGGGAGGGAGCCCCAAGTAATTACCATTGGCTGAGATTAATTCAAGTACTCCGTCCATCATATTTTTTATATTTTTTGTTTGATAAACGAGCATGCCCATCCACTATCTTGATGCCTTCTTACACCAGCCACATGTGTAACACAACCCGCAGTTTACACAGTGACCTAAGATGCCTGCCTGTGCCAAATGGCAGTAACTACCTGCTCCACATGCCCTTTAGGCTACCAGTCCACTTAACTAGGAAATCTCATACAGTATGCTTTGCCCTGTGGTGGCTTTCCTGTCGAACCTTCAACTCGCAGCACACGCGGGCACACATGCACATCACAGTACATGTCAACTACAGACACCATTCCATGCCAGAACACCAGCCTTACATCCTAAAACAACACACCAAGGAAACACCTGCACACTGTACCATGAACCCACACAATCTGAAATTTGCAAACACATCTTTTGAATTCTCTCATTTATGCTCAAAGTTGACTGGCCCCAGTACAATTAGATAGACACAAACCTACATAAACATCCAACAAGCAAGCACTCTGCATCCACAATGTCTCACCAAATGATCTATCCAAGCGCAATGTCAACTGGGCTCTGAGGGCACAGGCTGAATATTCTCATATAGACACTGCCACAGGCATATGCAACACACAAAAAAAAATTATTATTATATATTAAAGTATTTGTGTATTGCACACCTAGCCACAAAGGCAACAAAGTTAGCAGTAAGTGTTCAGTTTGTGAGATTAAAATAGCCCACAGACCCATGCCAGTATTACATCTTGCCTTAACCACTGGATAATGGAGATCTTCCTGTGCATGAACAAAGCTAAAGCTGGAATCTTGGTTTTGGGAATGACTGGTTTAAGGAGGAAAATCCTTACTTTTCTCCTAGCCCAATGCCTCAGGACACCACCTTGTACCTCATCAAAAGGTAAAAACGTTGAGTCATCTTTAACACCTCCCACTCATTTGTGTGTCGTCAACACCTTAGCTAAATGGGTCAACCTGCCTCTGTCCATCCTACATAAAATCTTCCCACTCCTCCAGAGCAACCACTGGGTGAAGCCTACAAAAGCTCTGGTCTTGGCACACCTCGATTATTGCATAGACATCTGCACTAGGCTCCCAAAGTACCTCATTGAGAGACTTAGAACTTTGCAAAACCAAACAACCAGATTGTGCCTGAACGTTTCCAAGCACAATCGCATCAAACCAGCTCTAAAAGCCATACATTGGTTCAAGGATCAAGTTCAAGGTCCTCTGAATGGCCCATATGACACACTCGAAGAAGGACCACATTAGCTGCCCACAATTGCTCCACACACTAACCGGAAAATTTCACTTTACAACCATCCATTTCATAACTAGGTCTGGGAGAGATTGTAATGATGGTGGCAACATTGACGTTGTTCCCGAATGTTGCATTCTGTGTATTTACTTGAAATTGTGCATTAGCAGTTTAGCATAATTTTTGCATGTGAGAGCCTTGTTCACGCCACTCCTGCCAGGAGGTTTCTCCAACAAGTCACCTGCCAGAATTAAATGTCACTTTTTTACCCAAGTGGCATGCTCGCTTGAAAAAAGTCAGGCAAGATAACTAGAGAACCACATTTCTCTTTAAAGGAGTTACTTTTGAAAAGTTTTTATGTAATTTTTTGACATTTTGTGTGAAAAAAAAATTCATCCACCTTTACTCCTAAACTAATGCACCTTCAAAGGGCTAAAGCACGAAGGTACATCCTTGGGAGGCTCAGGATCGTACTAACGACACACACAGCGCAATACACATTTCTAAATAAATAACTCAGAGACCTGTAACTACTGTATGGATATGTTTCATGTACCACTCTAAACATGGTAAATTCAACACTGCACAATCTCACAGCAATATCAAAGAGCACTATCTTCCCCTATCTGACTGTAGGTGTATTACACATTACTGTACTAATAGGTTAATGTAGAGTTTTTGGGATACTGGGTATCTGCTAAAAAGTAGCAGCTGTCCCACCCACCCTATTTATAATGTATCGAATCATACCAGTAGCGGCTGCTGCCAAACGAGGTGGTGCGGCGTGGGTGGGTGGGTGGGGGGAATAAAAAAAAAAGAAAAGCACTTCCCTGGATACCGCCGGGCACCGCCTCTCCTCCGTTCTCTTCTCTTCTCCGGCAGCAGGAAGCACACAGCCTCCCAGAATCCCCTAGCTTGTCACAAGGCTGTGTTACTGCAGCATTGTGATTGGTCTGAGCGCCGTGGTTCGGCGCTCAGACAGGGGCTGGGAGGCTGTGCATGTTCTCCACCCAGGCTGTACAATACAGCCTGGTGGAGAACATACTAAGTGCGCATGACTGGCTGGCCAAACTGTAAAGCTCACTTAGAAAGTACCTACCACTCCTCCACTAGCTCTGGACAGCCCAGCCCCGACCCGCCCCCCAACTAACTGAGCTAGTATGGTAAAATAAAATGATAATAATGTTGCGTTATTATCATTTTATTTTTCCCTTTTGAACTGCTCAGTGAGAAGTGGGGCGACGCTCCTCCGCCTTAGCGGAGGAGCCGCAGCTGAATCTGACAAGATCCCGGCACACAGAGCCAGGACACCATCAGATTGGAGACCAAGACAAACAAGTGTAAAAAAGATAAACACATGCAACAGGAGTTTTCCATTTGTGCACCCACAGATATGGAACAACATCCCTGTATCCATCAGGACTGCACCGACCCTCCTTCAATTCAGGAAAGATTTGAAGATGTGCCTCTTCAGAGAACACTACTGCATGACGTAGGAACAACCCACAAACCAGTTACCTTCTCAATTACTTATTGACTGCTTCCTTGCCTTTGACCCTGTGTACCGCTTGGTTGCTTTTGGCTAGGTTTGCACTACACAGCTATCACATACAGACATACATCTATACATATAGGCCCTAGGTTGTCTAAGTAAGCGGACATCACCACGTTTTGGCTAGTGCCCTGCATCTGCCAAACTATAAATAAGGCCCCAGGGGCCTCATGTAGAAAAACACATTTTAATATTCCTATATAGAGAATAATACCAATTCACTATTTAGAAACAGTAAAGATGTTACATACTATGGGCCAGATGTATCAACATTAGGATGTGATTTCCAAATTGTGATTCTTACAGAATCACAATTTGGAAATCGCAATTCCTAAAGTATGACAATTTCATTTTTAAAATAGCAATTCCCAATGGGTCGCAAATCGGCATACCTCATGAATATTGAATGAGGTAGGTCGCAATTTGCGATTCACTAGGAATCGCAGCCATCACGGGGATGGCGGCTTGCTTGGAACAAGCAGATCACCATGTCTGTGACTGCTTTTTAATAAAGCAGGTTTTTCTATATGCAGCCTGCTTTCCTTAAAGGAACTGGGAATCTTTTTGGAAAAAACATTTTTCTTTTGTTTTGTCTTTTTGTTTTTTTATGGAGAGGCGGGATAACTTCCTCCTCTGGAACAATTTTTTTTTTTTTTACATTCACAAAGGGGAGAGTGTCCCCTGGAGTCCCCTATCCATTTGCGAACGCAAATAGGCTTGATATATCTGGCCCAATAGGTTCAGTGTCTTAAATAGCAATTTCTTAGTATACGCTATTTAAGAAAACCAGGTCTCATGCATGAAGAATGCATTTGGTAAAAGGGGTCGCAATTTGCCCACCAGCTTTTACCAAATGCATTTGTGTTTTTGCAAACTCCTCACCTGTACACTAATAGGTTGGTTCACAAAATGCAGTATTATAGTGGTTTACAATTTGACCGACCTAATAAATATTCCCGATGTAGGTTGCAAATTGCAACCCACTACAATTGGCTACAATCATAGAGGTGGTGGCACCATGTTTGTGATTGCTTTAAAATTAAGCATTTTTTATTTCAAATACAGCCAGATTTTCATAAAGGAAAACGGGATGCGCAAAAAAAAAAAGAAAAGTTATACAAACCTTTTACCCATGGACCACTGCCTCCTGCTAAAAAAATGTTTTTATCAACATTTACAAATAGGAAGGGGTCCCCCTTGGGGACCTCTTAATGTTTGTGAATCTCTTACCACCTCCTTTGATTTGGAGATAAAATATTAACGTTTTATGACCAGTTTGGAGTCACAAAACATTAATACATACCATAAGGAATCTGTATATGCACACTCCTTCCAAATACAAATTCCTTAATTGTTTCCTTGACCCATTTAATGATTCAGAAAACATTTTCAAATTCATTAATTGGGTTTAGTGCAATTTGAAAAGTGTTTTAGCAGTTGCAAAACCTCAGATTTACCAGATTTGCGACTATTAAAGCACTTTGTACATTAGGCCCGAAAGGGCCAGTTGTGCTAAGCTTTGTGAGTACGCTAACATTTGCAACTGCAAAAAGCACTTTGGTATGTATGAAGCCCAAAATGTGATTTAGTAACAAGTTACAAAATCACAATTTGGGTTTGGGATCAAATACCGATTCAGTATTTGGAAGGGGCGTTCCTTCCAAATAACTTATCGTATTGGTATAAATTGATGTTCTGCAATCAAATTCCGGTCTCGAAACATTAACCCTTTACTGACGACAATCATGCAGTGGGAACCCATTTGTAAGTGGGGAGGAGCCCCATTGGGACCCGTTCCCCCTTTGTAAATGGAGATAAAAAGTTTGTTTAAGAGAAGGCAGTGGTCCACGGGACCCCTTCATCTTCGTAAACAAAAAAAACATTTCTTTCTTTTTAAACGCAGACCCGTTTCCTTTAACCATGTGAACGAAGCACTCTGCACAGGCACTCTAACCCGCACATAACTTGCAAAACTGCACTAAAACAATGAACAGATTACAATCTCACTACTTCTCGCAATAAAAAAGGCTCAGAAAAGCAGAAAACCCTGAACCACAGCACATTCAAACACATGTACAATCCATACAAATGGCCATGTGCGCCCTTAAACACTCTTTTGCACTTCCACTAGATACAACAGCACGACCTACTTTAAACTGCTCACGTTTAAAACAAATTCTCTTCAATACCAGAACACTAGCGAGAAACAAAGCTACCAATTCTTACCAATCTGAATCGACGAGTCTTAGCATTATTGGGCCACCATTTTATAATAATAATAATTCATATTTGTAAAGCGCAAACTTATCAACCCCTTAAGGTTTCAAGGCGCTGGGGGGCGTCATGGAGATTAAGTGAGATATAGCTATTGCCCAGAGTCACAGGGTGCTGAGCTGCCGCCGATGGAACCGTGATCCCCATGCGCTAGAGTCAGCGGCTCTGACCGCTGCGCCACACCTCTCCATCTTAAGCAGCATATTCTAAAGGGCAATTGTTTAGCCTTTTTCACAAGTGTCGTGCCAGCGCAGTCAGGATGCTTCGGACTGCCAGCAAAGAGGGTGTACATTCCATCAGTAACTAAAGGGACCTTCATCAAACACCGGCGGAAAGACTAGGACGCTCACATTCCTGGCTTTCTTTACATTCTCCTTGCTCTCCAAAAGTGTAGCAAAGCAGTTGTTGTGCCTTGACATATCTCTGATAATTATTTCACGAGGCAGAAACCAGAATCTGCACATTCTGTACATTGTGCTGGAGACTCAGCATCAAACCTTTAAAAGACTCAGATGCCTTGTCCACAGTGACCAAACAAGCATGAACAATTATTAACCTTTTCAACACAGTTCACTTAATTCCCAATAACATCTAGGCCAGGTGGTACCTCTATCTGCCTCCTCATTAATACAACCGTACCCCTGCCTCCAGGCTCCTTCTTAGATAGAGGCTTTTCCCCTTTTGCCTCAAGCTGAAATAACTCCTTTTTCTTATCTCGCTGTGTGTGCTTCTCCAACACCTTTTTGCCTGTCTGGTATAGGGTCCAGTCTCCCCCAAGTCATTCTTCCACTCATTGTCTGCTCCCACCCTGCATGGGCCTGAATGTAGCGGTCCAGTACTACTACAGGCTGTAACTTTATTGAGAGAATCCCTGGCGTCACAATGACTCAGCCTATGGCCCAGGAGTCCCACCTACTAGGCACCCTCCATCTTGTTGTATTCACCACCTTCCTCCACTGCCACTCTCCACGTGCTTGCCTAAGCTCTGTTTTCAAGTGTGTCACTCATTCTCAGCCATACAAGTTACACTAAATGTGGGAACCCATGTGAACCATGGCCCAAGCAGTCGGTCGAGCAGCCATTCCACTTGACCCCAGGTGCTGGACTCCTCATTGAGTTTCACAACAATATTTAATTTAAAGGCCTACCTTTGCTGGGGACTGTTGGACTTGGCCCTTTTTGCAGGGTTATCCCCAAACTTTTTGCTTCTTCCTCCTATTTTTTCCTGACCTGTGTTTGTTGGCTATAGGACTCTGGGCACTTTACCACTGCTGATCAGTGCTAAAGTGCATATGCTCTCTGTGTAAATTGATATTGTGATTGGTTCTCCCTGATTGGCATATTTGTGTCACCAGTAGGTCCCTAGTAAAGTGCACTGAGTGTGCCAGGGCTGGTAAATCAAATGCTACTAGTGGGCCTGCAGTACTGATTGTGCCACCCACATGAGTAGCCCTGAAAAGATGTCTCGCCCGGCCACCGTGGTGCCTGTGCGCAGGTTGTTAACTGCCATGTCGACTTGACAAGTGCACCCACTTGCCAGGCCCTAACCTTCCCATTTCTTACATATAGGGCTCCCCTATGGTAGGCCCAAGGTACCCCCCTGGGCAGGGTGCAGTGTATGTTAAAGGCAGGACATGTACTGGAGTGTGTAACATGTCCTGATAGTGAAATACTGCCAATTTTGTTTTTCACTATTGTAAGGCTATCTGTCCCCATAGGAAAGCATGGGAGTTAATTTATAACATCTTATAAATATAACTTACCATTGGGACTAGATAGGAAAATAAAGTTTAGTATGCCTGAACTCAGAATCTAAAGATGCATCTTTTAAGAAAGGTGATTTTTACATTCTGAGTTTGAAAATACCACTTTTAGAAAGTGGCTATTTTCTTGTTCAACCATCCTGTGTGCCTCTGCCTGTTTGTGGATTGACTGTCTGGATTTGGAGTGACAGGGGATGGGGAGGTGCAGTGGCTCCAGGAGTCTGGACGAGTCAGCACTAGGCTGAATAGGCATGATCTGCATTTGGAGTGGAGGGAGGAGTAGCACCTGTACCTGAATAGGGCTGTGCCAGCCTTCCACAATGCTGGCTCCACCCCCCTGTGGTGTGTCTGGAGCCAAGGCTCACACTGACAATGGATGTTGTTGTGCACTTGCAGAGTGCCCCCCAGAACTGGTTTGAACTGGGCTCAGAGCCCCTTGCACAAAGACATTTTGGGGTATAAGTATCAGACCCAAAACCCCAGACTTTAGATCATTCCTGGAATTCAAGAAGAACCTTTGCCAAGGAGAAGAGCTGGAGAGACTGAGGAGAAGTACTGCCCTTGCTGTGTGTCTGGGGTTGACCTGCAGTTGCTGTTTCTGCCAAGGAAAGGAGAAAGACTTTGCTGTGTGCTGTGTCCCCTGCTTGAAGGAGATCTCCAAGGGCCTGAAGTGAGCTGGCCTCCTGTTCTGAAGTCTCAGGGATACAAAGACTTCACCCCAGCTCCCCTGAACTCTGCTGCTGTGAGTTCTGACTTGCCAGGAGTGCCTGTGTCTGTGTGGGGCCTCTGGAGGTTGTTTCTGCTACTGGGAACTGGAAAGCAACGCAACAACAAGAAAATCGTCGCATCGCTCTTCTTGTGACAGTTTTTCCGACGCAACACCGTGGTGCGAGAAGAATCTCCCCGAACAGCTGCGCCGCTGCTGAAACCGACACAGGGCCTGTCGCCGCTGCAAAAATCGGCACATCGAGGAATCGTGGCTGAAGAAAACGACTCAGCGCCGCTTGACGCCACCGCATTGTTCGCCGCCGCATCCCGGATTTCCACGCATCATCCCTGTGCGCCAAGTTTTCCCAGACGCATCACCCGTGGATCGGAGTTGTCTCAGAATCAACGCATCGCTTCCCCCTACAGACCAGACCCGACGCACCGCTCCTCTGTGTCCAGCGGAACTGTCGCATCGCATCCACGAAGGTCTCAGGAAACGACGCATCTCTTTGTTTTTCGTCGCTGCCCATCGCTGCGGCTGTTTGGCTTGGTGAATTTTGTCACCACGGCAGGTACTTAGCAAGAAATCACGCATCCATAGTTTTCTATGGACTCAGTTGCTAAAAGCTTTTGAAAGTCATTTTTTCTTAATACTTGTATGTTGTATTTTTGTCGTTTTGGTCTTGTTAAGTTTAGATAAACATATTTCTAAACCGGTGTGGTGTCCATTTGTGGTGTTATCACTGTGTTACTGTGAGTGTTGGTACAAGTACTTTACACATTGCCTTTGGGATCAGCCTGTCTGCTCGTGCAAAGCTACCAAGGGGGTGAACAGGGGTTATCTAAAGTGTGTATCCCCCTTACCCTGACTAGAAGCAAGGGTCTCTATTTGGACAAAGGTACCTACCTCTGCCAACTAGAGACCCCCATTTCTAACATTGCTGGTCAGCGGTGAGGAGTTGAACTTGTATTTGTACTTGACCCACAGTGATTAGTGTACATCACTAGTTTAGTGCAGACCACTACGCAACCACATACTGTGTTTTACTTTTGTTCTATTTTTGATCTGACCCATGAGTATCCACGCACCATGTCCCTGAGTAGTAAACCAGCAAGTGAGGCTGCAGAATTGGAGTTTGACACTGAAATGTTAAGTGGTTACAAAGTAGAGCAACTCGAGCAGTTCTGCAGGAACTTTGGATGTCCCATGAGGAGCAACTCTAGGAAAGAGGAGCTACAGAAAGCCTTAGGGGCCTGGTGGGAGGCCAGAGAAGCTGGGTAGACAGATGATGCAGATGTGGATGGGGGTGTGCCAGAAGGCCGGTTCAGATCCCAGGATTGGCCTGTTGGGAGAGCAGCCTCTAGGGCTGACAGCAATCATTCTTCCAGGAATTTTTCTCCAGAGGATTTGGAGGAAAGGCAAAGGGCCAGGGATCATGAATTGGAGGTCATGAGACTAAAGGCTGAGGAGAGCAAGAATGCTTGTGCCTTGGAAGAAATGAAGTTGCTTTTGGCACATGAATTGAGAGTGAGAGAGCTTGATATGGAGCTCGAGAGGCTTGAGGCCATGAGTGTCTTAGCCAAGAAAAAGGAAAAGTGTTTAGCTCATGAAGTGAGCTTGGCTGGATTGGAGGTGGAGTCCAGCTCAGATGGTGGCAGCAAATATGTAGTGTCTAGTGCAGAGAGAGTAGTACACACACCCAGAGATGTGGCGCCTGACTTGAAGGAGGGGGTTGACATACACCAAGGGGTTCAGGGTTATGAGGTAGCTCCAGTGGTGCACAGTGTCCCTAAGGTGGATTGGGGAACTGGCACAGGGGTTCATATTCCTAGTGGTGGGAGGGACACTCTACTGACTCTAGATGGGAGATGCAGGGAGAAGGGTACTCCCATGGTAGAAGCCTTGGTAAGTGAGTTTGAAGACCGCCCAGCAGAGTGTGGGTTGAGTGACAGAAACAGTAAGACACTGTTTTGCCAGTCTCAGGAGGGTGATGTGAGGTACTTGTGTAAGGCACTGGATGGTGAGGCAAAGAGTAGCTTGGTCAACACTTGTGTGGGGCTGTGTGATTCAATTGTTGGAGAGCATATTTTAAGTCCCTGTTTTCCAGAGCTATGCCAACAGGCGGTGGAGTGTGAGTTCTCTGACCCCAGGGAGCTTGCACTGGAGGTAGACCTTTTGGTGAATTCCAGAGTGTCTGAAGAAGATTTTGGGAGTGATCCTGAAGGGGGTGGCTCAGGTTGTCCCCAACCAAGTGAGGTAGCGGAGGTTTGTGGTAGCCCAGATAGGTCCCAGTGTAGTGGGAGGGGTGTAGGGTCCCACGTCCTGTCTCAGAGGAGAAGGAGTGGGCTGTGTCCCAAGGTGCCTGAAACCCAGTCCCCGGGCCTGGTTGGTTCCATGAGTGAACATCAGGAGGGGGGCCTAGTCTGTACCGAGAGGCCATCCCCTGAGGGGGGGGATCCCAAATTGTCAGGTGGACTGGGGGGGTGGGGCTGCTGTAGCAAGCATCCCACCAGTTCTGGTGTCTGGCTGCACCGCTCCTGTGGGGAGGGTGCATGAGTCCAGAGAAAAGGGTGAGGGGGGACGCTGACCCCAGTGGAAGGACCAGTGAGTCGGGGGTTGCCAGCTCTGAGGTCAGAGCACCCCAGGACTGACCCTGGTGAGGCCACATCTGGCCTGGGGGGTCTTCCTGCTCTGTCACGTGGACAGGAGGCTGGAGACCTGCGCCAGGCAGACTCTCGCACAACTCACGAGGAGTGTGTTTCCCTTGGGGGGGGGGGTTGGTGTACTCCCCCGGAAGTCCTGGGTTGCCAGGCACAGGTCCAGCCTAAGGGTACAGACCCTGGGTTGTAGGATCAGGTTCAGGGTGTCCCCCCTGACCTGGAGGAAGGGGCGACTGCTAACAGTGCCCCTACCAAGTTGTCTTCTGGGGGTATCACTCCAGGTGGGAGAGTGCAGAGCCCCAGGGAGGAAGACGGGCTGTGGGAGAGCCCACCCCAGTCTCTTGTCCAGCTGCAGGGTACAGACCCTGGGCTGGTAGGCCAGTGTCAGGATGCTATACCTGACTTGGCAAGAGGGAGAGTGGAGAAAGGGTACCAGGCACCTGGGGCTACCGCCCACCACTTTCTGACGCCACAGAGGTTAGAGAGGCCTGAAAGGCATGAGGCCTGGCTCTCATCACTGACAGTTGTCAGTGGCCACTGTGGCTTGCTGTCCTGGTGGACAGAGTTGCCCCCTGGGAGGGGGACAGGAGCCACACCACTGTGTTGGCTATGTGGGTACTGTCTGCCTGTTGGGACACATCTGTGAGCAAAGTAAGATTAGGCGCTGCACAGAAGGGGTCCACAGGTGAGGAGAAGGGTTCCTCATGGGTCAGCTTAGTGGGCCCTGAGAGTATGGATAGAGGGATCCAACTAGGTTCAGGAAGGCGTAGAACGGGAATAGACACCTGCTGTTGCGGGCCAGGTTCAATGTTCTATCGCCCCAAGCAGGGAAGCCCATCGAGGTATGGATTGGTCTACCCTGGCTTTAGGCTGGAAGGGGGTTGGGTTGGACTTGGCCCTTTTTGCAGGGTTATCCCCAATCTTTTTGCTTCTTCCTCCTATTTTTTCCTGACCTGTGTTTGTTGGCTATAGGACTCTGGGCACTTTACCACTGCTGATCAGTGCTAAAGTGCATATGCTCTCTGTGTAAATTGATATTGTGATTGGTTCTCCCTGATTGGCATATTTGTGTCACCAGTAGGTCACTAGTAAAGTGCACTGAGTGTGTCAGGGCTGGTAAATCAAATGCTACCAGTGGGCCTGCACCACTGATTGTGCCACCCACATGAGTAGCCCTCTAAAGATGTCTCAGGCCTGCCACCGCGGTGCCTGTGCGCAGTTTGTTAACTGCCATGTCGACTTGGCAAGTGCACCCACTTGCCAGGCCCTAACCTTCCCCTTTCTTACATATAGGGCACCCCTATGGTAGGCCCAAGGTACCCCCCTGGGCAGGGTGCAGTGTATTTTAAAGGTAGGACATGTACTGGAGTGTGTAACATGTCCTAATAGTGAAATACTGCCAATTTCGTTTTTCACTGTTGTAAGGCTATCTGTCCCCATAGGAAAGCATGGGAGTTAATTTATAACATCTTATAAATATAACTTACCATTGGGACCAGATAGGAAAATAAAGTTTAGTATGCCTGAACTCAGAATCTAAAGATGCATCTTTTAGGAAAGGTGATTTTTACATTCTGAGTTCGAAAATACCACTTTTAGAAAGTGGATATTTTCTTGTTCAACCATCCTGTGTGCCTCTGCCTGTTTGTGGATTGACTGTCTGGCTTTGGAGTGACAGGGGCTGGGGAGGTGCAGTGGCTCCAGGAGTCTGGATGAGTCAGCACTAGGCTGAATAGGCATGACCTGCATTTGGAGTGGTGGGAGGAGTAGCACCTGTACCTGAATAGGGCTGTGCCTGCCTTCAACAATGCTGGCTCCACCCCCCCCGTGGTGTATCTGGAGCCAAGGCTCACACTGACAATGGATGTTGTTGTGCACTTGCAGAGTGCCCCCCAGAACTGGTTTGAACTGGGCTCAGAGCCCCTTGCACAAAGGCATTTTGGGGTATAAGTATCAGACCGAAAACCCCAGACTTTAGATCATTCCTGGAATTCAAGAGGAACCTTTGCCAAGGAGAAGAGCTGGAGAGACTGAGGAGAAATACTGCCCTTGCTGTGTGTCTGGGGTCTGCCTGCAGTTGCTGTTTCTGCCAAGGAAAGGAGAAAGACTTTGCTGTGTGCTGTGTCCCCTGCTTGAAGGAGATCTCCAAGGGCCTGAAGTGAGCTGGCCTCCTGTTCTGAAGTCTCACGGATACAAAGACTTCAACCCCAGCTCCCCTGAACTCTGCTGCTGTTATTTCTGACTTGCAAGGAGTGCCTGTGACTGTGTGGGGCCTCTGGAGGTTGTTTCTTCTACTGGGAGCTGGAAAGCAACGCAACAACAAGAAAATCGACGCATTGCTCTTCTTGCGACAATTTTTCCGACGCAACACCGTGGTGCGAGAAGAATCTGCCCGCGCCGCTGCTGAAACCGACGCAGCACCTGTCACCGCTGCAAGAATCGACGCATCGAGGGATCGTGGCTGAAGAAAGCGCCGCAGCGCCGCTCGACGCCGCCGCATCGTTCGCCGACGCATTACGGATTTCCACGCATCGTCCCTGTGTGCCAAGTTTTTCCTGACGCATCACCCTTGGATCGGAGTCGTCTCAGAATCAACGCATCGCTTCCCCCTACAGACCAGACCCGACGCACCGCTCCTGTGTCCAGCGGAACTGTTGCATCGTATCCACGAAGGTCTCAGGAAACGACGCATATCTTTGTTTTTCGACGCTGCCCATCGCTGCGGCTGTTTGGCTTGGTGAATTTTGTTGCAACAACAGGTACTTTGCAAGAAATCACGCATCCATAATTTTCTATGGACTCAGTTGCTAAAACCTTTTGAAAGTCGTTTTTTCTTAATACTTGTATGTTGGATTTTTGTTGTTTTGGTCTTGTTAAGTTTAGATAAAGATACTTTGTTTTTCTAAACCGGTGTGGTGTCCATTTGTGGTGTTATCACTGTGTTACTGTGAGTGTTGGTACAAATACTTTACACATTGCCTTTGGGATAAGCCTGTCTGCTCGTGCCAAGCTACCAAGGAGGTGAGCAGGGGTTATCTAACGTGTGTATCCCCCCTACCCTGACTAGAAGCAAGGGTCCCTATTTGGACAAAGGTACCTACCTCTGCCAACTAGAGACCCCCATTTCTAACAGGGACTCTACCTATGCTATTAATGAACAAAATAGGTTAAATGAATGAAATTCAGATATATTGTGAGCTATCATATGGGGTGCCCAGCAGCACAAATACAGAACGTGTTCTTTATTGAAGTATTATATCAACTCTATTGAAATATATATTAATTTGAGATTTCCACATGAATGTTTATCTGTTATTGCTCTATAAATGTCAGATTGATTGCAAACACAGAGGGTCCTTTTAACGCTTCGACCTATTCATTGTTTTTCTTCACTTAGAGTATAGCCGTTAACATCAGACATCCAAAAGGGACGAAAATAATACGAGAGGTATGTTTCACAGAATATTCAGGGTGACTTTCACCCAAACGCTATGATTTTTTTCTTTCTTTTTCATTGTTTACTGGGAAACCTCTGATTCTGACACGGTGAGTGGAGACCTCGTGTGTTTTTAAAGTGGTATAACAAGAATTGTTATTATGATTGGTTTTCACACTGCTTAGGACGTTTGTAAGCTTTGGGGGTGTTGGTGTATTAAGTTTGAGTTCAGTAACTATCAGAGGGATCATTTAGGGTGTATGTTGAAGAAGTGGTTCAATGTGAAACTAGAAGTAGCCGAAACATTACAGAGTGCTAGGTCATTCGTTTATATGCACAGATCTATATCATGAGGAAGATTATCCAATCGCTTTCCTCTCTTTTTGGACCAAGTTCACAATCGTTTTTTTCCCTGTCGGCAGTAATGCAGATTGATGAAAGCACATTTTGCCTGTGCACCCTCTCTTAAAATGACGTTGTGTATGCAAAACCTGTAATGTGCGTACATTCATTTTGCACATCCTTCTCTCACACTCACAAAATCTGTGCAAGTGGGAAGTGCTGGAGATCTGTGGGAACAGATCTGTGCGTACTATCAGTACACAGGGCTGTGATCATGTGCACAGTGTTTGCTACTGACCTCCCCCTTCCCATGTGGGAATCATGACCATGTGCGAAACTCCCATAGATAAAGGCGCAATGTCGGGGGAACTTTGTATGCAAGGGAACATTAGGAACAGGAAAGTAATTCTGTGAACTTACCAGCAAGGGCCCTTTCCAACGTCTGCGGGGAAATGCTTTCTCTGGCCCTCCGTGGGTGGAGCGGCATAGCACCACCATTGGCAACACTCCCCACCCAGCATGCGTGCGAAATAAATAAATACACCACACAGTTTTTTGTTTGGGTAAATATTGCTGCAGGTTTATTACATACAACGGTATGCAATATGGTGGGTTATCTTACGGGCGATCCAAGGGCAGGCAGCCATCTGGGCCGCCTGATGAGCCAAGCAGCACTGGGGCGAACCCCATCTGTGCTGCTCCTTCTGGTGATCCTTTTCCCAGATCACGTGACACCTTGGTCCCATATTACTCACGCCCCTTTCAGGGCGGAGCGTAGCAAGGCAAGCCCCCGGTTGTTCAGGCCCACAACCGCCCGAAGGACTAACGGGGCGCCAACACAGTTTTCCCGGAACCTCCCATGAGGCTCCTGGGATTTGGCTCTGGCACCCCTTTTGTGCCGCGCAGAGGTACCCTTCTGTACCCATTTGCTTCCAGATCGCCCTGTAACTCCGCCACAGCTCTGGAGGTGGCCACCGTCGCCGCCAGAGCCCCCCACCAAAACAGCTATAGTCTTACCTGCAACCTCTCATCTCTAGCGCCTCTCGCAAATCTAGAAGGAAGAGATCCATCCCTACTGGTGATAGATGAACCCCATCTATATCACAATAGCCCTTGACGTTAGCCTGGATCAGCTCGTGTCTTGATGAAACAAAAGGCCTTTTTGGCCTGTGAACTTGTGCCAAGAACTATTCACCCCATGCGGGAAAGTTCCACTGCATCACATGGCTCACATTGACCCATCTATTTGCTGCTCTTACCTAGCTGCCGTCCTTCTAGCACTGTGTGTGCCTGAACACCTGTGTCCCCCATCTATGGGACCGCAGCCCACTTGTTAGGTGACCACTCCCACTCCCACAAACCGCCTGCTTTCTTTGGCTATTAGGGCGAGAAGGATTATCCTTAACATTTGAACAGTCCCTTTGCTTTATAAATCATGACGCACAGGGATGTTCAAACTAGAAGTATGTGACAATGAGCAAGGGTGCCATCCTGCCCTTGCCATGCATCCCTTATTCCTTATGGGAATTTCGCCCACTCAGCTCCCTCAGTGGGGGAACCCCCTAGGCATACCCGCTTAGAAAATCTGTCAGGTTTAATACAGTACGCACTGTCTGCAATGTGGTGCCTAACACTAAGGATTGCTAAGTCCTACTTTACACCCTGTTATCCCATTTATTGGGACAGCAGCACACTATGTTGGCTGACAGCGTCCCCACCCTGCGTGGCTAATATAGCTAACCGGGCGGGGCATTCGAGCTTAACTGCAGCAACATGCCACCTACCCTTTGTTCTGGGGTGCACTTACTTCGCCCCGTTGACCAGACAATTTCACAGACCTTTTTGCTTGCTAAATCCTGATGAACACCTTATTGGTGTCAAATCTGGTTTGAAACAATATATGTATTGTGCCCACTGTTGGCGACACCTCACCCTTTCATGTAGTGACAACTTACGCAGTGCACCCCGCTTGCTTAACTGCCGTCAGATCACAGATGCCAGTACCTGCTAACCATCTCTGCCCCATGATGCTTAAACCCGCAAAAGTGTTGGAATCCCAGATTCCCAGTTTCATGTTAGCTGCAGTACACCTTCAGTGGATCCGCTGGGAGATACCACAAACCGCATTCGTCATGAGAACTTTTAGAAGCACCCAATTTTCACCTGGGCGTACCTCTAAATGAGACTGGCTCCACACAGCTGTAAGGCCAGAGACACACATATTAAACCTATTTACTGGTTTTTGCCACTTGGCACCCTTCTGGTTGAAACTCAGTTTCTGTGAAGCGCGCGTGCCCCCGGGACCTGATGTCGCTGAATAACCGGTGCCTGTTATCCACTTGCTGATACTATGTATCGCTAACTGCCCTACTTGGATTGACGAAATGCTGAATGCTTCCTAAGGACTGTAGAGTTACTGCCCCAACCCAGTTTGACTCCAAACTTTGGGACAACCTTATTAACCATGCCCTTCATGGTACATCTACCCCAGCGTCGACTATCGACGTATTTGGGACACAGGTCGCAGAAGATGCCCCTTCCAGTTCTAGCCCATGGAAGGATAACCCAGGGGGCAGACAAGTCTGTGGGAACCAGAGGGGAACAATATGTGCAAGTAACTGCCCTTGTCTGAATATTGGGAATGCCAAATGCTCTATAATACTTTGTCGTCATTTGTGCTCTAACGCCGTGTTTAAAGTCCTTCGATCCGGATTTGAAGCAGCGACCTAAGGATGTCAGTCACTCCACTACAGCACTCTGCTCTACCAACTGAGCTATCGAAGGCTCGGCTGAAACTTTTACCTGCGTTGGACGGGAACCGAACCCGGTTCAACTGCTTGGAAGGCAGCTATGCTCACCATGGTGAGCTCAGATGGTGGGGGAGGCCTATATACCCCTCCCCCGTTCCTCGCGCACCGGAAGTTACGCGTGCCTTGCACGCCGCAGACCAGGCTGGGGGGGGACTCCTCCCCGAGTCCCCGCACCAATAAGGGGTGGGATGGTGCCCCGATGGCACTAGAGGGCCGCCCTCTATAGTGGCCCCCTGCGGGGGCCTCGGGCAGCCGCAGAGACGCCAATGACTTACGTGTTTAATAGGAGACAGTGGGCCGGATCACAAAAGATTTTTGACTGGTGGTGCTAGGGTAGTGCTTGCTCTACTCTAAACACCTTATGCAACACAATCTGTAGAAAAATAAGTGCCAGGGCCTTTCTCAGGAGGCCACTGCAGCTTGCACCATCCACAGCCCCTGCCAGTGCTGCCAAAGACCATCACGCTCCTTCAATATAACCATTTGGACTATTCTAGGCCACCTAAAGTTGTAAGAATGTCCTAGCCGGGCGTGAATTACACTTTTTGTTCTGTATGTTAAATTAAAAAACACCCTGCCGACGTCCTGTGCTCAAAAATAGTCAGAGAGCACCACCCTGTGCGGGAGTGGCAGAAACAAGTGCCAGTTTAAGAATTAAGTGTAAACACAGGTACAAATTAAGCACGTTATACCATGTATTGTGAAAACAGGATTCTGATGGTGATAATGTGTTACTGGAACGCCAGTGCACATTTGGTGCGTGGCATTTTGTTGTGCTTGTGATGTATTCTGCTGTTTTTTGTTCTGCAGTCTTTTGTGCTGCATTATTGCAATGTGATTTTGTTTTGTTCTGCAGTTTTTGAGTTGCATTCATGTTTTGACTGTTTTGTTGTGATGTGCCATATTATGTTTTATTTGTGGTGCTATATTACTTTGTGTGTGTTATTCTTTTGTGTTTAGTTGCTTACTTTAAATATGTCAATAAACACAGCTATATTTCCTGCTAAAACAGCACATGCCTTGAAAGGTCCTGTGACAAGAAACTATTTAAAAGGCTACTATTTTACCATTCTGAGGTGGTAAAATAGCTCTGCTCCAGCTTTTCAACCACTGAAGGGACCAGTCAGCCCATACCTGTGACTGTTACCAATGTTCACTTTACATGGTATGGACCCGTGAATACTACAGCAGCCTTTACGTGCCTTCTGCTGTGCTGCTAATGAAGGGCTGGCGAGAGGAAGCCAGGCGAGCACTTGTGCTTCCGGTCTGGACCTCCTGCCCCACGGCTGCTCCTTTATTAAATGGGATTTCAGTGTATATGTTTATGAAGAGCTTTTCAAACGTGCAAGCTCTTTTCTATCTATAGTCTCTAGTGGGAAAGTGCAGGTCTGCAGGATGTGTGCGAGCTAGGAGACCGCTTTATTCACGAAGAGATGCCACGTTATCTTCCTGTGAGTTTGGTTCCATGTCTTACCGCAGTGCTTTAAATGGGCAGGTACTGTCCGGTGCTCAGTATCTGCACTTCCTTAATTTGAAAGGGAGAGTACCTGAACTTCTCAGCACTGCTGCAGTACCTTTAATGGGAGAGTGCCGGCGCTTCACAGGAGCAAACAGGTACTCTAAATAGTGAGTACCTGCACTTCTGTATTTCCATTTATAGCGCTGGTCTTATCTGGGGAGAGGGCACCACGTTGTGCAAATGATGTGGTGTCTATTCTGATCTCTGCATGATTTCATTTCTGGCCAAACTGAGTTTCTGTGGTGATAAATGGCGCTAGGATGAGCACCTTCTCGATATAAGTTTTTGGTTTGGCACTCTGCCCCTTAGCACCACAGCTTGTAAACTATCACCTGGTCATGTTCCAGTTATGGAGATAATTATTGGGGTGAAGACTGCATGCATAACGCAGATTTGTTCCATGTTCTTCTAACAATCTTTCTCAGAACCCAACATAGTCTTCAATGTTGTTCACCCTCCAGCTCTTTGTCATAACCACCAGTTCTAATTGGTAATAAAACAATAAGGATTATATTTACCCCTGGTATCTGATAATCTTGTCTGAAAGGCCTTACATTGGGTGCACACGCCAGGATTAGTCACCTGATAGGCAACAAACATGCCGAATACAATTTTCTGTCACTGTTGTATTAGGAACAATTGTTTTTATTTTCACCATAAAAAACAGTTTGTTTTTCTGCGGTTTTGGTGCGTAGCCGGTGTACCAGCTTTGCTTCCTAGGCAAAATTCTATCTTGTTCTTTGTCCCCCCCCACCCTTGCATGACAAATCACACCCCCCTCGTTTGATGCACTTTCCCTACTAAGAGGTTAAATGTATGGGTCCACCGATGCAAAGGGCAGTGTTTGTATTCTCTTTCAAATGTTCTTTTTTTTTTTTAATTAAATCACTTCCTTTTGGTGCATTTTTAAAGCATTTCCGGAAAGATGTTTATAACGGTGCTTTTAATGTTAGGTCTGAGTGTGCATGTACATGACAAGTTAATCAAAAGGGTTCTTTCTCCTCATCAGAAGTTTACAGTTCTAAAGTGAGTTTATTAAGGGAATTTAAAGTATCAGTACATAATACAATACAGCAATAAATAGTAATATGAATTCAAATAGAACTTAGGAACAAAATAGTTGGGTGTAAAAGTCAGATTAACATAGTTTAAAGGAGAGAATGAAAAGGATATGTAAATTGTATTGGTGTAATCAAAGGAAAATTGCATTTCATACAGAGAATACAATAGAAGGTTTAAAATGATCAAATTAATATAATATCAACATGAGGAAAGTCATGGAGGTTGAGAAACGTCTTGTTGAATAGGGGATAGGGAAAAGGAGCGTTTAGCACTAGCAGCAATAAACAGTGTGATAGGTAACCATAAATTCAAGCGTTTTGTAGCCATGTGAATAGGGTATACAAAGGCTGTATCTAATCAGAAGTTTAGATCGAAGTTGAAGCCTGTTGGACCCACAGCAGGGTCACATGTACTGTAAACCAAAATGCTTGTTTTCGAAAGCAATAAAGTAGGGTTTGCCCGTCATTATGTATCCGAAAACGCTATTATTCTTTAGGTGTGGCACTCTATAAAGTTCTAGAAGTAAGTTTATCATACCAACCCGTGTTTTTATCTAAGCCTCTTATACAGTATTTTTTGGAAGCTAAAAAGACCACGGTAAGTTAACCTCAGCATGCTGAAAGTATGAGACTTCCTTCTGGTATATTTAACACAGTGTAATGCAGCGTGCAGTTTGCATATAGAAGTGTATAACAGGGCAAGTAGGCACACTTATAGTTGTCAACTAGAGTTTTGTTGTGCCATTTACTTTTTAGGTCGAGCCTAGCGGCAGCGCGCATGCAAGGCATGCTGTATTAGGGTATGCAACAGAAGCCTCGCCCACTCTCCGCCCATATTTTTAATTGGCTTGTGCCATTGTCCTTGTGAACGCTGGCTTCCGATTCATTAGGAGGTTTGTTAGTCCCGCCTTGGTACCGCCTTGTCTCCTTTAGTTACCGCCCATAAGGACTGGACCTTTTACTGGTGTTGTTACATGCTCTGCTTTATAAGTTGGTGAGCACTATTTTCCGTAATGCTCTTCCCCTATTCCACACACTACATAGCAGCAGGCCTACTACTGTATTTATTTAATTTGCTACGTGGTTCGCTTTAACTATAGCGGACGCACTTATTCACTTATTTCATTCACGGCGCGGTCCGCTTTCAATTTAGCGGCCGTGCTTGTTTAATTAAATATTTTACAGGCGGCCGCTTTCATATTGGCGGCCGCGCTTATTTATTTTATTAATTAATAGCACAGGCCACTTTTACTTCAGCGGCCGCGCAGAACGTTTCTTAATTAATGTATTTTTACTTTGTGTGAAAGCGTACAATATGCGCTTTCACTTTAATATTGCCCGTGCCCCTTTGTTTAGATGCTGCTCACTGTAACCTGAATACCGTGAGCAGCATCTAAATAAATGGGCATGGCCAACATTAAAGTGCTCTCACATTTGCGAGAGTTTGAGCTATTAACATTAAAAATAACAATGCCTTTTATATATGTGTTTGGTTTAAAACACATAAATAAAAGTCATTGTCCTTTACAATGCCAATCGCTTAAACGCTCGCAAAAGCGAGACTTATTTCATTGAAAATGCTTGTTGGAATATGTTTGTACATACATTGGTGATCGATCTGTTGTTGCATCGAGAAATTTCAAACACAATAATGTTGCGAAGCGTTTTAAATTCTCTACAATTGAGCCTCTTGGTGTGATGGTTCTTACAGTTTAAAGTCTGTAGGAGGATAAATACGTAAGTGCATTTGCGAAGCCTGCACTGCATCGGTCTCCACTCGTGACTGTCGGCCGATGTTTGCTGTTTTGCAGCCGCTGTGTGATGCGCCAGTGAGTGCGGCAGGTATTTCCTTTATGCTGGGCGCACATGGCCGCTAAGTAGATTCCCATTAGGGTTGCAAACACTGCGTGTATCTCCATTTCAGCACTCTAGTGAGTCTATCGGCGTTATTGGGGCTTTGTTTGTGCCTCTGACCCGGGCAGCTGGAGTCTATTATTTTAGGCGCGGCCCAACAGCTGACATAGCACAACAACCGGCGAGCTCGGAGGCCGAAGCAATGCCGCGCGCGAGATCGGAGAAGGGCTGGTGGGCTGCGGGCCTTGCGCATCCCAGGCGCGGCCAGGGGGAATTAGCTGGGATTTAATGGGGCGAGTCTGCTGGGGCCCCGCTTGTCATTGATTGCCGATGATGGACTGCCAGAGATGAGGTTGGTCCCGCCAGCTGTCACTGGCTTTGGAATCTAGCTGCGGGAGGATGTGGTCGGTTCAGCGCAGGTGCCTTACAATTACAGGCCGAGGTTAGCTTAGAGTGTGGATTATAAATAGGGCTCCCGGTTTTATGGTATTTATTTTTTTAACATTTCCGTCTGTATTTATCCATATTTATTTTTGGGTGATTTTTCCAGTATTTATCCATATTTATTTTGTCGCAAGCAAAAAAAAAGTCGCTGTAGCTAGTATTTATTCACATTTATTTAAAAGGCAATGCGCGCTTGGTTGTTTTAGGTTCAGATAGATTTATGCAGATGGGTAAATGGGTTACTGCTTTTAACAAAGAGATCCTTTTGTTACTTGCTGTCAATAAATTGCAAACCTTCTAATATAAGACAGTGAGCTATGAAGGGCCTTGTAAGCCTCGCTGTCTTATGTAACGCATCCTATGCATTTATTTACACATGATTTATTGTATTGTAATTGCATTTATATAGCGCTTACTACCCTTGACGAGGCATTGAAGCGCTTTTTTATCCAGTAGCACGCTACTCCGGAACTAACTCAAAAAATCAGGGATTGTGAATAACATGACTTTCCGTGGTGGTCACATATTAGTCAGGAAAACAATATTTTTGAGTAGGTGAAAGAATTATGTTTTAGACTGGATAAAATCATTATTTGCCATTGGTGCGCATGCATATTGTCTTGTCACTGACCTAGCAGTACTAAAAGAAATGCCTCCCCAGACTGAAAATGCTGCGGTACTCTGCAGTAAATACAGTGCTGTACAGAGCTTCCTGTGAAAGTCGTACTGGTCCTGAAAGCACCCACCACAGTCTTAAAGAGGACCTTAACAACGTTGCCAAATTATGAAAATGTCACACATAATGTGAAACCTTGGCAGCTATGTGTGCGCATTAACAAACAAAAAACTGTCCACAAAAAAAAAAAAAACACGGGAAAGAAACAATGGGGCAACCTCAACTCTCCCCCTCCCCTCCTTATGTTGTCAAATTTGTAAGGCACGGCATACACACTCTATTGACACCCTCCAACACTTACTACAGATGCCATTAGACCGATATCGTGCACACTCAGATGCATGAAGCAGGAAAAAGCAGCTGCACTACATGTCCAGCAAGCAGCTGGCTCCGAAGATCATTTCACACTAAAGTTTAATGTGTGCGCATGCATATCTCTTGAATCTAGGGGCTGAACAAAGTCAAAAGCATGCCTCTCAAGTATCTGTGAAGTGATTAGCTTTGTGCATTTGTTTTCCCTTCATTTCTTTTAGGTGTGCATCCCGCCAGGATAGCTCCAAGCCAGGATACTTAAATAAACAAAAGGAGGCCTAATGGCCCCTTAACATCGACCTTTGTATTGACTCAGCTGAAATCCGATTAGCCCTCTCCCTGGCTGCGCTCGGACAGACTTGTCTTCAAGACAGATTTATTGGCATTTTCCGTTTTTACATATAAATGCAGACCAAGGAAAAATATTTTTCCGTCTGTATTTATATGTAAAAATCCGTTTAAACAGAAAACCGGGAGCCTTAATTATAAAGTGAATTTCTGTTACAGTGGATAATAAAAATTACAGTCGAGAAGACCTGCATTGCTAGAGTGTTGCCTTGGCCAGGAATTTGAGGTGACTTTCTGAAGCAAGTGTGACACCATGTGTTCTGTTAATCTGCCTTACCATCTGCTTTGAGTGTTATTAATAAAATATTTCACCGATATTCGAATTTATTGACCAACGTTTTATAATATATCATTTATTTATTCTTGACAAAATGTATTAGTTATGATTTTTATTTAGTTCAGCCTATATGTGTCTATTTGGTTGTGTGTTGTGTAATAATGCAGAGTGAATCACTACTATGCCTACATCAGAAGCCAGCAAAGGGAGCTCCCATGATGCTCTTGTATCAAGAGAAAGGCGCAGGGTCTGATTGGGATCACAATTTGGCCCGGGCACTGCCGAAAAAGTGGCCCACATTCGAGGGGAAGATGGTGTGAGTTCACAACATCACCTGGCCCCCACAGCGAGACCCATTCTTTTTCGCCCACTATGCCCTGAATGAGAAAGGCTGTGGGCGAGGTGTCAAATGCAAACACTGTTTCTGGGCAGCGTGAGACCCAGGGGAGCCGAGGTGAAAATTTATCAATGGCCTGGGCAACACCTGGCCCCCAGGGAGGCAGATTCTGGCACACAATCACCCGCTCCCCAGCCCACCAACAGCGTGATTGTTTGGAAGGGCAGGGGGTCAAGGAGAGGCCACAGCTGATATCACATGGCCGCCCAGCGAGGCTGCTTTACTCTCCCTGTCCAGTGCCCTCTGTGGACTGGGAAAGAAAAAAAAAACGGCCCACAGAGGGCAATGAGACACCGGCCCTTCGGCCAATGCCCGAGTGCCCGCAGTACCAATCCGTCCCTGGAAAGGCGCCTAAAGCTTTGTGAGTGGCAGTTGGTCCGCAGTCTGTTCCACTGCTCGGAGCCCTGACTCTGCCAATCACTGCTCAGTTGATTTACTGTCTGCTGCTTCAGCTATCCAATGCAGAAGCGCCCTCACTAGGTGAGTGACGTTTACATTCTGTCAAAGACACGGAAGCGAATATTGACTTTAGCCTCCTTTCTTGCACCTATTTACATAAAACATGCAAATCTTGTTTAACACAACTCCTAAAAGTAATTGTCAGACCTTACAATAAAAACTGAAAACAAGTTAATCACGGCTCTCCACGTGTCTAGGAGCCACATATCACTGTGGCCTGTGAGCGGCGCATAGATTAACTTCCGGGTTTCGCATTTTCCTTCTACAGAACTTGTGCTATGACCACATCCATGAACTTGACATGTTGAGGAGCTTATTTCATTGGTTATCTGGCAGAGGGAGTTACCATCGCCTTTTTGCGGAGTCTGATATTTCCCTTGATAAAACTGTATTTCAATGACTCCATGTAAGGTTCTTTCAGACCCTAATATATGCATGTTAGCTGGGTCATTTTTAAAGGTCATATGAGGTCAGAGCCTCAGCAATGAGTCAGCATGCAGTCTGAACTTGAGGCCGCCACCAGGGCTTCTTGTTCCTTTTCTTGGTGGCTTTTCTACAGCAGATGGTGTCTGCAGGTCTGGCTTTGCCAGACATGATGTTTCATAGCTATGCATGCCTTATCACTGGTGTTTGCTAATGTAATGGCGTATGATCTTATTAGTTTTCTTGTGTAAGTTGTGAAGCTCTATGGTGGAGCGAAGATGGATTCCATTGTGGAATAGTAACCCACCGGTGGAAGGACATTTGTGAGGAGAGCCACAAGCAAACCAGTGCTCCCTGTGGTACTCCAGGTGTGTGTGCTGGCCGGTAAGCGCTGCTATTTTTTCCTTTGTGAATAGCAGGGAGAGTATCCTTCAAGGAACAGTTTGATTGTTTTTCAATTATCAAGATTCTATTCTACATTACTGTAAACTGCTCCCACATACTTGGTTTATAGTATTGATTGACCATTTATCTGATCAATCGTATAACACCCTTTGGGAGCACGGTATCATTCGGTTGAGCTCCATCATAATACAACTTGGACACACACTTTTTCAAGCCAATGGTTATTTTACTATAGCCATACTCTAGTGTCTGGGATGTGCAACTCTGGCTTCACTGTAGCCATTAGAATAAAATATCAACACATTGGGCAGTTGAAAGTATTGCCTCTACGTAAAGAGCAAAAATTTAACACTTGGAAGGGACTGGACTAATAGGAGAAAAAATTGAACAGCGCCAGAAGAGCATTTAACAATGGCTAATAAAGAAAATGTATATATTCGCAATGGAATCCCAAAGTTTGCAGAAACTGTCTGATTGCCATCCAGATCTGAAGGCTATCCAACCGTGGACTGAAAACGTGGTTGTTTTTAGCTTCTCCTCTATTTTAATTTTAATTTTGCTATAGAGTACGTGGGTCCTTTCACGGAGATTCGTCTAGGGGTCACTAATCACGCTTTCTAAACTCTATTCATTCATAAGTAAACGGAAGATGAATAAGGTACTCTGCATTTTTTTTTTTTAGCTTTCGACAATGGGTTCTACTGTTCCTCAATTGGACCGTGCCACTCTACTGGTTCAGATCTATGGAAGGTTCATGGTGGAAGATCTTTGAATGTGGGCGCATCTCCTTGTCTGTGTTGTTGAATTATGCTATTTCTGTAATGTGCTTTTTAGGTCGAGCAAGGGCAGCGCATAGGATGCTCTGTGAGGCATGATGTATTCGAGTATGAACTTGAAGTTCCGCCCATATTTTTCATTGGCTTGTGTCATTGTCATTTGTAAATGCTGGCTTCCTAATCGTTAATAGGCTTGTTAGTCCCTCCTTAGTATCGCCTTGTCTTCATTTGTAACCTCCCATGAGGACTGTCCCTTTTACTTCTGTTGTTACACGGCATGTCTTATTTAGTCTGTGAGCACTATTTTCTCCTACTGCAGACAAAACATGCTTTCCTGCAACATTCAGCGCGCCATGCGCACTTTCACTTTCCAAGCAGCCCGGGACAATGGTGGCCGCTCTTGGAAGTGAAGTAGGTCTGGCATTTACAAGAGTTTGAGCTATTGGCGTTGCAAAGGACAATGACTTTTATTTATGTGTTAATTATCAAAACAGATAAATAAAAGGCATTGTCGTATACAATGCCAATAGCTTAAACTCTCGCAAATGCGAGACCTTTTGCATTGCAAATGCTTGTTTAGTGTGGCAGCGGGTCCTGCAGCCAGACAGCGGATTGCCAGTTTTTTTGGTAAAGGACTCAGTTTTTCTTTTCGGAACAAAGCTTGTTTCATGTTATCAGGTACCGAGGCTTACACTCATCAGCTGTCACACCCTGTACTCCCATCTTTAACAGGGTCAAAGATACACTTGACTATACATCTGACATCATCAAGTTGGATGCCGATGTGACCATTACAGTTTTCTATTCAAGGGCATATGTGGAGTCAGCCATTTTAAATTGAGTGCACAAGTAGAGTGTGGCACCTCCTTCCCCATTCTTACTTTCACCCAGTAAACCTCCCATCAGATGGAAATCGTAATTCCACACATTTGGGGGTGCACCATGTAGAGCAAAGTGGAAGATATGTATTTTTGCACACAATCTAGGTTTTAAAATACTCACTTTTTCCTACAACATATACAAGTATTTCCTTTGTAACTTATTTTTAAAGAACACTTTTTAACAAAAATGTAAATTCATAAAACGTCTTCCCTATATCAAATTCATAAAAGATAATTTCAATTTCTATTCCTAATACATCAGTAGATCTTTTCACTTGTGGTCTTTGCAGAGTTACTGACTATCACAGGATACAGCCACCACGTGTTTTGTGGTTTAAAACCACTTCCTCAGGCCTATAGTTAATTTATCAAAACCCACAAAGAGTCTTTTTGAATACACTAACCAATATCACTTCTTCTGGGCTTATGAACCTCCAATCCTATTATATAAGGTTTGGGGCTGACATCTTGTTCCTATTCCTTGAATGGGCACCATTTCCATGAGATTTACCTTGTAATTGCATGGTACTGGGGTGGATTTACTTAACGGTAATAATAAAATTGCATACAATTTTACCATTGCTCCCAGTAGAGTACCATGCAAATCAACATGATGGTCTGCGTGTTTTGATTTGTTTTTGTCTTTGTCGCTGGAATAATCAATGGAGTTTCGATCCTTTTATGAGTTATGGGCCATCCTCAGGATGGGAATGATCACGCCTGTGCACAAGATTCTTTGAAACAAGACATAACGACCAAAAATGAGTATGGCCTGAAGACACCAGGAATGGGTATGCTTGATGTGGAATTAAGTTGGAGCACCCTATTACTGTAGTGAATCACAAAGAGTGAGGGGTGGTAATTAATCTAGGGAAAAAATTGATTCATAAGATTATTGTTGAGAGTTCCTTTGTTTGAATGAATCAGTCATCTCTAAATTGCCCAGTAGTGCAAAGGCCCAGTGCAGGTCCTTGTCCAATTGGTGCATTCGAGCTAATCAGCTATTGAGCTTCTGCAGAACCCACTACCTTCAGATATGGGTAAAACTGCATACCCCACACCTTCCCCTTACATACACAGTTTGTGTTTAAAGGAGTTGGCCTGCTCCCATTCACTGCACCCTGCCCCCTATTTCGAGAACCCCCGTTCTCTGCAGATTACTGAGTCAGACACTGACTGGTCGGTTCTGCATTACTTACCCTAATTACTATCTGCTTTGTGGTTCAGCCTCACTGTCTTCTAAGTCCTTTCCCCCATGCCTCTCCCTGCACAATATTTCTTATGCATTAGCGCAAATGATAATGAATCACAACTTATGTGTTCACCAACTCCAGGACAAAAATCTTCTGACCCCCGGCAAAATGACATTTAGCTGTGCATGCGTTCTCATTCTCCTAGTAACAAGGCCATTTCTAGCAGTGCCACGTCCATTTGTGGCCTCTTATAGTGGCATTCGAGTCATCTTCCTGCAGCGGCTTGGCTTGTTTGCTGCAGCGGTCCTGTTCTTCACAAGCAAAAGGATTTGCAAGATCAAGACCGATCTTTGAAGACAGCAACTGGCTGCACCTTGAATACAGGTCCTCTTTCTTCCCAGGAACAATCTAAATCTCATGACACCAGTTTGATCTGAACAAGGCACATTTGAAGTAACATATGCACGCACAGTGTGATGACCAGTGCAAAAGATATATTTCGTACGGTAGGTTGGTACATAATTGCCCAATACAGCTGTAATTTACAATGTCAGGTTTATAGCTTAAGTTCACGTCCTAAAATGAGTGATTTACATCTACCAGTAATTCAGAAAGGGATTCTTGAAAGACGTAAATCAATTTACTGCTACAGATTTCTCCGTGGATAGATGGGAGAGTTCACACTAGTAAATCTTACTCATTGGGTGGAAAGCAGCCTTTTTTTTTGTTTTCAACCAATTTTATTTAGATTTTAAGTAAAATAAAGGTTTACACAGTGCAAATCAGAAAAGAATAACGTCAAAATGTCGAGGATCAATTGAACAACATTAATCGTGTGGCATAAAGTCCTTGTACAAACTGGCAAGGCTATAAAACGGAGGCAATTAAGCAAGAACGGCCCATGCAGGTAAGAACTGTGTGGAGGGGGTACTCGACAGACGATGATGGAAAATTAATTTTCTCTTGTCGTCGTCTGTCGAGCCACGTCCCACCCGCCCCACCGCTCTTACCTGTACGGGCCGCTCCTGCATTTAAGTACAAGCATATGGGGGAGCAGAATAGTACTTATAACATCCTAAGATAGATAGAAAATTTTCCCCCAGTGGGGCGAATGAACTGATATCCTCACAGAAATGCACCCTGTCAAATTAAAAGAGAGAGAGAAAAGAGAACCACAGTGTGCGGAAACAGTGGGTGGGAAAGGGATATGGGGGGGGTAATCTAGTAGTATTAAGACCAGCAGGACCGGTAGCAGGACAAAGTTGGCAGATTCACTATCCAGCAAAGGATTCCCGGGTTCTCTACATGGCCTATGTGATTGCAAGCTCTTTATGGTGGTTTGGATTTTTGTAAGTACTTATTAAAGGAGTTTCATAGTCGCCTCGCGCTGGATGTATTGTGTTGTTTTTTGTATATTATATTGTCTGCGCTTCTGGTGGAGCATAGCGTGTCCCACCATTTATTGAAGGGGATCTCAGGCGTCAATTTCCACTCTAATAGTATTGTCTTGACACGCAACGTTAAAATGAGGTGTAACAAAAACAGTTCATGTTGAGGAAGCTCTAAGGTGAAAGGGTGGGCCGCGATTCCCAATGCGAACGTCAAGAAGTCAATTGTAAGCGAATTTTAAAAATGTCTTCAATCATACGTTGTATTCTGGTCTAAAAAGGTTGGGTCATCTTACATGAGAGAAACATGTGTTCGAGAGATCCCGTTCCCTCCCCACACTGCCAGCAGTTGTCCCTTGTGGTGAGGCCTCGTTTGTAGATCTTGGATGGTATCCAAAAAGTCTCATATATAAACCAAAATCTGGATTGGGCTAGCCCCGGAGTGATTTTTGCCATAAAGGGAGAGTGCCAAATTCTACTCCATGTTGAGTCTGTGAAGCGGCAGGATTGTGAAGCTGGAATATGAGTGAGCCATTTCTTTATTAGTCCTTTAAGTAAGTAGGTCCTGGGAGGTTTGAGTAATTTATAGAGGCGTTTTGCCGCATGTCCCAACTTCCTTAAAATTACCCATCAGTCCTGGGAGGTCAGGAGTATAAGGTCGTGTCAATTTGCGGATGGTACTCTTCAGTTTCAAGAAGTTGTAAAATTCTATATCTGGAAGATAGTATTGTGTACACAAGGCAGCTCAGGGTATGGGGTTAAGAAATGTACCCAGATCCCCTATGATATTTATACCTTTGTTTGCCCACAGTTCCCAGAATATCGTTCTCCCAACTAATTTAATACAGTGAATGTGCCATAAGGAGGCCTGTATCGAATCAAACAGGCGCTTGTTTGAAAGTTTGTCTACTCGTAGTAATACAGAAACCGTGTCTAGAAGGATAGATTTTGAATGATCTAGCCGCATTTTTGCAACACAACAAATAAAAAGGTAGAGCTAAAAGGTAAAGGATTAATTAACCGAGCTTCAATCTGTAGCCAAGAAGGAAAACAATCGTCTAATTCAGTGGTTCTGAAACTTTTTTGACCCGCCGCTTCCTTGACCTATTGGCCAATGGATGTGACTCCCTAATATGTTACTTTTTTTTGGTGGGTGGGGGGAGATAAGCCTGGCCTCGGGATTACTTCCAATTTTCTCCATGAAAATAATAGGAGTGAAGTTGATGAACATGTAACACAATAAAAATATAACAAATGTTTGATAAAACACTTTAACTGGTTAAGTCAGAAACATTACTTTTCAGCACTAGAGACTGCATATGGGATTTAAAAAAAATATTGTTTGTTTTAAAGAATTGCCTCTAGAGGGGCTCACTCCTGGTAACCAAGTATAGAGGGAGATGGGCAGGGGACGAAAGAAATAATTCTCATTGGCACCTTTCGTGAGATTGCGTTAATGGGCCATTGCATGCCAGCAGGGGTAAAGTGAACATAGAGTTGTATAGTCATCAATTAATTCTTCATGCAATTCAATGCAAGCACACAAGTGGACATGGATAGATACACCTAAAAAAAAACACTGGATGAATAATTCACTGGGCAGAGCCAAGACAAGACATCTTTTTGCAACGCTTCAAGCGTGCTAAAGTTCCCAAATTAGCACCATGTAAGTAATGATGAAATGTTATTTTGTAAGAAAAAGTTCCAGCTCCATCATTTTCAGCAGAAACGTGTTAGGTAAAGGTGCCCAAAATGTGTGTTGTGCTTCTGCGCTACTGTGCCCAACTCCACAAGACAACCAGCACATGACCTACATTTCCTGTGGGGCGATTTATGGATAACCTGCATGCAGGAGGAGGGAGCTCAGTATCAGCAGACAGAATGGACCAAGTAATAGAATTTGCAAAGTTAATGTGTCACCGAGATACATATGGGCTAGAAATAAACCAAGTGATTCCAAGTCAAAGTACAAATGCCAGTGTGTGTTACAGATGCTGGCGGAATGGGCGAATCATTGGTTCATGGAGAAGGAAACTGCGTCTGACTCCTTTGGGCCGATATTTCCATTTGGACACAGGCCACTATTCATCGAAATCAGTCGGAAGTGGTGCAGTGGTGGTCTGTGTAGAGTAATTTGTATTTCTCACCCAGTTAGTTGCAATGCACAAAAGTAAAATTGGCAGAACTTGGCACTCACAGAAGAGAGGGCAAGAGACCAAACAAGACAGCATTTGCCTCACAAAAAACATCCAACTTTACGAAAAGCAATTTTTAAAAGATACAAAAACCACACTAAAGTTCACAAAATGCGAGGAAGTTCCCTGTGTGCGCTGTACAGACAGCCCACTCAGAGTTACTAGCATCCACCCGAAGCTTTAGGCCCGATGGTGCTAAATTCCACACCAAGTGAAATTCGTTTTGGAAAGCAGCATTCTGTCCACTACACAGCTCCAGTGTTAAGAGTTTTGCAGGGAAGTGTCTGCTGATTCTGCAGAATATCACTACCAAATCTCCCTCAACCTGCAAGGCTACCAATTAAAACAGGGATACAATCTCTGGTGGGAAGGACTTGACGCTGATGTTAAGATAAAATTACCTTAATGAGTGCATGTCATAGTTCGTGCATCACACCCTGAATCTGTGACATACATTCTTTAGACGTTTGCTTGACTCACCCATCCTTCTCCACCCCAGGTATCCAAACGCTCCCCTCTGGCCCACGAGACAGGCATTCAGGCTTTAGTGACCCGATAGGCTCAGCAGGTCATAGCCCTCCACTGACAGCAGACTGAACCATTAAGCCAGCAACAAAGTTCAGCAATTTGGTGTGCAGCAGAAGTCAAAATGACTAAAAAAACACTAGCCGTAATCTGTGCATGAGCAGTGCAACCATTCTACTTTCTATCTGTGTCTATTCAGGCCAACAGGTTTAAAGTTGTGAGGTAAAAAACATAATGTATGTTTTGCCATAAAATCCCCCTGACCAATGTATAGCAGTTTCTGCCTCAGAGCTCACACACCCTTTCAGTCTGGTGCATTCAGTGGCGTCTCAGCACGCAGGGCTGATGACAAATGTAGTTTGAGCTTAAAGTTTACCTAAGACTTTATCTTAGCCATACATTAGTAATATTTACAGCATCTGTTCACGACGCTGCTGGCTAGTTTAGATGGCACACTGGGGTGCCTTGGCGCACAGATTGGGAACCGCTGGTCTAATTACCTGAACCATCATGAGTCCTGGGCAGCCAAAAAAGCTTGTTGGGATTTTGGAAAGTCAGGGAGGTTAAGGCCTACTCTGTTCTTCAGTTTCAACGTATTTCCGTAAATCCTGTCCCTCTTAACCTTCCGTAGAAAGTCATATATTTGTTTATCTACATTTAAAACAAAAAGAATGTGAGTGAGATGGGAAGCATGCTTATAAGAAAGTTAACCAGTGGTGCTATCATCATTTTGACCGTTTCTGTTCAACCCCACCTGGTGATATGTTTGGGGAACCATGTGCTTAGTAGGTCTTCAATTTTAGATAGTGTTTTGTTTTCATTAATCATTAGGGAGTTGTTGAGGTCTTTACCAAACCATTTGCCAAGATATTTGAGGGCCTCAAGTTGCCACTTCAGACCCGAGTTGCCTAATATCGAAGCAGTGCAATGTACATTTAATGGAAAGACCTTAGTCTTGGTTCTAATTTATGGAATAGCCTGACACCAAGGAAAATCTCTTTATCTCAATCAATCAATCAATCAATCAGGGGTTTGTTAAAGCGCGACTAGTCACCCGTAAGGGTCTCAAGGCGCTAGGGGTGGGGGGGTGCAGGTTCCATTCCATCAAGGAGGGGTCTGTCGAAGAGCCAGGTTTTGAGGTTTCTTGCGAAGATGGGGAGCGATGTTGTCTGTCTGAGGTGGAGCGGAAGGACGTTCCATGCTTTGGCCGCGAGGAAGGAGAAGGAGCGGCCTCCTGATCTGGTCTTTCTGGTGCGGGGGACCACGGCGTAGGCGAGCTGGGCTGATCGTAGGGTCCTTTGGGGTGCGTGGAATTTGAGTCGGCTGTTCAGGTATGCTGGTCCGGTGCCGTGAGGGCCTTGTGTGCGTGGGTGAGCATCTTGAAGGTGATTCTCGCCTCGATGGGTAGCCAGTGGAGTGTGCGCAGGTGCAGGGAGATGTGGCAGTGTTTTGGCAGGTTGAGGACCAGTTTTGCGGCGGCGTTCTGGATGTTCTGTAGCTTGCGGGTCAGGTTTTTGTTTATTCCGGCGTAGAGTGCGTTGCCGTAGTCGAGTCTGCTGGTGACCAGGGCGTGAGTGACGGTCTTTCAGTGTTCAAGGGGGATCCATTTGAAGGTCTTACGAAGGAGGCGGAGGGTGTGTGTTAGAAATGGGATCTCTAGTTGGCAAGGGCTTGCACCTTTGTCCAAGTAGGGACCCTTCTTCCTAGTCAGGGTAAGGGTGTTACACTCGTGAAGTAACCCCTGCTCATCCTCGTGGTAGCTTGGCACGAGCAGTCAGGCTTAATTCAGAGGCAGTGTGTAAAGCATTTGCACATAACCAACAGTAATACAGTGTAAGCACTACAAACGGACACCACACCAGTTTAGAAAAATAACCAATATTTTATATACTCAAGACAAGACCAATTACGACAAAAATCCACAATACTATACTTTAAAAATGAATGCTTGATACGGTAACTTCTTCTTTGCAGGAATAGCACAAAAGCAAAGTTCGTACGAGTCGGTAGCTCCGTCCGAGCCTACCGTGATGCTGAAAACCACAGAGTCTAACAGTTCCAGCCGACCGCGTCGATACGGGCCAGCAGAGTCGTGAACAGACTCGGTTACAGTACCTTTCTCGTTGTGGCTGGTACGGAGTGTACGAGCCGGTCGGCGTTCGTCGCGGTTGCGGTGCAAGACGGAGCGATGCAAGGTGCGGTGTCCCTCGATGCGGTGCAGGCAGCGGCTCGATGAGCGTCGTGCAGACGGAGTCGGTGAGTCCAAGGCGTGCGATGCAGGGTGAGACGATGCTCGATGCGGTGCTGGCAGGTTGCGATGCAGGCGACCAAGCCGGAGTGCGGGAGCTGGCGTCGGACAGCGGTGCGAGTCGGAGCGGTGCGTCGCAGACGTGCGAGCGGTGCCCCAAATGCGGTGCGGTCACGACTCTTGAGCCAGTTGCAGCGACCGTGTCGGTCGGGTCCGGCTGGTTCAGTGAAGCGATGCGAACTGCGGTGCCCACAGGTCACGGTGCAAGCAGCGGCTCGGTGTTGGCGGCGTCGGACGTCGCCACGGTGAGACCAGGGTTGCGATGCGAGCGGGGCGATGCGGTCTGCGGTGCAAACAGGTCACCGGCCAGGGATGGATTCGGTTGACGGAGTCGGTTGCGGTTCCCTTCCTCTGTGGCAACTGAAACAGCGTTCCAGAAGCGGTACCCAGAGGCTTGTGAAGTCTTTGCAGTCCCTGAGACTTCTTAACAGGAGGCCAGCTCGGTTTCAGGCCCTTGGAGATACTCAGCACAAGTTTGTAGAAAGTTCAGTCCTTTCACTGCCCAAGGCAGAAGCAGCAGCTGCAGGCCAACCCAACAAAGCAACAACACAGCAAAGGGGCAGTACTCCTCCTGGCAGCTCTTCCAGCTCTTCGTCTTGGCAGGTTCCTTGATTCC
Organism: Calotriton arnoldi; assembly: GCA_963921515.1. Lineage (NCBI taxonomy): Eukaryota > Metazoa > Chordata > Amphibia > Caudata > Salamandridae > Calotriton > Calotriton arnoldi. The sequence continues at coordinate 480,375 of CAWUFW010004157.1, forward strand.
AGCAAGATCTAAATTCATGGGGTCAGGGCCCCAATATTTATATCCCAAATTCCTTTGTTCTCTGAAGGCAGAGAGGCCTTTGCCTAGTCCAAACCAGTTCTGGAGCACTTTGTTGACAAGTCTCCGTCCCTTCTTTCAGTGAGTAGGCCAGGGACATCAGACGCACCACAGGAGGTGGAGCCAGCATTGTGGAGGGAAGGCACTGTCCTATTCAGGGCCCAGGTGCGACCCTCCCACCCATCTACATGTAGATCTTGCTATTCAGCCCTGTGCTGACTCACCCTGTCTCCTGGCATCCCCCAGCCCCTGTCACTCACACTCCAGACAAGGAATACACAACCTCGCAGAGGCAGGCTTGGATGGTTAGACAAGAAAATACCCACTTTCTAAAAGTGGTATTTTCAAACACAGAATGTTAAAACCAACTTCACTAAAAGATGCATTTTATCATTCTGAGTCCAGGCATACTAAACTCGAATTTCTACCATGTTCCCGGGGTCAGTTAGGATTATAAACTGTAATAATCAGAACTGCCCGTTCTGGCCTAGGGGAACAGGTAGCCTTGCAATAGTGAAAAACGAACTAGGCTGTAATTCACTATCAGGACATGCCGCACACACCAGGGCATGTCCTACCTTTCGCATACAACGCACCCTGCCCACAGGGGTACCTTGGGCCTACCTTAGGGGTGACTAACCTGTAGCAAAGGGAAGGTTTAGGGACTTGCAAGTGTGTGCACTTGCCAAGTCAACATGGCAGCCCCAGGCTACCACAGGCTCTGCGGTGGCAGGCCCGAGTTACATTTTATGGGCTGTTTGCGTGGGTGGCACAATCCAGTGCTGCAGCCCACCAACAGCATTTGGTCTATAGGCCCTGGCACTCGCAGTGCACTTTACAAGGGACTGACAGATAAACCAAATAGGCCAATCATGGAAACACCAATCCATAACGCATTTTATACAGGAGCACTTGCACTTTCCCACTGGACAGCAGTGAGGAAAGTGCGCAGAATCATTACACCAGCAAAAACAGAGTCAAAACCGGGAGGTCAGAAAGCAAAAAGTCAGGGGAAACATGCCAAAAGATGCCAAGTCTAACACATGTCCCCTCCAGCTGAAAGTAGGGAGAACTACCCAACCCCATTGGAGTTCTCTTCACTAAGGAGGAAGAACCTGGACAGACCATCTGCGTTGGCGTGTTCTGTACCAGGACGGTGTTCCACCGTAAAGTCCATTCCCTGTAGGGAGATGAGCCACCTCAGCAGTTTTGGATTCTCACCCCTCATTTGCATCAACCATCTGAGGGGCCTGTGGTCTGTCTGGACCCGGAAGTGAGTCCCAAACAGGTATGGTCTCAACTTCTTCAGTGCCCAGACCACAGCAAAAGCTTCCCTTTCTATGGCACTCCACCTCTGTTCCCTGGGAAGTAGTCTCCTGCTAAGGAAGACTACAGGCTGATCCAGGCCCTCTTCGTTCAGTTGTGAGAGCACCGCTCCCACACCATGCTCTGAAGCGTCAGTCTGCACGACGAATTCCTTGGAGAAGTCAGGTGCCTTGAGCACGGGCGCCGTGCACATGGCTGCCTTCAGGGCATCAAAAGCTTTCTGGCAGGACTCAGTCCAGATCACTTTCCTGGGCTGCCTCTTAGAGGTCAGCTCTGTTAAGGGGGCAACGATGGTGCCATAGCCCTTAACAAATCTCCTATAGTAACCGGTGAGACCTAAGAAGGCTCTCACCTCTGTCTGGGTCTTGGGGGTTCCCAAGCCAGAATGGTGTCAATCTTGGGTTGTAGGGGCGCCACCTGGCCGCTTCCTACCTGGTGTCCCAAGTACACCACAGAACCCTGCCCGATCTGGCACTTACTGGCCTTGATCGTGAGGCCTGCACCTTGCAGAGCCCTCAACACTTTCTCAAGGTGCTGTAAATGTTCTTCCCAGCTGGAACTGAACACAGCAATGTCATCCAGGTAGGCGGCACTGAAATCCTCCAGCCCGGCCAACACCTGATTGACCAACCTCTGAAAGGTGGCAGGGGCATTCTTCAACCCAAAGGGCATCACCCGGAATTGGTAATGACCTTCTGGGGTTGAGAATGCTGATCTCTCCTTGGCCCCATCGGTTAAGGCAATCTGCCAGTACCCAGACGTCAAATCAAACGTGCTGAGGAACCGGGCAGCTCCCAACCGATCAATGAGCTCATCAGCTCTGGGGATGGGGTGCGCGTCAGTCCTGGTGACGGCATTGAGCCCACGGTAGTCCACACAAAACCGGAGTTCTGGAGTGGCACCGGGCGCCGCAGCCTTTGGGACCAAGACCACTGGGCTGGCCCAAGGACTGTGGGAGGGCTTAATCACCCCTAACGCCAACATCTTAGAGACCTCCTCCTTGATGCTGGCTCTGACCCGGTCAGTCAACCTGTAAATCTTGTGCTTCACAGGAGGGCTGTCACCGGTGTCCACGTCATGGGTCAGAGAGAACAGTGGGGCGAACTGTCCCAACAACTGGCGACAGTCCCCCTGCTGCTCCTGAGTCAGAGTAGGGGAGAGGATCACACCCTCTACTGACCCATCATGCTCCTTGGTAGACAGGAGGTCAGGGAGAGGCTCACTCTCCTCTTCCACCCCATCATCTGTCGCCAAGAGCATACTCACTTTGGACCTCTCGAAGTGGGGCTTGAGGCGGTTCACGTGAAGGACCCTCAAAGGGTTCCTTGGAGCCTGCAAATCCACCAGGTAGGTGACGTCACTTTTGCGCTCCTTTACCTCATATGGCCCAGTCCACTTGTCCTGCAAGGCACAAGGTGCCACTGGGGCCATGACCCACACTTTTGCCCAGGTTGAAATTCGACCAGAGTGGCATTCTGGTCATACCATCTCTTCATTTCTTCCTGGCTTGCTTCTAGGTTCGCCTGAGCGAGTTTCCTGAAACGGGCAGTTTGGTTTCTAAAGGCCAACATGTAGCTGAATACATCCTGGGGAGTTTTCCTGGGAGCCGCCTCCCAGGCTTCCTTTACCAAACTCAGAGGTCCTCTGACAGGGTGGCCATACAGGAGCTCAAAGGGGCTGTACCCAAGAGACTTCTGAGGCACCTCCCTGTATGCAAAGAGTAGGCATGGCAAGAGGACGTCCCACTTACGCCTCATGGGTTCTGTTAGACCCTTGATCACGCCTTTCAAGGTCTGGTTGAATCTTTCCACCAGACCGTTTCCTTGTGGGTGGTAAGGAGTGGTGAACTTGTAGGTTACACCACACTCCTTCCACAGGGATGTCATATACTTCGATATGAAATTGGTCCCCCTATCAGAAACCACCTCTCTGGGGAATCCCACGCGGGAAAAGATCCCCATTAACGCCCGGCCCACCACTGGCGCCCGTCGTTGTCCTGAGAGGGATTGCCTCCGGGTACCGGGTGGCATGGTCCACCAAGACCAGGATGTACCTGTTGCCCATGGCTGTCTTGGGATCCAGTGGCCCCACAATATCCATCCCTACCCTTTCAAAGGGTGTTCCAACAACAGGAAAAGGTTGGAGAGGAGCTTTGACCTTCCTCCCACTCTTACCACTTGCCTGGCAAGTTTGGCAAGACCTACAGTGTGCATCTGACTGCCTTCGCATTTGGGGCCAAAAGAAGTGGGTGACAAGCCTGTCAAATGTCTTGTCCTGCCCCAAATGTCCTGCCAAAGGCACGTCATGAGCCAGACCCAGTAGGAAGGTCCTGAAGCGCTGGGGTACCACCAGCACACGGGCTGACCCAGGCTCAGCAACCTTAGGCTCACTGTATAGGAGACCACTCTCCCAGTAGATCAGATGTGACCCGGACTGATTACCAGCTGCCTGGTCTGCAGCCTGCCGCCGCAGACCCTCCAGAGTAGGGCACTCTGTTCTGCTCCCTGCAGAACTCCTCCCTGGTGGGACCCCCTTCTTGCTGCCAATGGGTCAGCTCAGAGATGTCTCCCAGTTCGGCTACCTGCTCCCCTTTAGGCACCGGGCGTCCCCCTCGAGGTCCGCCTCCTCCCGGTCCGTGGGAACTTCGGGGCCGGTTTCCGCGCCCCTGCCCTTTCTCTTGGCAGGGACTTGGGCCACTGTTTCAGGCTCCAAGTCCTCTTGATCACCCTTTCTGGCTGCCATTGACCGAGTAGACACGCATGCCCACTCTGGCAACCCAAGCATCTCCAAGTGAGACCTGAGCTCAACCTCCTTCCATAAGGACTGCTCCAGGTCATTTCCTAGCAGACAATCTACAGGCATGGTAGGGCTCACAACCACCCTCAAGGGACCTGAGACCCCCCCCCATTCAAAGGGAACCTGCACCACCATACACTGGCGCTCAGAGTTGTCGACAGCAACTACTTGGTGGAATGCTCCTGGGACTACTTGCTTCTCAGACACCAGGTGACACCGGACTGAGGTCACACTGGCTCCAGTGTCTCTGAGAGCCTCTACCCTGTTCCCATTAATGGTCACCCAGGTGCTATATTTCTTTGTGTTAGGGGGCACCTGGTTTCCTGGGACCATCTCACTGTCCCCTAGTGAGACAAGGGTCATTTCTGCGGGATCCCCACCCTCCTGTGGGCACCCCTCCTCCCCAAGCGCTACACTAGCCAACACTTTGGACTGTCCACCGGTGGGTGGCTGTGTCCCCTTTGGGCACTTGGGGTCCCCTCTTAAAGTGACCTACCTGGTCACATGCATAACACTTGCGGGGCCGGTCTCAACAGGCTTCCCTGTAGAGACCCCTTTCTTCTTATCACCGGGGGCTGGGAACCTTTACCCTGGGTACTAGTTTGGGGCCCTTTAGAGAACTCCTGTGCTTTACCCTTTTCCCCCCACCTTTCTGCTGGGGACCCTGCCCACCTTTGGCTGAGTCTCCCCCAAACGCTTTCTTGTGGACCCTGGTACTCACCCAGCGGTCCGCTTCCATAGCAAGCTTCCTGGGGTCAGTTAGCTTACTATCAACTAGGTGCTGGCGCAGATCTGCAAAACATAGACTAGACAAGTGCTCCCATGCAATCAAGTTGTAGAGCCCCTGAAAATCTGTTACACTACTGCCCTTTACCCAACCATCCAGCGACCTGCAGAACACATCCACACATTCCAACCAAGTGTTGGCATCAGACTTCTTACTGGACCTGAACTGATCCCTGTACTTTTCAGGAGTAAGACCATACTTCGTGAGAAGGGCATCCTTCATGTCAGCATAGGTGAGGTGATACCCCTTACCCAAAGCTATCAGAGCATCCCTTGCTTCTTCAGGGAAAAGTGGCCACAATCCTGCTCCGAAATTCTCCTCAGGGACCCCATTCATGTGTATGGCTGCCTCATAACCCTGAAACCACCTTTGTATGTCATCCCCCTTCTTGAACTCCTTGCCTACGTTCTTGGGAATGTGCACAATCCTGTCTGCCTTTCTGGACGAATTGCTGCCACCATCTGAGCCTGACTTACTCCTAAGTTCTAGCTCCTTCAGTTCTCTCTCATGCTCTAAGAGCATCTTCCTCTCCTCCATGGCCAATCTCTTCTCCTCCCGCTCACTCTCCAGCCTGAGCTTCTGCAGCTCAAACTGCCTTGCCTCCCGCCTGTCCTCCAGCTCCTCTGGGGACAGACTGCTGCTGCCTGACCTGGCAGGTTCCCCCCTACCCAAAAGCACATCCACCCTGGAAATAGGCTCCTCCACCTCCTCACTGAGATTACCAGGCTGCCCATTGGCATGTCTGGCTGCTACCCAGGCCCTCAGCGCCTTCTGTAGCTCCTCCTTCCTTGTGAGGCCTTTGATTTGGACTTTCAGGTTTTTACAAATCGCTCGTAACTCCTTTACAGCGTAGGATTCCAACCTATCCTCCTCAAAGATAACTTCCAGAGATGCAACGGATGATGCAATTGATTCAGGCATGACAAAAGTAGTGAGTTGAAAACTGGCAAGATCAAAAATAGGCCAAAAGGAAAAGAACCAGTATGTGGTACGTAATGGTCTGCGATATGGTAGTAGTGCACACCAATCACTGTAAGTCAAGTGCAAATACAAGTCCTATCCTCACCGCTGACAACCAATGTTAGAAATGGGATCTCTAGTTGGCAAGGGCTTGCACCTTTGTCCAAGTAGGGACCCTTCTTCCTAGTCAGGGTAAGGGTGTTACACTCGTGAAGTAACCCCTGCTCACCCTCGTGGTAGCTTGGCACGAGCAGTCAGCTTAATTCAGAGGCAGTGTGTAAAGCATTTGCACATAACCAACAGTAATACAGTGTAAGCACTACAAACGGACACCACACCAGTTTAGAAAAATAACCAATATTTTATGTACTCAAGACAAGACCAATTACGACAAAAATCCACAATACTATACTTTAAAAATGAATGCTTGATACGGTAACTTCTTCTTTGCAGGAATAGCACAAAAGCAAAGTTCGTACGAGTCGGTAGCTCCGTCCGAGCCTACCGCGATGCTGAAAACCACAGAGTCTAACAGTTCCAGCCGACCGCGTCGATACGGGCCAGCAGAGTCGTGAACAGACTTGGTTACAGTACCTTTCTCGTTGTGGCTGGTACGGAGTGTACGAGCCGGTCGGCGTTCGTCGCGGTTGCGGTGCAAGACGGAGCGATGCAAGGTGCGGTGTCCCTCGATGCGGTGCAGGCAGCGGCTCGATGAGCGTCGTGCAGACGGAGTCGGTGAGTCCAAGGCGTGCGATGCAGGGTGAGACGATGCTCGATGCGGTGCTGGCAGGTTGCGATGCAGGCGACCAAGCCGGAGTGCGGGAGCTGGCGTCGGACAGCGGTGCGAGTCGGAGCGGTGCGTCGCAGACATGCGAGCGGTGCCCCAAATGCGGTGCGGTCACGACTCTTGAGCCAGTTGCAGCGACCGCGTCGGTCGGGTCCGGCTGGTTCAGTGAAGCGATGCGATGCGATGCGAACTGCGGTGCCCACAGGTCACGGTGCAAGCAGCGGCTCGGTGTTGGCGGCGGCCGGACGTCGCCCACGGTGAGACCAGGGTTGCGATGCGAAGCGGGGCAATGCGGTCTGCGGTGCAAACAGGTCACCGGCCAGGGATGGATTCGGTTGACGGAGTCAGTTGCGGTTCCCTTCCTCTGTGGCAACTGAAACAGCGTTCCAGAAGCGGTACCCAGAGGCTTGTGAAGTCTTTGCAGTCCCTGAGACTTCTTAACAGGAGGCCAGCTCGGTTTCAGGCCCTTGGAGATACTCAGCACAAGTTTGTAGAAAGTTCAGTCCTTTCACTGCCCAAGGCAGAAGCAGCAGCTGCAGGCCAACCCAACAAAGCAACAACACAGCAAAGGGGGAGTACTCCTCCTGGCAGCTCTTCCAGCTCTTCGTCTTGGCAGGTTCCTTGATTCCAGCGAGATCTAAATTCATGGGGTCAGGGCCCCAATATTTATATCCCAAATTCCTTTGTTCTCTGAAGGCCTTTGCCTAGTCCAAACCAGTTCTGGAGCACTTTGTTGACAAGTCTCCGTCCCTTCTTTCAGTGAGTAGGCCAGGGACATCAGACGCACCACAGGAGGTGGAGCCAGCATTGTGGAGGGAAGGCACTGTCCTATTCAGGGCCCAGGTGCGACCCCTCCCACCCATCTACATGTAGATCTTGCTATTCAGCCCTGTGCTGACTCACCCTGTCTCCTGGCATCCCCCAGCCCCTGTCACTCACACTCCAGACAAGGAATATACAACCTCGCAGAGGCAGGCTTGGATGGTTAGACAAGAAAATACCCACTTTCTAAAAGTGGTATTTTCAAACACAGAATGTTAAAACCAACTTCACTAAAAGATGCATTTTATCATTCTGAGTCCAGGCATACTAAACTCGAATTTCTACCATGTTCCCGGGGTCAGTTAGGATTATAAACTGTAATAATCAGAACTGCCCGTTCTGGCCTAGGGGGAACAGGTAGCCTTGCAATAGTGAAAAACGAACTAGGCTGTAATTCACTATCAGGACATGCCACACACACCAGGGCATGTCCTACCTTTCGCATACAACGCACCCTGCCCACAGGGGTACCTTGGGCCTACCTTAGGGGTGACTAACCTGTAGCAAAGGGAAGGTTTAGGGACTTGCAAGTGTGTGCACTTGCCAAGTCGACATGGCAGCCCCAGGTGCGCACAGGCTCTGCGGTGGCAGGCCCGAGTTACATTTTACGGGCTGTTTGCGTGGGTGGCACAATCCAGTGCTGCAGCCCACCAACAGCATTTGGTCTATAGGCCCTGGCACTCGCAGTGCACTTTACAAGGGACTGACAGATAAACCAAATAGGCCAATCATGGAAACACCAATCCATAACGCATTTTATACAGGAGCACTTGCACTTTCCCACTGGACAGCAGTGAGGAAAGTGCGCAGAATCATTACACCAGCAAAAACAGAGTCAAAACCGGGAGGTCAGAAAGCAAAAAGTCAGGGGAAACACGCCAAAAGATGCCAAGTCTAACAGTGTGGAAGCAGGAAGATGAGACGGAGTTGATCTGGCGGTCCATTTTGAGCTCGGAGTCCAGGATGATTCCCAGGTTGCGTTCGTGGTCCGTGGGGGTTGGCGGGTTTCCGAGGGCGGGGGCCACCAGGTGTCGCTCCAGGCGTCTGGGTTTGGGCCCATGATGAGTACTTCTGTTTTGTTGGTGTTTAGTTGTAGGCAGCTGTTTTTCATCCATTTGGCGACAGCTTCCATGCCGTCTCGAAAGTTGCGTCTGGCGGTGTTGGGCTCGTTGGATAGGGAGAGGATGAGTTGGGTGTCGTCTGCGTATGACACGATGTTGAGTCCGTAGGTTCTGACGATGGGGGCGAGTAGAGCCATGTAGACGTTGAAGAGCGTCGGGCTGAGGGAGGAGCCCTGGGGGACTCCGCAGGTGGTATGTGTGGGGTCCGAGAGGAAAGGGGGGAGTCTGACCCGCTGCGTCCTGCCGGAGAGGAAGGAGCGGATCCAGTCGAGGGCCTTGTCCTGGATTCCTGCGTTGTAGAGTCTGCGTATTATGCGTATCATGCATAATGTGAGGGATGGCTACGTCTGCTTCTTCCATGAATACTAGCACATCATCAGAATAGGCAGCAACCAGCTGTCTGCCAGATTGGATGTGAACACCCCTTATTTTGGTGTTGCATCTAAGGGAAGATAAGAGTGGTTAAATAACTAGCAAAAATAAGAATGGATATAGGAACAGCCCTGCTGTGTACCCTGAGTTAGAAGGAAAGGTTTAGAGAAATGGCAGTTGTCCCTGACCTTCACCACTGGGCTTGAGTATAGCGCCAATATCATGCGAATGAAGTCCTCTTCCAATTAGTATTTGTGTAAGATTGCCCGTAGAAATGCCCAAGAGACCTTGTCAAATTCTTTTTCCACATAGAGGGCCAACGCGGCTGATGGAGACTCTGCAGTTCACCTTATCGAGGCTGTGGCAAAATAATATATGGGTCTGAAATCCTTAACATCCAAGTGGTCCTTTTCTTCTTTTGGGATGACTACTATTGTAGCCTCTTTCGTGGAACCTTAGTCGCAGGCGGAGTTTGCATATTGTCGATAGATGGATCTTAGGGGATCAGCAATTAGCTCTATGAAGGTTTTGTAAAATGTGGGCGTAAAACCATCTAACCAGGTTAGATGGTTGTTGCATGTGGTAAGGTGCACCAATTTGTTAAGGTCATACAGGTCAGCATATATGTGTGGAACACATTCAGAATGTCCTGGGTCGATGTGGATATTTTCCCGGTGTTGCTCATGATAGCAAAAATGATGGCCCTATTCTTAGTATATTTTAAGTAGCTCACCAATACTCTCCCAGCTCTGCTTCTAGCTACCTATCGTCTACAGCGATCTCTACCCACTTCTGGGCCCTCTTGCTCAGTATTTTGTTGTACTCATATTGCAATTTGTGCGGTTTCGATAAATCGGCTGAACTAACAGAGTGTCTAATGGACTCATTTAATGTTTTTATTTCAGATTCTACGTCCGTCAGTTGTTTGTGCAAGGATTTAATTTTGCTTGAGGCAAGGTTTATCAGAGTCCCTCTTAGGGAGGCCTTTAAGGCATCCCACCTGATAGTGGCAGAGGTGTCTTCCGTGGCATTTTCACATAAGTATTAGTCAATCTCTAAAGCGATCTTCCTCCTGGTGTCGTCATCCTCGAAAAGTTTGTCATTAAGGTGCCATTTTTGGAAGATAGCGAGGAATCAGTCAATTCGATGTCTAAAGATATGCAGGCATGGTCTGAGACTATTATCGGTTCTATTTGGGATCTTGTACCATTGTGAGAAGTGATTTGCTGACCAGGATATAGTCAGTTCTAGAGACAGAGTGGTGTGATGGGGAGTAAAATGTATTGTCGCTGCCTGATGGGTTATAGAGCGTCCAGACATCAATCAAGTTGTTGTTTTTGCAGAATAGTGTCACTTGATTGTGGGATCTGCTGCCCAGATTTTGTGTGCTGATATTCTATCTAGGTTCCTGCCCATTGGGAGGTTAAAATCGCTAAACAGGATGATTTCAAGGTTGTCAGGGAGCTCTGATATTTGTTTGTCGAGCTCTTTCCAACACCACACCGAGTTATCATTCAGGGCATACAGGGCATATATATTCACAATAACAAATTCCGTGTCTTTCCTTTTAACCTTGGTGATAAGCCATTGACCTTGGTGATCATGTGTGTGAGATACTACAGTGATTTCGGATTCCCTAGAGAACAGAGTGATTGTTTTGTTTAATGCTGTGAAAAGTACAGATTCAACTATCCAAGAGCAGTAGAATTTGGCATCCCTACTGAGTTCAAGAAGTGTCTCTTGTGATAGTAATATATCCCCTTTCAGCCTTCCACAATAATCTGCGATATGTTTAGGTTTCACGGGCTGATTCTGGGCCTTGGTGATGAGCGAGAGTATTTTAAGTGGTGACATCATTAAGTCAGAGAATCGAGTAAGTGAGTGTAGTAGATGGAAAAACTGAGCCCATTTATGTGTGTATGGCACTTTTATCTGCTTGTGTACACATGGAGATGGGGGAAGTAGCCTTTCTAAGGCGTGTTCTGCCTTGGAAATTTTGGGAAAGCCCAGAAACATATGTTTGTGGGTTTTCCCAACCTTTGAAAGATCCTTTTCTACCCTCTAAATGATCGGAGATTAAAGATGGGAAGAAGAATGGATCTCCCTCAGATTTGATGAGGACGTAGAGGAAGAACATTTCCTACAGGTAAAAAGGTTATCTCCATGTCCATGGAGAAAAAGAAAAAGTGTGTGTTTGCCCATGGGGCTTCAGGCACCCTGTGCAGAATTCTACTCTAGGTACAATACCTCGGAATTGGAATAGGAATGTGCAGTGATTGTCACAAGACTTTCCCAGTAGTACACCAGGCCACCTGTGTCTGTCAGTCTTTAATCATACTTTTTTTAATAGGTTTTTTTCTGTAGGTTGTTTGTAACCCTGCAGATTTCTTTGGAAATAAATGGCCGTACTCAGAAAGAAAAGTGTAAAATTATGGGCTGAGATTTACATCTGCGCTTAAATATATTTTTACATTTTTTTCTGTTCACTTCTCACGGTGGAGAAATATGCAATAATAAATACATTTACAACTTCCAGGAATCCCTTTGTGAATTTATGTCCGGCATAAATATGTTTTTTCTGGCATTACCAAAAATACCTTTCCTGTGGAAGTGAGGATTAACGCTATACTGCAGAGTTGACTCTGTCTATATTCATATTACAGCTAAAAGGGGGATTCTTCTATTCTACTAACATGCCATATACCTTTTCAGGTGTGTGAGCGGCGCTCACCAGTTACCTGTTGATGCCCTCAATCACTTAAGCATTTCTCATATAATGTGACCCCCAGCCAGACCCTGTGCTTTTATTTACGTCCATGTCAGTGTGCTAGTACTGTGAGTATCATGTCCAAAGAGAGAATGACTAAGAAGTCTTTCAATACTGCTTGATGGCTAGAAAGTGACAGTGAAATGAGCCTTGGCAAAGGAAAAGCCCAGATCACATTTTATTGATTATTTATTACATTCCTTCACCTTCTGTCCACGTTCCTTGGAAGCAGAGCGGCCAGAGCCTTTCTACAATGACAGCTTTTTACGGTTCACGTCTACCAGTATTTGCATGCAAATTAATTGTGGCTGGAAGGGCCGTCAGAAGCAGGCTCCCAGGTGAAAACGCGCACCTGCTCCCTGTTTTTTGGTTGTGTGTTCAGCCTCCAGTATCCTACCCAATGTAATGTCAGCCATAGCAGACTCTATCAGGGGCGGCCAGTAAGTGCAACTGACAGGGGCCCACACACACATGCACCCTCTTAAACCCATGCATTCACATGCAGAAGCGCACACACTAATTCACAACTCTCACTCACAAATACATACGTGCACACACTAAACAGTCAGAAAAACACTTACCTGCTGCAGTTCTCGGGGAGGGCAGCCTCAGAGGTGCCAGGAGGGTTGGGACTGCTACCTCCCCTCATTGGCTGACCCAAGGTTAGCCAATGAGGGGAGGCAGCAATCTCTACCTCATCACAGAGTAGGATGAGGGCAGAGAGACTGCTGACCCCACCCACTCTGTGACGAGGTGTCACTGATAGACACTCGGCCCTGGCCAGTTCAGGGCTTAAAACTGAAGTGCCCAGGTACAAGGCTATCACTGACACTCTCCCTCGTCAAGAGTGGGAGGGCCTCGAGGACCTGAGGAGGTCATGCTCACAGGTGCTGCAACATCCTCAGCCCAGCAAAGTTCAGCTCAGGCAGCCAGGAGCCTGCGCATTTAGCACAGGTCTAGCTCCTGCCTGCTTGACCTGAAAACTAAGAGTGTCTATCAGGCTGACCTTTGCTCAGCCTGACATAAACTCTTTATGCCCAAAAGGTGCAGGAGCGTAGTCCCTCTGCCCTTAAGGACCGGCCACTGCTGGGCCCTATTCATCTCCCTGGAGTCCATATGTGCCCGTCCAAGGACAAATCATTCCTCAGGGATAAGCCTCCTGAAAGGATTTCATATCTCAGCTATTTGATAAACATTCTGTGTGAAATTAGTTGTTTATAGAAATCTACTCTTACTTCTTCTGAGTGTATGGCATTCATTGACTTATTTCTGGACGAATTTGGCCGGGCATTTCCTTCTCTGTAGATGATCATTGCATGTGAGACACTTCAAGAACCATTCCACTGCTCATCTTTGGATACCAAAGATCTATGTTCTTTATGGCCTTATATGTGCTTTCAGACTGTTCCCGTTGGGCCCAGGAAAGGGTCCTCTATGAGGGTTCCATCTAAATGCTTAGCAAGTGTCTTTCACAATGGACTCCTCAGAATGTGGCCAGATCAATCAATCAAGCATTTGTAAAGTCCGGCAAATCACCTGTGAGGGTCTTGAGGCGCTGGAGCTGTAAGCTACTGCGTGGAGGTCTGATCAATCAAACATCCAGGTCTTTAGTTCCCTTCTTAATTGCTGGAGCGACTGAGCGGTCCTGAGGTGCAGGGGGAGATTGTTCCAAGCCTTGGCTTCCAGGTGCGAGAAGGTGAGTCCTCCACTGTTGGCTCAGTGAATCCGTGAGGGAGAAGGAGGCTGATCAAAGGTGTCTGGTCACTTGGTAGGAGATCAGGCGTTTGTTGATGTAAGCTGGTCCTTTGTTGTGCAGGGCCTTGTATGAGTGGGTCAGCGTCTTGAACTGGCATCTCTTGAATCGTGAGCCAGTGTAGTTTCTTGAGGTGGGGTGTAATGTGGGTACTTCTGGGGAAGTTGAGTATGAGTTTTGCTGCCGAGTTCTGTATTGTCTGGAGTCTTTTCAGGAGATGTGCAGTGAGTCCTATGTAGAGTGTCTTCCCGTAGTCTAGTCTGCTGGTGACGAGGGCCTGCGTGACAGTCCTTCTGGGGTTGACCGGGAGTCACTTGAAGATCTTGCGAAGCATGCGAAGGGTGTGGAAGAAGGCGTAAGAGACTGTGTTGATTTGATTTTACATGGATAGCTTCCTATCCAGGATGATGCTGAGGTTGTGGGCGTGGTCATTATGTGTCGCTCCATGGTGAGGTGTTGTTCCCAAAGATGAGGACTTCCGTCTTGCCTGTGTTGTGTTTGAGACAGTTGTCCTTCATCCAGTTTGCACCTTTCATTCAGCATGCATCTGTGGAAGTTTGCTTTTGTGGTGGAGGGGTCTTCGGACAGTGAGAGGATGAGCTGAGTGTCGTCGGTGTGGCAAATGGCCAATGGCCAATATAGGACCAATGAGGGAACACAAATTGTATCTCCCAAATGACGTAATTTGCAACACGTGTGTAGAACTGAAGGCCATAGGTGCACCACTGACTAACAAATTTCTACCAATGAGAACCTTCCTTCCTTTATACATATATTAGTGCCTGCAGATAATTTTGTGCCAGTAGTCTTAGTAACAGGCAAGTTAGTGAAAATTCCCTATTGCTTCCTACTCGTTGATGAAATATTGAGGTGTTCAAGTTGCCAAGAACATCTTTGTGTCAGTAGCTCACTTTGCAGTATTTCTCACTTGCCAACTGGCCAGGCAGAGCAGACTGACCTACATTCCTTAAGAGTTAGAACCGTGCCACCAGAAGCTACTGATCCTGCAGTTTTAGATCTTGGGCCTACTCCCTCTTTATGATTCATGAAAGAAAGTGGGAGAGTGTCAAGATCTTCACCATGTGCAAAGATAATAATGCACCTGGAAACTGCTCGATTGTTTGTGACCAGAAAGGACATTATTTATAAACAAATGTAAATTGTGGCTTACACACACGTTGGTGTTTTATGGGCACCTGGCTGATTCAGCGAACCTTTACATCGATCTGTTGTTAAAGTTTACACCATTTAATTTCATTGGATCAATGCACTCTTTTACATTTGCGCCTGTTTTTGTAACCTACAAGTGCATGCATTGTGTACAGAACACATGTAGGATTAGGACAATTGTGTAATTTTGTATGTCACTTTTAACTTTTTTCAATTAAAATATTTTCTTCTAAAGCCTCTTCTTCCTACGCCGAACTTATAACCCGGTGAATGTTGGTGCACTTACTCACACTTTCTTTGCCACTATTGTTATGTTCAGAATCAAGTTTTTTTGTTGTCATATTAAGGTTGTTGTATGTAAAATGGGGTGATGTTCCATACACCTTAAAGTAGCAAAAGCTGATTCGTGGATTGCTTTCATTTGCTCAGACCTCATTGGAGCCCAGAATTTTGTTTCCCATTCGAAACTGAGAACAGGAGTATGCCTCTTCTGCTGTCATTAGCGTCCTAACAAAGGCTTTTAACTTTATATGGCAGACGTGTTGCACACCTTCTTCCTCACTGTGGGGCGACTCATCGGTTCAGACACAGACTAACATGAATATGCACGGACTATATAAAAGGATTTTTTATAGTATAATTAGGGCTCCCAGTTTTACGTGTTTACTGATTTTTACAGCTAAATACAGACATTTTTGCTTCTTGTGAGTGACTTTTCATGCTGCCTTTTATGAATTCCAGGCCAGCAGCAGACCAGATGGAGAGCATGGGGAGTTAAAAAACAGAATGAGATTTCCTTAAATACAGGGCATATTTTAACATATAGTTGTATATAATGCTAATATTTGCCTGAGAGTGTAATGTTTTGCTACATTGGCTGCTTAATTTGCTAAAACGCAACAGACATCAAAGTGTGAGTGCGTGTTTAGCAATTATATAAATGTGGAAAAATACAATTTTATCACTCCATTTGTTCTTAAAACACAAAATAAATATGGATAAATACCAATAAGATGAGTAAAAAATAAATATGGATAAATACAGATGGAAATGTTTAAAAAATAAATACCATAAAACCAGGAGCCCTAAGTATAATCAAGATTCTCAAAAATATCTTTTTTTATTTTTATTTTCACAAAAAAATTGTTTTTTTTGTCCATATATATTGCACAGAAATGTGTACTTTTTTAGGTCTCACCTAGGCAGCGCATGTGCGCTTTCTCATTGAGACATGATATATCTTCAATATGGGCTTCGAGCACTGCCCATCTTTTTTATTGGTTCCTCTTACTGCCCTTTCTAAATCCCTGCTTTTGTTTGATGAATATGCTTAGTACTCCCTCCATTTGGTCTTTTGGAACCTCCCATGAGGGCTACCCCTGTTACATGTGACCTTACACTTTTTGTTATTTAAGTTACTTCGTGAGCACTATTTTTTTGTTTGGATTGCCTCTGCTCGTGTTTTTGGATTGAAGTTATTTTGTGCTTTATGACTACACTGCGCCCCACGCTTATGTGGTGGCATTTGGCACCTATCGCTGCTCCCAGCTGCCGCACCCATCCCCCGCCTCCCACCCGTCCTGTCGCTGCTTGTTATTTTAAGCTACCATGCTTCTTTGTAGAAAGGCTTCAGAACTGTGGCTTTGCTGGGAACGTGCATTGACATTGACTTCCATTTCAGGGAGCTAGCGTTAAAGCGGCGAGGCTAAATATGAAAAGTGACATGTGGAGGTGTTGGTGTGGGCTACCGGTTGAGCATTTTTGGAGTGAGGTTTAATATTGTGTTTAGAGATCCATGTTCGTTGTGCTTTGATTGAGGTGAGTCTGTGTATGCAGAAGGATTTTGTTTGTGGCTCTGAGAATGCGGACGGGTCCTAAAGGTGAACTGTGTGTTCCCTGGTCCCAGAATTCTTAAAGTGTTTGCTTGGAGGGACCTCTGAGGCAGCAAAGCGGCATTTCCTGGACACGAGTCCCCACGTTATGTTTTGGTTTACAGAAGGTTAACACTTAACTTTCCTTCCTAGTAGCGAAAAATGGATACCCATAGTTTTCGAAGGGTGGGCTTGTTAGCCGCGCCTCTTTGCATTTATAGCTGTCCCTTTGGGGCAGGACCGACCTCTGCTTGGGCTTCGCTCTTATTAGAAGAATATTACCGGCTGTGAGCGGGCTCCATGGCGAAGAGCGACTTGGCGTTAAAGAAAGTGATCATAGGCTTGGCGGAGTGCCCTGGTCACAGTATGGTGACTGCTGTGTGGCGCGCCTCCGTTGCCGAGTATGTGATATATCTTGGTGTTTGTAGACGAGCCTTTGTTGGTACAAAGTGTGTGGCGCATTTATACTGATACCTCCTTGTCTCAGCAACTCCCTGCTAAGTGTCCCCCTCCACCTTCCACGAGATCCCAACAACTCTCTCCTAAGTGCCAACCAACAATTTCAAGGAATCGCCAACAACTGACTCCAAAGCGCCTTCCTTCCACAACATCCCAACAACCCTCTCCAAAGTGGCCTTCTTCAACGAAATCCCAAGAACTCTCTCCAAAGTGCCCTCCTCTGCCTTCCACAAGACCCCGACCTTTCTCTCCTAGTTGTCCCCTTTCAGGGCCCACAGGCTACACTGCTCCTAGCCAAAGGATGGCTGTTCACCAGTGGCATGTGAAGTAACAGTAGATGTTGTAGCGCCTAGGATAATGTGCTGCATGGCTAAATACTTCTAAGGTCCCAAAGGCGAGACCTATTGGCTATGCCAATGCTTGTTCTCTTTATTACTTGTGACACCTTCCTAAATAGCACGTTTTTATAATCAATGGTAAAACTATTGAAAAGTATATGTAATTATACAGATGTATGATGGTTTGAGTCTGGTAACGGTGTGTCAGAACTTAAGTATAAACTAAATCCCAGGGCGTTTATAAATCAAATAATGAAGGAAAAATCCCTCTGGGCAGTTTAAGGTCTGTTCCATAGGTTACCTGTATTAAAACATTCCCTGAACTTTAAATCTGGTGGGGGATGCAAGAGGTGGGTGGTCTAGGAATCTGACATTTTTTGGTGAATTTCAGCTTTAGCCACCTCTGAAAGAGCCATTAAGCATTACTTTGTATCACTTATTATTTTACAGTTTAGTATATAATTAAAAAGGAGAAAGAGAATGTGGCATACAGCACCATCCGAGCTTGCATGATTTTTTTTTCCGGAAAAGAAATAATGGTGCATGGAATTTTTGCCATTGTACTTGCATACAATTGTAAATTACTTTTTTACAAAAACATTGCATAAAGTGGCAACAGAATTTAAACCTGTGCATTCTGGCTTGTTATAGAAAATCATATCTTCAGATGCATACTTATTTTTATTTTATTTTTATGTCATTCTCTTTAATTTATTAACCCCCAAATTCTATACAGTATATATGAAGTAACACACTTTTGTGTTGTGTAAAACATTTTCTGTTAGTGTTAGCAAAAGAGCAGCTAAGCCCAAATGGTATTTTTCTGATTCATTACATAGCTGAATCACATTGATATTAAAGTGGACCTCTCATCAGTGTCATTATGAAGTATTGATAAAAAAAATTAAGGTATTGAAGGAGCTTCCAACATTATTGACATGCTCTCTCCCCTCTTTCTTTCTCTCTGTCTTTCCTTCCCCAAACTCATTCCTCCCCTCCCCCCTCCGTTTGGTAAGTCCAGAACCCACCAGTCCTTCCTTTTAGGCTCCGGTACTCCTGTACGGAATGCGGTTGACAAGGCTCCAATGCAGTTGCCCCTTTGTAGGCTACCAGTGCTTGGGTATCGAGAAAACTCAACAATGCGTTCCCAGCATGCCACCTTTGCCATAAGGAACCGTCAGAACGTTTGCAGAGCTTTCTACATAGGCAGACAACTGTGCTTGAAAGATAAACCTAGAATATGTAAGACTGTCTGTTTTTTACTACAGGGAGAAACAAATTGTAGTCTAAGTTATATTGTTTAAGATTTTATTTTTCTTAAGTTATTTCCGGTACAAAATATAATAAAGTAATTTTCTAGAACACTGACGGAAACGTCTGAGCCGGTAGAAGCTACAGTTTGCAAATGGGATTGCGGAGGGCATTAATGAAATATTAAAATAATATTTCCTCAAAACACATCAAAAGTAAGGGTTATAAGTCAAGCATGACAGAAAGCTTCAGAAACAGATTCACTGTAAGGCAGAATTAAGGGCCTCATCAGCCTGACACTAGAAACTCATTTTTGTAGGGTGGCTGGAAAGCGGAACTCAGCAGGTGGTAACATCTGATCATTTCTGGTCATTCTGAAAGTTCGGTTGAAAGGTTTAGAAAGATAAATTGTAAAACTTTCTTAATGAGATTAACTCCGAGTTTGAATAGTTCAGCATTAAAGCTGAGACATTATGTATCTCCATACTTCTGATAAAAAGTAGTCTGCTTATTTGAACTTTGTACATTACTGCAAGTCAGAGTTGGCCACCTGGAGTGTCAATGGCTATTGAAAATCAATTATAATGCTCTGAAAGATTCTACTGTATGCTATGGAAACTTACTACTTGTTGTATAATTTGTCATATTTTAAATAGACAATATATTCAAGATGATATTATCCTTGCCTTTTTACAGCCTTTGCTTGGCTTCTTGGCAAAAGTAAAGTATACTGCAAGATACTATATTTTATTACAGATATGTTAATTTCATGTGTGTGCTAATAAAACGATATACCCCTGAAAGGCATGTAAGGTTGCATATGAAGACGATTTGCCAGATAATGTAGCTGTTCACAATAAACGTCTGTTTCTAAAACCATGCAGATATAATTCAGAGAAGGAGACTAGTATAAGTTAGATATCTAGAGATCTAGAGAACCTTTACATTGTTTTAGATTAACAAGCAGTAAGTCATAGGGTATACTTTAGAACAGCAAGAGTACTGAAAGCAGTCATTTATCTAGAGTGGCCCTCGATACTGAGCTATTAGGAAGATGATGGCTAGCCTGAAAAGGGGGGAAAGCAGAGCCCTGCTCCACCTAAACCAAAACTGGATCCCTTGATTTGAAATGTAAAGGTGAAGTGCTGGAAGGCATCTTTAGCATCTTTTACAGCTAGCAGAGTGGCTAGAGATAAGACAGCTTATGTGTGATTTGTCACTCAGTCTGGCATGGTTTTAGTACCACAGATCACATCAAGGTAAGACAAGTTGTTGGGGCATAGAGTTTGCTATTGGGTTTTTATGATGGAGATCTCTTTTTGTGCAGTATACCCCATACTTCTAGAAGGACAGTTCTACAGATTATCTAGAGCAGGATGAGAACACCACAGAGCACAAGAACTAGGAGTCCGAGTAACAAAACCTAATGAGAAAAATAGACCAGGCTAGAGCTTAGAATATTTGACAACACCTTTCAGAATCTTGACCAATAGGCAATAGTCTCTTTCGCCAACATAAACTACTATCCATCCATCCCTCTGCTTCCCTCTGTTTTTGGAGAGTCAAACTGCTTACTGACCCCTTTGATGACAATGCTAGATCAGGATAACTGCATTGCCCTTCAAATAGCGTGATCATCGTGTACTTGTGAATTCAACTGCTCTAGTCAATGATCTGGCTCACGATAAATCCTACAAACATCTCTGTCTGTCTTCCACCATCTAGCCTTAGATCCCCTTCCTGATAAATTTAGGAAACATTGTTTGGTTGCGCTGCTTATGATGTATGTGTACAATTCATGAATCTGTACTGTGATGAGCCTGTATTTATAAAATCTGTTTGATAGATTTGAGTAAAAACATATGTGCACCTTTTCTGAGTTTGTTCAAATCATAGTATTTACCATTCAACGCTTCAGCAAATGAATGCTTGCATTTTACATTTTAAAATTAAGGCTGCAGTACATTACTTTCCGAGTTCAATGAAACTTGCTTGTATGACCATCCTGAGGGTATGACAGGCCATGTTTATGAGCTAAAGTGTTACATGTAGTTTTGCAGGTTTCAATATTGGTTCCTGCCCTTTTCAGTCTTTACTTGGAGCATTTGAGCCTGACCTCGAGGGTACAGGTGTCACTGTCCACCAACATGCTGGTAATGCCGAATTTGATCTTAAAACGCCAGCAGTCAAGGATATAAGAAGGACTCCAGAAATTAATGAAGGTGACCTTCCTAATGCTTAATTCTCATAAAACTGAATTTGTCCCTTTCACACACTCTAACAGGAACAAGTTGACCCCTCCAGCCTTGTACAGCTTGTAAATTGCCAGATTCTCCCTTCACTCGTCAACAGTAAAATCACTTGGATTAATGCTTGATTCTACCCTCACTTGGATCCTACACATAAACATAGTGGCAGAAGAGGCGCATTTCTGTCTTCATGCCCTGAAAATATTCTGCCACATAATTTCCCTCGACCAATTTAAACCACCATTTACTCTCTACTTATCTCAGGATTCGTTTTGTACAATGCCAAACTGACAAGGGCTCCCCAGGGCTGTATCACACCTCTCAAAGCTGTTCTGTACTCATCATCCAGCCTCATCACCACATCTTGCACATTTTGTATCAGCACAATGATTCAACTGAACCTCTTGTGTCCGGCTTATAAATCCATACTTAACAGCAATCCTCCATACCTAGCCGACCCCTTTCCTTCTCAATGCCACAAGAACCTTAAAACTTAGAAGTACTCTCCTTAAGGTTCCCAAATTAGAACAACGTCTGCCCTAAGACAGTCCTTCTTGGGGCCACAGACCCACCTGGAACACGTTAATCATTGACATAAGGAAACAACCTTCCCTTTTCAAAAAACATCTTGAACTGACCTGAATTAAGCTTGACTACAAACTGATTCAAGCAACTCTGCTACAGCAAAATTAGGAATGGACTTTACTGGCATAGTTTATATTATGGTTATCCTATTCCACTTGTCCTGCAGATGCTTTTTAACCTTCAGTGCTAGATCATGCAATAATGTGATGTAAAGTTATTTAGTTCCTGTGCTTTACTGTTCTGCTTTACCTTTGTGTTTATCATGCATGTATTATCTAGTTTTCATGTGAAGCACCTTCATACTTCCTGGTCCAGGTGCGCTATACAACACTAAACAAAGTAAACGTCAGTATCTTACGCTGTACACCAGCTTTGTAAGCTTGACATAGTGTGTTTCAGCGGCCACCTTATTGGTGCTTTGTGAACGGAGCTTCTTTAACAGTAGTACAACGGATTATGTACTAATGGCGATGACAACATCTGTCTTTTTGCCTGGCACATGTATTTAAACCACATATTACATACATACATATTATGTAAAGAGAGTGAAAGACTAACAGCATAAAAAGGTAGGACATGCCATATTCAATATTTATACCTGATTTTCAGGACATAGCAATGCATACGGCGCCATTATATAAAATGTACCACGCGAGATCAACTGCAGATATATCTATTTCTAAAAACAACTAAGGGTTGTAAAAACAATCTGCCCCCTAACCCTTTACCAACATGTTCCTGGGTCAGTCATCACTATGGTGCTTTTCTTTGAGCAGCAGCACAATTCGGGTCCAGTGGGGACATATATACGTCTATGTTGCTGAAACTTTGAAGGCATTTATGAGAAGTTGCTACAAGAAACATTAATGGCACCTGCCGTCCTAGTTACATTTATGGATGCCACTGTGCCTTCATTCATAGAGGACATGTGACTTTTCTTGGACCTATCAGGGGTTCTATACATCTATGAATTAATAAGCCTGTTGTTTAAATTTGAAGTAGAGTTTTCTTGAATGCCATGATATTTCACCTTGAAGTTAACCACCAGAGGATGTGGTCTGGTGGTTAGAGACATTTATTTCATTCCCAGCTGCCACACTTGACTAAAGTCTGTGGTCATGAGCGAATCACTTTATCTTCCTGTTTGTCAGTTCACTCATCTGCTAAACATTGGGAGGGGTACAGGTGATTCATTTCACAGTTTTGCGCTGCTCATGTACGGCCAAAGGACCATCATGGATCCCTAACCACTACACATTCTCCAGCACAGTCCCAGCAGCCCTGGGTACTTCCAGCTAATGTGCCAGAATCAAATATCAATGATAAATACTTCTATAAAGCTGCTTTGGATACATACAAAGATAGAGCAGACCCTCTCCAAATGTCTCTTCACTTCTCCAACAATTGTTCTACCTCCAGTGCCCTTTCTGCTGCCTGCTTGATATATGAACAATAGACGTAGCTGTTCAGTGTTACGTCTCAAAAATATCATAGGCTGAAGATGCTCCCTCTCAATTTTATTAAAAAGGACCTAGTTGATAGGAGCATACCCTTCGCTGATAGCCAAATTCATTTTTCTATTCCTTTTTGTTACATTTAGTAAACATATATCTATTCTCAATGCATCCTCTTTCACTTCCCGTAGAATGCATATGAGTTTCTTGTTTTTGTAGAATTTATGGTAGAATGGTGCTGGAGGGCCCGATTCACAAAAGTAATCTGAGACAAAGTCCTAACTTTACGACTTTCAGTATTCACAAAAGGCATTTAGGAGTAATAAAGTTAGGATTCCTAACTTTACTACTCCAAAAATGAGACAAAATCCTAACTTTACGACTTTCGGTATTCACAAAAGGCATTTAGGAGTAATAAAGTTAGGATTCCTAACTTTACTACTCCTAAACTGAGACAAAATCCTAACTTTACGACTTTTGGTATTCACAAAGGGCATTTAGAAGTTAGGATTCCTAACTACTACTCCTAAATGCCTTTTGTGAATACCGAGAGTCGTAAAGTTAGGATTTTGTCTCAGATTACTTTTGTGAATCGGGCCCGGAATGAGGAGGGCCTTCCCTGGGAGTTACGGAATTTTCGATAAATATACGTGCCTTTATAATTGAATTTATGTTCCTCCTGTGAAAACATGATCCTCTGCTGGTAGATTAAAAAACAGCACACTACTTCTCAAGTGTCTGTGTTTCATTCTAAACGGTGGTTTTTGGATTTTATTTAAAGAATATATGTGACTACAAGGATCTGCGCTGTGGTTCCTGATTGCTCATATTGACTGTGGGATATGAAGCTTCTGAGTACCCCGTCTAAGGACTTTTGAGCAGTTCAGTGTTGGAGATTAAGAGACCTCCTTATACTTCTCAGGGTAGATGTTCAAGTTACAGTACTTTGAAGGGGAAAATGTATCTCTTTGTTTTCACGGCGCTGCTTTTGGTTTCAGTTCCAGTAGCTAGTTCAGTAATGTTAATGTGTTGTTTCGATGCAGCTGACTCAAAACCGTCAGCATCTAAAGAACTCACCCTTTAGTGCTGAGGCCTAAATAGGCCAAAATCAATCTGGATTTGTTCGTGTTCTTATCAGGAAGAGACCGGTCCTGGCATTTCGAGCTGGACTTCCTATTGGAGCAGGACTAAGCCTGACTTACATATGACTGCTCCCTGTCTAGAGTGGCATAGTGGGCATAGAAGGTATTGCTTGGAAGGTATTGCTTGGAAGGTATTGCTTGCAGTCCTGTGACTGGAGAGAGACGATTTAGACATTGAATTAAGGAGGATGGAGACAGGGCTACTATTAGAAATTCCACAAAGCCTTTTGTTACAAACGGGAATTAGTCTTCCTGAGCATTGCTGTTTGGTTGTTGGGAAGGACGATGGGTGGGACTGGGTTGTGCTAGGTGAATGACATTTTTTGGTCAGACCTGCCCATTTGCCTGTCCCTGATTATGACTTCTGTTGGGCTGGTGACAGCCAGGTGCATAAACCATATTCCTCCTTATGCCTGTGTTGTTGATGCTCAAATTTGGAGACTGCCTCAGTGTTGCTCGCTGTGAGAAGCATCATTTTACACAAGGACTGTGTCTAAAAAGCAGTCTGAAGAGGGCACTTGAAAAAAAAATCTCTCCAAAACGGTAATACTGTTTGACACAGTAGATTCACACACCTGTCTGGGAAAGGTATACAAAGGCGGCACCAAAAGCACCCCACTTTGTTCTAGTTGCAAATCCTTCATGACCCGGGAATGGAGTTCTCCACAGAGTACTAGAACCTGTGCAACCAGAACTGGTGTCTGCCTGGCAGCCAGTCATCCGAAAGGTGAGGGTCACCTGAAATCTGTACTTCTGCTGGAGAAGCTGGGGATCTGCCTCTAGTCCCCAGAAGCCTGCCAGTCTGCTGGCAGATGGAAGGAGTCTGCTTGGCCCCACAGGAGGAGACTGCCCAGGAGGAGAGCAACCCAGTACTGAGGAGCATGTAGAGTGAGCTAGGAGAGACCTGCACCACAGAGGGTCACCCTAGTCTATCACCACCAGTTCTTGGTGGGAATCACTTTAAGTTGCTGTGTCTTTGCCTCGGTTGGGGCTGCATCTGTGGCCATTATCGCTGTGCCACAAGACTAAGCTTACTGGGTGCACTCATTGAGACATGCTTGGCCTATACTGAGTCCTTGTACTGTCTTCGATCATCATGGCCCATGTTTACAGAAGTGCAGAGGGGCCATCTGTGGGCACGACCTTTTAGATAATCTGTTTGATGCACCCGTTGCAGGGTCTGGTTGGTGTTGACCTCAAGAACAGATGAGACAATGTGTCCCTAAAGACAAGTTTCAAAACAGCATTTCAAAATACAATCAGTAAGTAATAATATAATCAATAAATAAGAATGGACTCAAAAAGCGAGTTCGAAATCAGTAATTTCGAAAATCATCAAGGTTTATTAAAATATTAAAGTGCAGTACAGCAAGGTAAACATATGCCAATCTCACTAAATCAAAGGGCATAGATATCAATTGCCATGAAGGCTGTCAGAGTTTAAATAAGTGCAGCATTAAGCAAAACCTGAAGAAGTCCAAAATGTGCAGGAAATCCATAAAAAATTGGGCAGCGTCTCTAGTAGAGACCCAAAAAGATCTGGCGCACCCCCAAATTCAAGAGTTTTTATACCAAATTTCACCATAGAAAGTAATAGAAACTGCACTGTCAGCATGGGGCAAGCAAAAGTACTGATACAACAGCAAAACACATTTCAGCACTATAAAACATCATATAAGCCCACCATCTTAGCACTGTCCCATTACATGAATAATAATTTGCCCCTTCTGAGCTAATGTCATTGGAGGTGTCAGAACAAAACTAGTTACTTGAGCAATGAAAAGACTCCTTAATGAATGGTGTTAGAAATGGGGGTCTCTAGTTGGCAAGGGTTTGCACCTTTGTCCAAGTAGGGACCCTTTTTCCTAGTCATGGTAAGGGGGATATACTTCTAAAATAACCCCTGCTCACCCCCTTGGTAGCTTGGCACGAGCAGACAGGCTTATCTCAGAGGCAGTGTGTAAAGCATTTGTGCACACATACAGAAATACAGTGAAAACACTACAAATGGACACCACAGCAGCTTAGAAAAATAAGTAAAACTTTATCTAAACCAACAAGACCAGAAAACGACAAAAGTCCAACATACAATACTGTAAAAAATAGTTACTGTGCAAAATAACCTTTAAATTGCAGGAATAACGTGAAAACACAGTTCCTCTGACTCGGTAGCTCCTTTGATGGCTACCGCGATACTGAACACAACAGAGTCTAACAATTCCAGCCAACCACGTCAGTACGGGTTAGCTAAAGCGTCGACAGACTCGGAGACAGTAACTTTCTTGTTGCGGCTGACACGATGGTACGAGCCGGTCAGGGGCAACCGTCTCGGTTGCGATGTGAGATGGAAGCGTTGCGGCGTGCAGTGTCCTCACGGCTTGGTGGAGGCAGTGTAGGTGAGACCAAGGCTTGCGTTGCAGGGTGAGGCGGTGCTGGATGTGGTGCTGGCAGGTCACGTTGCGGCGACGGACCCGGTTGATGTTTGAGCCGGACAGGGACGGAGTCGGTGACGTCTGTGCAGCGTGTGGTGAAGTGATGCGGAGTGCGGTGCCCACAGGACACGGTGCAAGCAGCGGCTCTTTGACGGAGTCGGTGAGACCAGGGTTGCGTTGCAAAGCAAGGCGGTGCTCTCTGCGGTGCCTTCAGGACACGGAGTCTGCGACGGACTCGGTGACGGAGTCGGTTGCCCTTTTCTTCTGTGGCGACTGGAATCAGCGGACCCAGAGACGGTGCCCAGAAGGATGGTGAGGTCTTCGCTGTTCCTGAGACCTCTTGAACAGGGGGCAAGCTCCACTTCAAGCCCTTGGAGATACTTTCTCAAGCAGGATGCACACACAGTTCCTCTCCTTGGCAGAAACAGCCACTGCAGGCCAACCCCAGACAGCACACAGCAAAGGGGCACTCCTCCTCCTCCAGTTTCTCCAGCTCTTCTCCTTGGTAGAGGTTCCTCTTGAAGTCCAAAAGTAATCTAAAGTTCTGGGGTCTGGGCCCCAATATTTATACAGCAAAATCCTTTGTTCTCTGGTGGCAGAGAAGCCCTGTGCTCAGATAAAACCAGTTCTGTCCTCTCTGGTGCAGCTTCCTGCAGGTGGTGGGGACAGCATTGTGAAAGGCAGACCAGGCCCATTCAGGTGAAAGGAAATCTCCTCCCCCTACTCTAAATGCAGTCCAGGTCTATTCAGCCCAGCCCTGACTCATCCAGACTCTCTGGAGCCACTGCACCTCCCCAGCCCCTGTCACTCCAAAGCCAGACAGTCAATACACATCCTAGCGGAGGCACACTGGATGGCTAAGCAAGAAAATACCTGCTTTCTAAAAGTGGTATTTTCAAACACAGAATGTAAAAATCACCCTCACTAAAAGGTGCATTTTAACCTTCTGAGTTCAGGCATACTAAACTTTATTTTCCTACCTTGTTCTCAAGGGTAGTTATTTTTATAAGATGTTATAAGCAAACTCCCCACTCTATCCTATGGGAACAGGTAGCCTTGCAATAGTGAAAAACGAAATTGGCAGTATTTCACTATCAGGACATGACACACACACCAGGGCATGTCCTACCTTTCACATATACTGCACCCTGCCCACAGGGGTACCTTGGGCCTACCTTAGGGGTGACTAACATGTAAGAAAAAGGAAGGTTAGGGCCTGGCAAGTGGGTGCACTTGCCAGGTTGGCATGGCAGTACCAGACTGCACACAGGCTCTGCAATGGCAGGCCTGAGTTACATTTACACGCTGCTTATGTGGGTGGCACGATCAGTGCTGCAGCCCACTAGCAGCATTTGATTTACAGGCCCTTGGCACACACAGTGCACTGTACTAGGGACTGACTAGTAAATTAAATAAGCCAATCATGGAATCACCTATCCATAACAATAATTTACAAAGGGAGCACTTGCACGTTGGCACTGAACAGCAGTGGCAAAGTGCCCAAAGCATCTAGACCAGCAAAACGAAGTCCAACACACAGCAAAAACACAGGAGGCAAAGGCAAAAATACAGGGGAATCCCACGCCAATGATGCCAGGTCTAACAAATGGAATACAGCATATGAGCAATAAGAATCTTTAAAAGTATCTAAAGAATTCTTATGTAGTTCTTTGAGAACCACAGTTTATAAAAGTGCACATTTTGCTGCATGCGGTGTCAATGAAAAATATAAATGCACAAGCAATACTATGAAACAGCAACCATGTTAAACAAGATGGAGTCGAGGCCAGTTAGCATAAGCCAAAAAAACATAGTTCTGTACATCACAACATTTTTGTTTCAATTGCAAATGACTCCCTTTAATTAGCACATAATTCTAATCTGAAAATAACTCCCACACACCTGACCCGATCAAAAGAAGTGATATAAGACTATTGCCTACTCACTGTACAAGAAGTGGGTAAGAACTGAGAGAAAACATGAACTGAGTGCTGACTTGGCTTGTGGGGATAAATAAAGACTACACCTGAGTCTTGTTCGTGCTTGTATGCTATCATTAGTAGGGTTTCAATCAGAAGGTGGTCTCCTTTGTGGGATTAGCAAAGGACTCAGAGGGTGTAACACCACAGGGGGATCATTTTACCTAGGGTCACTGCCTTGTATACTGAGTTGGATTATGTAGTATTTAGTACTGTTGCATGATTAAAAGTTCACTCCTTCTTAAAATAGTAGCACTGGGTTGAACATTACATTTATTTTGTCTGTTGTTTGAATGCTGAGTGCTGAGTTGGACACCCTGCACTGCCTCCCTGAGAAGCCTGTTACTGCTCATCTTCACTAGCAAGAGAGGCAATTGTGGAAAGGCTTGTACTTGACCCAGATTGCAGACCCATAGCAGAATGGGCCACAGGACTCCAGTGGCAAACCATCTGAGCTACTACGATTGAGGCCTAGTAGCCTCTGTCTGCCCTATCACCTTTCCCTTCCCTCCCCAGACTGGCATCATACAGCAGTAGATAGGTTATTATTGCAGAAAGGTGCCAGTAACGGCAAGGCAGTTGCCTTGGGGCCGGGCCAAGCCACGTTTTGTTTTACAGACTGCCTCACTTATGAGAGACTGAATTGTAGCGGCTAATTTTATTGCAGCTGCACTTTGATACCTGTGTGGTGACAGGGAGCAACTGTATTTGTTGCAGAAATACACAGTGACTGGGCCACTGTTACCTTGGAGCCAGGCCAAGGTACCCTCTGTTTTGCAAGTAGCTTACCCACATACTTTATAAAAGGATACTTTGAGTCTATCTGAGCAGTGCAGAGAGTTGTTTGCAAGCGAGGCACAATCTCAGTGCCAATTTATCCAACAATAAAGTGAATCTAACTGCTTGAGTTGGAGATGATGGTATTTTGACAGCTAAAGCTACAAATTAAGATAGATTAGCAACCAGAAGGCTCTGCCTTCGAACAGGGGTAATATAACAAGCATTTGCAATGCAATAGGTCTTGCATTAGTGAAAATGTGAGCTATTGGCATTGCAAATGCAATTTTGTTTTTCGTTTAAAATTGTGCCAGCAGTAGCATATTAAGAAAAGAAATTCCACTAATGAGGGATAGGGTGCAATGCCACAGGCTGTTACTAGGTGTTCCTGTGACACCTAGTAACAGCCTGTGGTACTGCACCCTTTTCTTAAGACCTAAAATAGGAATTCTATTACCCAGTGGCTTAAGGAACGAGCGCGAGCATTTGCAAGTATTTTGTTTTTAGGCTTTTGTAGCCTCTGCGGTATGCTGTGGTTTGACTTTATATGTTTAAAGTTAAAGTGCGCTGTGCCATCAATGCTAGAAAAGTAAATAAATAGAAATTAAAGGCAGGCGGCCGCCATGTTAAAAGGTAATGCCGACAATGATGTAAAGGCGGAGGCCCGCCTTTTTTAGGTCGGGCATTCGAAACCTCTTGTATATACTTTAGTATATACTTATATGTGTATGTACTTTGTGGGCTCAGGAGATCAGCCCTAGGACTTGTCTGCTTCCGCTTAGGGACTTTTTTTTCTGTTCAACTGCCTCTTTTAAACTGTCTTGATAGAAAACGACCAGCAGAGGTCAGTAAAATACCAGAAGTGCTTTCTGCTTAAGGACTTTCTTTTTTAAATTTTTCTGGCAACTGCCTCTATTTAACTTTCTTGATATAAAACGACCAGCAGAGGTCAGTAAAATACCAGAATCACTTTAGCATTCACTAGATTCCAGTCCATAGAAATTGTCTTCCATGAGCACCCGTAGACAATAATATTTTTTTCAAATCTTGTATTTTCAGTGATATGACCACCGAAGGCCCTGATTTTATATTAAAAACAGAGCTTTGGACTATACCATTTCCCGCTGAAAGGCAATATTTCTCTCCATGTGTTCCCATACCTGGCATGTCACGAAGTTTGGTGCTTATTTTCCCTCCATGTTAAAGAACAGTAGATGTGTCAGCATCCAAGCTAATGTGCTGCATAGCTAAATACATATAAGGTCCCAAAGGCGAGACCGATTGCATTGCAAATGCTTGTTGTCTATTTATTTACTCTTCTAGCATTGACGGCATGGCGCGCTTAAATTTAAACATTTAAAGTTAAAGCACAGCATATGACAGAGGATACAAAAGCCTAAAAACAAAATGCTCGCAAATGCTTGTGCTCATTCCTTAAGCCATTGGGTAATAGAATTCCTATATTAGGTCTTAAATGTGAGTGACACGGCTGACAGTGTGTGCTGCACCAGAAAGTCGTTCCAGTCATTTACGTACCTTAGTCATGCGAATGTGCTGGGTTTTACAGGCCACACTATACTTAACATAAACATATATTAAGATTAAGGTAAAACTGGAATTAATATTTTATCACTTGTGTATTTATTTGTTAATGTAGGTATAATTTATTGTATTCCTCTTCAATAGCCAATACACATAATGAAAAGCAGCGGATGCCAGCTTGCGTTGAATTAAATCTGCTTATATATCACGCTGCTGCGTACTTCCGGCTTACGTGTACTCTCAGCTGCAGATCAGCTGCAGGGTGAGAGAGACCAGAATTGCTCTATCAGCTGAAGATAAATGGATATTCTTAATACGATGTTTCATGCCCCTCTCCCCCTTAACCGAATACACATAGCCCAAGGTATTGGAAGCAACATGGGTGAACTGTTTAATGTGAGGAAACCGCGAGGGGAGCAGGCAGCTGCTTTTAATCTTCTTTATTGCTGCGGGCAGAATGAAAGTATGTTGGGATTGCTGTATTTTGGTCAAGTAAACAAGCAGGGGGATTTTTTTTTACCCCAGTCTGTTTTTATAGGCGAAATGCAGATTCTGATCCATTCTTTGCTCTTCAGCTTATAAAACACGCACCAAACACTGCCCGAGCGACAGCAAGGAAACAAGGCGTACCTCACCGCATGGCGTCTATGCTCTAGAAAACGGCCTAAATGTAGTTATAACGATGCTGATAGCCTCGTGTGTGCGGTCTATCCTCTAGAAAACGTCCTTGATGTAGTTACAGTGATGCTGATAGCATTGTGTGTGAGGTTAAAAGTAAAGCATGTGTTCGACTACTCGTTCTGAGGTGGTCGTAAATAATTTTAAAAAACAGCCATCTCGGAAGGGCAGTCAAGCAGTGTTGGCGGTGGGGAGAGACAAATTAAAAGAAAAAAACATACAGACCTCGTAGAGGTGGTTGGGGCGGGTAAGCAGTGAGGGGTGAAGGGGTGGAGCTGTAGTCAAGAAGGAAGAGCGAGCGTTAGCAAATATAAAGAGCAGCTGTTTATAATTACGAGGAGGGGGCGCAAACGTGGGTACGAGTGAGTTCCTGAGCCTAAATGGAAAAAAGAGTGCTCAGACAGTAAGAAATAACATGAGGAGTAACACCACATGTAAGAGAGGCAGTCCTCATGGGAGGTTAGAAAAGAAAAAAGGCGGGACTGGTGACCATATTAACCAATAAAAGGCAGCCATTTACAAAGGACAGTTAAAGGAGCCAATTAGAAAGATGGGTGTTACTTAATGTGCATATCCTGAATACAGCATGTCTTGAAGGGACAGCGCAAGCGCTGCCTAGGCGAGACCTAAAAAGAAAAACAGTGAAGTGGGATGACATATTTGTGAAGAAGGCAAATAGAACCAAAAAAGTGGAAAGTAAAATAGAGAGCTCTCTACAGAATGGTTAAAGTAATAATTAGCCCAAATATAACAAATAAGGAAATCAAAGGTCAAAAGGGGGCAGGACGCTTAAGGTTTCAAATGAAGATAATGATAGGAAAGTTGTCAAATGTCTATTAATCAGACATGTTCTAACTACTGAACTGAAGATACAGAGGAAGTTTGTTGAAAATTCTCCTGAAGTGGATGTTCTATGTGAGGTACTAGTTACTATACCTAATGTTCTGCACTTGGTATCAACTTCAGTCGATGGAAGTATTCCAATCCCCAGCTCATCAAGCACTGGAAATAAGCAGGGTGCAAAACACACGAGCTGTATGGTAAGCAGTAGTCTGCATTTAAGCAGAAACATGGAGTAACATAGTCTGTAACCCCCTCAACTCCACAGAATTTATTTTTTCAATTGCGCCTTCAACAAATCGGTTCTAGGTAGGTGTTATTATCCTATGTGTCAGGCTATTGAACCAAGCTCTTAATTATGTACGGCTAAATCACACACCTTGTTGATCAAAGATGTATGTAGCATGCAGATTGCTAATGAGAGGTGTGACAATTCAATGGAATTAATGGGTGTGTAGATTTTTTAAGGTACATTTTTCCTGAAACCTCTGTTGAATCTGTTGGCTCAGCTCTGCACTAACAAAATAATCACCATTTTTTCCTGTGAACCTTTTAGCGAGAATGTCAATTCCTCTAGGACCTGCTATGAACCCAGCATGAGCAAGACGTGTGTATATGTTTCCTCCTATGAAATTCACTTCTTACCCATTCAATGGGTTTCTTGAGGTATTATGACATCAGGCTTATGCCTATTTAGGAACCATTATACTACACATTTTTAACCTTATGACCCAATCTGGTCTTGTTCCATGTGACTACCATCAGTGGTCTGGTTTCAGTACCATGTGTGGTGTTTAATATGGCATCAATTGTGTCGGGGTGCCTCGTTAGTTTCAAATGTTCTCTGGAATGGTTGCATATATTCCTGATTTATAGCAAACTACCAAAAGCCTCCACCCTATCTTCTTGTGAAGTGAGTTTCAAACTTCCCATCTCCACAGAGCTGGAGTCGCTTATTGCCTCCATTACTAGCAACATAAAAAGGAGTTTCTCAACTTAATACAGTTCCACTGATATTCACACGCCACTTGTATACAGACTGAGGGGGTATTCTGTTAGATAGCCTGAAGCAACATACAAAACCCCACCTGAAGCCACACATATGAGACCAGTTACAGATCATCACCAGCAGCCTTTGTTATCGATAACAGTGAGATATTATGATTGTTCACCTATAGTACAGCATCTGGCCTGAGTGTTATTAACTTGTTATCTGTGTTGGCTCTAGTCATTATGGACATTCTGAGTACGTTCTTGCTGTTGGTCATTCTTGTTCTGCAGAGCTTGTTCAGTCTCCTCCCCAGGTATTCAGGAAGGGTCTCAGGGGTTATCTCCTCTCTGATCTGCTTTCATCAGTCTCTCCATCCTGAACTCCACCCCTTCAACCACTCATCAGACTTGAGGAAGGGCCATGTTTTACCTGCAGCAATATCGCATAGTGTGGTCAGGAAGAGCATCATATATTTAAGTTCTCATTTTTGAATTTCTTTCTTCACCTCTTCAGAACTGAGTCACTGTTATTGCACAGCCTGTGTGAAGTATGGGGCTAGAAGGGTATTGGTATTGTCATTGGGTCTTGGGTTCTAGCCACTATTGGAATAACATCCCTATCCTTGGAGTGAAAGATTCATGCAATGATCGCTCTTGGGGGTGCCCCTGACTGAGGCGCGTGCGCTAAAGCTATCTCCACAGAGAAGAACTTAGGTAAGCACTGATGTCGCGCAAAATCCAATTTTCATTGTTGGGGTGCATTTTAACCACACGCGTAGACTGCATCCGCATATAATCTTTTGTCCTGTTAACCTAAGTGTTAGGATCTTGTAATGTATTAACATGAATGTGACGTGTGTAGGCCAAAACGTAGAGTATATAAATAATTATTTAGACAATCAAATTTAAATGGCAGAGAACACTAACAGAAAGCACTTGTGTTGTGCAACTGACAATCGTTTTATTATTGAATGTGTTTATTAATCGCGTCATTTTATACGTAGATGAAAATATTAACTGTATGTCTTAATTTCTATGTAACTTAGTAAAGCTCATGCTCATTTCTCTTATGTTAGCTGAATATTGTAGGCCTGAAATGCATTTCCCCTGCAGGCTCTCGCATTATAAAATAATAGTTGAATTCCGTGTTCTTTCTCACGATTATGTTGCAGGTGGAAGAAGTGCCATTGTTAGTTAGAATAATATCTTTGTTCTAGGAGCTAGGCAAGGAGAGAAGAGGATACATTGGGAGCTAAGGCCGATAAGGAGAACTGTTGTACTTTCTCACCAAAGAGAGGGCCTGGGAATCAAGGTCATCATGCAAAACCGTTGTCTCATGGAAACTGCCTACGAGAATGTGGCCTGATCGGATGGCGTGACCTGAAATGCAACTTTGGAGATACCTGAGATGATGGGAATATTGTAAGTAGGGAAAGAGCCCACTTCTTCTTCTGCCCTTTGGAGAGAGAGCATCTTAGAACGAGCTCTGTCTTAGTGCTTCATGCTATGTGACCCAATAGAGGTGGAGAGACTTCTTAGGAAGACTCCACACGCTGACACCTTAACTGATCCTGCCCCGCAAAATGCTTAACTAGGAATGCCACGTTAGTGCTAGTGTAGGGACAGATTAATGCTTTATTTTCATGAACCATCGATGCAGGGGAACCTGGATTTTTGTTCTCTAATCTTTTGTATCCTGATTCTTGAATTAATCGTCTTGTGTATGCTACACCACCTTAACCTTATTTGTAGATTTGGCTTTTTATTAGTCCCGCCGTATTTCTACACCCTCGTCTTGAGGTGTCTGCATATCCAGTTGTTTTCAGCGTTGTAATAAATTAACTAACTTTATTCGGTAGTCTGTGATTCTAAATGGCCCTGGAGAACTGCAATTGGATTGATTGACATTATTAATGCTTTCTCTCCCCCCTACTCTCTCATGCTGAGAAAAAGTACCATCGATTCGAGGTTCTAGAGCTAATCTATAACATGTTCGTCCGGCTCCTTCAGCCCCAAGAGCACAGGTGTTTCAGGGTTAGATCGTCAAAGAACAGTTCAGTGCTCTGACCTTCAGCCCTTTCAGGGACACTAACAATTTCTGTAGACCGCCTTTATGCATCTTTTGCTTTTGTCTCCAGTTCCAGACTACTAACTGTTGCCTTCAGGACCTTCATTTCCTCTGAGAGCTTTTCTGTTCTTTTCTCCATTGCCCCTAACCCCCCCCTTCGACCAAAGATTTTATGAATGTCTGACTGCAGGAGATTAAAGTCAGTGACCATGATGTCCCTTTCGGTTTCTAGCACAGTGATGCTATCTATCTTAATATAAAAAGCTATTCTCTAAGCAAACTTCAGTTGATGCAAAATTCAGCTACGCAACTGATCCTGAACACCACGAAATATCTCAGTGTGAGAGAAGGTCTTCAAGATCATCACTGGCTTCCAGTTAGGAAGCGGGTGATTTTCAAAGCACTCTGCACAGTCCACCTAGCTTTGCATAGCAAGGGCTCACTGGCCATCAGGTCTTCCTTTCATCTGTATAAACCAACTAGGCAGCTTTAAGCAGGAAAGTTACGGTGGCAAAATTCCGAAAGGCAAGATGGGGCTCACGCTCCTTCTCAGCTGCAGCTGCCGAATTATGGAATGCCTTGCCAAGCCACATTGCAAAAATATGTATTCTTTTGCCACTTTTCGAAAAGACCTAAAGACCTGGCTTTTTTATCTTAGGTCTGACTCCCCCAGTGGGGGTCTGGGAATTCGGCAACACAGCACCTTGATACCTGCGGGTTTAGAGCGCTATATACGTTTATTTTTTCTTTCAATTTCACAGTTCCGAAGTCTTCCACTAATACACAGGCTCTGGCGGGGTCCCTAACATAGGTATGGTCTGAGGAGTCTGCTCCTCATGTCGCTTGGGTCCACTGTTTCACACAAAGACATACTGCTCAAGCTTATTCTGATGCTGTGAGCTTTTCTTACAGCTGTGGCTCATCTTCAGTCACAGATATCAGTATGCTCATTTTAGAGTCTGAGATCTCTTAATGCGCCAGATTAACACTGCTACCAGTACTCCGTTGATGAGAGTACAGAATCACTTACAGGTGCTGTACAGCATCTCTTAGTTTCTTAGCATAATATTTCTGCTTCGCAACACCTCCACCACAATTATCAGCCACTCAGCAGGAAACCTCTGCATGAGCAACAGTCCCAATCCATCCTTTCCTACTCTCACCACTATTCTCTCTGACTTTCTCTCACTTGTCCAGCCCAAGATCACCCTTTTGAATGGTTCGCCCTAGGGGAAGCCGTCATGTTTTCTTTCTCTTCCTCAGCTGTCTAGGCTGCCAGTACCCGCAAGTAACAAACTCCAGCTATTTGCCCCGAGCCCTCAGGTATTTTTCGCCAGATTTCAGCCGTGCACACTCCATTACTTTTCATTTACACAGGGAAGCTCGTCTTCTTTTTCCTTGGCCTTCCGAAGGTTTGCCCAAGACATCCACCTTCTGGACCTTCTTGTCTCTCGTGGTGACTCTGGGCCAGTGGTACACTGACGTCACCCGGGTCGTCCAGCACAGCATGTCTTTTCCTTGGTTTCCGCCAGCGTCCGCCATCAGTTGCCTATCAGGCACCATCTCCAACACGGCAGTAAGGTCATGGATGGCTGTATCCAGCACAGTCTTCAAATGGGAGTGGGTAGGGGTTGAGTTGGAGGGCTTCAATTACACCTTTTGTCACACAGTTTTCACCGTCCTGTTCCCAAGGGCTTTTATCTTAAATTCTAGCTATCCAAGATATGGCAGTAGTGCCAGTATATTTCCTGACTTATCACCGCCCAGCTAATTCAGGTGGGACCAAGTTGATCGAGCCCCCACTGCCGATACTATCCAGGCACGCTCAAAGACTGGAACATTTTTGTCTTGTTAGGTCGAAGCCTACCCGACAGCACAGCTATCTGGTTTGCTAAAGACATCTTGGGGACATTAGGAAAACCTCCCTGGTAATGCATTCTGCCCATTGCTTACCATTGGCTTTGTGGTTTGTAACTCACATTTGCTTTCTTTCTATT
This sequence comes from Calotriton arnoldi, assembly GCA_963921515.1. NCBI lineage: Eukaryota > Metazoa > Chordata > Amphibia > Caudata > Salamandridae > Calotriton > Calotriton arnoldi. The sequence continues at coordinate 517,745 of CAWUFW010004157.1, forward strand.
TGCTGGCTCTATTTGTTTTAGGCTGTCCAGCTTGAGTTTGTCCCTCGGTTGGAGCATTGCCTATTTACTGTATCTTTCAGAGTGCTCCCTTTCTGTAAATAGGCCTTTAAATCTTGTTCTTATCTTGTCAAAGTTCCTGTGCATTCTAAGACAGAGGTCAAATGCTTCTTATCCGTTAGCCCCAAATAATGTTTGCGTCGTGTAACCACGGATGCGGTTACACAACGCAAAACCTTTTTGGCTGACAGATCCCACAGGAGAAGGACTGCTTGTGCACATGCACTCTAATTTGATACGGACTGTTGCATACCTTTATACTAATTGCCATAAGGTATTGACTGGTGGGTTAGCCAATCTCAGGAACTAACCGAATTTCAATCATGGACTTACATCACTACAAATCCTGATGAACTCTTTGAGAGGACGAAACGCGCTGACTGGGCTGTTCGAAGTCTACAGTATTGATGCAAATGAATAAGGATGTTACTTTGTGAAAAATCGAATTTCGGCTCCCTCTTCATATTTGGAAGGGATAAAAGTTGGAAATTATGTTTTATACATGTTGGATATTGAGAGTTCCCTTGTCACAAAAAGTTTTTTATGAATTCTAACAGCTCCCAAGCAGTAAGACTGTAAGAGGTTGGGCACCCTTGTGAAATACTATTGAGATTGACACCAGTGTGGTTGTTCTCAGGCCAATACTGCTCTTTTCTACGTTATGCTTCCATTTTCAAATAGTTGAGTTCAGGATGTGCGCTGTACAAGCACCTATCATGTTTTATTTATTTAACTATAATGTTACTTCATCTATAATAAGAATCTAGGCCATATTTAGGGTTTATATGACTATTGACTTGCCTCTTAGTTCACAGGGAGAGGTGTAGCGCATCGGCCAAAGCGGCTGACTCCTGAGCGCAGGGATCACGGTTCGATCCCCGGCGCCGGTGGCTGCTGAGCTCAGCACCATGTGACTCTGGGCAATAGCTCATTTAATCTCCCCGACGGCCCCCAGCGCCTTGAAACCTTAAGGAGCGATATGTTCGCGCTTTACAAATATGGATTATTATTATAATGGTTTTGTCGTTTGGAAGGGCATTAATGTTTCTATGTTTAAACCCACTTTTAATAAATGTCTGTGTATACATTGATATAATCTGATGTACCAAGTTTAAATGCTTCCACATGTTTTGAAGAGACTGTATCATATTTTTACATTATGTTTGTTGCATGATATACATGCCAAACGTTTTCAGGGCTTGGCCTGTGCTTGGACTGTTAGAGCCATGCCAGACCCTTGGCTCAGCTCGACTCTGGCTCAGCTCACCCTGTTAATTTGCAGGTGCACCCACCTCTATTTGCAAGTTGGGCTTCATACAAGGAGCCTTCAGTCACTTGATAAAATGATTTCCAAATGTGAGGACTCGAAACACGGAGCCTGGCCTACATTCAACGATTTGACAACTCTACCATCAAGGCTCCTTGTAGCATAGAAAAAAACAAGTGTGTGCAGTCAAATATATTTAAAATAGGTGATCCCATGGTAGGGACTCCAGACCATTGTGTTGTACATGACCGTAGTCATGAGTTCCTAGGGCGAACTACCATACCAAGTTGAGACACTCCAACTGCATTCCTGGCATGGTGGTTGAGTTTGTGGGCCCTGCGTCGTGTTTGCTGTCTGTGTCTGTTTTTCCTCAAGGTTCTCATTTAGTTAAAAGCTTATAAGTTGTTCATGTTCTTTGGAGCGGAAATTGAAATGTATATAGTGACTCGTTATCAAAAATAGTAACTCTGCAAGCATATGAGGAGTACTTGAATTGGTGCAAATTTACTACCTTTTGGAATCCTCAAGCATTGGCACTAGTAGGTTCTGAAAGCTGCGCCAGACTCGGGTTTCCAGGCATACTACTGGCAATCAAACACCCAAAAGGTGAGGGGATGAATGCATGTAAATAGTCTAGCCACTGGCAATCGCTCAGTACAGCATTCCTACCTACTGATTTTCACCCTCTGTGCCACTCTAGACAGAGACCTTGCAAATAAGTACTGACCCTGTTCCGCATGGAAACAACCCACCCAGAACCCTGGTCATCTCACCCCTCCACTCTGCAGACTACTGCCGTTTTAAGTGGGAAATTTGGGTTCCCTACCCTGCACCGACTAAGCTACGCCCCTTTACTTTTTCTTACAAACCTGTAATATTTGACACTACTTTCCCATGTATATTCGCTCAATGAGTAACCAGCTACCATGTCTGAAGGTTCTTAAAACCTGATTCTTGTCTGTGTAATCAGCTGTGGAACTGCTTTCTGCACTGTTAGCGCCAGGACACCTTATTTGTAATTAAGAAGCTTTATAAATTGAATAAATAAATGTATGTTTTTATTTAAAAAAAGAAATATTGTTGCTAATGACTAACATTTTAATATTTGTTGCAAGGTCATTTATTATTTTGCCATGTCATTTTATAAAGTTATTTAATATGTATTTTTATCCTTTTGATTTGAACGCAATATGTGATCTTTGTAAGCAATCCACAAAAATTGGGTTTTGATCCAAAAAAGGAAAATAATTGACCTGACCTAAACTGAACGGAACGTTCCTCACTCCATGCTCCCATTTGATAGATACGAGTTCACCGACATGATATGATCTGGTTCCAAATATGGCTTGTGCACGTCAACAAAAACTATTTCGTTTATTGGTCTCGTGGGATCCTCTCCGTGTATTAGTCACGTTAAAAGCTGAAAATAATAGGCAGTGATACGACACTAGGGTAATGGCTTGTTTTGGACCATGTCAGTGCCAGGTTAAACACTAAACTGTATTAAAAATTCCAGTACCAACTTAGCTAAGTACATCGTTTTAACCAAAAGCATATGTTCTAATATTCTAACGTGCGCTTAGCTATACTTTCAGGTTAAGGCTGAAATGTCCTAATTATATATGTAAGTTATAGTCACAGCTTATTATAAACACTGGGTTTTAAATCTCTTTTTAAGCCTAAAGGATTTATGTAACCTCTATATTGTCTCTACGTTTTTCTAACGTCGCTGGCTTCTTAGTCTACTCAAATGCTCGAAAAGATAAATAAAAGCAAGCCCACACTGCCATCTGCTGTCCTTTTCTGATATTTAGAAACGATGGACACCGGTCATAACCGATTCGTATCTCTATTCATATATTCACTGAAAAAACCAAAGGTTACAGGGACGTTCTAATTATGCTCACATTTCACTCATACAAAACCATTGAGAGTCAGCATCTATAGTTATTTTTACACCCCCGCAATGCTCTGCTTATGACCTCACATATTTCATAACTCATGACATGGTCAGTGATATCACTGATGACATCTCAAATGACATCACTTGTGACATCATCCCGTGAGTGTGTTTCGTAAATGTTTCTCAATCTTAAAGATATGTACTAAGCTTCGGCATAAGTTAAATTACTCAGCGGTGGTTTCTTCATTAGGGTGGGGGGTTGCCCCCCACTATGCCACGCTAAACGTTAATAAAATGTCAATGAAATAATTTCATTGCCATTTTATTTTCCAGTATGGAGCACCACAGCCGCCAGCCTGTCCGAGCCAGGAAAAAAGGGGGCGTGTCCTCTGCTGCCGATTGGCAGAAGAGGACTGGAGCAGTGACTGATTGGACGCTCCAAAGTGCGCATGTCCGTTTGGCCGGCCGTCTTAGGCTGGCCAAACAGACATGCACACTTTTATTTCTCCAACCCAGCTGTGTTGCACAGCTGGTTTGAAGAAAACCCACAGGCTTGCTGTGCCTGAGCGAGCGCCAGGCCAGCCCGCTCAGGTCAATCCAGGCTTCTTTTTCATGCTAGCATGAGACCAGCATCTGGATTGGGTGTAGGGAGGCTGTGCTGAGGTCCATGGACTGCTGGGAGGTTTGAGGAGAGCTAGAGAGGAGCGGCATGGCAGTGTTAGCTCAGGTAAGTCTTTTTTTATTTATTTATTTGTATTCGCGGAAGCTGTCAGCTCCTGCCAAGCAAAAGCAAGCAGCTATCTCGCAGAGGTGGGCACCCAGGGACAGAGCATGAGCCAGCCCTGTGGGTTCCAGTCCCCAGTGACACTAATGGCTCCAGGAGGGTGGCCGCGTGGCCCCCTCCTTTACTTTTCACGGGCCGGCCCCGGGAAGGTGTTGGTCCCGGGGGCCGTATATGGCCCGGGAGGGAGGGCCGCATGGCCCACCTCCCACTTCATAAAGTTATGTGCCCCGGGGAGGTGGTGGTCCCCGGAGGGTCCATGAGGCCCCCCATTACTTTCAATTTAGCCCCGGAGAAGTGGTGGTACCCTGGGGGGGGGGTCCACGCAGCCCACCTCTATTTTTCTTTACTATAGCCCCTGGGGGAGGTGATGGTCCCCGGGGCAAAGTAAGCTTCTGTGGGGGGGGGGGCAATGAGCCCCCTACATTTTGTATTAAATCGCCTCATGCCCCTGAGACCAGGCCCACCCGGATGCCCTTTTCAAAACGAGCACGGGAGCCCGTGCTTGTTTTTAATTTTTTTTGCCGTGAATTTGTGGCAACATTGTTTTTCCCCCCAATTTATTTTCGCCCTGCTGGGGTTCCTCTGTGACCCCCGAGACCAAGGCTTTGGGGGTTAGGGTATTACTACCCTGCCCCTTTTCTTTTTTAATTTTTTTTTTTTTTTTGGGACTCAGCTGTATGGCTGTCAACACTTCCTGGTTGAAGTGTTGGCAGCCAATCTGAGCTCGTCATTATTCATGAGACTTTGTGATCATAGATATACAAATTTGAATTTTCTTTAATCTCTTGCAAATTACTGAACTGATTTACACAAAATAACAAAAAGCACAATCTGTGGAGCCAAAAGCTAGCTTCCAGCCAAATTTGGTGTAATTCTGTCCAGCGGTTCAGGCTGCAGGCGTGTCTGAAGAATCTATGGGAATTCACATGGAAACGCACTTTCCCCGCCCCCCTCCTCCCAAATATATATATTTCTTCTCCACACTGCTTTTATTTTCAGACATAGGCATGACGCATTTCGTTTTTCTCAAAACTTCCTCAGATGCCGCCAGGATTTTGCAAGTGCTGTTCCCGCCAGGCTTTTAAATCTGCATGCCCCTCTTCGATTGGTCGGGGCCCCGATGGCTTTGTTAATGTTGGGAAAGCACGAAACCAGGAATCTGGATCCGCGCGGAGCAGACACCAAATCGTAAGTACTTGCCACAGTGGGCGGTGTCTGCTCCCTTCACCCCAACACAGCTTGCCTGGATTTTGCTGTCATTGTAGATCGTGTGGCAGCTCTCTGGATCCCTCACCCCACCGCTGGAATCCCAACATCAGGCCCGTGCACACTGGTTAAGTAACCGGTGCGTCCATGCGAAGTCGCAGTCCATCATTTCATGGCCGGGCAGGTTCCGGGTATGCGGCGTTACCGGCGTTTTACCAATATATATGTATATATATATATATGTATATATATATCGAAACAAAATCCCAAAGTATCCCAGCCGCAGCGGCGCAACACCAGGGCACAGACTCCAATAGCGAGGTTATAGACGTGGTGCTTTATTCACACATTAAAGTCCAAATGACGCGTTTCGGCCGCCGGACATGCAGCCTTGATCACATTGTGTGCTGATGGAAAGTAGGTGACATATATACACATACAAGCAGTAGTATTTCTTCTATGTTTGCACTATGAGTAGGCATTTTGCCGACATTATCTAATGTGCTGCTTTACTGCTGACAGTAAGTCAAAGGATGGAAATGACATGACTTACTCTACAGACATAGTGAACAGACTCCTATAGTTAAAAACTGCCACTGTTGTAGGTACAGAGATAACACGTAAAAGATTGACTTCAAAATACCCACTATGTTGTTTTAATGCAAGAGTGGCGAAATCCTGATGCTTTAAGGCCAAATAAGCCAGTAAAGGATAGCCGTGCTCTTTACACTGGGGCCCCGGTCTGCATCCTGTGGGATTCGGAGGCAGCAGTACCTCATGACTAAATGTACTGTGGCTCTTCGATTCGGATTATCGACTCCTAGTGAGTTTGGAAGTACCTTGTGAAGAGCAGCGGAGAGGCAAGAGTTAGGCGGCGTCTGCGAGTAAGTAACAAAAATGTATTTATTTTTGAATAAGTTGCATTATGATAAGGGATGCGTAATCCGCTAGCCGTTAAAGAGACAATGCTCTAATAACATGTGCCAGAGTGCGCGTACCTGGTCGGCATAATTACCTGAGTGGGTTAGAAACATACTACTGTTGGGAATAAGTGCAATTATAAAAATAGTGAACGGTACGGGAAGTGACAAAGTGAAGCAGTGTGTGAATGCTAATTAACAGGGTTTGGCCTCATGGGAATGCTCACCCCAATGTTGTGCATAAGAAGTGCAAGGTCTAAAGTCGTGAAAATATCTAAATGTGACAACTATCCAAATCCATTTGGCTAGATTACCCAACCAAAAGATAGGTTTAAACAAAAAGTTGCACTATGTCGCCCCTCCCGTCGGGAGGTGACAAGTACTCATGTGGGATTAACAACTCTTGATCACATGAAGCATTTTGCTGCTCTTTGGCACCAATGTGCCACTATGTAAGTGTAGAGGACAATAAAATCACAATAAACAATATAGTATGGAAAAAATGTTCTTGGCGTGCTCGAAATGCCTTTGCATGTTAAATAACTAGCTCAATCATTGCAATCCACTGTGATTATAAAGAGACTCAAATGCAGTTAGTGCACATATAGACATTGTGAATCACTATAAACATAAATGCCCTTTTTAAGTTGCCGAACACAATAGAGGAATGTAATGTGGATGAAATCTCAGTATAACAATACTACAGAAAGTTATGTAAATCCTCACTTGTGTTAAGGCCTGCAGGTGCCTTGGTGTTGAATTCTAGGATGTACCTGCTCTCCAGCTGGCGGAGTAGTTTCTCACGATTACCACCCCGTCTTAGGGGGGGTATGCAGTCAATGACACAGTAAAGGAGGTGGCCTAGGTTGTTATTATGCACCTCCTTGAAGTGCCTCGCTACAGGGTAGGCAGGATCATTATTCACAATAGCCCTTAGGTGTTGAAGGATGCGGAGGTGTACTTGTAGCTTGGTGCTACCGATGTAACGTAGACAACATTTGCACTCTATTAAGTAGACTGCAAATTCCGTTCTACAGGTAAGTCTGTGTTTGATGGTCAGGGGTTCTCTCCTAAAGGTGGAATCTAGCTGTGTGATGTTTCTGCCAAATTTACACGCCCTGCAACTGTTACATTTGAAAAAGCCCTTCACATCCGACAGCCAATTGGACTTAGTATTGATGTCAGGGCTGTTTCTCACTAAGGCATCATGCATGGAAAAGGCACACCTGTATGTAATGTCGGGACGCTGTGCAACCAGGGGGCCCAAAATTGGGTCAGATTTTATGATCCCCAGTGCTTGTTGATCATGGATCGAATCGCACGTTCCTCTGTGTTGTAAGTGATTATGAGCCTAGTGCTGACTGTGCCTGGACTGTCTGTCTCTTCACTGGTGTTGGTGTCTAGTGTGGTCCTCCCTGTGAGGAGTTCTTCCCTGGGTATGGCGTTGGCCCTATTGGTAGCTGTCATGATGTTACGTTTGGAATACCCACGTGCCCTGAATCTATGATAGGCCTCGTTCTGGCAGACTGCTAGATCTTCAGCAGAGCTACATATTCTGCGTAGGCGCAACATCTCACCATAGGGAATGCTTGTGATCAAGTGTCTGGGGTGAAAGCTTGAGGCATGCAAGGTAGAGTTGCCTGCGGTGGGTTTCCTATGTAGCTTAGAGTGTAGCGCCCCATTGGAAATATAAAGTGTAACATCCAGGAACTCAATCGAGTTGTTACTAATGTTGGCATTGAATTCCAAATTGAGATTATTGGTATTAATCTCTGTGATAAAAGCCCTAGCACTGTCTGCATTCCCTCTCCAGATTACAAAAACGTTGTCTATGTATCTAAGCCAAGTGACTATCTTGTTGTTCCACAAATCCGAGAAACCAGCCATGAGAGCCTGCTCCTCCCACCATCCCACATGAAGACATGCGTAGCTGGGTGAAAAGCAGGCCCCCATGGCCACCCCTCTGAGTTGTTGGTAGACCATTTTGTTAAACATGAAAAAGTTGTGACATAAACACCATTCAATGAGGAACAGAATGAATTTGTTATGCTTATAACAGTGGATCGGTCTTTTTCCTAGAAAGTACTTGCAGGCCGCTAGACCATCACAGTGGCGAATGCTCGTGTAGAGTGAGGTGATGTCAAGAGGCATCAAAATGTAATCATCACACCACGGAATGTCCTTGATTTTCAAGAGAAAGTCACTGGTGTCTTTGAGATACGTAGGTAGGCTAGTTACCAGATCCTGTAAGAAGAAATCTACGTATTTGGATATGTTTTCACACATGTTTTTTCTTGCCGAGATGATCGGACGGCCTGGGGTTGGAGTGGAGTTCTTGTGGACCTTGGGAAGGAAATATAGGATTGGGAGCACTGGAGAATCCGTATTTAAGAATGAGAGTTCATCTTTGCTGATCATTCCATCGGATCTGAAAGTGTTAAGATGTTTTTTGAGTTCCTTGTTGCTGGCGGCCACCTCCTTGTGGCTGGATGTTCTGTAACAGACAGAGTCATTGAGATGTCTACTTGCTTCCTCAAGGTACGGGAAACAGCGTTTATAACGCTGTCAACACCACGCGGGTAGGTAACAACGCGGACGTTACATCGTCCGCGTTGTTACCACGCATGGCATATCATCGCAAGTCGTTTCTACGACTTGCGCTAGATGGCGCGTAACACCAAGGAATGTGTTGGATTTTAAATCCAACACATTCCTACTGTTGCGCTAACTGGAGTAGGAATAGTAATTTATACTATTCCTAAGTCCAGCGCGCCATCTAGTGCAAGTCGTAGAAACGACTTGCGATGTAAAACCATGCGTGGTAACGCGGACGATGTAACATCCGCGTTGTAACCTTCTGCGTGGGATTGTATGTCGTAGTAACGACATACATTCTCAAGGTACATGTGTCTTGGCCAAAGCACAATATTTCCACCTTTATCAGATTTATTGTTGATGACCTCATTGTTCTTTTGTAGTTTCTTCATAAGGTCATGATATTTGTTGTTGTGGTGGTTTCGCCTTGTAGGTCTGCATACTTTCTTTAGGTGTAGCGCTTTAAGTTCATCAGTGATGACATCATTGAAAATGTCTATTCCGTCCCTCGGCATCATAGGGGTGAAGGTGGAATGGGGCTTGAATGGGCTAAGTACTTTGGTGGAGCTAACGATACCTTCATCATGTAGGATTTGCTGGGTAGACGTAGGCTCATTGGAAGAATCTAGTTCCACAAGAGTGCGGATCGTGGGGATGTCAGAGACCAGCAACCTGACCCCAGCTGTTGATGTTGTTGCTGCTGTGAGTTGATTGTCCGTGTTGCTGTGTTTGAGTTTGAAGAATTTAATTAATTTAAGTTTTCTGATGAACTTAAATACGTCTATGCGGGTGTTGCTGTAGTTGAAGCTGCTTTCAGGGCAAAAGGTTAGACTAAGGGAGAGAAGTTGTTTTTCCGCTTCAGAAAGGTTGATGTTACTGAGGTTGATTATGGTTTTGGAATCCGCGTTTACTTGCGTTTCCAATTTCCCCTTTTCCTGTTGTTTGATCTGGGCTTTTCTGTGTTTCCTTCTCTCACGTCTCCTGCGGTTGCGTCGGTGCCTTGTTTCTTTGGCAACCGAGGCCGAAGTGTTTGTCTTCGATCTAATACTAAAAAATCCAATTCTTCCGCCAGACTGAAATTGCCTGCTGCGGCCTCGTTTCTGACCCTTGGTCCTCCGCCATCCTCCGAGTCTGTCCCGCTGCCCATGGCTGAGCTTAGGTCAGACAATAAGGCAGAGTCTACTCCTTTTGTGGCTGCCGGTAGTCCATGTGTTTGTTGGGCAGGCTTGTTCATTCTTTGTTTTTTGACAGAGTCATACCTCCTGGCAAAAGTGAATATTTGCCCGCATTCGTAGTCTGCCTTGTCACGGGCAAATTTGAAGACCTTCCGTGTTTTGATAGTCTCCTCATGTTTCTTTAGGCGGGTATTGATTTAGTCTCTGCCTTTTGATATTAAGTCTTTTTGATCAAGTGAATCCAGCTCTTGATTGACACAGTCTATGTCCTTCAGTGTGTTGGCGCGGTCTATTTCTGCATATTTGATGAGTATGATGACCAGCTGCATTGATGCCTCCAAATTACTCTCTGCCCACTCCTTGAGCATGTCTGGGTTGGGACTCTCAAAACTGGGAGCTAGCATGATTCTTAGACTGCGTGGAACACGGCCTGCATCTCCGTATTTTTGCAACGATTTCCCTTCCCACCATTTGGTGATTTCTGTGCGCATTAATTTTTCCAATAGTTTCAGTTTGGATTTGTAGTCCTCGTTACTTATGCCCCCATGCACACCCGTAGACCTTGTTTGATTTTGAATGTTCGGTAGATTGTCAAACAAAGCTTCAGCAGCTGCTTCCTGTTCTCGCAGCGCTTCGTTGGACATGATGAAATTTGTGAATAATGTTGAGTGAGCCTGTCAAGTAGCTGTCCCGCAAGCGCTGTAAGACAAGACAGACACAAAGTGCTCCTCTTCAGGACCTGACAATGGCCAAATGCAGTTCGTACTCACCAATGGTTGTGGAGATACTGGCCGGGTATATATATATATGTGTGTGTATATAAATATATATCAAAAAGAAACCTCCACTCCATTTCAGGAAAAGAGCACGCACAAGAGGACCATTCAGGAAAAGGCTTTTTTATTGAATTAAGTCTCCTCCGACCCAGCACAGAGAGACGCGTTTCGGCCGCCACAGCAGCCTTCCTCAATCTGATAAGCACCATCTTGGTGTAGGCCTATAAACACTACTATTCATAGACATAGAAAAATTCATGATAACTAAAATCCGTTCCTATTTTAAAATTTGGCGGACCAATACATATACAATACATTTATAAAATGTGTATAGTGAATAATGCTGTTATGAACAATAAAACACATGGTGTATTCAATTGTTAACTATACGTGCAAAATACGCAGAAAAGATCACTATAACACTTAAAATGAAATGTACTTGAGCACCAAAATGATGAAATAAAATGAACAGCCTTCATGAGAATATGAACCAAATAATCACACAGGCCATTGATCAAACCATCGCGCTAGCTGCACTGGTAAAATTTGCATGTAGATATACATTACACTGCATTAATCATGAAATGGAGGGGAGACATGCTACATTACAACACTAATTCTTTATGTCGACAAGCCCCTTGGGAATAAACTCGTCAGGTCCCATTTGGCTCTGTGGGAGTGCGAGCCGGATAAACAGACGCGGAGGCTGTATGTAGTGGGCCAGTCGGCTTGTTTTATTCAAAACTCTGGGGTAGGTGCCCTTAGTTATTGTCTTTGGGGGGCTGTCGGTGATCTTCCGGATCTCCTTCTTCCTCTGTGGTTCCTCGTTGCCTTCAGGTTTCGAGGTTGCTTGATCTTCTATGGGCTGGATGGTTCTCCCAGGGAGGCTCATAGGAGGAAAGAAAACACGGAGCCATCAGTCACTCCCTTAATATCACGCCCATAGGCGATACCATCTCCGTCACCACACCCGTTCGGTGTACTGTTTAGGGGAATGTTGCAGGATAGGACGGGTGGTTCTAGTGAGGGAAGAGGGGAAGTAGTGATGGGATCGTACTGGGCACTACTGTGCACTGTGAAAAATAGAGTGGGGGGGTAAAGTGCTAGGATCTCCCACAATGTCCGAATACACAATCACTCAGGTGGGAATGTGAGGAAGGGAAAGCACACAACGCAAAACCCTGTTGTACTCCCTCAGGCCTCCCGCCACCCCGCTCCCTCTTTCCCCTGTTCGTGGTCACTCACCGGCTCCACCGCAACTCTCCTGAGTTGCGGCCGCTCTCCAGCCTCCTCCTGTGGGGACCACCAATCCTCGCACCACGTCTCGTCCTCGTCTCGGGATTCGTCCTCTCCGTTCCGAGATTCCACGACCTCCTCTCTCACGTCTCCTCTCTCTCTCAACTCCTTCCTCGCTCCGGCTTGTTCGCGCCCACTGTCAGTGTCTCCGGCCTTTTTCTCTTCCTGGGGAAAACCACGTCCGGGGTTAGTCCCTCCTTCTTCAGCCTCTGATTCGCGCGCGTTGTGACCCTGTATGGGCAGAGGACATGGGGGAGGAGTTATCTTTGCGAAGGCTGCTGTTTTGCATCGTTGGTTCCGCAAGGCGATTACCACGGGTAAGCCACCGCCGTTGTTTGGATGTGTCGACCCCGGTAACAGGCGTCAGCGGCGTCACTAGGGTTGGTGTCACCCAGTGCGGTAACTCGGTAACTCATGGTGTCACCCCCTCACGACTTACCCCATGACACCATCACATGGGGTGACACCTTTCCCAAATGAGACTATTTAGTAAATAGTCTCATTTGGGAAAGTGTCACCCCTGTGATGGTGTCACCCGGTGCTGATCCGCACCCCGCACCCCTAGTGACGCCACTGACAGGCGTGCCATGTTCCGCACCCCCTCACATCCCCTTTCCCTTGCTATCCTTCTAGTAGGGGGTGTTCCTACGTGGATATCGGGAGAGGAAGTCTACATTTGCCTGTTCTGTTCCTTTTCGGTGCTTGGTGTGATATCTGTATGGTTGTAAGGATAAGAACCAACGTAACACCCTTTCGTTGTTCCCTTTGTTGCGCACCAACCATTCTAAGGGTGCATGGTCCGTGTAAAGGGTGAATTCCCGCCCCTCCAGGTAATATTTCAGTGAGTCAATGGCCCATTTTATGGCCAGGGCTTCTTTTTCAATTACTGCGTAGTTTCTCTCTCGGGGGTATAGCTTCCTACTTATATATAATATGGGCTTTTCTTCTCCCTGTTGATTTCTCTGGGATAGGACCGCCCCCAATCCCTGATAGGAGGCATCCGTCTGTAGGATGAAGGGTAAGGTGTAATCGGGGCTGGCTAATACAGTGTCATAGGTCAAGGATGCCTTCAGTGTCTCAAATGCCCTGGTTACTTCGGGGCTGGGGTCTCTCAATCTAGCCTCGGTTTTTACGGTTTTCTGCAAGAGGTCCGTGAGAGGGGCTGCAATCCGGGAAAATTGTGGTATGAACCTCCTATAGTATCCGAGCAACCCCAGAAATGCTCGGAGGGCTTTGGCGGCACGTGGAAAGGGTATTTGTGATATAGCGGTCAATTTGTTATTTTGAGGTCGTATGACTCCTTCTCCCAACAGGTAGCCTAGATACCTCATGGTCTGTGCGGCTAAATGGCTTTTGGCAGGGTTGATCTTAAGACCATGGCTTCCCAAAGCCTGGACCACCTTGTACAGGTGTGTCAGATGCTGTTCCCAGGTCTCACTGTAGATGATGATGTCATCTATGTAAGCCCAGGCATATCTCTCATGGGGTCGTAGGATAAGATTCATGGCCCGTTGAAAGGTAGCCGGCGCTCTATACAACCCAAAGGGTAACATTACGAGTGGAATAGACCGTCAGGGGTAGAAAACGCTGTTTTCTCCCGGTCTTGGGCCCTCAGGGGAATTTGCCAGTACCCTTTGCACAAATCAAGGGTACTGATGTATTTGGCCCTCCCTATCCGTTCGATCATCTCGTCTACCCTGGGGAGGGGGTATGTGTCGAATTCTGAAATTTTGTTAACCTCCCGGAAGTCAATGCAGAATTGTACCGAGCCGTCCGGCTTCGGTACGAGAACGATGGGTGAATTCCACTCACTTACAGAGGGTTCTATGATACCCATCTGTATCATCTGTTGAACCTCATCTCGGGTGGTATTCCTGCGGGCCTCTGGTATGCGATATGGTCGGAGACATACCTTTCTCCCTGACATGGTTTTAATGGAGTGTTCCACTACCGTGGTTTTCCCAGGGGTCAGAGAGAACACGTCTTGTAAGGGCAACAACGTATCGACCAGACCGTCATTTAAGTGGGAGGGTAACTCGTTGTCAATACATTGGCAGTATAAGGGGTTGTGGTTCCCTACGCTCCCGACCAAGGAAGGAAGGGGTCCCTCCCATTTTTTCAGAAGATTAATCTGATAGACCTGGGAGGTACCTCGTTTCCTATCGAGCTCCAGTCTGTAGGTGACAGGCGTCACCTATTCCAGTACAATGTAGGGACCCTGCCATTGTCCCAACAGCTTATGGTCTGAGGAGGTCATCATCAGTAGCACTGCATCTCCTACTGAAAAGGACCTATCTTTGGCTTTTTTATCGTATTGTACTTTCTGTGCTTCCTGTGCTTTTTCCATATTGTTCCTGACTATGGTTCGTATCTGTCCCAAATGGGTCTTTAGACTAGTGACATACTCTATTAGTGGGGTGGTATTATTGGGTTCTGTCTCCCAGGTCTCGCGAACCATGTCCAGCAAGGAACGGGGCTGGTGGCCATAGAGTAGTTCGAATGGGGAATACCCTGTACTCTTCTGGGTTTTGCACCGGATCGCGTACAATGCTAGGGGTAACATGTCCTCCCACCGTTTAGACTCAAGGGCAAGGAGTTTTTTTAAGGTAGTCTTAAGGGTAGCGTTGTAGGGCTCAACTAGACCGTCAGTTTGGGGGTGATATGCCGCCGTTCGTATCTGTTTGATACCCAACTGGGTACACACTTGCTTCATCAATTTAGATACGAACGGGGTCCCTTGATCCGTCAGGATCTCTTTTGGAAATCCTACCCAGGAAAATAGCGATATCATAGCTTTGGCTATGCTAGAGGCATCTGGGTGTCGTAAAGCGATTGCCTCCGGAAAACGGGTAGCGTAGTCCACGAGGACCAATACATAACGGCACCCGCTACGCGAAGGCAACAGGGGCCCTATGATATCCATCCCAATCCTACAAAAGGGTTCATCGATGATGGGTAGCTGATGTAATGGGGCTCTGGGTGGTCTGTACCTGCTGTTTTTTTGACATATGGGGCATTCACGACAGTACTTTTTCACTCGCCTATAAATACCGGGCCAATAGAACTGCTTTGTTATTAACTGTTCCGTTTTTTCCTCCCCAAAATGCCCACCCAATAAATGACTATGGGCCAAATAGAGTACCTTATCCTGAAACAGGGTCGGGACCAACAACTGAGGGGTGCTAGTGGTCTCTGCTTTTCTGTATAACAGGCCGTTCTTAATAAAGAAATAGGGACATACGTGTAGTGGGTCTTCTTGGTTCAGGGCTTGGTTCCAGGCTTCCTGTAAGATCGGGTCCTCTCTCTGGGCCGTGTGGAAGTGTCTGTCATTCTCCCACGGGTTCTCCTCTGGTATAGCAGGGAAAGCACACGCAGTTTTTCCTTTTTCTTTCCGTTTTTGGTTTTCCTGATTTTTGAGGGTTGCCATTCTGGGTTCTCATCCCGGGAAAAGGGAGCGATGTCCCACCATTCCTCCTCCTTTGGCGTTGATTCCAGAAGCAATTCAGGCAGGTGCGGGTAATCATTCCCCAGTATGACCTGTTCTGGTAGTCGAGGGATGAGACAGACCTTTAAATCGGACCCTGGATCTGTGGCGTGTTGTATGCGTACATGGGTAGTGGGGTACACCTTCGTATCCCCATGGACGCATTGTATGTTTACGGTACCATCAACTGTCCCAAGCTCGGGTCCCAGGTCCTGGGGACGCATCACGCTTTGTCGACAGCCTGTATCGGCCAGGGCTGTCATGGGCTGTCCATTTACAGTCACACCACAACGATAAGGGGGAGGTTGTTTAGACTGGGAGAGACAACAATAATTCCTCGCGATGCCTATCTCCATTGGTTCCTCCTTCTGTGGACAAAAGCGGGCTATGTATCCCTGTCCCCCGCAGTTATAGCATTGTGGTCTGGGCGTAGGGGTTCTAAACACGGGAGGCCCCGGGGCTCTGAACACAGGAGGACCTGGAATGATCGTAACGGGGTCGGGTTTTTGGACCAACGGAGGTCGGGGAGGACGATGAGCCCCGCTTATACCTGTTCTCCATGGGGTTTCTTCACGTCCCTTTTGTACATCTTGGGCTCTACTGTAGGCACTAGCGATTTCCACGGCTGTCTCTAGGGTGAGGTGCGCATGTTGTCTGACCCATTTCGGAATGGGAGGATGGAGGGAGGCCAGGTACTGCTCTAAGTATACTTTAGCCATGATATCTCCCTTTGTGGCGGAGGCTGGTTTCAACCATCGGTCAGCCATATCTCTCACACGGAAATATAGGGCTCTGGGCGTTTCTTGCGGTACCTCTTTGATCTGTCTAAGCCTCATCCTGTACGTATCGTCAATACCTAGGCGTTCCATAATACATTGTTTGATTTCCGCATATGGAGTCACCCCCAGGATGTTGGCCGCTTGATAGGATGCCTGCAGCTCTCCGGACAGCAAAGGCCCTAGGTATTTCCCCCACTTATCTGCTGGCCATGCTGCAGCCAGGGCCATCCGTTCGAAATTGTTGAAGAAGTATTCAGGGTCTTCTCCGCTTACGTATTTTTGCAGGATTACTGATGGGAGGGTACTCGGGCCCCTTTGTTGTCCAAGGGCGTCTGCGAGCTTCCCCATTGCGGTGTCATGGGTCTGGCCTTGTTCTGTAATGAATTGCTGTAATTTCCCCCGGTCTTCTTCTACTACCGTGAGGAATTTCTCCATAGCTTTCCCCAGACTCTCTTGGCTTTCGGCCATTCGGGCGATTACAGCCTCCATGTCTCCGGCAGATCCCACTTCTGACACCACTTGTGGGAGTGCGGGCCGGATAAACAGACGTGGAGGCTGTATGTAGTGGGCCAGTCGGCTTGTTTTATTAAAAACTCTGGGGTAGGTGCCCTTAGTTATTGTCTTTGGGGGGCTGTCGGTGATCTTCCGGATCTCCTTCTTCCTCTGTGGTTCCTCGTTGCCTTCAGGTTTCGAGGTTGCTTGATCTTCTATGGGCTGGATGGTTCTCCCAGGGAGGCTCATAGGAGGAAAGAAAACACGGAGCCGTCAGTCACTCCCTTAATATCACGCCCATAGGCGATACCATCTCCGTCACCACACCCGTTCGGTGTACTGTTTAGGGGAAATGTTGCAGGATAGGACGGGTGGTTCTAGTAAGGGAAGGGGGGGGAAGTAGTGATGGGATCGTACTGGGCAATACTGTGCACTGTGAAAACTAGAGGGGGGGTAAAGTGCTAGGATCTCCCACGATGTCCGAATACACAATCAATCAGGTGGGAATGTGAGGAAGGGAAAGCACACAACGCAAAACCCGGTTGTACTCCCTCGACCTCCTGCCACCCCGCTCCCTCTTTCCCCTGTTCGTGGTCACTCACCGGCTCCGCTGCAACTCTCCTGAGTTGCGGCTGCTCTCCAGCCTCCTCCTGTGGGGACCACCAATCCTCGCACCACGTCTCGTCCTCGTCTCGGGATTCGTCCTCTCCGTTCCGCGATTCCACGACCTCCTCTCTCACGTCTCCTCTCTCTCTCAACTCCTTCCTCGCTCCGGCTTGTTCGCGCACATTGTCAGTGTCTCCGGCCTTTTTCTCTTCCTGGGGAAAACCACGTCCAGGGTTAGTCCCTCCTTCAGCCTCTGATTCGCGCGCGTCGTGACCCTGTATGGGCAGAGGACATGGGGGAGGAGTTATCTTTGCGAAGGCCGCTGTTTTGCATCGTTGGTTCCGCGAGGCGATTACCACGGGTAAGCCACCGCCGTTGTTTGGATGTGTCGACCCCGGTAACAGGCGTGTCATGTTCGGCACCCCCTCACAGGCTCTTATTTGGCAATGAGAGTAAGATACGATGGTTCAAATGTTCGGGATTAGACTCGCACCATTGATCAACAGGTATATATACTCTCAATCTACTAACGGTTCGCATTTTTTCACATAGAATGAAAGAGCCAGCATACATGTAAAAATACATCATTGCTAATGTGCAATTCAAACCTTATTGTCAATTCAGAAACAGTGTTCAAATTTATCGGCCGGGACTACTGCTCCCATAATGCCTTAGTCTAGTTCCATGCAAATTCTGTAAGGCTCCGTCAATATGCAGACATCAAAGAACATATGGGCAAAAAGTCAGTACCCTGGCGTCCTTATACATTAAGGTAGAGTCTAATATCTCCTCCATTTGGAAAGCCATACCCTTCATTGCTGCAATCGATCCCGGACTCTCTGGGGCTTTAAAAATGAATGAATCCCATGCATGACGTGTATGAGATCAAGCAGTATCCACTTGTTGCAGCTACATGCACTGTGCAGGCGAACACATAGGCGGGGTCGGGGGAGACCAATACACAAAAATAGATTAGCCCAATAGTCCTCACCGCTAAACACGGTGCCCAGTCACCACGGGTCACGTCGGCCTTCCGAGAAGGGCATTTTAAGACAGGGAGAGGACTGGATCCCGTGCTGAATGTCAAGTGACTTCCTCGCTGCAGAGATACTGCCTCCCATAGTGCTGTCATCCACAACTTCTCATCCCGGTGGACATCACTGAAAAAACCATAGGTTTCAGGGACGTTATAGTTAGAAATTATCATTTAAAAAACCATAAAAATTCCCTGAAAAAACCATACATTTCAGGGATGTTACAGTTAGAAATTAGCATTTAAAAAACCATAGAAATTCACTGAAAAACCACATGTTTCAGGGACGTTATGGTTAGAAATTAGCATTTAAAAAACCATAGAAATTCACTGAAAAAACCATAGGTTTCAGGGACGTTATAGTTAGTTGGACATTTCACTCGTACAAAACCAGAGAAATTTGTTTGTTATAGTTAGTTGAGCTAACTATAACTTGCGCCCCCGCAATGCACTGCTGATGACATCACATATTACATCACTCATGACATGGTCAGTGACATCACTGATGACGTCATCCAGTGACAGTGTTTCTAAAAAGTTTAAATATGTTTTATATATATATATATGCCGAGGTGTATTGAAGAATGAGTGGGTGTATGAGTGTCTAAATGGATGATTTAATAGGTGCATGACTGACTGTATAAGTGAGTGATTAAACGTGTCTTACTAATACATGGGTGACTGACTAATCTGTATGAATGTCTGTATCAGTCCATCAGTTTGTGTGTAAGTGGCTGCTTGTGTTGGTGAGTAGCTACATGAGTGTCTATATGGGTTTTTGATTGGTTGTCTGAGTACCTGAATGGGTGCCTGAGTGCCTGTGTGGGTGGGTGGGGTGTGTGTGACTCCCTGCATGGATGTGTGAATGGGTGATTCACTGGGTGTATGGGTTCAAGAGTACATCTGTGAGGGGCTGTATGGGTGGGTGAGTGTGTGTATGGCTGTGTTGGTGAGTAAATGGATGTCTCAGTGGTACATGTGTGAGTAACTACGTATGTGAAAGGCAGTATATGTGAGTGTTGGAGTATATAAATGATTATATGTGAAAGTGAGTGATTGTGAGAGTGGCTGTATGGATGAGTGTGTGCTTGTGTCAGTGATTGTATAAGAGAGTAAGTATGTGTTAGTATCTGTATAAATAAGTGAGGTGGTGTGTGTATAACTGTGTAGGTGAGTAAATGGGAGTGTGATTGATTCTTTGCATGACTGACTAGCTGTGTGAGTAACTCTATGGGTGAGTGGCAGTGTGTTGTGAGTGTCTATATGGGTGTATGAGTGCATATGATAGTGGCTCTATTGATGAGTGACTGCATGTATGAGTGACTGTATGGATGAGGGAGTGGATGTGTGTGTAGACCTAGGAAACAGTGAGTGGGTATGTAGTAACTGGTATTGGTGTGTCTGTGGTTTCGAGAATGGCAGTCTGTATTTTAGAATGGGTGTATCAAAGGTTATATTAGGCTGTGAGGAGGTGCATCAGATTATCACGTGGATGATGTCATCAGTGATGTCATTTGAGAGGTCATCAGTAATATCACTGACCATGTCATGAGTGATGTAATATGTGATGTCATCCGCAGTGCATTGCGGGGGCGCGAGTTATAGTTAGCTCAACTAACTATAACGGCCGAATTTCTCTGGTTTTGTACGAGTGAAATGTCCAACTAACTATAACGTCCCTGAAACCTGTGGTTTTTTCAGTGAATTTCTATGGTTTTTTAAATGCTAATTTCTAACTATAACGTCCCTGAAACCTATGGTTTTTCAGTGAATTTCTAAGGTTTTTAAATGCTAATTTCTAACTATGCCTACATAGGTAGGACATGTGCAGAAAGAGGAAAAAAAGGCGCAGGAAGAAGCAAGAAAAGTGCAGAAAGAGGCAAGAGAGGTGCAGAAAGATTAAGAAAGGTACAGAAAGAAGGTAGAGAAATGCAGAAAGAGGCAACAGAAGTCCAGAACGAGGAAGAAAGGTGCAGAAAGAAGGAAGAGATGTGCACCAAGAGCCAACAGAGGTGCAGAAAGAGACCTACTTTGACTGTACCTTACAACAGACTCATACAAAGTACCCTATTCACTAATCCTTCGAAGATGTCTTAAACCTCACTTTTCTCTTGAACGTTCACTAATAATTGACTGCTAAGAATGTTACGCCTACCAAATATAAAACAGCTATCCTAAGCATATCACTGCTGTAAGTCTGACCAAGTTTGTGAAGGTATGCATACGTGTCTATGCTTTTACCTAGTGAAATGTTAAATGAAAATAAACATACAAACACTTGAATACCTGTGTTTCAAACAGCATACTCTGTAAATTTGTGTAAAAAAAAGTATGCATTTCTTTCTGCTCACAATACAGGGCACATGGGTATTCAATAGTATATTTGAGGGGCTCTATAGCACATATATACATAAAACATGTGTGCCTGTGCAACCGAATGACAGCAGAACTAAGAAGATTTGACCACCTATAAGAGAAGCTACCCGCTTTTTAAGCTACCATCTTCAGATGCATAACACATGTGAGAATATATGTGCAAGTAGACATATACCTCAGTCACGAGAGCACACAGACTTTTAAACTTGACAGCTTGCACTTACCATTTGAATATAGAAACAGGCGAGAGAAGTACAGAAAGGAGCAAGAGAATTGCAGAAAAAAACGAGAGGTGCAGAAAGAGTAAGAAATGTGCAGAAAGAGGCAAGAGAAGTGCAGAAAGAGGCAAGAGAGGAGCAGAAAGAGGCAAGAGAGGAGCAGAAAGAGACAAGAGAACTGCAGAAAGAGGCAAGAGAGGTACAGAAAGAAGCAACAGAGGTGCAGAAGGAGACAAGAGAACTGCAGAAAGAGGCAAGAGAGTTGCAGAAACAGACAGAGGTGCAGAAAAAGGGAACAGGGGTGCTGAAAGAGGCAAGAGAGGTACAGAAAGAGGGAAGAAGGGTGCAGAAAGAGGCAAGAGGGGTGCAGAAAGAAGCAGCAGAAGTGCAGAAAGAAGCAAGAGAAGTGCAGAAAGAAGCAACAGAGGTGCAGAAAGAGGCAAGAGGGGTACAGAAAGAGGCAAGAGAAGTGCAGAAAGAAGCAACAGAGGTGAAGAAAGAGGCAAGAGAGGTACAGAAAGAGGGAAGAGGGGTGCGGAAAGAGGCACGAGGGGTGCAGAAAGAAGCAAGAGCAGTGCAGAAAGAACCAACAGAGGTGCTGAAGGAGGAAAGAGGGGTGCCGAAAGAGGCAAGAGCGGTGCCACAATTTTCAAGAGAGGTGCAGAAAGAAGCAAGAGCAGTGCAGAAAGAACCAACAGAGGTGCAGAAACAGACAAGAGGGGTGCAGAAAGAGGCAAGAGAAGTTCAGAAAGAAGCAACAGAGGTGCAGAAGGAGGCAAGAGAAAGAGGCAAGAGAGTTGCAGAAAGAGGGAAGAAGGGTGCAGAAAGAGGCAAGAGGGGTGCAGAAAGAAGCAAGAGAGGTGTAGAAAGAAACAAGAGAAGTGCAGAAAGAAGCAACAGAAGTGCAGAAGGAGACAAGAGAACTGCAGAAAGAGGCAAGAGAGTTGCAGAAACAGGCAAGAGAGGTGCAGGAAAAGGGAACAGGGATGCAGAAAGGCAAGAGAGGTGCAGAAAGAGGAAAGAAAGGTGCAGAAAGAGGCAAGAGGGGTGCAGAAAGAAGCAAGAGAAGTGCAGAAAGAAGCAAGAAAAGTGCAGAAAGAAGCAACAGAGGTGCAGAAAGAGGCAAGAGGGGTACAGAAAGAGGCAAGAGAGGTACAGGAAGAGGGGTGCAGCAAGAGGGGTGCAGAAAGAAGCAAGAGCAGTGCACAGAGAACCAACAGAGGTGCTGAAAGAGGCAAGAGTGGTGCCAACACTTTCAAGAGAGGTGCAGAAAGAAGCAAGAGCAGTGCAGAAAGAACCAACAGAGGTGCAGAAACAGACAAGAGGGGTGCAGAAAGAGGCAAGAGAAGTTCAGAAAGAAGCAACAGAGGTGCAGAAGGAGGCAAGAGAACTGAAGAAAGAGGCAAGAGAGTTGCAGAAAGAGGCAAGAGAGGTGCAGAAAGAGGGAAGAAGGGTGCAGAAAGAGGCAAGAGGGGTGCAGAAAGAAGCAAGAGCGGTGTAGAAAGAAGCAACAGAGGTGCAGAAGGAGACAAGAGAACTGCAGAAAGAGGCAAGAGAGTTGTAGAAACAGGCAAGAGAGGTGCAGAAAGAGGGAAGAAGGGTGCAGAAACAGGCAATAGGGGTGCAGAAAGAAGCAACAGAAGTGCAGAAAGAAGCAAGAGAGGTGCAGAAAGAAGCAACAGAGGTGCAGAAAGAGGCAAGGGGGTACAGAAAGAAGCAAAAGAAGTGCAGAAAGAACCAACAGAGGTGCAGAAACAGACAAGAGGGGTGCAGAAAGAGGCAAGAGAAGTTCAGAAAGAAGCAACAGAGGTGCAGAAGGAGGCAAGAGAACTGAAGAAAGAGGCAAGAGAGTTGCAGAAAGAGGCAAGACGGGTGCAGAAAGAAGCAAGAGAGGTGTAGAAAGAAGCAAGAGAAGTGCAGAAAGAAGCAACAGAGGTGCAGAAAGAGCTAGAGGGGTGCAGAAAGGCAAGAGAAGTGCCGAAGGAAGCAACAGAGGTGAAGAAAAGTGCAGAAAGAGTTACAGAAACAGGCAAAAGAGGTGCAGAAAGAGGGAACAGGGGTGCAGACAGAGGCAAGAGAGGTGCAGAAAGAACCAACAGAGGTGCAGAAAGAGGCAAAGGGGATGTAGAAATGTGCAAGAGAGTAGCAGACAGAACCAAGAGCAGTGCAGAAAGAACCAACAGAAGTGCAGCTAGAAGTAAGAGAGGTGCAGAAACAGACAAGAGGGGTGCAGAAAGAGGCAAGAGAAGTTTAGAAAGAAGCAACATAGGTGCAGAAGGAGGCAAGAGAACTGAAGAAAGAGGCAAGAGAGTTGCAGAAAGAGGCAAGCGAGGTGCAGAAAGAGGGAAGCAGGGTGCAGAAAGAGGCAAGAGGGGTGCAGAAAGAAGCAAGAGAGGTGTAGAAAGAAACAAGAGAAGTGCAGAAAGAAGCAACAGAGGTGCAGAAGGAGACAAGAGAACTGCAGAAAGAGGCAAGAGAGTTGCAGAAACAGGCAAGAGATGTGCAGAAAAAGGGAACAGGGATGCAGAAAGGCAAGAGAGGTGCAGAAAGAGGGAAGAAGGGTGCAGAAAGAGGGAAGAGGAGTGCAGAAATAAGCAACAGAAGTGCAGAAAGAAGCAAGAGAAGTGCAGAAAGAAGCAACAGAGGTGCAGAAAGAGGCAAGATGGGTGCAGAAAGAGGCAAGAGAGTTGCAGAAACAGGCAAGAGAGGTGCAGAAAGAGGGAAGAAGGGTGCACAAAGAGGCAATAGGGGTGCAGAAAGAAGCAACAGAAGTGCAGAAAGAAGCAAGAGAAATGCAGAAAGAAGCAACAGAGGTGCATAAAGAGGCAAGAGGGGTACAGAAAGAGGCAAGAGGGGTACAGAAAGAAGCAAGAGAAGTGCAGAAAAAAGCAACAGAGGTGCAGAAAGAGGCAAGAGAGGTACAGAAAGAGGGAAGAGGGGTGCAGAAAGAGGCAAGAGGGATGCAGAAAGAAGCAAGAGGGGTGCAGAAGGAGGCAAGAGAACTGAAGAAAGAGGCAAGAGAGTTGCAGAAAGAGGCAAGAGAGGTGCAGAAAGAAGCAACAGAGGTGCAGAAAGAGCTAGAGGGGTGCAGGAAGGCAAGATAAGTGCCAAAGGAAGCAACAGAGGTGAAGAAAAGTGCAGAAAGAGGCAAGAGAGTTACAGAAACAGGCAAAAGAGGTACAGAAAGAGGAAACGGGTGCAGACAGAGGCAACAGAGGTACAGAAAGAACCAACAGAGGTGCAGAAAGAGGCAAAGGGGATGCAGAAATGTGCAAGAGAGTAGCAGACAGAAGCAAGAGCAGTGCAGAAAGAACCAACAGAGGTGTAGAAAGAGGCAAGAGAAGTGCAGAGAAAAGCAAATGAGGTGCAGAAAGGGGAAAGAGAAGTGCACATAGAGGCAAGAGAGGAGCAGAGAGAGGCAAGAGAGGTGCACACAGGCACATGGGATGCAGAAATTTGCAAGAGAGGTGCAGAAATTTGAAAGAGAAGTGCAGAAAGAACCTTCAGAGGTGCAGAAGGAGGCAAAAGGGGTGCAGAAAGAGGCAAGAGAAGTGCAGAAAGAAGCAACAAAGGTGCAGAAGGAGACAAGAGAACTGCAGAAAGAGGCAAGAGAGTTGCAGAAGCAGGCAATAGAGGTGCAGTAAAAGGGAACAGGGGTTCAGAAAGAGGCAAGAGAGTTGCAGAAAGAGGGAAGAAGGGTGCAGAAAGAGGGAAGAGGAGTGCAGAAATAAGCAACAGAAGTGCAGAAATAAGCAACAGAAGTGCAGAAATAAGCAACAGAGGTGCAGAAAGAGGCAAGATGGGTGCAGAAAGAGGCAAGAGAAGTGCATAAAGAAGCAACAGAGGTACAGAAAGAGGCATGAGAGGTGCAGAAAGAGGCAAGAGGAGTGCAGAAAGAAGCAAGAGGGGTGCAGAAAGAGGCAAGAGGGGTGCAGAAAGAAGCAACAGAGGTGCAGAAAGAAGCAAGAGAAGTGATGAAAGAGACAAGAGAGTTGCAGAAACAGGCAAAAGAAGTGCAGAAAGAGGCAAGAGAAGTGCTGAAAGAAGCAACAGAGGTGCAGAAAGAAGCAAGAGAAGTGATAAAACATACAAGTGAGTTGCGGAAAGAAGCAAGAAAGGCGCAGAAAAAAGGCAGAGAAGTACAGAAAGAGGCCAGACAGGTGCAGAAAGAGGCAGGAGAGGTGCAGAAAGAGGCAAGTGAAGTGCAGACAGAGGCAAGAGGGGTGCAGAAAGAGAGAAGTGAAGAAAGAGGGAAGAGAAGTACTGAAAGAGAGAAGAGATGTGCAGAAAGAGGAAAGGGGTACAGAAAGAGGCAAGAGAGAAGCAACAGAGGTGCAGAAAGAGGCAAGAGAAGTGCAGAAAAAAACAACGTTGGTGTAGAATGAGGCAACAGAACTGGAAAAAGAGGCAAGAGAGGTACAGAAAGAGGGCAGAGGGGTGCAGAAAGAGGCACAAGGAGTGCAAAAAAAGCAACAGAGGTGCAGAAACAGGCAAGAGAAGTGCAGAAAAAACATCAGTGGTGCAGAAAGAGGCAAGAGAAGTGCAGAAAGGCAAGAGTGGTGCAGAAAGAGGGTTGAGAAAGAGGCACAAGGGGTGCAGAAAGAGGCACGAGGGGTGCAGAAAGAAGCAAGAGAAGTGCAGAAAGAAGCAACAAAGGTGCAGAAAGAGGGAACAGGGGTGGAGAAAGAGACAAGAGAAGTGCAGAAACAAGCAACAGAGATGCAGAAAGGGGTAAGAGGGGTGGAGATAGAGGCAAGAGGGGTGTTGAAAGAAGCAAGAGAGGTGCAGAAAGAAACAAAAGAAGTGCAGAAAGAAGGAACAGAGGTGCAGAGAGAGGTAAGAAAGGTGCAGAAAGAGGGAAAAGGGGTGCAGAAAGAGGCACGAGGGGTGCAGAAAGAAACGAGAAGTGCAGAAAGAACCAACAGAGGTGCAGAAAGAGGGGTGCAGAAAGAGACTGAAGTGCAAAAAGAAGCAACAGAGATGCGGAAAGGGGGAAGAGGGGTGCAGAAAGAAGCAAGAGAGGTGCAGAAAGAAACAAAGGAAGTGCAGGAAGAAGCAACAAAGGTGCAGAAGGAGACAAGAGAACTGCAGAAAGAGGCAAGAGAGTTGCAGAAACAGGCAAAAGAGGTGCAGAATAAGGGAACGGGTGCAGAAAGAGGCAAGAGGTGCAGAAAGAGGGAAGAAGGGTGCAGAAAGAGGGAAGAGGAGTGCAGAAATAAGCAACAGAAGTGCAGAAAGAAGCAAGAGAAGTGCAGAAAGAAGCAACAGAGGTGCAGAAAGAGGCAAGATGGGTGCAGAAAGAGGCAAGAGAAGTGTAGAAAGAAGCAACAAAAGTACAAAGAGGCACGAGAGGTGCAGAAAGAGGGAAGAGGGGTGCAGAAAGAGGCAAGAGAAGTGCAGAAAGAAGCAACAGAGGTACAGAAAGAGGCACGAGAGGTGCAGAAAGAGGCAAGAGGGGTGCAGAAAGAAGCAAGAGGGGTGCAGAAAGAAGCAACAGCGGTGCAGAAAGAAGCAAGAGAAGTGATAAAACATACAAGTGAGTTGCAGAAAGAAGCAAGAAAGGCGCAGAAAAAAGGAAGAGAAGTGCAGAAAGAGGCCAGACAGGTGCAGAAAGAGGCAGGAGAGATGCAGAAAGAGGCAAGTGAAGTGCAGACAGAGGCAAGAGTGGTGCAGAAAGAGAGAAGTGAGGGAAGAGAAGTACTGAAAGAGGGAAAAGATGTGCAGAAAGAGGGAAAGGGTACAGAAAGAGGCAAGAGGGGTGCAGAAAGAAGCAACAGA
Organism: Calotriton arnoldi; assembly: GCA_963921515.1. Classification (NCBI taxonomy): domain Eukaryota; kingdom Metazoa; phylum Chordata; class Amphibia; order Caudata; family Salamandridae; genus Calotriton; species Calotriton arnoldi. The sequence goes on from CAWUFW010004157.1 coordinate 544,490, forward strand.
GGTGCAGAAAGAAGCAAGAGAAGTGCAGAATAAACAACAGTGGTGCAGAATGAGGCAACAGAACTGGAAAAAGAGGCAAGAGAGGTACAGAAAGAGGGCGGAGGGGTGCAGAAAGAGGCACGAGGAGTGCAGAAAGAAGCAACAGAGGTGCAGAAAAAAACAGTGGTGCAGAAAGAGGCAAGAGAAGTGCAGAAAGGCAAGAGTGGTGCAGAAAGAGGGAAGAGGGTTGAGAAAGGCACAAGGGGTGCAGAAAGAAGCAAGGGAAGGGCAGAAAGAAGCAACAGAGGTGCAGAAAGAGGGAAGGAGGATGGAGAAAGGCAAGAGAAGTGCAGAAAGAATCAACAGAGGTGCAGAAAGAGGGAACGGGTGGAGAAAGAGACAAGAGAAGTGCAGAAACAAGGAATCCAAGAAGAACTGCCGCACTCTCGAGAAAACCTGGCGACTCGACCAGACCACAGACAACAGGACCGCCCTCAAGCACTGCTACCCGCAAACACCAACCAGCTGATCCGTGCCACCAAGAAGTCGGCACTCAAAGAACGACTGGACAACAACGCCCATGACAGCAAGGAACTTTTCAGCATCGTCAAAGAGTTCTCCAACCCCAGGCGCCAGAGGCTCATGACATCACACACCTCGCAAGACCTCTGCAACTCACTCTCCGCGTTCTTCCACCGCGAAGATCACCGACATACACAACAGCTTCAGCGCAGCAAACAACGCACCCTACCGCCGAACCAATGCCCGCCACCACCACCCTCTGCAACTGGACCCGCGATCAACACCGAAGACACCACCCGCACGATGAACTCCATCCACTCCGGATCACCAACCGACCCACTGCCACACACCACGTCGTTCAACAAAGCCGACGCCACCATCGCACCCCATCTCCGGGACATCATCAACTCCTCCTTCCGCACCGCCACCTTCCCGGAGAGCTGGAAGCACGCCGAGCTTACCGCCCTCCTGAAGAAACCAACAGGCGGACCCCACCGACCTCAAGAACTACCGCCCCATCTCGCTCCTTCCGTTTCCGGCCAAAGTCATCGAGAAGACCGTCAACAGACAGCTTGCCGCCTTCCTCGAGACGAATGGATCCCTCGACCCCTCGCAGTCCGGGTTTCGGGCCAACCACAGCACCGAGACCGCCCTTATCGCAGCCACCGACGACATCAGAACCCTAACCGACAACGAGGAAACAGCTGCCCTCATCCTCCTGGACCTCTCCGCGGCGTTCGACACCGTCTGCCACCGCACCCTAGTGAAGCGCCTCAGCAACATCGGAATCCGAGAGAAAGCACTGGAATGGATCATCTCGTTCCTCGCCGGAAGAACCCAGAGAGTCCGCCTCTCCCGTTCAGATCCGAAGCCACCGAAGTCATCTGCGGCGTTCCACAAGGATCCTCACTCAGCCCGACCCTCTTCAACGTCTACATGAGCCCCTCGCAGCCATCGCACGCCGACACAACCTCAACATCATCTCCTACGCCGACGACACCCAGCTGATCCTCTCCCTCAGCAACGACCCCACTACCGCCAGAGCCAACCTGCACGACGGGATGAGAGACGTCGCCGACTGGATGAGGAACAGCCGCCTTAAACATGAACTCAGACAAGACGGAAGTCCTCATCCTGGGCTCATCACCCTCCGCCTGGGACGACTCCTGGTGGCCCCGGCCCTGGGCACCGCACCCAAGCCAACGGACCACGCACGCAACCTGGGCTTCATCCTGGACTCCTCCCTATCAATGACCAAACAAGTCAACGCCGTCTCATCTTCATGCTTCAACACCCTGCGCATGCTCCGCAAGATCTTCAGATGGATCCCCACTGAAACCAGGAAGACCGTCACCCAGGCACTCGTCACCAGCCGACTGGACTATGGGAACACCCTCTACGCCGGAACCACAGCCAAACTTCAAAAGAGACTCCAGCGCATCCAGAACGCCTCCGCACGACTCATCCTGGACATCCCCCGACACAGCCACATCACCGTACACCTGAAAGACCTGCACTGGCTCCCCGTCAGCAAGAGAATCACGTTCAGACTCCTCACCCACGCACACAAGGCCCTCCACGACCTGGGCCCAAAGTACCTCAACGACCGCATGTCCTTCTACACGCCCACACGCCAGCTACGATCAACCAGCCACGCCCTCGCCACCGTACCACGCATCCGCAGAACCACCGCCGGAGGAAGATCCTTCTCCTACCTGGCGGCCAAGACCTGGAACTCCCTCCCCACTCACCTTCGGCGAACCCAGGACCATCTCGCCTTCAGGAAGCAGCTCAAGACCTGGCTGTTCGAGCAGTAACTTACCCCCTCCCCCAGCGCCTTGAGACCCTCCCGGGTGAGTAGCGCGCTCTATAAATGCCGTGATTGATTGATTGATTGAAACAAGCAGCAGAGATGCAGAAAGGGGTAAGAGGGGTGGAGATAGAGGCAAGAGGGGTGTTGAAAGAAGCAAGAGGTGCAGAAAGAAACAAAAGAAGTGCAGAAAGAAGGAAGAGAGGTGCAGAGAGAGGTAAGAAAGGTGCAGAAAGAGGGAAAAGGGGTGCATAAAGAGGCACAAGGGGTGCAGAAAGAGACAAGAGAAGTGCAAAAAGAAGCAACAGAGATGCGCAAAGGGGGGAGAGGGGTGCAGAAAGAAGCAAGAGAGGTGCAGAAAGAAACAAAGGAAGTGCAGAAAGAAGGAACAGAGGTGCAGAAAGAGGTAAGAGGGGTGCAAAAAGAGGGAAGAGGGGTGCAGAAAGAAGCAAGAGATGTGCAGAAAGAGGCAACAGGGTGCGGAAAGAGGGAAGAGTGGTGGAGAAAGAGGCAAGGGATGTAGAAAGAAGCAAGAGAGCTGTAGAAAGAAACAGAAGTGCAGAAAGAGGCAACAGGGGTGCAGAAAGAGAGACGAGGGGTGGAGAAAGAGGCAAGGGGGTGCAGAAATAAGCAAGAGAGCTGCAGAAAGAAACAAAAGAAATGCAGAAAGAAGGAACAGGTGCAGAAAGAGGCAAGGGGTGCAGAAAGAGGCAAGAGGGATGCAGAAAGGGGGAAGAGGGATGCAGAAGCAGGCAAGGGGGTGCAGAAAGAAGCAAGAGAGGTGCAGAAAGAAACAAAAGAAGTGCAGCAAGAAGGAACAGAGGTGCAGAAAGAGGCAAGAGGGGTGCAGAAAGAGGGAAGAGGGGTGCAGAAAAAGGGAAGAGGGGTGCAGAAAAAGGGAAGAGGGGTGCAGAAAGAAGCAACAGAGGTGCAGAAAAAAGCAAGAGAAGTGCATAAATGGGGAAGTGGGGAGGAGAAAGAGGCAAGAGGGATACAGAAAGAAGCAAGCAAGTTGTAGAAAGAAACAAAAGAAGTGCATGAAGAAGGAACAGAGGTGCAGAAAGAGACAAGAGGAGAGCAGAAAGAGGGAAGAGGGGTGCAGAAAGGCACAAGGGTTGCAGAAAGAAGGGACAGAGGTGCAGAAAGAAGCACGAGAAGTGCAGAAAGAAGGAACAGAGGTGCAGAAAGGCAAGAGGGGTGCAGAAAGAGGGAAGAGGGGTGCAGAAAAAGGGAAGAGGGGTGCAGAAAGAAGGTGCATAAAGAAACAAAAGAAGTGCAGAAAGAAGGAACAGAGGTGCAGAAAGAGGCAAGAGGGGTGCAGAAAGAGGGAAGAGGGGTGTGAAAGAGACAAGAGAGGTGCAGAAAGAAGCAACAGAGAAGCAGAAAGGGGGGAAAGGGGTGGAGAAAGGCAGGAGAAGTGCGGAAAGAAGCAAGAGAAGTGCGGAAAGAAGCAAGAGAAGTGCAGAAAGAAGCAACAGAGGTGCAGAAAGAGGCAAGAGGGGTGTGGAAAGAGGCAAGAGAAGTGCAGAAAGAAGCAACAGAGGTGCAGAAAGAGGCAACAGGGGTGAAGAAAGAGGGAAGAGGGGTGGAGAAAGAGGCAAGGAGGTGCAGAAAGAAGCAAGAGAGCTGCAGAAAGAAACAAGAAGTGCAGAAAGAAACAAGAAGTGCAGAAAGAAGGAACAGAGGTGCAGAAAGAGGCAAGAGGGGTGTGAAAGAGGCACGAGGGGTACAGAAAGAAGGAACATAGGTGCAGAAAGAGGCAAGAGGAGTGCAGAAAGAGGGAAGAGGGGTGCAAAAAGAGGCACGAGGGGTGCAGACAGAAGCAAGAAAGGTGCAGAAAGAAAAGAAGTGCAGAAAGAAGCAACAGAGGTGCAGTAACAGACAAGAGGGGAGCAGAAAGAGGTAAGAGGGGTGCAGAAAGAGGCACAAGGGTTGCAGAAAGAAGAGACAGAGGTGCAGAAAGAGGCAAGAGAAGTGCAGAAAGATGCAGCAGAGATGCAGAAAAGGGGAGGAGGGGTGGAGAAAGAGGCAAGAGGGGTGCAGAAAGAAGCAAGAAAGGTGCAGAAAGAAGCAAGAGTAGTGCAGAAAGATGCAACAGAGGTGCAGAAAGAGGCAAGAGGAGTGCAGAAAGAGGGAAGAGGGGTGCAGAAAGAGGCACGAGGGGTGCAGAAAGAAGTAAGAGAGGTGCAGAAAAAAAGAAAGAGAAGTGCATAAATGGGGAGGTGGGGAGGAGAAAGAGGCAAGAGGGATACAGAAAGAAGCAAGAGAGTTGCAGAAAGAAACAAAAGAAGTGCAGAAAGAAGGAACAGGTGCAGAAAGAGACAAGAGGGGAGCAGCAGAAAGAGGGAAGAGGGGTGCAGAAAGGCACAAAGGTTGCAGAAAGAAGGGACAGAGGTGCAGAAAGAAGCAAGAGAAGTGCAGAAAGAAGCAACAGGTGCAGAAAGAGGGATGAGGGGTGGAGAAAGAGGCAAGAGCAGTGCAGAAAGAAGCAACAGAGATGCAAAAAGGTGGAACAGGGGTAGAGAAAGTGGCGAGAGGGGTGCAGAAAGAAGCAAGAGAGGTGCAGAAAGAAACAAAAGAAGAGCAGAAAGAAGGAACAGGGGTGCAGAAAGAGGCAAGAGGGTGCAGAAAGAAGCATGAGTGGTGCAGAAAGAGGCAAGAGTGGTGCAGAAAGAGGCAAGAGAGGTGCAGAAAGAAGCAAGAGTAGTGCAGAAAGAAGCAACAGAGGTGCAGAAAGTTGGAACAGAGGTGTAGAAAGAGGCAACGTGGGTGAAGAAAGACGGAAGAGGGGTGGATCGAAAGAGGCAAGGAGGTGCAGAAAGAAGCAAGAGAGCTGCAGAAAGAAACAAGAAGTGCAGAACGAAGGATCGGAGGTGCAGAAAGAGGCACAAGGGGTGCAGAAAGAGGCACAAGGGGTGCAGAAAGAGGCAAAAGGGGTACTGAAAGAAACAAAAGAAGTGCAGAAAGAAGGAACAGAGGTGCAGAAAGAGGCAAGAGGGGTGCAGAAAGAAACAAAAGAAGTGCAGAACGAAGGATCGCAGGTGCAGAAAGAGGCACAAGGGGTGCAGAAAGAGGCACAAAGGGTGCAGAAAGAAACAAAAGAAGTGCAGAAAGAAGGAACAGAGGTGCACAAAGAGGCAAGCGGAGTGCAGAAATAGGGAAGAGGCGTTTTGAAAGAGGCACAAGGGGTGCAGAAAGAACCAAGAGAGGTGCTTAAAGAAGCAAGAGAAGTGCATAAAGAAGTAACAGAGATGGAGAAAGGGGGAAGTGGGGTGGAGAAAGAGACAAGAGAGGTGCAGAAAGAAACAAAAGAAGTGCAGAAAGAAGGAACAGAGGTGCAGAAAGAGGCAAGAGGGGTGCAGAAAGAAGCAAGAGGGGTGCAGAAAGAAGCAAGAGAGGTGCAGAAAGAAACAAAAGAAGTGCAGAAAGGCAAGAGGAGAGGGGTGCAGAAAGAAGCAAGAGAGGTGCAGGAAAAAACTAAAGAAGTACGGAAAGAAGCAACAGAGTTGCAGAAAAAAGCAAGAGAAGTGCAGAAAGAAGCAACAGAGCTGCAGAAAGAGGGATGAGGGGTGGAGAAAGACGCAAGAGTGGTGCAGAAAGAAGCAAGAGAGGTGCAGAAAAAAACAAAAGAAGTGCAGAAAGAAGCAACAGAGGTGCAGAAAGATGGAAGAGGGGTGCAGAAAGAGGCACAAGGGTTGCAGAAAGAAGGGACAGAGGTGCAGAAAGAAGCAAGAGAAGTACAGAAAGAAGCAACAGAGGTGCAGAAAGAGGGATGAGGGGTGGAGAAAGGCAAGAGAAGTGCAGAATGAAGCAACAGAGATGCACAAAGAGGCAAGAAGAGTGCAGAAATAGGGAAGAGGGGTTTTGAAAGAGGCACAAGGGGTGCAGAAAGAACCAAGAGCGGTACATAAAGAAGCAAGAGAAGTGCATAAAGAAGCAAGAGAAGTGCATAAAGAAGCAACAGAGATGGAGAAAGGGGGAAGTGGGGTGGAGAAAGAGACAAGAGAGGTGCAGAAAGAAACAAAAGAAGTGCAGAAAGAAGGAACAGAGGGGCAGAAAGAGGCAAGAGGGGTGCAGAAAGAGGGAAGAGGGGTGTGAAAGAGGCACGAGGGGTGCAGAAAGAAGCAAGAGAGTTGCAGAAAGAAACAAAAGAAGTGTAGAAAGAAGCAACAGAGATGCAGAAAGGGGGAGGAGGGATGGAGAAATAGGAAAGGGGTGCAGAATGAAGCAAGAGAGGTGCAGAAAGAAACAAAATAAGTGCAGAAAGAAGCAACAGAGGTGCAGAAAGAGGCAAGAGGAGTGCAGAAAGAGGGAAGAGGGGTGCAGAAAGAGGCACAAGGGGTGCAGAAAGAGGCACAAGGGGTGCAGAAAGAAGCAAGAGGTGCAGAAAGAAACAAAATAAGTGCAGAAAGTTGGAACAGAGGTGTAGAAAGAGGCAACATGGGTGAAGAAAGACAGAAGAAGGGTGGATCGAAAGAGGCAAGGGGGTGCAGAAAGAAGCAAGAGAGCTGCAGAAAGAAACAAAAGAAGTGCAGAACAAAGGATCGGAGGTGCAGAAAGAGGCAAGAGGGGTGCAGAAAGAGGCACAAGGGGTGCAGAAAGAGGCAAAAGGGGTGCAGAAAGAAACAAAAGAAGTGCAGAAAGAAGGAACAGAGGTGCAGAAAGAGGCAAGAGGGGTGCAGAAAGAAACAAAAGAAGTGCAGAAAGAAACAACAGAGGTGCACAAAGAGGCAAGAGGAGTGCAGAAATAGTGAAGAGGGGTTTTGAAAGAGGCACAAGGGGTGCAGAAAGAACCAAGAGAGGTGCTTAAAGAAGCAACAGAAGTGCATGAAGCAACCGAGATGGAGAAAGGGGGAAGTGGGGTGGAGAAAGAGACAAGAGAGGTGCAGAAAGAAACAAAAGAAGTGCAGAAAGAAGGAACAGGTGCAGAAAGAGGCAAGACGGGTGCAGAAAGAGGGAAGAGGGGTGTGAAAGAGGCACGAGGGGTGCAGAAAGAAGCAAGAGGGGTGCAGAAAGAAGCAAGAGAGGTGCAGAAAGAAGCAAGAGAAGTGATAAAACATACAAGTGAGTTGCGGAAAGAAGCAAGAAAGGCGCAGAAAAAAGGCAGAGAAGTACAGAAAGAGGCCAGACAGGTGCAGAAAGAGGCAGGAGAGGTGCAGAAAGAGGCAAGTGAAGTGCAGACAGAGGCAAGAGGGGTGCAGAAAGAGAGAAGTGAAGAAAGAGGAAGAGAAGTACTGAAAGAGAGAAGAGATGTGCAGAAAGAGGAAAGGGGTACAGAAAGAGGCAAGAGAGAAGCAACAGAGGTGCAGAAAGAAGGAACAGAGGTTCAGAAAGGCAAGAGGAGTGCAAAAAGAGGGAAAGGGGGTGCAGAAAGAAGCAAGAGAAGTGCAGAAAAAAGCAAGAGAAGTGCAGAAAGAAGCAACAGAGGTGCAGAAAGAGGGATGAGGGGTGGAGAAAGAGGCAAGAGTGGTGCAGAAAGAAGCAACAGAGGTGCAGAAAGAGGGAAGAGGGGTGCAGAAAGAGGCACAAGGGTTGCAGAAAGAAGAAACAGAGGTGCAGAAAGAAGCAAGAGAAGTGCAGAAAGAAGCAACAGAGGTGCAGAAAGAGGGATTAGGGGTGGAGAAAGGCAAGAGAAGTGCAGAATGAAGCAACAGAGATGCACAAAGAGGCAAGAGGAGTGCAGAAATAGGGAAGAGGGGTTTTGAAAGAGGCACAAGGGGTGCAGCAAGAACCAAGAGCGGTACATAAAGAAGCAAGAGAAGTGCATAAAGAAGCAACAGAGATGGAGAAAGGGGGAAGTGGGGTGGAGAAAGAGACAAGAGAGGTGCAGAAAGAAACAAAAGAAGTGCAGAAAAAAGGAACAGAGGTGCAGAAAGAGGCAAGAAGGGTGCAGAAAGAGGGAAAAGGGGTGTGAAAGAGGCACGAGGGGTGCAGAAAGAAGCAAGAGGGGTGCAGAAAGAAGCAAGAGAGTTGCAGAAAGGGGGAGGAGGGATGGAGAAAGAGGAAAGAGGGGTGCAGAATGAAGCAAGAGAGGTGCAGAAAGAAACAAAATAAGTGCAGAAAGAAGCAACAGAGGTGCAGAAAGAGGCAAGAGGAGTGCAGAAAGAGGGAAGAGGGGTGCAGAAAGAGGCACGAGGGGTGCAGAAAGAAGATGGCCAGTCGTTTTGATGGACACATTTCGGTGTGGGGGTAAAAGACGCCTGAATATCGGTTACATTTTTAAAGAGGAAAGTAGGTAATTCCTCACACTGGGCTTGAGAGCAGAACAGCCGGGGTATATTTGTAGGGTCTGCATGTGTTTGCACCACTTGGAAAAGAGTTTTTGGACAGTTTTGGGCTGCACTAACTTAGTCCAAAGAAAAGAAGCTTTAGCTGCTCTGCAAATTTTATGGTACTGTTTTAAAGCCAGCTTATATCGGCTTTTTCCAATTTGCAGTAAGATTTACGCCAGATTCGTTCCTGCACTTTGCAACACTTCTTGTTTTTGCGCAAAGTGTCACTGAACCAGGGAGCTGGAGGAAGAGTTCTATGATGTTTTTACCATAACAGGGATCAGGCAGTCAAGTGCATCTCTGTTCCACTCGTCAATGGTTAGTGCATCAAAATTTACAGAATTATCGAATTTCGGGCAGTTATCCTTCAACTTCGAATTCAAAGCGGTTGCATTAACCTTCGACCAACTCCTGCCAACAAAACCGTTTTGGATGTCTGGCACAGAAAGGGAAAAAGGGACTGCAAAATGATCTAACCAAGGTAAGGGAACTGCCGGGGCAGCTCTCAAAGTTTTTAAATTTTACAATATAGGATCCAGTAGGTGGCCAGCCTTATGCATAGGATCCTTATTAACAAGCTGCATCTCACGGGCCATGCAGTCCTCGATCAAACTAGAGGCAATTTTACATGTCCTATCTTCAAAATGAATATTGAGATCCCCAAGAATTGTAAAATTGGCATATTTTATAATAAATGGGGACAGGGCCTCAGTTATCCTGGAAGTCCAGTTACCAGCCGGGCCAGGAGGATAATAGATCAGGGCTCCCGACAAAGAGAATTTTTTTGTGAGAGCAAGGGAGAACAATGCAGCATTGCATTCTAAAATCATAAGCCTTTCCTTTGTACATACACACAGAGTTATAAAAACAATTGCAAGGCCTCCCCCTCTTTTCTCCGAGCGATCAGCTCTAAGAATTCCATAGCCTTAAGGTAATGCGGAAATGATGTCTGTTACTGAGGCCTCATTAAACCAAGTTTCTGTTAGGAAGACGGCGTCTGAGGCCTGATCATTAAAAAAGTTAAAAATATAAAACTGATGTTTGCCGAATGAGCAGCAGTTGATGCAAAAAAATATAAAAATGCATGGCCTTAGATGAATGCAGAGAATTGCTTGAAGGGGGCGGGTGGGAATCTTTAGATTGAGACATTAGACAAAAGTCTTGAAGTGCAAAGTTGCAATGTGGGCACTTAGTCTCCGCCTTAATAGGGTCCAATTGGAAGAGGCAGAACCCTAGTTTAGGAGGACATAGAGCTTGAAGCTGTACAGAGGTATAAGATATCATACCTGGGTTGCCTTGACCAGCATTCCTGGCCCCTGGACCCGTTTGGGCACGGATGGGCGCAGACAGGCTTGAATTAGGCACACCCGCTGTGCATCCGAGCCACAGCCGCAAATAAATCACCAGCCAGGCGGGAAAGATGAGGAAGAGCAAAACACTAGAGCGCTAATCGCTCGTAAAAGGTGTCTGCCCAAATGAACTTCAATTCCTCCCCCCCAACACTGTAATTCCTTTTCCCCAAATCAAATCCTCAACACAGTACACAGATTCCCAGTACTAAAAACTACTAAATGGTAAAAATCAGGTAGGTTCAAATTTTTTTTTAAAAGAGTTAACGTGTTCCACGTACCATTCGAGTGGCAAGCGTGTCCGAGCCACGGCCGCAAATAAATCAGCAAGCCAGTCGGGAAAGATGAGGAAGATAAAACCTGCCCAAATGAACTTCAGTTTCCCCCAACACTGTAATTCCCTTTCCCTAAATCAAATCCCCAGCACGGTACACAGATTTCCAGTACTAAAAACTACTAAGTGCTAAAAATCAGGTAGGTTCAATTAAAAAAAAAAAATTGTATGAGTGTTCCTCGTACCATTAGAGTACTGGTATCGTTGTCATGGTGATCTCAAGTGTATGTTGCGAAATTTAGGAACACCAACTTGGTTTCTAACCCTCCATTGTGCAGACTATCCATGAGATGATTCACAAGACTTTTTGAGAGAAACAAACGGTAACATTAAAAACATCAAATTCAAGACACCAGGAGAACTTAAAGATAGAGTTGTGTATTTGCTAATTTTGTGCAGTGTAACATCTGCTGCAAGCATTTATCAAGAGAGACTGGTAAAAAGTATTCTTATGGCACAAGTTTCATGTGAAAGCTTGTTAAAACCATTCACGAAAGGACATACAATCACTTGATGCAGGAGAAGGCAATTGGAGGAGAACCACACTCACCGTCTGTAGTAGTCCTGAGGGAGCCTTCAAATCTTCAACAAATAGTACCAGCTTACTGCAATACATTATCTGAGACAGTAACATTATACAGTTTAAACCAAACAATAAACAAATAAACATAACATAACTTATTTAACTATTTACAAATACACGTTTGTGCACAAGTAGCTCAGATAGATGCAGGTATGTATTTAGACCAGCAAGGACAATCTGACCCTGTACTGGATGGGAATGAAGAGATGCCACCTGAAAAAAAGGAGTAATGTTTGGAAACCATTTAGTATTCCTTCATGTGAGAAAAAGGTTAGTGCCAAGTTTATCCAGTGTAATGTCTGCAACAAGCAATTATCGAGGCACACTTTGAAGAAATATTCCATTGAGACAAGTTCCATGTGGAAGTAGATCAAAACTATGCATAAATAATATACCATTGCGTGATGCAGGAGAAGGCAGGTGCAGCAGGACAACAAACATTATCTTTAGTAGCCTTAGGAGAATGATTGTAACTGGCTTTCACAACTGTGCCAACTGTCTGGAACAATTTATCGGCGATGGTCACTCACTGTGGCAAATGCCAGATGCCAATGGCTGTAAAGATTTTGTTTGTGGCTGCATACCTTGATACAGTGGCGAATCACCGTTTATTATATTTTTGCTCCCTGTTGAACCTTCATGTTTTTCACAATCTGAAGCCAGTTCCTTCTTCCCAACTGTGTTTGGGGAAAAAGGAAAAAAGTATAAAACTGTTAGAAAAATCTTCTTAAAAAACAACAGTACTTTTTACAACCATTTCATCTGGTCGAAGAAAGAGCTAACTATGTTTTATGTTCAATTCTCTGTTTAAGTGTTTATGAGTTTTTGTATGTGTAAATGTCACATACCCCACGTAAGTAAAATAAAATAGTACACATGAGTACTCTATTATTCTCAAAAGGGAATAAACCTATAAAGTGTTAAAGAACATATGACCAATTTTTTTTTCTGCAAATCCACGAATCCATTGCGGCACTCAGCACGGCCCCCGTGTATCTTCAGGGTAGATCCACGGATCCACGCGGAAGCCTGTAGAAGCATCTACTATTAATAGTTTGCATTTATGTTTTATTTTGTAAAAACGACTCAATTAAAAGCCAAACATTGCCTAATTACCAATGTTTCCACGCCTCTCTTTTTGAGTTTCACAGTGCAGTCGTTTTTGTTCCCTTCCCCCATATTCTTTTAGCTCTGCCTCCATGGTGATCATGTTAGCAGCACTCTATACCTATCACTAGGTCAAAAGTACATATTACTTTCTGTAAGCAGCATACTAGCTTCAAATTAAACTGTAGTAGGTGTGGTTGATGGGTTGCAATTTCAAGCATATCCCTAGCAACTTATTTTTTTCTTTCAAAAGCAATCACAGAAGTAGTTACTTTTTTCTCCAAATCACTACCTAATTTTAGTTCCATGCACATCTCCACCATCCAATTAAATATGTTCTTTTATATTTTACTTGCTGTCCTCCCATTTTAGCTCCCTTTCATCCTGAAAACTGCCTCATTCCACTGCAGCCTTCACCTCTGTGCTGCTCCTCCTTCCCTCCAAAATGGTCATAGTGTGGATTGTCATAGTTTAGTGTTTTGAGCATCGTGGATCCCAAACCAAAAGCAACCATTCAACACATAATAGCAATGGGTTTTTCTCAACCAAACCATTTATGTAAAACACCAATACATTTAATACAGTAGGCGTATAACTTGATACATGGGTATGTAAGAGAGTGTGGGAGTGCCTGTATAGGCCTGTGAGTAGGCGTGTCAGTGGTTTTGATGTTGTGTGAGTAGGTGTATAAGAAACTGTATGGGTCTCTAACTGGGTGTGTGAGTGGCAGTATGGGTTGATGAGTGTATTTTTGAGTGTGTGACAGGGTGAGTGAGAAGGTGTGGGTATGTGAGTAGGCATATCACAGACTAGATAGGTCTGTGTGTGAGTGTGTGACTGGGTGTGTCAAGGGCTGTGTGAGTCATAATATGGGTATGTGAGTGGTTGTACGGGTGTGAGTGGCTGTCACTAGTTGTATGCATGTGTGAGTGTGTGAGTAGCTCTGTGGGTATATGAGTAGGGGTGTGACTGATTGTGTAGGTGTGGTAGTAGGTGTGTGAGTAACTGGATGTGTGAGTAGCTCTGGGAGTGTGTGTGTGCTTCTCAGTGTGTCAGTGGCTATGTGAGTACCTGTATGGGTGGGTGAGTAGTTGTATAGGTATGTGAGTTGGTGTGTAAGGGTGTGTGTGTCTGTGTGAATCTGTGAGTGGGTATGTATGTGGGTCTGTGAGTAGGTGTGTGAGTATCTGAGTGCATTCGTGAGTGGGTGTGTGGGTCTTGAATAGGTGTGTGTGGGTCTGTGAGTGGGGTTATGAGTGAATGTGTGGGTCTATGAGTGGGAGTGGGTTTGTGAGTGTGTGTGAGTGTCTCTAAGTGGGTGCAAGAGTGCATGTGTGGGTCTGAGAGTGGGTGTGAAAGTGCCTCTGTGGGAGAACCTGCATAGGTCTGTGAGTGCATGCGTGGGTCTGTGAGTGAGTGTGTGAGTACCTGCTTAGCTCCCTGAATGGGTGTGTGAGTACCTGCATGGGTCTGGAAGTGGGTGTGTAAGTGCCTGTGTGGGTCTCTGAATGGATGTGTGAGTGGCCGTGTGGGTCTGTGAGTGGGTGTAATAGTGCCTGTGTGGGTTTGTGAGTGGGTATGAAAGTGCCTCTGTGGGACTCCTCTGAGTGGTTCTGTGAGTACCTGCATAGGTCTGTGAGTGCGTGCATGGGTCTGTGAGTGGGTGTGTGAGTGCATTTGTGGGTCTGTGAGTGGGTGTGTGAGTGCCTGCATGGGTGTGTCAGCAGATGTGTCAGTGGCTGTGTGGATCTGTGAGTGGATCTGTGAGTACCTGTGTGGGTCTGTGAGTGGCTGTGGGGGGTCTTTAAGTTGGTGTGTAACTGCCTGTGTGGGTCTGTAAATGGGTGCGAGTGCCTGTGTGGGTGTCTGAGTGGGTCTGAAAGTGTTTCCCCCCCCCAAAGTGCACCAAGACTCGCAAATCCATTGCGGATTTTCACGAGGACCCCCGCTGAGCCTTGCGGGGGATCCGCGGATTCCCATAGTGAATAAAAAAATGATATAACACAACATAGGTCCCTCGGACACTCCTCCAACACACCCATGGAGTCAGGGTACCTCTACCCTGACCCCTTTAATCATTTTGTAGATACATTTTAAGTCCCCGGGACCGTTCCCCGATACTTAAAATGGCAGCTGCAACCTCCTGGTCAGGCTGTGGTAAGCCAATCACGGCGTTGCTGATGGTGTGTGACTTCGTAGATCGACTACAGGGGATCTGCGGAGGGCCTGTGTCTCTAGCTATGCAATTTTGTTTTTCCTTTATTAACTACGCAAATACTGAACAGATATACACCCAATCACAAAAAGGGCTCTTTCTGGAACAAGAGCTACCTGTCTGCCAAATTTGGTGTAATTCCGTCAAGAAGTTCGGGCTGTAGTCGTGTTCAAAATCCCTATGGGAAACTGTATGGGAAATGCAAATTTTTTGACCCCCACCCTTTTTCCCAGTCCCCACTTGACGGATCACCCCGAAACGTTTCATGCAGAACTAGACAAAACAGGCCACTTTTTTGGGGAAAGTTTTTTGGGGGGAAATCTTGTGAAGATTCGTCAAACAGCGCCAAAGTTATAAGCAAACCAAAAACTATTTTCCTATGAAAACTAGGTCCTAACTATAACTACCTACTGGCAACCGCCAGTAGGTGATATATCTTATAGTAGGTAGTTATAGTTAGGATCTAGTTTCCATAGGAAGAGCATTTTTGTTTTGCTCATATCTGGCGCCATTTGACAAATGTTCACGAAATATTCAAAACAAATATAGTACTCACTTCAGCAGCTTTCTTGAAAGTTTCAGGGTGATCCATCAAGCGGGGGTCGAGAAGGAGGGGGGTCCCAAAATGCATTTTCCCCATGTTAATTCCCACAGAAAAATTGAACAGCAATAACGCTAAAACGACTAAACGGATTTTCACCAAATTTGGTAGAAAGCTAGCTCTTGGTCCAGAAAGAGGCCTTTTTGTGATTTGGGGTAAATCCATTCAGTAGTTTTAGAGATATTACCCGAAATCCAAATTTGTATATCTAGGGGTGCGGATCCGACAGTCCCCGTGCTGAAATCTGATTGGCTGCCAACACTTAAACTGAGAAGTGTTACCGGCCATCTTGGGACTCTGCTTCAGCAGAGTCCCACATAAAAAAATTTAAAAATAAAGAAAAGGGGCAGGGTAGGAATTCCCTAACCCCCTAAGTGTGGTGGAGGGGTTCCACAGGGGCCCCGCTGGGAGTTTTAAAAAAATTGATTTTGCTGTGAAATCGCAGGTGGATCCGCGAATTCGCTGCAAAACTAAAAAAAAAAACAAGTGTGGTCTCCCGCGCTTATTTATACTAAAGCCCCCGGGTGTGCCAGGACCCATGGGCATGCAGAGTTTACTAAATATATTGGAGGGGCTCACACATAGCCCCCCTCCAAGGGCATCTTTATGCCAAAGAGACCACCACCACTCTGGGCCTACATATACATATGGGGGGTTGCGTGTACCCTTCCTGGACCCCAGGGACCACCACCTCCCCAGGCATTTTTTAAAAAGAAGGGGGGGCTGCACGGACCCCCCCTCCTAGGGCTTTCAGAAGCCCCAGGGACCACCACCACCCTGGGGCTAAAAAAAACAATATGGAGAGGGAATCCCGGGACCACCACCTCCCTGGGGCCAGCCCATGCAGAAGAAAGGAGGGGGGCCATGCAGTCCCACTTCTGGAACCATATATGGCCCTGGGGACTGCCACCCCCCAGGACTGGCTCCGAGGAAAAGCAAACACTAAACCGCTCCTGCTTGCTGGAAGTGGAGTTTTCATCTCTTTCCTTTCCCGCAGGCATGCAGGCAAGGAAAGAGATGGCTGAAATTGGCATGGAAAAGTGGCCCGCATGCCCACCCTCCCCATTAAATTATGGCCAGGCCCCGGGGATGGGGTCCCCGGGCTGAAATCAGCCCAGGGAGGTGGGGCCACACGGCTCTCCTCCCCATTAAATTATGTCCAAGCTGCAGTGGATGGAGTCCCCGGGGCCGAAATTGGCTGGGGGAGGTCGGTCGCGCAGCCCCCCCAATTAAGTTGTTACCAGCCCCGGGGCCGTTCTGGTTCTGATGATCATTTCAGAAAAATTAATCCTCAACAGTAAACACTTACACATATAAACATAGCAAGTGCCCCCGTTGAAGCTCTACTTCTGTAAAGTACATATGATCCTAACTCCTGGGCTTGGCAAAGTCAAAGCAAGTGTGTTTTCTCTGCAATTCTATATTGAAAAATGATCTGAAATCCTTTGTGGAGGTGACTGCATTGTTGATCTATTGGAGTGCAATCTGTATGTGACAGTGACAAGTGGGTTCTTTCTTGTCCTCTCCTGGTGAGAGCAGAGTCCATGGTTCTCCCTTTAAATTTCTAGGAGTATGCAAAGGCGGAAATCACTTTGATGATTCCTTGTTTGGCCCCGCCCACCTTAGTAGTATCCAATGGTCTTCCTGCCTTTTGCCAGGATGATGAACAGCTTAAGAAGCGTCCCCGCGTTTTTCCTGACGGTTTTGGTGAAGAGTTCTTGATGACAAGGAACATGAGGACATCGCCACCAACCAAAGAAGCACTTACCCATATAATTTTAGAGGAAGGACCCTTGTTCGGTGGAGATTTACCTCTTTGTAGTCTCGTCATCTTCTCTATAGGAGGATTGATGTTATCACATATTTCTGGATAAAGAGGCATCAGGAACAATGACATTGCCAAAACACACATAAGGTCACTGGTGCCATTTCCTCGTGCTTCATTATGCAGCTGTAGTGTGGAATACATACTGAACATTTACCCAAGGAGGTAACACTTAGTAATTAACCAGTAGAAACAACTCCACTTGGGTATATATTTTTAGTGCAAAACTGTGGACTCTTGTTGGATAAAAGGGCAGCTGCGGTTCCTTTGTGGCCGAGTCACTCGCACAGCTACTGACACACCGACACAGGCACGCACTCACACACTGCCAGACACACTGAGACACTCATACACCCACTCATCCATGAACTCAAAGAGACTGACGCTCCCCCTGACAGATTCACTCAGACACTCATGCACCCACTCACAGACCCATACATCCACTCACACAGCCACTCACAGACCCACACTCCCACTCAGAGACTAACACTTTCACTCACAGACCCACTCAGACACTAACATAACATGTGTCTTGTAACATGTGTATTTGTAGAGTGCACGTTCACCCAAGGGTATCTTGGCGCTGAATAACAGATGTTTATTGTTACTCAACTCAATGGTACTCATTTTATCAACCTTAGAAGGATGAAAGGCTGAGTGGACCCACTGGGATTTGAACCTGTGACCATGAGGTCAAACACAGACTCCTACAGTTGAGGCATTATTCCACTGAGCCACCAGACCCGGCATAATGCACCCATGCACTAACTCACAGATTGACTCACATAATCATGGACACTCACAAACCCTCTGAGACACTCTCACACCTACTCATAGACCCACTGAGACACTCTCTCAGATACTCATGCACCCACTCACACACCCACTCACACACCCCCTCAGACACTCATGCACCCACTCACACACCCAGTGAGACACTTATGCAGCCACTCCCAGACCCATACAGACACTCACACACCCATTGAGACACTCACGCACTCCTTCACACACCCATTGGGACACTCATGCACTCAATCACACACTCACTCTCAAAGGTTACAGTTAGGAAATAAAATTTTTAAAAACCTTAGAAATTCACTGAAAAGGCCAAAGGTTACAGGGACGTTATAGTTAGGAAACAACATTAAAAAAAGTTTAGAAATTAACTGAAAAAAACCAAAGGTTATAGGGACGTTATAGTTAGGCTCACATTTTGCTCACACAAAACCGTAGAAATTCTACAGTTATAGTTACCTGAGCTAACTATAATTTATGCCCCCACAATGCACTGCTTATGACCTCACATACTACATCACTCATAACATGGTCAGTGACATGACTGATGACATCTCAAATGACATTACTGATGACATCATTCACAGAACCACTCACACACCTACTCGCACACCCATTCAACCTTGTATACACCCACTCACACACCCACACAACCACTCACATACCCATTCACAGACCCATACAAATGCTCACACACCCTCTCACTCATTCATACAGCTACTCACACAACCACTCACTTACCCATACAGCTACTCATGCAACCAGTCACTCACCCATACAGCCACTCACACAGCCACACACTCACCCATACAGCTGTTCACACACCCAATTATTCAACCATACAGCCACTCACACAGCCATTCACTCACCCACGCCACCACTTACATACCCATTCACACATCCATATTACCACTTGCACACTTGCTCACTCACCCATACAGACACTCATTTTCAAAACAGCCACTAACACACCAACTCTTATCCACACAACCACTCAAACAGCCACTCACTACCCATACAGCCACTCATACACCCACTCAGCCACCAGTACATATACTCACACAATCACTCATCCATCCCTAGAGCCATTCACACAGCCACTGAGTCACTGATACACACACTCACACACACACTCACCCACCCATGCAGCCACTCACACAGCCACCTACTCACCCATACATCCTCTTACACATACCTGTTCACCTTTATAGCCACTCGCACACCCATACAGCCACTCAGACAGACAGCCACTCACACACAGATTCAGGCACTCACACACCCACTTAGATGACATATGTTAGAAATAGTATCACTCAGTAATTTAACTTATGCAGTAGCTTAGTATCTATCTTTAAGTCTCAGAAACGTTTTTTAAACTCTTACACTCAGTGGATGATGTCATCAGTGATGTCATTTGAGAAGTCATCAGTGATGTCACTGACATGTCATGAGTGATGTGATATGTGGGGTCATAAGCAGTGCATTACGGGTGCATAAGCTATAGTTAGCTCACTTAACTATGCCTGCTGAATTTCTATGGTTGTGTACGAGTGAAATCTAAACCTAACTATTAAGTCCCTCTAACCTTTGTTTTTTCAGTGAATATATATATATATATATATATATATATATTAGCCCGGCGCTAAGTATCCCAGTTACTGGTCCCCACCAGTATTTTTTTCAATCATATAAAAACAACAAAGTACCGGGATATCCACAGAAGCAACAATTCACAATACTTCTTGATTGGTTTCATAAGTTGTTTTTATTCTTTCTTCAAGTTCATTGTTCATGTCAATACATAAGCAGTCAGACAAAAGCCAACACGTGTTTCACGCTCCACTGCGCTTCTTCAGGGCTTTAAGATCTGAAGGAGACTGATTGGTGACCTTCAGCCTGTCGACGACCCGTATCAAAGGGGAACTGGAATTTTTCATGTCAGAAGGATTTAACCTTAACAGATTTATGGGATGAATTACTACATGTCTAAAAGGAACTAAGGAGAGAATAATAACGAATTAAGCTATTTATTCAAAAATTGGAGCATGGGAGTGAATGAATAATAAATTCCAAGAACAGAACTTAAAGCCCTGAAGAAGCGCAGTGGAGCGCGAAACACGTGTTGGCTTTTGTCTGACTGCTTATGTATTGACATGAAAAATGAACTTGAAGAAAGAATAAAAACAACTTATGAAACCAATCAAGAAGAAGTATTGTGAATTGTTGCTTCTGTGGATATCTCAGTACTTTGATGTGTATATATATATATTACAAATGCATGGTTCATTTTATAGCAATGTCAAACCAACATACCAAGTAGACATTAATGAGGCGCAAATAAGTAAACATTGGATTGTAAAATAAAAGGAAGTTTGGCAAAATCAAGTAATCACATGTTGAGCAAGGGGAAAAGGATTTAGGCCTGTAATGCACCATAGTCTAAAACTTGTTTCCAATTTTCTTATTAAACCCCAGTTGTGACATCACCGGTTCTAGGAAAATGATGTTCCTGCTCACCTTAAATAAGTTATTGCAGTTGAGTTGCAACGTCGCAGTGCCTGATGCCTGAGCCAGCAGTCTGTTTGAAAGAAAGGTGATATGGAAGGAGTAAGAGGCCAAGGTTTTAAGCTTTTTAGGGCAAGGGGAATGTTGTGACCATATTTTGCAAGGAACATACCCTGTGCCCATTGTCAAAAGAATTCTGCAAAGCACTTCGGAGTTCCATGATCTTATAAAGCAATTCACCCTTTGCCTTTGTTCTCAACATGATCATGGAACTCGTTGGCGACTTGAAATATTCTTATACTCTTCGGTGGAGGGTACTTTCACCCATGTATAATAACTTCGTAGATAACACTTGCTGATGATGTCATGGGGCTCCTTTGTGATCTCAACTCCACTGAGTTAGTCATTTTACGAACCTCTGGAGGATAAAAATACTGGGTTAGGATTGAAATTCAATCCTGTGACCTCATTCACACAAATTTGTGCAGCAGGTTCACTAGACTACCATATTAGTATCTAGTGAAATTGTTGTAACGATGTGATTAATTCATACATTTTTAATTTCTGTTCTGTAAGAATTAAGTTGAAAAAAAGAATCGCTTCTCCACATCACCCAGCTTTATAGTTTTTACTGGACACTTTTACTGGCAAGTATGTAACATGATTGAGACTCTGCTCTTTCAGATTTTCCCGGGCACAACAGGGCTGCAATCACTGAAGGGGTGGAGCCTCATACGTATCTCACAGGGATTGGTCCTTTCTCAAGATAAATTAACAGCCAGGCACTGGATCAGTGCAACAACAGTGTGATGAGTTACATGTAGAGCTGACCTTAGGTACGATGGCACATGGGCCGAAATCAAATGTGTGCTCTTCCTTATCTCCCTCCGCTCTGTGTCTCCAGTGTTTTATACTAACCTCTTCTTAGAAATGTGCATAAGATGAGCTATTATTACGCGTGTTAATAGTGCTACTGCTGTGCTACACCTTTCCCGCAAGATTGAGAGAATCTTGGTCTGCTCCCTGACCCACTATGTCTGCATGAGAAAACTAAGCATGCAAGGAAGATACACCTCTCCCCTTGCCGTTTAACAGTGGATTGGGGGGAGGTGCTTAAGGGGCAATGCAGTTGGTGGGTGAAAGTTATGAAAAGCCTGCTACAAACCTAAACCGCCTCCTCCCTTCTGGTTGTGATGTTAATGGGAGGTAGGGGTGGAGTGCCTCTGTGTTCATTGGTCAGGTCGCCTCCCCCCTCAGCTGAATCACCTATTAAGATGCTAAATGAGAGGTGAGACACCAAGAATGTCGGGATGGTAGAGGGTGCAAAGATGAAGTAAGAGAAGTGGAATAGGCAAACAGATGGAGGTTAAGAGGAATGATAAT
This sequence comes from Calotriton arnoldi, assembly GCA_963921515.1. NCBI lineage: Eukaryota > Metazoa > Chordata > Amphibia > Caudata > Salamandridae > Calotriton > Calotriton arnoldi. The sequence goes on from CAWUFW010004157.1 coordinate 565,770, forward strand.
TTGTGCAACGCCTGGAGAGAAAGAACAGGCGCCGTCGGCCTATAATAAAAATAAATGAATTAAAACAGTTTTCGGGGCAAGCCCAGCGCTCCCTTCTGAAACTAAGCGCCCTGGGCCTAGCCTATCTCGCCCATGCATAAAGCCGGCCCTGTCTGCATGCTTCATGTGCGAAGTGTGCTAAGCCCTATACTGTCTGGGTGAAGTGTATGCGAAGCAGGAGAAATAAACTTTATAAGGCTTGAGTTCAGTGGTTGGGTTGAAGTGAATAAATAGAAGTATGGGAACCATGACGGTTAATGTGATCACTACAAATCTCTTTTAGGGTAATCAGGCAGCCGCAGAACTGAATCCTGGTTGACACAGTTGGGAATGCTCACATTTGTATTTGTATTGCTACAATGTCCAAGTTGCGACTGAAAACACTGCCAATACTCAAGTTATTGTTGTAAAATTGAATTACAGACAATATAGGATTGGCTGCTGCAAAATATGCTCAGAGATTTTGTGCTTTCAAACTATATATGCAGCTTTAGTAATACTAGTAGGCAAAGATATAAGTATGTATATCAGACCCCACCCTATGTTACTAGTAGCTCACCCCAGGTCTAACTGCCAAGTGACGTAAAGTCTCTAAGGTCCGACTCCATCTTATGTAGGCCCTGACTCCATCTTAGTTCATGGAGACTGCTGTCTTCCTTAACTAAGACAATGGAATTGTCCATATTCCTTTATTCATGCAGAATTATTGTCTTGTTTGCCTTTTAATGCAGGTGTCGCCAGCCCTTATCTTTCTACGAATTGTGATATCATCAAGTTCTTCGATTAATGACATGAATACAACATCTAATCTGACATTAGTCTGGGTCAAATGTCTCCTCCTCACCATGTCAAGGTTAAATAAGAGCACATACAGACATACAACCAAAATAATGCAGTCTGAATTGGCGTCCATTTAGCCTTTTATGTTCATAAGGAAACGTTTGGGATGCAAACCTTGATGCACATAATCTGTCAGACATTGCTAAAATGATGTTAGAAATTCCAATTTCTGAAAAGATTCAGTATATAAGGACTGCCACTTGACCACTTGTCAGGAGATGTCCTTCGCCCAGCTTATCACCACAGATTCTGCCAGAGACGGCCTCACCTGCTGCCAGTGCACTTCACACTTTGCATATCCCACATCTCGCCTGAAGATGATAAACTCATGTCCCTGAGGAAGACCGACTGACTACTACCGCAGTGGGTGTTTGTCCTTTGCGGGGAACACTGTCTTCATGCCTCCGCTGATAAAGGCGGCCTTTGTTCTGAACACGGTATACAGTATGTCTCTTCTCCCTAAGAAACTCTAGACTGCAAGTTGCTCTGCCTTTCATGCTGTCATAGTATAGTACATAGAAGTAGGCATTATGGTGTTAGGTTCCAGATAACATTTTAAATGACATTTTAGCAATGCTAGAAATGTTTATTTTGTTCTTGTTATTTATAACGTGTCTTCTTGCTGTTTTTATAATATTCTGTGTAGTTGTTTCAGATGTACTGAGAAACAGATTGTTCGTGTAGTAATAAATACTTTTAATGTAAAAGTGTTCATTCTTCTTAGTGCACTGTGTTTGATACTGTGAATAATGAAATAAGGTTTATTGCTGTTTTGTGGTGCCCCTGATCCCTTCATGGGATTGTTGGTAACCCAAAATCAATATTTCTATATCAATTACACATTGAATAGTATCTTGTGGGGCTATAATAACTTGTGCTTCACATTCATGGCAGGTGCATTGCACAAAGTTCACCTGTTTCACCAGTGTGTGGGAAAACACACCTTGTAGAGTTACGTCAAAGTCGTAACTTACTCAAAAGTTGGCCTACAACGTGGGACTTGTATCTTACGGTTATGCCTTCGGTAGTTTACACTTATCACACACGTCTGAACCATTAATATGTCATTACAGAGACATCCATAGTAATCATGGTTAACTCCTATTGAGAATAAGCGAGCACCTATTTCCGTAGGTTTGTCAAGCTTGACTCATAAAACATTATACCCCATTCTGTGGGTGTTTTAATTCTTTGATTCCAATTTCAAATTAAGTCCATTCATCATGGCAGTACCTGTTGTAATAGGGGCCAGTTGCAGGGAAGCAGTTACTCAACACCTCAAAGCTCAAGGTGTCTCGGATGAGCAGGGGAGTAGGTACTTTCGTAATGGTTACACATCCAATGTATGCCTTGGAGTCTTTTTACTCCTGGGTGAAGTTCGAGCCTATTGACCCTGCTTCAGGGCAGTTTTATGAATATACAGTCATAGGTCCACCTGCGCATTATAGGGCTAACCAAGATTTGGAAATCCCTGTAACTTATCAAGCACACGAACATTGGTTTAGTGGTCAATTGCCACACATGCACAGATGTGTTCATTTGGGGCATCTGAGCAATGACAGGGCTACATGTCCAGTACTGATTACACTCCTGTTCCTCTCCCTAAAACTCTATTGTGTGCAGAGATAGTTGGTGTATCAAATTATACAGTCACCTAATACAGGCGACTTATGCAGTTTGTGCAACGTACTTTGAGCTCCAGAACTGCTGTTGCGGCAGGAGCTGCCGCTCCCACACAGATACAAACCATTAGTCCACAGACTATTAACGTTATCATGGAAAAAGCTATCGTGAAGCGTAATGAAATGGCTTTTTGGATTGCCCGCAAGACCAACCAGTTAGAAGCAGTGTATCCGTACACTACCCCCAAGACAAACACAGAATACTGATTGTGTGTCTTCCTCTTGGGGTGGTGCCTTCGGTAGAGAACTGTAACTCCTGGGGGAGCATCTTTGCATGCATTTATACCAGTACACATGGTACGCCTTCATTGGCAGTCCTCCCTGACGTACTTAGACAGCACAAAATGAGCATGCAGCTGTATTTAGGAAGGGAGTTAATGGGAAACTACTTGTTGAAAATGGCCCTTTTTGCAGGATGACCCCAAACCTTTTGCCTTCGTCCTCCTCTATTTTCTGACCTCTTATTGTTGGCTTTAGGACTTTGTGCACTTTTTCACTGCTACCCAAGGCTAAAGTACTTGTGCTCTCTCCTTATAATGTGATAACATTGACTTATCCAGAATTGACATATTTAATTTACTATAAGTCCCCAGTAAAGGGGGGCGGCTCAGGCACGGGGGGATTGGTTGAGAGGAACATGGCGGCAGGCTGAAGCCGGTCGCGGGAGCTCCCGGCGCAGCGAGGCAGAAATCAACGTCGGCATGATATAGCCCACAGTGACGCTCACTGAAGAGAAATGTGAGGTATATAAGACGCTGTAAGCTTTCTTGTAATACATTTCTCGATTTTAAATACCTTTATCTTTCCGTTTTCTTTTTTCCACGTTTGCCGCTGTGCCGCTGTATACGCCCTTCGCCATTATCACACTACCGCATGGGGCAGGAAGCAGCTGACTACACTGGATTCGGGGGGCGCCGGACCGAGTTGTGGAGGAGGATACGGGCTGCTGTAACTCTGATCGGCTTCCGGGTCGGGGGGGGCAGAGACAGAACAGTACGCTGGCGAGCTGTGGGGCCCCGAGAAGACTCCACAGCACAAGACTCTTTTTCCGGCCCCCTGGTGGATAGGGTAAGACGAGCTTTTAGCAGGAGAGAGGTTCGGCAGATGGAAAAAGAGTTGCTTCCTTCTTGTCCTGGGTTGCCTCATTGTTTCCCTGAGTCAGTTACAGAAAATAAGGGAAAGAAACAGGAGGGGGATAGTGAGTCTGCGTCGGTAGAGGAGCAGCTGAGGTCGGGGGTCCCGGCTGGGCTGCATAAAGCCATTAGTATTGTACCTGCTAAAGGGGTGTTGGTCCCCCCCCCCAAGAAATAGGTATCAGCTGCGCTCTCAGTTTGAGGCAAAAAATAGGGGGAAATCGGTTGTGGAGGGGAAAATAGTTGGAGAAGTACTCCCAGTTACCCCTAAGAAAAAGGCGATAAAATCTGGGGGGAGCAAAAAGCGAAGGGAAGCAAAGGCAGCGCGCTTACCAGTTAAGACAACTCCTTCATTAAAATCTTACTTTAAAATAATGGAGCAGGTGGCGACCTCCAAAGGGGGGCAGCAAGGACTACAGCAGACCCCTCCCCCGCTTCAGTTGGAAAATCGGTATACACCACTAATGGTGGATGATGGGGTAGAGAAAGAGGCATGTCGGGTTGGGGCAGAAGAGACACTTAATGAAGGAAGCCCCCCTCCCGTTACAGGGTCACTCCCCAATACAGAATCAATACTAACGCAAGGTAGTGGCAGTGCCTTGGACGGAGGAAACACTGATACTTCTTTAGGGGCAGAAGGCGGCAGGACCCATTTGGAGTCAATGTTATTAAGTCTAAGAGGAGATCTATTTTCAAAATTTGAGATTTCTGAGGCTAATCAGAGAGGGATACAGGATAAATGTGAGGTCTTAGAAGGAAAACTGGACGATATAGCCTTGCGAACTGGTGTTCTGGAATCTCAAGTCAAGGTCCTCTCGGAAGCTGTATCAGGGAACACCAAAGATCTTGAGAAATTAAAAGTCCAGAATAAAACCCTACAAGAAGACCTAGAGAGGTTGGAGATGCAGGCAAGGCGTAATAATCTAAGAGTTCTCAAAATGCCGGAAGGTGCGGAAGGAGGAGATATAAAGGCATTTATTTGTAAAATCCTCAGGGAGGGAATTCTGAAGGATAGGCCGGACATAGATTTGGACAAAGAGATCCAGAGAGTCCACAGAGACCCTTTCAAATTGCACCCGGCCAGAAAAGCTCCAAGGAAAATCTTGATCAATTTCCTTACCTATGCAGTTAAAGAATTGGTGTTGGGGAGAGCTTTAAAAGAAACTGCACTACAACTTGATTCGGTCAACTATCAAATTAGGTCGGATCTTGGAAAGAGAACGGCGCAAAGGCAGTGGGACCTTGGAACTAGAATGCCTGAGTTGAGAAGTCGGGGGGCGCAGGTCCAAATGAAATTTCCGGCCATGTTAAAAATAATGTGGCTAAACAAGATGTATAACTTTAGCTCCCCTGAGGAAGTAGATATTTTCTTAGCCCAAATGAAGAAGTAGATTAGACTTAGACCATGGAATGTATAAAATTAGATAGATAAAACTGATTAGACCATATTAGGGGGGCAGTTAGGGGTTAGGAGGCGGTAGGGATTCGGTGCAGATAATAGCGGGGAAAAAAAAAGAAAAAAAAAATGGAAAAGAAAACCTAAAAATAAAAAAATATATAAAAGTAGATAAATAATAAAAAGTTTAGTGGAATTTGATATAGTTTAATATGTATTTGTGGTTTTTTTTCTTCATTTTTTCATTTTTTAGGAGTAGATGCTTTCAGCTGCAAAGAGAGGGTCCCGAAAGGCGGTTTTAATCGCCGAGGGAATAGTAGGAGGGTTCCTTATGGGAGGGTGGGATGGGGGGAGCATAGGGTGTTGGGAGCAAGGGGAAAAAAAAAAAAAATTCAGTCCTCATACAAGTCCTAAAGTTTCAGAGTTGCGAGGGAAGAGCCTAGGGGGTTGTAAAGATGAACAGGCTAAATAAAGTTAAATTAATAACATGGAATGTGAATGGATTGAGGAGTAGGAAAAAGATGTCCCGGGTCATTGAATTTTTGAAAAACAGTGAGGCACATATCTGCCTCTTAGAAGAGACCCATTTAGAGGCCCATGAGTGTAAACAGGGGTTTAGCAAGGTAAGATGGATTCAGGAGGTGCTTTGTTCAGACCAAAGAGGAAGCACTAGGGGAGTAGCACTGATTATAAGAAGCAATGCAGGTATAAATGTGGTAAAGCAAGATACAGATCAGTCAGGGAGATGGTTGGTGGCTACTTTGACAGTTTGGGGTACACCTCTAGTTTGCGTAGTGTATTACGGGCCAATTGAAGACAACCCAGGGGCGCTTTTAAAACTTGAGGTTAGTCTGTTGAACACTACTGCACCGATTATAATTGGGGGGGGGGATTTCAACCTGGTTTTAAACAAAGAGATAGATCGTACCTCGAAAGTAAAATACAATAATCCACCAAAAATGTTTGCTGCGTTAAAAAACATAATCAAAGATTTTAACTTGCTAGATATTTGGAGGAGCAAGAATAGGGAAACTAGAGATTTTACGTTCTACAGTAAAAAGTATAAGCATCACTCTAGAATTGATTATTTTCTTATAGACCAGGTGCTGTTTTCAGATATCGAGGTAATAAAACATATTCCTGCTATATTATCAGACCATTCAGCAGTAGCTATGACCCTGGGGCTTAAGCAAAGAGAGATACAAAAAAGGTGGACTCTAGATAGGACCATGTTATTAGATGAAGAAGTGATTATGGAGATAGGAGACAAAACGGATGAGTACTTTAACTTTAATATTGGCACAGCTAAAGATCAGATAGTGTGGGAGGCTTTTAAAGCCTATATAAGGGGGATACTTAGTTCCATAAAATAGGAAGAAGAAAAGTTCTGAGAAATGAAGAAGCGGATAGGATAAGCAAGATTAAGGAAAAAGAAATAGAACTACAGAAAGCATCAATGGAGACTTTGAGTACAGTACCATGTTTGGAGAAAGAGTTGGAGATTCTACGGGCTTAATTTCAAGCTAACTTAGATAAGAAGCTTTTGGTTAGGTGGAAAGCTAGTAAGCTTCAGCATTTTGCATATGGAGAGAAATGTGGTTCTCTATTAGCGTGGAAGGCGAAAACGGATAAGGCAAGGAACCTGATAAAGATTTTAATCAAAAGAGGGTCAGGAGGAATAATATATGAGGATGATAAAATTCGTGAGGAGGCCAGAAGTTTTATGAGTGATCTATATAAGGAGGATATTGGACCAGGACAAGAGGTAGTTCAGGAGTGGTTAAAGTTAACAACGCTCCCTCAGTTGACAGAAGAATATAGGGTATTGTTGCAAGCAAGTATCACTGAAGAAGAAGTCAGAGCACAATGCAAAAAAATGGTCAGGGGAAAAGCCGCAGGCCCAGATGGGCTCCCAATTGAGTTATATGTAGGTATTTTAGATAAGGTAATGCCAATTTTAAAGAATCTGTTTAATAAAATCTATATTGGGGGGAAAATACTCCAGGTTCATGGGCAGAAGCTACAGTGACCCTGATATTAAAACCTAACAAAGACCCACAGAAGATAGAGTCTTATAGACCAATATCCTTATTAAATTCAGATTATAAGCTCTTTACAGGTATACTGGCAGCAAGGGTGGCAAAGGTTATAAAGGCGGTAGTTCACTCGGATCAGAGAGGTTTTATACCAGGGAGGCAGCTGAATGAGCTTACTTTTCAGGTAATGGGGGCTATAGATATGGCTGAAGTAAGGAAGACTCCTCTGACGATAGTAGCAATAGATGCTGCAAAAGCCTTTGACCAGGTTAACTGGGTATATCTGTGGGAGACACTAAAAAGTTTTGGTTTTCCTAACAATTTTGTTCAGGCGATGAAGAGTTTATATTTCAGCCCTAAAGCGAAGGTGTTGGTAAATGGGGCCCTGACAGACTGGTTTAATATTTCACGAGGCACTAGGCAGGGGTGCCCTTTGTCACCGCTTTTATTCAATCTGTATATTGAGCCATTTGCCAGCTGGCTCAGGGTAGATCCTATTATTCACCCCTTTATAATGGGAAAGTTAGAACTTAAACTTGCTCTCTATGCAGATGATTTGCTTTTATACACAACAAACCCTGCAGAGGCAATCCCCAGACTAATTGAGAAGGCAGAGAGGTTCGGCGAAGTCTCGGGGTACAAAATCAATAAAGAAAAACTGAAATAATGGAATGGAATCAAGTAAGGGGAAGTCAGGGGGTAAAGAGCCAAATGAGGTACTTAGGGGTTCAGTTAGTGCAGAAACTAGAGGATATTCCTAAAGTTAATTGGAGGAGGGTTTCTAAAGAGGTTGCTAGTTTATTTACACGATGGGCAAACCACCCTTTGAACATCTACGGGAGGGTTAACCTTGTAAAAATGAAAATCTTACCCAAAATCACCTTTCTATATAATTCAGTCCCACTCTTATTCAGGATAGACGATATAGCCAAGCTACAAGGCAAAATAGGTACCTTTATTTGGGCTACGAAAGGCCCTAGAATAGCCTGGAAAAAGTTAAGAAGAGGTCTTACAGTGGGTGGGTTAGCACTACCAGACCTACTCACATATTGTTATGCTTTTCATTTTTAAAATTTCAGGATGTTGGCTAACAAAACGGATTCCTCATCATTAGGTCTACTGTTTGAGGCTATGTTAAAAGATGTGGTGCAAGGGCAGGAATATTTTCTATACAAGTATGGAGATCCGAAGTTCTATAAAAAAGTTAGGCTAAAGATTCTGGGAGCTGCTTTAAAGATTTGGATGTATATAAGAAGAAGAATGAAAATTCCATACTATGCAGCACAGGCCCCAGTTTGGGACTCCCCCGGCACCCCGGGGGTCAGCCTCTAAAAATGGGAGGTATAAGGTGCTGGGGTGACCTGCAAGAGGATTCTAAGCTCATAAGTTGGGAGGCGCTTAGAAGGTTAACTGGAGGAACATTGACGAGGTTTAAGTTTTATCAGATATCCTCTTGGTGGGCGACGCAGAATTGGCATAAGGAGGAGGTAAATTGGAAAGCGGATTTAGTTACTAGGACGGGCACATGGAAAAAGGAAGTCTCGTTCTGGTATTGGGCTCTATTGGATGCTGAGGATGATGGGGAGTCTGAAGTTATAAGATTGTGGGGCGAAGAATATGGAGAAAGTGAAACGGATGTATATAAAATATGGTCTGACTCTTTTTGTATGTTGCAGGCTATAGTAAAACCAGCCGCACTTAGGAGGAATCACCTGTATACTGCCTACAGAGTTTATTGGTTATCTAAGGTGACAGGGAATGTATATAGTCGCCCCAGGTGCAAGTATCCAGCAGCAGATGATATTCATATGTTCATGGAATGTCCAAGAATCAAATCTTACTGGATGGAGGTATGTGAATTTCTGGAAGTTGTGCTTGAGAGACCGACGGAAGTAAGTACCAGTCTAATTTTCTTCGGTCTATCGAATGACTATCATGTGAATGCACCTGCATCTAACTTTATATTTTATGTGGTAATCCTTGCAAGGAGAGAAATTTGTAGGGTGTGGAAATCAGAAACTCCCCCGACTTTTGCTGAATGTTTGAAGAACATTATTTACACCAGTGAATCAGATATGGCTTGTGACCAAAGAAGCAAAGCTAAGATCTGGGCTGCCTTGTTAAACTGGAGAGAGAAGGAAAGTGGGTCCAATGATTAAGCCAATGTACCGTTGGTCCTGGCCTCCTAAGTAACATCCGGGGGCCCCTAGAAATGTGAACAGGAGTGGGAGAAGGTAACGGTATCATCTTGGAGGGAAAGCTCCCTTTCTCTCTCTTTGCCTCTCCCAAGGGCTGGTAAAGGTTGGCATGGAGTGATTGGAGGAATCCCATTAAGAGTTTTGGCAGTATGAGGACAACAAAAAAAAAAAGTCCCCAGTAAAGTGCCCTACATGTGCCCAGTGCCTGTAAATTAAATGTTACTAGTGGGCCTGCAGCACTGATTGTGCAGTGTCAAACTGCCATTTTGACTTGGCAAGTTAACCAACTTGCCAAGCCCAAACCTTCTTTTTTATTACATGAAAGACAGCCTTAAGGGCAGGGTGCAGTGTACTTAAAAAGTGGGACATGTACTATTGAGATTTACTTGTCCTCGTAGTGAAAAACTGCTGAATTATTTTTTCACTATTGCAAGGCCTATCTCTCCCGTAGGGTAACATTGGGATTGCCTTAAGACATCATTTAAGTGTAATTTCAAATTGGTTAAAGATGGAGATTTGGAGTTTGGTGTCTCTAGACTCACAATTTAAAATCACAACTCATGGTGAAGTTTGATTTTAAATTGTAAGTCTGAAAATGCCATTTTTAGAAAGTTGACATTTTCTTACTTTAACCATTCTGTGCCTCTGCCTGTCTCTGAATACACGTCTGAGTTGGGTGACAGCTGGGCTTTGTTCATTCCCTCATTCAGTCACACAGAGGGAGCTGGGGTGCAACATTTGCATCTTAATGGCCCATCGCCAGGCTGATGGGCCTTCCTGAGGTAGATTGGGAGGGAGCAACTGACACTTGCACCTGAATAGGTCTGTGCCTTTCCCCACACAAAGAGCTGCAGACCCCTTGTAGTGAGTCTGGAGCCAGGGCAGGAAAGGCTGGGACCTTGCGATCTTTAAAGGCCTCTTTGAGGACTTCCCCACTTCAAAGGCATAACTTGGTATAAATACTGGACCCCTGACACCTCCAAATCAGAACTCTACTGGAACCAAGGACATTCTGCCTGGAAGAAGAGCTGCTGTGCTGTAGGGGAATTGCCACTTTGCTAACTGCATTGCTGTGTTGGCCTGCTGATTGCTGTGCTGTAGGGGATACTGCCACTTTGCTAACTGCTCTGCTCTGTTGGCCTGCTGCTTCCTGTCTGGGAGTGAGAAGGACTGGACCTGCTCTCTACATCCTTGAATTCAAGTTACTCCAAAGGCATGCTGGCTTGCCACCTGTTCTTGAAGTCTCAGGGCCATCAAAGACTTCCCTCAACTCTGCTTCAGGTGCTTGACTCTGCCATCTGTGAGCCCTTCCTTGCCTGAGGTGCCCCTCCAGTACTGGGCCTCAGAAGTAGGTTCTGCAGCTGTTTTTCTGCAAAAATCAACGCAGTGACGCCTTTGCATCGATCGGAATCGACGCAGTGCCGATCCAACAACATCCCTGCGCGGCTCGACGATTATGTGGGTCCCGACCGTGATGTTCGATGACGACGCAGCGCCGATCCGAAGACACCTCTGCGAGGCTCGACTTCGACGCAGCGCCTGCATCATAAGGTGTGGGTGAATCGGAACCAGCGCAGTGAGTCCTCAAAGCCGACGCTTGCTCCTTACAGGTTACTTTTTCAGCAGGTCTTGCATGGGTCCTGTAGTCAGCCTGCCCTCCATCGCGGTCAGCCTGAACTTTGCATTTACCCTAGTCTAGTGCAACCTCAGGTAACCTTTTAGAGCTATTGACTTCTATGCACTGTTTTGGATTTAATCTTTAAAAATAAAAATCTTGACTTCTGCTTATTGAATTTTTGTTGTTTTGGTCTTGTTTTATTCAGATAAATATTCTCTATTTTTCTACACTGGTATCGAGTCTTTTTGTGGAGTTTTCACTGTGTTACTGTAGTTAAAGGGTTGCGCAAATACTTTACGCATTGCCTCTTAAGTTAAGCTTGACTGCTCCATTCCAAGCTACCAGAGGATGAGCACAGGTTAATTTCGGTTGTGTATCTGACTTACCCTGACTCGGATTGTGGTCCCTACTTGGACAGGGTGCAAACTTCTGCCAACCAGAGACCCAGTTTCTAACACTTCTCTACAGTTTCCTCTATCATTCTAATCAACATAAAGGGAAAGGCTTCAGTTCTGGCTAGAAGTAAGAGACTGGAAGCAGCTGCGGTTCAGGACTGTGAATTGGAACTCCCCAAACAAATCACAGAAGTTTATACCGCTGTAGGTAGAGATACCTTAGATACTCGACCCATTAAGCCACACTTAATACCTAAAAATTACAACGAGGGTTCCATTAGGGAGAAATCTGCAACAGAGGGGAAGAAAAAACAAAAAGACAAAGATTAGATGGACTGGATCGCCCGCTTCTCGGGAATCTAGCAAGGGTGGTTATAACTTAAGAGACCATGAAAAAATTAAAAGGCCTGAATGGTATCAGTATTCTGATAGCCGCTCTTCATGTTCTTTTCAGGACTCTGAAGGTAAAAGAACCGAAAGGGGGAGCCAATCTGAGTATTGAAAAAGAGAGGCGTTACAGTAACAAAAGAGGACGAAAGGCTGAAGAGGGAAGAGAAAAGACTAAACTCTAAAACCCCCAGTTAAAAGAAGAAAGTGGCTGAATTTTTTTAAAAACATGCTGATACAGCTGCCAGCCTGCCTGTAAAACAGGACTTCGACAAGAGCACTTCTACATAGTGTCGCAGAAACCATGATAGACTATCAGACGCTTCAGAGGTTTCTGGATGCTAATCCAACTGATGACTTTATACAGATCGAGACTCCAGATCAACATTTAAATCCTCCTGATAGGGTTTATAACCTAAAAATGCAAATTAATGGGGACATACCACAGATAATCAAAGCAGTCTTCTGGACCCAAGTAACCGATGATTATGACATCAGCCTAGCAAAAGAAGACTGGCCTCCAGCCTTCATTAGGGAAGAACCCTGGGTAGAGGAAGTCATAAGGGTAGCTTGCTCTTCCATAGTAACTGTGGATATCAGGGAAATGTATGCCTATGAATGGGCCGTGAGACAGGCTCCAGCCTTAAAAAGATACCAAGTGGGGTGGGACGAATACTGTAGTCCACATGTTATTCCCCTATGTAGTGAACCACAACCACAAGCACAATATCCTTTAAAACCAGAAGCAAAAAGTGGTATCAAAGCAACATTAGCCCAATTGCAGTATCAAGGCATCATAGCACCTTGCTTCACACCCATGAGCCCACCCCTTTTTCCCATCCCTAAGACTGACGGTTCCTATAGAATAGTCTTAAACTATAGAAATCTCAATTTGCACACCCGAACATGTTCAGTACAGAATGCATGCAGCACAGGTTTAATCACGAACCTGGTGCAGAAAAAAAGAAAAACCTGGATATTTCCAGTGGGTTTTTCAGTCAAAATATAGTGCTTGAATGTGAGTATCTAACAGATTTCAGTTTCGACAGAGTGCAATTTTCATTCCGACGATTGCCCATGGGCTATGAGAATAGTCCTATCTTGTTTTCAGCGTGATTCATGGAGATCTTACAACCGGATCCTGAGGTTTTGTCGTATATCGTTGGTATCCTCTTAGCTGATGATGACTTGAATCTACACCTTACCAAGGTAAACAGAGTAGTGACTATGTTAACATCACATGGTTACAAGATTAATTTGAAAACAATCGAACATCGCCTACCTGACGGTGATCTTTCCTGGATGTGAATTATCCTGAGATGGGGCAAGGGTCTATATCCAGACTTCCTCCAGAAGTGCGCTACCTTGCATCCTCCCGACAAACTGAAAAAGTTGCAGTCACTGTCGTTTTTTTTTACTTTGTACGTACTTATTTGCCTCACTACACAGAGAGAATGATGCCTCTGTATGATCTGATTTGTCCAAAGTTTTCCTCTAAACAGTGGCGGAAAAGACATACTGATATCTTGTGTGCTCTAGAAGCAGACATACTTGAGACAAAATATTTACAAGTTAGAGACAATAAAGCCAACCTAGTTATCAGAGGCATACCCAATCACTATGGTTACACCTACGTCACCTACAATAAAGGACAGACTGTCCCCATTGCCTACAAGTCTCACTTGTATTCCCTGGCTGAAGCACATTTTGCTTCCATTGAAAGAATCCTGACGGCTGTACTAACAGCTATTCTAAAGGAGCCTCCTTTGGCACAGGGAAAACATATTATTATTGATTCTCCCATACCAGCACTAGAGGCGGCCACAAAGGCAAGCATTCCTATTGCTTGTACCCTACACCCAAGATGGGTACAGTGGGCTTCTTCTTTAAGTGCAGTGGATGTAAAGTTTCAGTACCATCCTTCTCTTCGTACACAAGCTTTTCACCAATATGAACAAGATACTGTTCCAACTCCAGACACTTTACCTGTTGAGTTATTCCAGAGCATCTTTTACACAGATGGCTCTGCCAAACCTGCGGTAGGAACCATATGTAAGTACTCTGTAGCCTGCGCAGCAGTGCAAGGTGTAGTGAAGGATGGTGAGTTCATCCCACAGCGCACCCACACCAAACTCCTAGGTAATAGTTCTGCACAACACGCAGGATTATATGCTCTGCTACTTGCATTACAAAAGAATGACTCATCAGTTCCCACGCTCATTGTGCCAGACTCAGCTTTCTGTGTGCAAGGTTAAAATGCCGATTTGCAACACTTGTGGTTGTATGGATTCAAGGACTCAAAGGGAAAGTCTATGAAAAATAAACAGCTTTGGGGAAAGGTAGCTATCTTTCAAGACAAGCTTCCATTGGTACGTGTGAGGCACACTTTGGGCATTCAGCATACTGATATTCATGCTAAAGAGAACTGTGCTGCTGACCAAGCTGCAAAAGCTGCAATTGAGACTGTCCAAGTAGCAGTCCTGACCAGATCTCAAACGAAGATTGACACATATAATTTAACAGCCATAAATGCAACCAAGCAAGCTGGTAAACCTCCTGAAGATTTCCCTCCCAAGTACTCCTACACCCTCAATTCCAAAAACATTCCGGTAGTTGCGATACCAGGAGTGGCAGACAGAATAATACCTAATAATCTGTCCAGATTAGAATTAATCAAAGAAGCATACGAGGGGTTGACCTTTGCATGTGCAGGAATAAATGCAACCGTAGCAATGCTACAGCAACGCTACTGGTGGCCTAATTTATATAAACAGACTAGGGACAATATTAGACAATGTGACATTTGTCAGCAGATTAAACACTCCACTGTCAAAAAACCCTTGACAGCTCCCCTCATGATCTCAAACATCCCCTTCCGGCTTATTTATTTGGACCACATCGGTCCCCTAAATTCAGCTAACTGATATAAGTACATATTGGTAGCTATTGATTTATGTTCTCAATTCCCATGGGTTTGGCCAGTCGTAAAAGATTTGCAGTGCTTACTGTCAATGGGGGCAGTTCATTCATTTAATTCAGATAATGGTCCAACGTTTGCCTCCAATCTTACAGGGATTCAATCTCTGCTCTAGGAGTTTGTCTACAATTCAGCAACCCGTTCAAAGCTGAATCGAACGGTGTTATAGAGAGGGCCAATGGCATGATTAAACATGCTTTAGCTGCCAGGATGTTAAGTGCAGGTCTTAGTTGGCACCATAATCTGTATTGAGTTCAGAGAGCATTGAATAAATTGCCTCGTCGAGTATTGGGAGGACGCACTCCTTACAAGGTTCTCTTCGGAGTACCTATGTATGTGCCTGGCTTAGATAATTGTGGGAAGGTGGCAGATGAAGATGAATTTAATTTGGAGAAACTTTTGAATGTTTTACAGAGTATCCAAGAAGTCAGAGACAAGCTGTCTAACACAAACCACTTGACGCCTCCACCTGTGAAGAGAATGTTATTACTGCTAACACTGGGTGGGTTCCCAAAGTTGAGGACCTAGTTTGTGAGAAAATCCACAACAAGCAAGCTTTTGAACCATTCTATAGACCACCCGGCTCTGTTCTTGGGGTAAAAGGCAACATAACTGTTAGCCTGCCTCCTCTGCCTGGATCAAGAAGAAACAGACAGGTGTCTATCAACCACGTAAAAAACACTATGCGACCAGTCCTCTACAGTTGGCCGACACAGACACCAATAAGGATGCAGAGTAGTGCCTTCCATTGTCTCCCTACTCTGAATACCCAACCCCCTGAACAAAGCAGTACTCTTCCTAGCTCGAGTTCCCACCTGGGAATGTTTGAGCTCAACACTCTATGCAGAACACTGAGTGCAACAAACACAGCTGATGCTGCTGATATGACAGTGGCTACTGTCCAACGCAATTCCATGGTCCACTATGAAATTCCACCTAATGCTGCATCATTTGAACAGGCACCCTTTCAAGAGTCCTGCGAGACCAGAGGCGGCTGGTTCATAGGGGGCTCTGAAGCAGTGCCCCACTAGCATCTCCAGAAAAAGACACTGCTCACTGCAGTTCGGGCGGCAGGAATGCAAGCAGACAATTTGACTGCTCTCACAATGAGTCTGTGCTTCACACAGCTGAAAGTGCGCATGTCTATGCACAAGGCAGGATAGAGCATTTGTCCGAATTTTGAATTTAAAAAAATGTATACAGCGCACGGCTACTCAATAGAGTGTCCCGGTGCTACAGGTTTGTGGACCAGCAAGCTTCAGAGGAAGGACAAGCACTAGAAGACAGCTTTAAAAAGTCATGTTTTCAGGCTACGTTTAACAGAGCCCTCATCTCTAGTGGCACAGAGATAGAGGGAAAGTTCATTCCTACTAACTGCCGCCTGCACCGTAAAGGAAGTACCACCCCATCTCTTCCTCCGTGTCTTAGGCACCACCACCAGCAGTGCATCAGTGACAAGGCATTAGACATGCTGCGCATGCCCAGTGCAGTGCACCATGTCTACAAATAGCATCCTGCTCGGGCGGTGACGTGTTTTTGACAGTCAACTGACATTGTTTCCTTGCAAGAACAATTGCATCCCCAGTAGTTTGTGAACTACAGCCTCACTCTTCATTCTACAGAACCCAAAGAGGTTTATATGCTGCAAACATTACAGCTTATCCTGTGCCCAAAAGCATACCCTGGGAAAAGGTTCCGTATCAGATTATGAGACCCACTGAGACATTGCAATTGTCCTATGTGATAAACGTTTTCAATGAATGATGTTATAATACCCAGTGCTCTTTCAGATGATTGGAATATTGAGACTGTTGAAAGAATAATGTCCGATTTGCAGCATATGCTACTTTGAGGGATATGTTTCTTTGGTGCAGTGACCCTGTCCATCTCTAGTTTCACTTCTTCTGTGGTTGTCATGAGGAGGCTCACTTGGCATAAGTGGTTGGCTGACCCCTAGTTGTGGAATCTTCAACAGAGCTCCCTGAGATCACAGCCGCCTTGGACAGAGCCAACTCTACCTCCACTTTTTACAGATATTGAGTCCTTACCCGGCCTAGTGCCATTCCCCCGATTGGTCCACTTGCTGCACAAAATATTTGGGTAATTTGAAGTCCAACCATAAAAAGATGAAGAGTGACTCGACCCCATTCCACCCCTTTGATTCCAAAGAGAATGTGCAAGGGAGTCAAGATTTGAGGCGCATTCCCTCAAGGTCACCGGCCACAGAACCGATATCTCGTCTGGTCCCGGTGCACTTCGAGTTCAACACAACTCTGCAATACACAGACATTCAAGGAGGCCATACTGCAAATCTTTAGTTTCTTCTTGAGTGCCATTGGGTCCCCAAGGAAGTGCAGGGGATACTAGTCTCCGCTGTATACCACCTTCTTCTCAGACAAATTGGTGCTGAGGACTGGAATGATCTTTTTGCATAACGTTGTGGTTCCTTCTATGTCAAGCTGTGATCACTCTGCTAGCGTTCTTTGCTCCCACTCGCCTCTGAAAAGAGGAGGAGCTCTGTTTAGTGGACCCCTAGAGGGCTTTAAGTTTAAACATTCATCATACCAAGGCCCATCAACTGGAAAATCTGCTTTTTGTGGGGTTTTCTGGAGCAAAGAAAGGGAAGGTTATGCAGGAGAGGACACTGTTAGGGTGGAGGGTCTGTTCCCGCAAGATCTGTTACGCATTGGCTTAAAAGCAGCTCCCGAAATGTGAGAAAGCCCATTCCACTAGAGCCAAGGCCACTACCACTGCGTTGGTTGTAGCATAGATGCCTTCCTTAAACTGAAACCCTTGAAAATAGAATGTCTCCTACTCCATCTGAAGAACAATAACTGCTGCTGCAAAATTTGCTGTACCACAGTACCCTGCTAAATCATAACTCCACATTTAGCACTACACCTCTGACCTCTTAACCTTAAGCTAAATTCACATCTTTTCCACAGCAAACACATAGCGATGATCACAAAACCACAGCTTGACAACTTCACTTCATTGAGAAAGCAAAATCTATGAGCTCCATCTCAAACGTCAGGATCACAGAACAAACTGTTGTGCTCTACCAAATTAATGGGGATATTGCCCTACTCCTCTAACCTCAAGGGGGATATTTACTAATTTGGCATGCAAAGTTGCTGTGCTGCGTTGTGTGAAAGAGAGACAACAGAAAAGTACCCTATCTACTAAGATATGATGCATTTCTGCAGTTTCCTAGTTCTGGCGCACTGTGTGTTGCCTAGCGCCAACGCAGGCATCCTTCACCATGGTGCAAGAGTGCCTGCGTTACTGGCAGAATTGTTTTTGTGCAGAAAGGTATACCTTCCTGCACAAGAACAATCCTTAAAGGCTTTTTCCTCTTTATATGTGTGCTTTAGATTGAAGCATGCATTGAAAGAGAAAGTAATGGGGAGAAATATATTTTGGTGTGATCCCAGCTTTACTCACCTTAGTAAATCTGGGATTGCGTCAAACTCCATGGGTGGATGCATATGAATGCCCCAGTTCCACCCATGGAACACCTCCCTGACACAAAGTAATGCAAGACAGCGCTATGCGCTACCCTGTGTTACTTTTTGGGAAAAATCCCACACAAAGCCATCCAAATCTTATTTGCGTGGCTTTGTAAATTACATTTTGCACCGTGGCTGCACCAATAAGTGGCGCAACCACGACGCAAAATGTTAGTAAATCTGGGCCTAAATCTCTACACTTGAGCCACTGAAAGCCTTCTTCCACGCTCCACCTGCCTCATCTTTGGGGAAAAATAATTTGATCACATTTCATCTTCTCTTCTCTTGCTGTCTCTCCCGTGGCTCCCACGAGCAGCGCAAATTAAAGTCAAGGGAACAGGCATTATCTCTGAGGCAGTGCTGCTGAAACCACCACCACCATCATTTGTCATTGGCAAATTAGGCAAAACCAGAGGCTTCTAGTTTATCAGACGTAAGTACTTGACTTAACTGAGCACTCGGAAAGTCAGAAAGCAGAGATGCATAACCAGACCTTTATTATCGGAGCAGACCACCAACGCCTTCATGGTGCAGGGCAGTTGAAGAAAATCGTGCTGAAAAGATGAGTTGGTAAGAAATCCCATTGTTCCCTGAGAGTCAATAACCCCTTTAGAATGACCTATTGTGTGAGGCCTGGACCCATCAAGAAAGATGAGAAACAAGAGACCAGTACAACCAACAAAAGAAGAGAGACATAAGGATTGTCACTCTGACACCTCATCCCTGTTTGCAAATGGATGTATTTCCCATTCTGACATTTTTTGACTCCTTTGTTGCACTGCTGTTGACCTTTACATTTTAAGCCAATGCCCCTTCTCTTTCTGCAGTTTTTCGCTCTGTTTTGCCACTCATTCTGCTTGTTTGTGCATTTGGCCACCCCCATCACTTATGTTTACGCTTCCTGCATTTACTATGCTCCACCTTCTGTTCCAGCCTTTTTCAATCTGCCAGGCATTTCTCCGCCACTTTCCCAATTCATTAT
This sequence comes from Calotriton arnoldi, assembly GCA_963921515.1. Classification (NCBI taxonomy): domain Eukaryota; kingdom Metazoa; phylum Chordata; class Amphibia; order Caudata; family Salamandridae; genus Calotriton; species Calotriton arnoldi. The sequence goes on from CAWUFW010004157.1 coordinate 584,962, forward strand.
CTGTGCAAGTAGCAGAAGGCTTCATTGACAAACATATGGATTTACTCTTTCATCACTGAGGACGGTAGATTGATGAACCAGGAGCAAGCATCAAACTCTCTGCTTCGCCCAGTCACCATTCCATGAGCACAAACACCTTCCCCATCTTCACAGCTGGATGCAAGTTCTTTCCCACCACAAATGCAGCCTTTTCCACCCCAAAGGAAAGTTATAAATCCTATCCACTGGACATTGAACCATTCTCAACCTCAATGCAGGCTGCCAATACTTTCCACTGGAAATGTGGTGTTTAGCATCCAAACCTCCCAAACTGCACATATCATAACAATGACATCACAATGATATCAAAATGTTATCAGTGAGCTCACTGATGGTATTACCTATGACATCAGGGGTATTGATAATGTGGCATCGCATGCAATATTATGTAGAGGTGAAATGGTGCATCTTTTGCTGACAGCCAAAAGATGCTCTTGAGAACTACAAGAAATTGAAAGACTGCAACCTAAGGGACAGTTAAAAGATGTCATCACTGACATTTCATGGCTATAAAAGACTCCAGTTACTGCCAATAGAAGTTCTCGCAGACTTGATAAAGAGATGAGATGTTGCAGTTCCACTAATAGTCAATAGATGTCATGGCAGAAATTACATGGAGATGAAAGGCTTCAACTCCTCTACCATCCAGCAGATGTCTACACATATCACTTATAGCTCATTGTATCAAACAGCTCTCGTTCTAATGACAGCAAACAGATATCCCCCTTGTTGTATCCTGGCAACATGCATGCTCATGGTAACCTAGTGATGTCTGAGTCTTCCAATGTTCTGGAAGCTTGGTCAGAGCTGGGACAGTTGCTGCCAGGAGAGGTGTCTTCAGGGGTTGTTCCTACCTACTTATTAAACCCTCTTACAACCCACAAGAGTGTGTCACGCTTCTTAAAATTGGCAACGAGGATGGGATGCTGGAAGTCGTGAAGAAGCTCTGGAACATTAACCCCTGACTGAGCCGGATTTATTTACCTACGTTAAACTGGAGTGGACTTATGCGTGTTGTGTTCCGGCAACTCTCTTTTCGTCTACTTGGTTATGGAGCGTGTGCCATATGCCAGTTGAGGTGTAGTGTTCATGTAATTATTGAACTATTGCAGAGGAACAGGAGAGTCAACTCGAATCAACTCTACTCCTCGAGTGTTGCAGCTCGTGTGCTAAACTACGAACCCCTGCGTGCAGCTGCGCCACTATTCTGCTGTGCGGTGGGGTAAGCTGTACTCCGTTGTTGGCTTTTTATTCCCCGTGCAGCAGTTGCAAATCTAAATGCGGTGTCTACCGGTGGCAGCAACAACGGTGAGTCTCTTTATTATTTGACTCTACCGCTTGCCTGTGCCAACGGTCCAGAGCGGGGCTGGCTGTTTACCTTCAAGCTGTCTCCCATTGTTGGCGGCGTTCTAGACGGCAGCTGCGCGTCTTGTCTGTGGCGGCCACAGCACATCTCTCCACGTCTTCGGGCATTGTCCTGCATGAAGGGAGCCGCGCGGAGTGCCTCAGTGGTGTTGAGCGTTGTGTTGCGTCATTGATGTGCATGTCGACACCATATGCGTGTTGTCTTCACACGCTGAAGTGTTTCCAATACAGGAACGCATTTTTCTTTCCTCAACCGGCAATTACAGCATCAGACACGGAAGTGTGGGAGCATTTCTGCTATCGACCGGCATCACACGAACTGTGTACTTCTCCTACTACCTACTTCACCGGACCATGATCTACATTATTTAAGGTGGGAAGTGCAGCAACTCTTCTTGAGACATATGTGCTGTATGCTATTTTACCGCAGTTAGTGGAACAGTACTGCTTCTACGAACAGCTTAGATTAGTGTGCTAAGCATCTGTTTGTGACAACGGTGACTACCTTATTTATTTTACTTTGTTGTTTTGTTCCGGCTGTAATACTAAGCAACAATTTAATGTTATGTCTGATACTTTTATCCACATTTTACTTCCCAAATTCGGTTCAAGCAGTATTTGATCACGGTGACGCTTCAATTATTTTAGTTTGTTGTTTTAATAACATTTGCTACAGTGTACGTTATCTGTGTGCACCAGTCCTACTTATTGTAATTTTCAGGCATAGTTGGGTTAAGAGAAATGGATTTATCTACCATCGTAGCTCCACCCAAGTTTCTACAAAATCCTGGTGATCCTAGTATGCCATGGGAGGATTGGTTAGAATCATTTGAGACGTACCTTGAAGCGATAGGGGGAGATGTTTTATAGCTTCTCGCAAAGTTGCTTTGTTAAAGCATAATTTAGGGATTGAGGGCAGGAAGGTGCTAAAAACACTACCTATACTTTCTAGAGTCCTCAGTAATCATGAAGGTGGGGAAGGTGTTACAGTTGAAGATATACGTGAGGATAATGCTGACGAATATTTAGAGGTAATAAAAGCCTTAGAAGAGAATTTTGGTAAAAGGTCAGGATAGTTGTCGAAAGACATAAAGTTTTCTCCAGAGCACAGCAGTCTGGTGAATCCGTTGAACAATATATTTCTGTACTTAGAACTTTTGCGTCAACTTGAAGGTTTATGGAAATACGTGAAGAAATAATTAGGGATCAGTTTATTAACAGAACAAGCAGCATTAAAATTCAAGAAAGGTTGTTAGAATTAAAGGATCCCTCGTTACAAAAGACCATAGAAATTGCCAGGCGTATAGAAAACACCTCCAGATATGTCAAAGAATTAAAATCCGACCAAAGTTCCGACAAAGGTATTAAGAGTGAAACTACCAAGGTTTGTGTTAAGTAAACCTCGAAGCCAGGAACTGAGTAAAACGTAGTTTAATGGTACAAATGCAGCACCACAGGAAAACATCCAACACCGTCTGTAATCAACTTCCAACTGTTCACACATAGCACGGCACAGACCTAAGACTCTAGAATGGAGTCCGAATCAAAGGTCCGCGCCGAGAACAAAGTTACATCACACACAACACATCTTCCCCCTTAAAACAGAACAAAAATAATAAAAAGAAATAAAAAGAAATCACGTGTACAACTTATCTCTAATGCGAGTAACAAAATCAGATAACCATACAGGTTTTTTGCGTAAACGCTTTGCATCAGAAAAATTAGGAACAGGAATTTCATCTTGAACTTGGACATTGTTAGAACCATCAGGAACAATGGAATCCGGTAAATGAACTACATCAGTGCAACTAATACTCTGTAAACTATTATCTTTGTTGCCAACATCAATGACACTCTTTTTGACAATATCTTCAATGTCAAAATCGTACTTGGGTGCATAATGTTCCTTTTTATATAATTTTACTTCACCTTTGAGCACAGCAATTCTACTTAAGTTCCACACTTTACCATTAGAAAGTCTCACAGAATTCTTTAAAACATCTTTAACAACAAAAGGTCCCATAAACTGACTTTCACCTTTGCATACCTTCCAAGGTTTTTTTTACCTTAACAAGCATTCCAACTTGAATAAAAGGATCTCTCCTAGACCCTTTCCTTAAATCAAATTTATGCTTGTTAACAATGTGGGATCTTTCCATTCTTTTTTGACCATGTTTAAATCAACATAGCTCTTGGTAGACGTTACTAACCAAGACGGATTACTTTTTGTTCTGGGCAATCTGCCTCTCATGATCTCAAAAGGAGAGTACTCAGTCATATCATTGGGAGTGGTCCTATATTTCCACATGGTTTTTATCACTTGAATCTCCCATTTGTCATCGTCAACACCAGCAATTTGAATAGCACTCTTAAGTACCCTATTAAACCTCTTGATAATCCCATTTCCACTGGGATTGTATAACGAGGTAGTAGAATGTATGACACCGATGCTTTGAAAATAGTTTTTAGCCTTGTTAGATAGAAATTGTACACCGTTGTCAGTAATAACACGTATAGGCAAACCTTCCTCAGTAAATGCTTCATCCAAAAACAGCAAAATAGTATCAGTATTGACTTTTTCAACAATTTTTATGACAGGCCACTTTGAAAATGCATCAATGGCGGCCACAATAAATTTATTCTTAGGACCAATGGGCCCCATGATATCCATGGCAATGGTTTCCCACGAGGCCATTGGGGATAGAATGTTCACCCATATTAGATTTTAAAGTTTTCAATGACTTGTCAGCATTAGCACAACTGACACATTCTCTGACAATACGTTCAACAAAAATATCTAACCCAGGCCACCAAAATGTTTTTTTAACTGACTGTTTGGTTCTAACAATACCATTGTGACCTTCATGCCCATGTAGGAAAATGATGCATCTCATACCGGTGGGAGGTACAGCTCTGTCTCCCCTCCAAATAGTACCATTAGTAAAAGATAACTCATTTCTCACCTCCCAAAAGTTCCTAAGTTCAGGAGTAAGATCTTTCTTGGGAGGCCAACCATCTAGTATGTACTTTTGAACTTCATGTAATGTTTTATCTTTCAAAAATTCAGTACACCAATTTTCATTTTTAATAGGTAATGCACCTTCATCATGTACCAAAGCGATTTGAAAGTTATCCCATGGATTTTGAACATTTTTTTTAAGTGGTAAAGGAAGTCTTGATAAAAAATCAGCAGTAACATTGTCTTTGCCAGGTACATATACTATTTTGTAAACAAAATCCTGCAATCTCATAGACATTCAGGCAATCCTAGCAGGAGCGTTTATCATTCCATCAGTGGTGAGTAAACGCACCAAAGGTTTATGATCACTTCTGATCTCACATTCTTTGCCCCAAACAAACACTCTAAAGTGCTCCAAAGCCCACACACAAGCTAAAGTCTCCCTTTCAATAGTAGAATATTTTTCCTCAGAAGGGAATAAAGCCCTTGAAGCATAAGCAATAATGGCTTCACCACCTTTTTCTAGTTTTTGCGCTAATACAGCTCCCAAACCTTTTGAACTGGCATTAGTAGTAATGACACACGGAAGGTAAGGGTCAAATGTATTAAGAGCTGTAGCTTTTTCAATAGCAGATTTAACATCTTTGAACTCCCTTTCACATTCCGCGCTCCAAACAAATTTACATTTGTTCTTTAACAACTGCCTGATGTTAAAAACTCTGCAAGAAAAGTTCTGAATGTATTTCGAGTAGAACTCTATTAAACCTGGACATGACCTAACGTCATCTTTGGAGTTTGGTGACGGTGCTAACCGAATGGCTTCTACAAGGTCAGGTTTAGGTTTATTACTTTTTTCACAGAGCACATGGCCTATATAAGTCACAGAAGTGACACCAAATTTGCATTTTGCATGTTTCACAGTTAAACCATTAGCCAATAATCTACCAAGAACCATTTCAAGTGCACGGTCATGATCTAGTTTGTTGTTGGCGAAGACAAGAATGTCATCTTTAAAACACACCACATTTTTACAATCGCCAAAAATATTACGCATGATGAAAAACAGCTGCCGCTGACGCAAGGCCAAAAGGCATTCTCTTAAATTGAAAAACACCCGAATGGTGTAATAAATGCGGTGTATTTTTTACAGCTATCATGCAACACGATCTGATGGTAGGCCGCCGATAAATCAATGCAAGTGAAGAATTTGGCTTTACCTACCAACACCAACATTTCATTAATATGGGGTAAAGGAAACTGATCGATGACAATGTTATTGTTGAGATGGCGCAAATCGATGCACAATCTAATGTTACCATTTGCACGTCTGGCAACGACAATGGGAGAAACCCATTCTGAAGACTCAACCTTCTCTATGATGTTACTCTCGACGAGTTTATTAAGTTCCTTTTCTACTTCGTTCCTCACAACAATAGGGATATTTCTAGCTTTATAAATTTTGGGACAAGCATTGTCCTTTAGAATTATTCTGTGTTTAAAATTGACTAATTCTCCAATGTCATCCCTGAAAACTTCAGGAAACTTGTTTAGAACCACTTTACTGTATTCATCAGACTCTCCAACAACCATGACGGGATCAGGATTATTGGGGTTCAAAATGATGTCAAGTTTTCCTTGTTCAAACCACCCTAAAACAGAAGGTCCCTGTTTGGATACATACAATTTAGCCACACATTCACGGTCTTTAAATCTGAAAACAAGTGAACAAAAACCAATTATTTCTATCCTCTCTCCTGAGTACCCTTCTGGGTTAATGTCAGGAGGATCTAAACTAGATCCAAGTTTGTCTACAAATTTGGTTTTCCATATGTTCTCATTCACAATGGAATACGGAGATCCAGAATCGGTGTAAATTTGTATCTCAACTCCTCCTATCATCATATCGCAGATAGGTTTCTTTTTAACTACAGTATTGTCAATATTCAGAATGACTGAAGAGGTATCTCTAATATTTAACAAATACGACCTTTCAAAATCTGTATTTTTGTTGTCACTATCACTCTCACAAGACTCAGTCTCTTCAACATACTTTACTTTTCTATTCTTGGCTTTCCTGCATACAATCGCAAAATGTCCAATGACACCACATACAGAACACCTTTGTTTGATGGCAGGACAACTTTTGTTGTGTGCCAAATGTAGATTACTATCGCATCTGTAGCATTTGAATTTATCTTTGTCAGAAATAGTGTTACGTTCTTTAGTGGTTCCTTGTTTCTTTACATTATAATTTACACCAGAATTTCCTACTTTGGCTACAATAATTCCTGTTTTAACACTTTCTTCTACCTTTACTTCTTTAGCGCTTCTACATGAAATTTCTGCTTTTCTTACTATAGCTAAAATATCCTCAAGTTTGGAATTGCTATTAACCCACAACCTATCTTGAATAGCAGAATCTCTTACATGCATAACCACCTGTTCTCTAATAAAATCCTCTTGCAAATTTCCGAATTGGCAATCTAAAGAAAGTGTTCTTAAAGCAGAAAAGTAACTGTCAACAGACTCATCAACATTTTGTTTTCTCTGAAAAAATTTGTATCTTAAAATACCAATGCACACTTTTGGAGAAAAATAACGATCAAAATCAGCAATTGCAGCAGAAAATACATTTTGATCACTTCCTCCACCAACTCTTGTCTTTTGATTAAAAGCTTTAAGTCCCTCAGGGCCCACAGAATGTAGAAAAATTCCTTTCTTATGTTCAGGAGACATTTTTCTTTGCACATCCAAAGTGTCAATGTAGTTAAGAAAGTACGCTTTCCACTCTGGCCACTTCATGCAAGGAGAACTACCAGCAGGCCAGAAACACTGAGGAGGAGCCACATTAAAATTTTGTGTAGACATATTAAAGTAGTACAATTTATAAAAGTAAAGAAAAGGGAATTATTCGCTATATAAATAGATGAGAAAATAGCGTCCAAACGTCACCCTTTTAGTTTTTTCCGATACAATGTTCCGAAAACAATGTTTAAAAAAAGGAAGGAAACTGAAAAAATATAGCTGACCAGTTGTTTAGGTTTGATAGTAAATCCGGTTTAGTAAATTGGTGACAAAAAAAACGAAGGCAAAAGAAATATGCAGCGTAGAAACCTCTGACCTGTGAATACAGTGGTTGCTAAGCAATAGCATGAAATTGAAGGAAAGGAAGATGGCGGCACGTAACGTGCGCGATGATGTCATGCGCAAAGCAACGAGTAGAACGTAGGGGCAAGAGTGCCCGTAACCTCCGAGAAGTAGAAGTTCAGTGAAGAGACGTCGTCACTCGGAACTCATTGAAGACAGAGAACGTGAGCCTCAGTGAAGTAGGAGTTCTCTGGGAAGATGTCGTCACTTGGAATTCAGTGAAGAAAAGGAATTCTCCCTCAGCGGAATCCTTACAGCAACGGTGAGTAGAAGGAGAACATTTTTTGAAAGATGCCAGAAGCAATAACGTATCCGAAAATCCACCAGTGAGCAAAATAAAAACAATGTACACCAATCCAAGTAGAAATCTTCAGGCTGAATAATAAAAAAAAAATAGCTTCCAGCAGCAACACAAATAATGAATTAAATCCAGAAAATACAATAAACAGAGAGATGCACACGTAGATCCGTATGGTGGTGCTGCCGGGTCCCAGATCGTCGCCAAGATTGTTAAGTAAACCTCAAAGCCAGGAACTGAGTAAAACGTAGTTTAAAGGTACAAATGCAGCTCCACAGGAAAACATCCAACACCGTCTGTAATCAACTTCCAACTGTTCACACATTGCACGGCACGGACCTAAGACTCTAGAATGGAGTCAGAATCAAAGGTCCGCGCCGAGAACCAAGTTACATCACACACAACAGTTTGTGCAGTGGAGAAAAATACTGTTAAGAAAGGTGATAAAAGTGTCAAAAAAAATTCCAAGCACTGCTGCGTTTGTTTCAGGTCTGGCAGTACAAGACATACAGCCGATTTCGACAGGTGTGTTGCACTCAAGGAAAAGTGTTATAAGTGTAAGAAGGTGGGTCATTTTGCACGCATGTGTAAAGCTGGTACTCCAAGTAGTTGGAAACCTTCAGTTCATGCCATAACAGAACACAGTGATGATGGTTCTTCTGATGAGGTTGAGATATTAGTGGTGGGTGTTGATACTATCAATGAAATTCAGGACGGTTACAATCCGCCTAAGTGTACATTAGGTTTTAATGGCGCTAAGGTTTCAGTTTGGGCTGATTCATGTTCACCCTATACCATAATTGATAAGGACATTTGGGAAAACATTGGTAGGTACGAGTTAGATACACCTGACGTCCAACCTGTTGGGTATTGTGGTGTTAAGTTGCCACTTTTAGGTTTTTATATGTGCAAATTGTCACACAAGGACAAGGAAGTGATATGCAAAGTTTATGTGGTGGAAAAAGGTAGATCCTTGCTGGGGTGGTGTGAACAGAAAATGCTGGGTATAGTGTTGGACCCTAACCATCTCCAACAGGTGTTAGTGACTGAGGATGCTGAAAAAAACAAATGGTGTGTCAAGTATCCAAAACCGTTCAGAAAAGTACTTAGTTGTTTGAACAAATTTGAACATCATATTGTATTAAAAACCAATAATGTACCTTGTGTACATAAAGGTAGAAATGTTCCTTTTGCCCTGAGAGGACAATTGAAGAGAGAGCTGCAAAGACTTTGCGACGCACAAGTCATTGAACCAATTGAATCTTCGGAATGGCTTAGCCCCATTGTTTTGGCGCGCAAATTGTACAGAAATTTGCGCATGTGCATTGACTTAAGAGATCTCAACCGTAATATTTTAGTCCACCGTTACCCACTGCCACATATTAACGTGATGGTTTCAACTGTGATTGATGCTGAATACTTTTCTTTGATCAATTTGTCAAGTGCATATCATCAAATCCGGTTGCACCCTGCACCTAAACACCTTACCTCTTTTATAACACCGGAAGATGCCTTCCGTTTTGTACGTATGCCTTTCGGTTTGGCATCCGCCTCTGCTGTGTTTCAGAGAGTGATGTGTAAAATTCTGAAGGGCATGTCTAAAGTCTTGGTGTTTCAAGATGATGTACTGGTGTGGGGTTCAAACCGTGAAGAACATGACAAGTTTGTAGATGAAACGTTGAGCAAATTACAGCATGCTGGTTTAACTTTGGGTATGCACAAATGTAAATTTGGTGTGGAACAGATAGATTATCTTGGTCATACCTTATCCAAAGCTGGTGTAAAACCTAAAAGGAAATTGTTAGATGCTATTGCTGATGCACCTGCTCCAAAAGACAAGGAGCAATTGCGATCATTTCTGGGTCTGGCAGAATTTTATTCTAAATTCGTTCAACATTTTGCAGACAAAGTACATAGTTTAAGGGCCTTAATGAAGGAGGGTAACACATTTGTGTGGTGTGAGGAGTGTTAAGGTGCTTTTGAAGCTATTAAAAAACAAATTGTGAAGGCTGTTGCGGTTAAACCTTTCAACCCGAGTGATCAAACCATTGTGGCAGTTGACGCCAGTGCATACGGTTTGAGGGCAGTCCTAATTCAGAGGCATTTGGAGCATGAGCGCGTTGTAGCCTTTGTCTCTCGGACACTTAAGGGAGCCAAACCTACATATTCTGTGATAGAGAAGGAGGCTTTGGCATGTTGGTGGGGGGTTGACCATTTCAAAACGTATGTGTGGGGTACTCACTTTGAAGTTAGGTCAGATCATAGACCGCTCATAGATCTTTTCACCACCAAGGGGGCAGGGAAAGCCACCCCCAGAATTGCAAAGTGGTTATATAGACTACAAGGGTTCCATTTTCCGTTGAACTATGTACCAGGCTTCCGCAATATCAATGCTGATTGCTTGTCTCGGTTACCATTACAATGTATGGATGAGGATGATGAAACCAATGAGGAATATGTAGTTGCTGACATTTCTCAAGCATGCAAGGGAGCCATATCTGTGGACGAATGAAAATCTGCCGTTAGGGAGGATAACACAATGATGGATTTTTTAAGTGAATTATCATGTTCCTCTCTATCTAACACGATGTTGAAAAAGAAAAAGAAATTTGGTGAATTTTGGACTGTTTGGGCTGAACTTTCTGTTGAGAATGGGGTGCTAAGGAGGGGTGACCGGTTAGTTGTACCCGAAGGTTTGCGTCCCAGATTATTAAAATTACTACATGAAGGACACAATGGGATGTCAGGAATGAAAAGAAGGGCGAGAGTGACCTTTTGGTGGCCCGGTATGGACAACCAGGTCGAGGAATGTGTACGTGGGTGCATTGATTGCAAGTGCAGTGATAAATCTCATTGTGTCGAGGAATCTACTATTGCCCCTACTGAATTTCCCAGCAGACCTTGGGAGAAAGTAGCTATGGACATTTGTGGCCCTTTTTCTGCCAAAGGCATTTCCAACAAGTTTGCCATTGTCATGATCGATTATTATTCTGAATGGCCTGAAGTGGCGTTTTCAAGTGAAATAAAGGCTGCTAATGTAATTGAGTTTTGTGACAAAAATCTTCGCAGAGAAGGATGCCCCAGCACATTAATAACTGACAACGGTCCCCAGTTTGTGGCTGAAGATTAAAAAAATTATCTGTCCAAGATGGGTGTTGTGCACCACACCACTGCTGTTTATAACCCTTGGGAGAATGGCCTTGTCGAGAGGTTTAACAGAGTTTTGAAGGAGTGTGTGCAGTTGAATGACAGTAGCAGATGTGATTGCAAGGAAGCTGTTAAAGAAATGCTTTGGAGCTACCGAACCACTCCGCATTCTGTCACGTTATAAACTGCGTTCATGCTTCTGAAGGGTAGGCAGCCTTGCACCTAAGTGTCTCCTGCATGGATGCTCAAGGGTCACACTCGTCAAGTGGACAAGGAAAGTCTGGTGGAAAGAATTCAAAAACACCAAACTAAGTATGTAAGTAGATACAATAACAAGATAAGGAAAGGCAAAAGAACATTTGGAGTGGGAGATTGGGTCAGAACTAACACTCTGGGCACCCAGAAAATGTCGAAATGGTTGGTACCTAAGTGTGTAACCAGAGTGGTTGGCAACAATGTGTGGTTGTCTGATGGTAAGAAGTGGAATGTGCGCAGAGTCACCTTATGCAATGCACTCGAACGAGAGGTTTGGGTAAAAAATGTGGGTGATAATTCAAAGAATATGGTGGTTGATGGTAAGTTAGCCAGTAATTGCAGGTCTGTTGTGGAACCTCACGTTAGGAGGAGACCTGCGTGGCACAATGATTATAATTGTGATTGATTGTGCATTCTGTTGTTAGTTTTTTTCAGGTAATCTTCTGGTACCATTGTAACTTTTAATCATAGCCAAGATTTGCAACTGGAGTTCTAGACTGTTATTACGGCTAAAGCCTAATGGTTTGGCATTCTCCACAATAGCCGGATTACAGTTCAGGGAAGAGATTCCAGCCACTGATGGATAGGGAGGCTGGATTTTTTGGTGAGATTAGTACAAATTCAATTTTAGTCAGATTGAAGTATAAGTGGTGATTAGTCATCCATTTTTAGGTCGAGCATTCGAGACCTCTTGTATATACTTTAGTATATACTTATTATATACTTATATGTGTATGTACTTTGTGGGGTCTGGAGATCAGCCCTAGGACTTGTCTGCTTCCGCTTAGGGACTTTTTTTCTGTTCAACTGCCTCTATTTAACTGTCTTGATAGAAAACGACCAGCAGAGTTCAGTAAAATACCAGAATTGCTTTCTGCTGAGAGACTTTCTGTTATGATCTTCCTGGCACCGTGGTCGCGCGTCGCACGCCTCGGTGGAATGTTCATAGTGCCAACGTTCTGAGAGTTGACCGTGCGCTCGCGTCCTGTCAGTTGAGCGGCTGCTGGCTGAAGGATGAGGCGCGCTGATGCTATGTGCGATGAGTAATAAACTTAAGGAATCAAGCCACCGTTTTCCGTGTCATGTTGTGATTACACCATGTTTTTGGCGGCGAGCTTCAGTCAGTGGAGCACGTAGCATACAGCGATGAATCTATGCGTGCTGTGCGCTGTTCAAATGTAGTACTTGGAAAGGTGTGAGATGTAAAACGACTTCTCCGCGGGGTGGAAAGACGCCTACTGTTACAACTCAACGCGTTGCTATCGAGTTAGTTGCCCTGAAGAGAACACCTCCTTCAAGTAACAGCGTACACTGACCGTGAGTAAATGAAGTGCTAAGAGGTGTTGAAGGGCGATATGTGGTGCGGGGTGAGGAGACGCCTGTAGTGAACCCCCAACGCATCGCCCTGATGTTTATATGCCACGTATTGTGTGAGGAAACGCGTCGCCCTGGTATTTATATCCAGCGTATTGTGTGTGGAGGGTACAGTGAGCCCGGAACCACAACCAGGATTGACACAGTGGCGCTTTGAGCCATCCCCTATACTCTAAGCATTATAGGGAACGACGCTAAGAGTTACCTACCAACGAAGCATAGGCTGGAGTAACCTCGGCATAGCATTATTTCCCCTTCTTTTCTGGGCTCTGCGGGAGGAACGCCACCGTGTCAGGTGCTGAGTGTGGTGAGGAAACGCGGCAGTCACCTGACAGGGAACTGACACGCGTAGAGAACATTTCCTGGATTAACCCTTGCGCGCCACTCTCCAAGTGCCGGTAGCAGTCAGAAAAGCAGAGAAGGAAGCTTAGAGGAGGACGCTGCCATCTGCTGGGGAAAGGTCAGAAGCGCACTATTCATTAGCTGACAAACCTGCCTACTACACACGTCGTGTATTCTTCCTTTTGTCTTCCTACTGCGTCAATATGGATGTCACAGCATTAGATGTTTCAGCTGTTTCTTCTCCTCCACATTTTCTCAGTCAACCAGGCAGTCCCAGCATAGAATGGGATGAGTGGATTGAAATGTTGGACAATTACTTGGAAGCATTGGATGCTCAAGATTTCAGTTCGAATAGGAAAAAAGCGATTTTGCTCACCAATTTAGGTAAAGAGGGTCAACATATTTTCAAGTACTTGCCTGTTGTCACCAATGAACGTGGTCAACCCATGAACGTGGTCAACCCATTGAAGATGCCTTTCAAGAAGCACGTAAAAGGTTGGAGGTTAGGTTTGCAAAGGAGACCAACGTCGTCATGAGGAGATACAAATTTTATACTCAACCTCAGAGGGTTGGAGAATCCATTGATGACTTCGTTACGAGACTCCGTGAGCTTTCACTAAAATGTAAATTTGGTCCCATGGCTGAGGAAATGATACGAGATCAACTCATTGCAATGTAGAAGCAGAAAGACACAGGAACGCTTATGGGCCGCCAAAGACCCCTCTCTTAAAGATGCAATTGACATTGCAAAAATTGTCGAAGAATCTGAGTACTGTATAAAGGAAATGGATCGCAGAGATTCAAAACTGAACATTACTAATGAGAGTGAAGCATCCGTTGTAGAGGGTGGTGAAGGGGATGTGGCTGCCTCTACCAGATTTAAAGGTGGGAGGAGTACTTATGGCAGCAGGTTGTATCCTAGTAAGTTTGGTAATAAGACTTGTGGCAAGTGCGGGAGCACTTATCACACATCGGACTCTAAAAATTGCTGGGCCATTGGTAAAGAATGTAGAAAGTGTGGCCGTAAAGGTCATTTCGCCAGAATGTGTCGAGATGCTAACAAGGGAAAGGTAGCAATGTTGTCTGAGGAGACAAATGTTAGTGAATGTTTGTTCAGACCTAACAGAATTCTTTGTGTTGAACCTTCCCTAGATGATGTTGCAGATAATGAAGATGTTCTTCTCACCAATCCTTTCAGCTTAGATGATAAGAGGAGACGTAGACCCAAAGCGGAGTTTGTCATTGCTAACAAGAAAATTGATCTAATGGTCGATTCAGGGTCCTTATATACCATCATACCAAAGAGAATATACCAACAGGAATGGCCTCACATGAACCTTTTACCCAAAGACATAAATCCCGGTGGGTATCAAGGTGAGCAGATAGACATACTGGGTTACATTTTGACAGACATTTTCTTCAAAAACAGGTCTGTCAAAGGAAAAGTTTATGTGCCTGAATCTGGACCCCCCATATTGGGTTGGTATCACCAGTATGACCTCCATATTAGAATTGACCCTCACGCTGTTGAACAAGTAATGGTGGTGGATGACCTCTCAGTTGAAGATATTTTGGAGGGAGGTAAAAGAGTTTTCAGAGACCAACTTGGTAATTTAGAAGGTTACGTTCACAAAATAAAACTTAAACATGGTGCCATCCCTGTCCAACATAAGCTTAGGAAGGTTCCCATCATGGTGAGAGGGGAGGTCAAGACGATGTTGGACGAAATGTTATCCGGTGGTGTCATTGAGCCCGTAGAGTGCTCTGCTTGGGTTTCTCCTGTTGTTATTTCAGAGAAGGCAGATGGAAATTTGCGTTTCTGTGTTGATTTGAGGAGTTTAAACCAAAATATCATCCCTGACACCTTTCCCCTACCCAATATCAACGAGTTAATGGTTTTGTTACAAGGAGCAAAATTATTTTCCAAACTAGACCTTCGTCATGCTTATCACCAAAAACGTTTGCACGACTCCTCTAAACACTTGACAGCCTTCATCACCACGGAAGGTATCTTTCAATTTACCAGGATGCCTTTCGGCTTGTCCTCAGCTGCCAGTGTTTTTCAGAGGATGGTCTCAGAGGTGTTTAAAGGTCTAAAAAATATCATCTACTTCCAAGATGATATCCTGGTCTTTGGTGATAGCGTGAGCAGCCACAACTTAGCGTTAAAAGATGCCCTAGCCAGACTTTTGGAATCTGGTTTAACGCTACGCAGAGAAAAGTGTTCCTTCCTTGCCACAGAGGTGGAGTACTTAGGACACTCCATCTCTTCTGAAGGTGTCAAACCCAAGAGAGATCTACTGGCTTCTATAAAATTGGCTCCCATTCCCAGTAACAGAGACCAGCTGCGTTCCTTTATTGGATTAATTGAGTACTACTCAAAGTTTGTGAAGAATTTCGCGACTAAAACTGAACCTTTAAAGGTACTTATGAGGAAAGGTATCAATTTTATTTGGGGAACTGAGCAACAAAATTGTTTTGATAACATCAAGCTTGAAATCTGTAATGCAGGTATTCTGGTTCCTTTCGATGTCAACGCTAAAACTATTGTCACTGTTGATGCCAGTGACACTAGCATTGGGGCCATATTATCTCAGAATGATGGTACCTCAGAGAAAACTGTAGCGTTCACCTCTCGGACCCTGACTTCTATCGAACGTCATTTCTCTGTAATAGAGAAAGAAACCCTAGCGGCCACATGGGGTGTCGAATATTTCAGAACGTATGTTTGGGGGCGCAGGTTTCTCCTTCGCACCGACCATAAACCTTTACTCAAAATTCTGTCACCAGGTGGAACAGGGAAAGGGTCAGCTAGATTAGCTCGCTTAGCCTCCAGGTTGCAAGAATACAATTTCAATATTGAGTTTATTTCTGGTTGGCGCAATGTTCAAGCCGACTGTCTGTCGCGTCTGCCCTTAGACTGGGAGGTAGTGGACAAAAGTGGTGTGTCAAAGAGCGAAAGAGAAGGAGCTATCTCCAGTGTCGATGATGTTATTCAATGGAGTTGTGGTGCAGTCAGTAAAGAAGAATGGGCAGATGCCATGTCACAAGATGAGGTCCTTAAAGGAGTTCTCAACCTCATTCTTAAAGGTAGGCATAGGGAGAGTACATTACCCACTAGTGTTAGACCCTTTAATGCTGTCATTGACAAACTTTCCACAGTCGCTGATCAGATTGTCATGCGGGGCGACAAGATAATTCCCCCGTTTGGGATTCGCAAAAGACTATTCAACTTAGCCCATGAAGGACACCTAGGGCAAACTATCACAAAAAAACATTTGCGGAATGAATTCTGGTGGCCGGGCATGGATAGTGAGGTGGTTGATTGGGTTGAAAGATGCAGTGAATGCAGAGTGTGAGAAGAGACTTAAGGTCGGGCCACAGTCTGTCCCGAGTTCCATCCATGATCCCGGTGTGGTTTGGCATAGCATTTGCCTTGACTTCATTGGACCTATGCCAGGATAATTATATATATTCATTGGACCTATGCCAGGAGTTCACCCCAGCAAAAGATTTGGCATGGTTGTAATGGATGTCCACTCTAGATGGCTTATTGTATATTTGCTTCCTGAGATTACCACTAGAGTCACCATTAAAGTGCTGTGCACTATTTCTAAAGAGGAAGGTTTTCCCACGGTCCTTATTACGGACAATGGTACTCAATTAACCTCCACGGAAATGTGTGAGTTTCTTCGTGAGTGTGGCATTAAACATTCCCTCACCACACTGTACAATCCTCAATCAAATGGTATCGTAGAAAGAGCCAACCGTATGATTAAAGGAGCTATTGGTCTGGTTCTCACCATTAATCTTGACATTGATGAAACCTTAAATGAATTAGTGTGGGCTTACTGTACCACTGAAAATTCCACTACTGGTGAAGTTCCCTTCATTGCCATGCAAGGTAGAAAACCTTCTTCCAAACTAGTACCTTCATGGGTCAGGGAGTTGTTGGAAGGGAGGATTGTGAGTGGCAGTGATAAGGGTACCCCCATGCATGCATCCTCTCTTGTACATTCCCAAACCAAGCCTTCTGTCAACCTTCTTGTTGGAGACTGGGTCAAAGTTAGATCTGGTCGTTGGATCAAAGGCCTATGCAAGTTCGTGGTCCTTTCAAAGTTCAGGAGGTGCATCCTTTGTATGTTGTGTTGGCCAATGGTGAGAAATGGAATTTACGCAGAATAGCCAAGTATCGCTCACGAGACAACTCTCCCAAAGCCATTGTCAACAGAAATTCCTGTTCGGGTTACATGTTGGCTCATGATCATCAATTGCTCAACAGTTCCCGTAATTGTGCAGAGATGAGAGTGTCAGGCCCCAGTGGTGATAACTTGGGTAACAGCCAAAGGCTCAATGTTGAGAATCCAGAGTCTCATGGTCCCCTAGATACCCAACTGTGTCAAAGACCCTTACGGGTCAGGAGGCTTCCTCAACACTTGCAGGATTTCATGGTGGGGTGATTAACATTCATTGTTATTTATTCATTGTGGGGTGGTTTTGCTCTCTATGTTATCTTTTTGCCCTTCGCTCTTCCCACCTCTCCATTGCTCCATCCTTCCTTGCCTTTTCTCTTGCTCTGTTCTCCCTTTGTTCTCCCTTTCCATTTTTCCTCTATTCAATTGCTCTACCTGCGTGTAGAGGAAAGGGGGGTATGTTGTGATCTTCCTGTCACCGTGGTCGCGCGTCGCGCGCCTCGGTGGAATGTTCATAGTGCCAACGTTCTGAGAGTTGACCGTGCGCTCGCGTCCTGTCAGTTGAGCGGGTGCTGGCTGAAGGATGAGGCGCGCTGATGCTATGTGCGATGAGTAATAAACTTAAGGAATCAAGCCACCGTTTTCCGTGTCATGTTGTGATTACATCACTTTCTTTTTTACATTTTTCTGGCAACTGCCTCTATTTAACTTTCTTGATAGAAAACGACCAGCAGAGGTCAGTAGAATACCAGAATTGCTTTCCGCTGAGAGATTTTACTTTTTTAGGTCGAGCCTCGAGTAGCGCGCAAGCGCTGATAGGCGAAGACTTTATGTAAGGGGGTTTGAAAAGCTGACCAGACGCTCGTGCGTCGTGGCCTTTTTCGGGCGGTTACGTGCTCCGGAGACATGTGTTTCCCATTATCGTGCCGAGACGCGTGCGCGATAATTGGAAACACATGCCGGGAAAAGGCCATGACGCACGAGCGTCTGGTCAGCTGAGCAGGCTGCCGCGCTCGCTCGCCCTCGCCCCCACTCCTCTCGTTGTTTCAAGAGGTTGCCCTTTACATGATGGCCAAAGTGGCTTCAACCGTCTACCTAAACCGTTAACCGTGCAATACTCACTATACAAACAACGGTCCATTTCAATATTAACGCCCCGTCTTCGTTTGCCAAAAGCTCTTTGATAATCCCCGATCGAAGATGGCCCCTATATTTACAGGATTCCAGGCAGGGCCAGGATAGTCCTACTTTTGTTTTGATAACCAGAAGTACAACCGGTTTCGTAGGCGCCTCCCCGCTGCCGCTCAGTGGGGAGGATTCCACAGTGCTCTTTTTAATCTAAGTTTATTTAGAAACAATTTCCTTATATGCCCTCTGATGTATGGGATAAGGGCGCAGGCGCTGCCAGCAAAGTCTGTCGCTTCCCTTGTACTGACCTGTACCATGCCATTGCCACCATCTACCCTGAAGCACAGGTGGGGAGGCTGAAGCCGGACTCGTATGTCTGCAGTGATCCGGGAAGCGCCCGTGCACTGAAGAAGTCTGACCGGAGGCTCCCAGACCTCCATCAGAGTAAGGAGCTACATCCGGAACTTTCTAGCAGCTAGTGGACCTGAAGTCAGACCCAGGCACCCTCATAGTGCTGCAGTCCAAGGTGCCTTGAAGCATCACCCGGGAAGGACCCTAGCGCTTCCTGATGGTCGAGCAGGATTCCCGCACCTGTTGCTGGGCAGGATCCGCTTCCTCCTGGACTGCATCGCCTGCTTCCGAGGGGGGCAGCCCCTGCCCGAGGCTCTGTGCTATGTGCCCTCCGAGGTCCAGTACAAGATCTGCAAGGATTCCTCCTCGCCCTCCTCTTCCTCGGCGAGCAGGGGCACCTTTCTGCCCGTTTTGCTTCTCCATCTGACGGCAAGCAGAGCCACAAGAAGCTGTCCCGGGGAGCATCGAGGTGAAGAAAGGCGGGTGCATCCGGGCCACTGGGGATGAATACTGCAACAGCTATGGGCTCTGGGTCAAGCTGAACAAGGTACACCTCAGATTACTACATGTTCTTAACAACAAGTGCACGAGCATACCTGTCAAGTCGGAAAGGAGATGCTTTATGGACACTGTGTTGTTGCCTGTGTGTCAGAAGAAGCTTGCGAGGAGCGCATTAAACAAGCATTGGCATAGCCAATAGGTCTCGCTTTTGGGACATTATAAGTGTTTAGCCATGCAACGGTTGATGTTGTTGCACCAAGGATATTGTGCTGCATAACTAAATACTTATAAGGTCCCAAAAGCGAGACCTATTGGCTATGCCAATGCTTGTTTAATCTTTCTGGCAACCGTCTCTATTGAACTTTCTTGATAGAAAACGACCAACTGAGGTCAGTAAAATACTAGAATCACTTTAGCATTCTCTAGATTCCAGTCCATAGAAATTGTCTTCCACGAGCACCCGTAGACAATAATATTTTTTTCAAATCTTGTATGACCACTGAAGGCCCTGATTTTATATTAAAAACAGAGCTTTGGACTATACCTTTTCCTGCTGAAAGGCAATATTTCTCTCCATGTGTTCCCATACCTGGCGTTTCACACAGTTTGGTGCTTACTTTCCCTCCATGTTAAAGAACAGTAGATGTTTCAGCACCCAGGCTAATGTGCTGCATAGCTAAATACATATAAGGTCCCAAAGGCGAGACCGATTGCATTGCAAATGCTTGTTTAACCTTGTCGATGGTAAGAAGCCTGATGTCTTCAGAGGACAATATCTTCAGGTAGATCAAGGTATCCTCTGCATATTTATGATAAAAAATCAAGATTTTCTCAAAATCTCGCCAAGAGGTTCAAGACATAGATTAAACATGACTGGGGAGAGGATAGAGCCCTGTTGAACCCCTTGTTTCATTTGGCTTTGCACGAAACAGAGCTCCCTATTTTCACTATTTGTCACGTAACTTTAGGACTGTGCCACCGATGCCCATCTGTTCCTCCAGGATGCTAACCAGGGAGAGGTAATTGACTGTGCATTTATCCTAAGGCTGTAACAGCCTTTCAGTTTTTGCACTTACAGTGGAGATGGCCCAGGCAGGTTGGCCCGCATAATCCACCAAAACAACCAGCCCACCAGCCCAGCCACCCTCAACCACAGGCCCATCAGCTGGTAGCCGATTGTCCTCCTTGCTCATCCGACCGTGCCAATGACCTTAAATCTCCCAACAAGGAAGTTAATGCTGTGGAGAAAGGTGGCAGTTTTTTACTTTGCTGTGCAAGGGAGTTTTGTATTTTAACAGTAAAAGTTCTCTTTTAAACACCCACACTTTTTAACACATTAAATTATTTAATTGGGAGGCCAAAGCTTGCATTAATGGACACAACTGATCAAAGTGTCCCAGAATCCAAAATACAACACAGTATGGAGATTCAAAACAACAATGCACGATATGTCATTTTAAACAAACAAATGGTAGTATGAATACTGGGACAGTAGAAACTTCAGATGTCTCGACATATGAAGAATCATAGTGCAGTAGCGAATATGCAACTACTTGTAAAAGTCCAGTAGTCCAGGAATACCATCAAAACATGTATGATATACAGCGTGGCCTACAAGTAGAGAGTTAATTCGTAGTAGCTGAGAGTCGCTTAGTTTGTAGTTTCAGTGGTCTAGGTCGAGAAACGAGGCCTCAAAAATAACCCAACATGTTTGAGGCAAAAATGGGGTTAAGTCAGATAGCACCTGGGACTTGGGCTTTGCTTCTCCTCCAGTCTGAGCAATGGTATTCAGAGTTAAAAAATAATCTCAGCTGTACGTTAAAAAGATATTCTATTGTCTTACGAAGGACCTTGTGCCTCAGTGACTTACAATAGCCTTGTAATGTTGCTAGACACCATATCACTCTCCTCTTTCCCCATGGCAACAGGATTCCCTGATGGTGAGATCACATACTTTTAATTTCTAAATGCTTTCATCGACCAGTGTATGTTGTTTTTCTTTTTTCTTTACTGTACTATGTTTCTATCCTATTTCTCTCTTATTTTCTTATTTCCCTATCTCCATCATCTAATTATTTTTATGTTGAAATGTTTTACTTTCAAGGGTGTCATACTACTCATTAGGAGTAAGAGTGATGACAACATAATGTTCAGTCCAAACAAATTAATAGTATAAATAATACAAATTAGAAGCTTGCAGAAATGCAACAATGGCAAGAAGAGACCAAAACCAAACTTATTAAAGCACCCATCAACTTGAGCATTGGTACAGGCCGGACAATCTAGAAATCAAACAATGTTAAAGTATAGAGATGACAAGAAGTAACAGTGGGACTTTAGCTATTTCAGCATACAGCATTATTGCTCCGGTTACTTACCGGTAATCTTCATTACTCCGAGTCCTAGTCTTCCTCGCCACAGTAATTACCAATGAGCATTCTGCTCCCACAGAAACTCCAAGCAAAAGTTATCATACTAGTCTCCCTATCCCTCCAATATGGCCCCCAGAGGCAACCACCAATCACATAAAAGGATACAAGATCCACACCACGACCTGTAAACCAAAGCCGTATACATGAAGCCACAACAGAGGGCCGGGAGGGAAGGGAAACTATACTGTGGCGAGGAAGACTAGGACTCGGAGTAATGAAGATTACGGTAAGTAACCGGGGCATTACCTCCTCGTCCGTCTTCCTCACCACAGTAATTACCAATGAGCAGATACCAAAGCAACATCAGCTTCATGGATAAGAATCACAGCCCACACACGGAAGGCAGTACAACAACAACTCCAGTGACAACAACGGAGAGAGAAACACATCTCAAGAAACCACTGATTCCAGAATCAAAGAGTCAAAGGCAACCGAAGCACCAACCGCAACCTCAAGCCGGGAACGAGACATGAAGGAATGAGGGGAAGACCAAGCGGCCGTACTGCAAAAATCCCCCACGGAAACATCCGAAAGGCGGCCCAAGAAACAGCAACAGAACGAGTAGAACGCCCCAGAAGAGGACGAGGGGGAACCACAGACTGGACATCATACGCCAATAGGACAGTCTCCTGAATCCACCGACATGAGAGTGGAAAGAGACGGCCGCAGGCCCTACGGGGCCACACCAAAAGACAAACAAATTGGTCACCGTACCAAAAGAAGCCGCGCGGGACAAGCAAGACAACAAAGCACGCATCACATCCAAAAAGGAGCAATGGAGAGTCCTCCGCCGACGAAGGAACAGGAAGGAGATAGGGAGGACCACCGCAGCCAACAGATGAAAGAATCCACCATAGGCACCAAAGTAGGAAGAGCCCGCAAGAGCACCCCATCCTCCAAAATCCTCAAAAAAGGAGCAGACCGTAGGAAAGCCCCCAACACCCCAACACGTCTGGCAGAGGCAATAGCCACCAAAAACACCAACGTCAACATCAAAAACTTCAAGTCCACCGACTCCAAACAGCCCAAAGGGAACCCCTGCAAAGGCCTCAATACCAATGGAAGGCCCCACGGATGAGGAGACAAGACATGACGCGGGCGTGGAAAGGCCAGAGACTTGAAAAGACGAACTACCAAGGGCTCCACAGACACAAAAGGGAGACCAAGAAAATCCGGAACGGCCGCCCACTGAGCACAGAGGAGAGAAAGGGCCAAGCCCAAAACAAAACCGCCCTCCAAAAAATCCAGGACCCGAGCAGGATCCAAACCCTCAACAGACCAACCATGGCGCATTACTCCACTAGCAAAGGTGACCCAATGCGTAGCGTAAGACTGCAAAGGAGAGGGGCGGCAGGACTGCCGGAGAAGATCCGCAACCATCAAGGAACAACCACCGTGGACCAGGGAACACGGTCCAAGAGTTAAGTCCGAAGACCCATGGACCGGAACACCGGAAGAGGAACCAGAGTGCCCAACAAGGGACACGGAAGGTACGGCAACGTCCAACCTGGACGCACCGCCAACTCCAACAACAGAGGAAACCACGGGCGGCGGCGCTTGCAAAACTGCCGGAAGCAGGGGAACCGGAGGGAAGACATACAACAGGCCCATGGGCCATAGTAAGGACAGCACATCCACCCTCCAAGCCATCTGATAAGGCACAATCGTGCAGAAACAACGGATCTCGGCAACGTCCGGAGATGCAAACAAGCCCACCACCGGACACCCAAACCCCCTCAGCAACGTCCGGAACAGCACCCGGGTCAGAGACAAGATCCCATGGAGGGAAGACCCAGCCCAGACAGTCCGCCACAACATGCTCCCGGCCCGGGAGGGAAACCGCAGACAGGGAGGCCAACGACTACTCCACCCAAGAACAAAGGAGGCGACTGAGGCAACCGAGGGAACGAACCCGGCAACCCCCCTGATGACAGATGTAGGACATGACAACTCGGCTGTCCGTCCGTACCTGAACAAGGTGACACTCCAGCAAGGCAGCAAACGCCAAGAGACCCAAGTGAACGGGCCATAGCTCCCTGTAAACGAAGGAGCAAGACATCAGAGCCACCGACTACCAGCCCTGCACAGAAGCGTCGTCCAGAGTAGCCCCCCCAGTCCAACAGAGGGGCATGCAAAGTGACCACCAGAGAGGGAGCAATCAGAAACGGACGACCTCGGACAGAGGACCGTCGTCTAACCACCAAACCAGATCCTCCCTCACCCTGGCCGACACAGGAACCCCCGACTGAAACCAGACCACAGGGGCGCCAAACAGACAAAATATGGCCCATCACAGGAGACATATGGAGACGAGTCCAAGGAACCACCAACAAGGAGGCGGACAGCAGCCCCATGACCCACAATTGGACCAGGTAACACCCAAGGCTCACAGGAGGGCAAGTCCCTGATAACAGTGACCGAAGCACCAACACCAGAGTCAATATCCGGGCAGGAGGCAAGAACACAAATCCCAACAGAGTCCGGAAGGGAGCCCCAACGTACGTCAGATCCCGAGAAGGAACCAGGCAGGGCTACTACCGATCCACCAGAAAACAGTGACCCACCAGGACCAGGCAAATCTCCCTGACTTGGAACTCCGCCGAAGAGAAAGAAGAAGCAGAAATCAACAAATCATCCAGGTAAGGAAAATCACAGCCCCTATCCCATGGAAATGCCCAAGCAGAGAGGCTAGAACCTCAGTAAAGACAAGAGGGGATGAACACAGGCCAAAGGGTAACGCCTTGTATTGAAAAAGACCGCCCAGAACACAGAAGCGGAAAAACTCCTGAGAGTCCAGATGGACAGGGACAGGGAGAAAAGCATCCTGATGGCCAATGGAAGCCAGAAAATCTCTGATAGATCAGAGGCAGGATCACCTGCAAAGACACCACCCTGAATGAGACAGGGGGAATGAACCAATCCAACCACATCAGGACCAAGATCGGCCAGAGGACCCCTGTATGCCTCTTCACCTAGAAGAGAACAGAGGACACTCTCAGACGCCTGTTTGCCATAAATCCACCGTTCTTAAGTTACCCTAGATGTTGATGAACTACAATACATCAGGGCTAATTTGTACAATTCATGGTGATGGTTATGGTGCTCTATGACAAAGATCAATGTCTGTTTTAACTCTCGTGCTGTGTTTTTAATATTTTTTTATATATTGTGATTGATATTGTTGTCTCTTTGAGGGAAAAGATTTTTTCCTTTTTGTATGAAATGTTTTTTAATCTTGTATTATATTTTTAATAAACTGTGAGTACTAATGTACAAACTGTAGGTTTCTGTGCCAATACATTGTGAGAATTGGTCTGAACAGTGATCCCTTTGGCCGGAAGATGGATGATTGAGGTATGATTCTATGTATGGTGAAGTGCTGTTAAATAAGGCTTAAAAACACTCCCAGAGGACACTTTCCTTTAGTCACTCTCAGGCCCCACAGATCCCCGGGCAACGGAACTACAGCGCCATATACCACAAGGCAACAGACGTCAACCAACAGAGCCCCATTCAGCAGAGCGTCCCAGGGGTAAGGAGTGACCCGAAAAGAGTCCGGGGGAGACTGGACGACCCCATGTGAAAACCGTCCGACACCACTGGAAGAATTCAACCAGCCGACACAGTCCGCAACCAGTCGACCACAAAGAGAGACAGGCGACCTCCCACAGGACCCACACCTGAAGCCACCCAGTCACGATATGGAGGGTGCAGAAGAGGAGGAAGAGGTGGCAGGGAACCGGGATGTGCCAGAAGAAGGAGCACCCCGGCCACGTCCCCGTCCACAAAAGAACTGAGGAGCCTTCTCCAGACGAGTAGGACCCAAAAAGGCCCGACGAGCCCCCAAACAACGGGAACACGCCACCATCTCAGGAGCCAACAGCTAACGAACCTCCGCCGACATCATGACCAAATTCTCCAAGGGAGCATCAAAAAGCTCAATACCAGAAAAAAAGGATATTCATGAGCAAACCCTTCAGCGCAGCAGCGGCCTACCAAGAACGTAACCACAACTGGTGACGAGCCGCAACAGAAGACCCAGATGCCGATGCCCCCAAGGAAGCAAAGGAAATGACGGAAATGAGCCGCTGCCCCATCAGGACGAGAGTGGAAAAAATGTCCGCGGCCCGGTACAACAACACAGCCAACGGCTGGAAGGTCATCAACAACGACTGGATAGCAGGGGAAGAATAAGCAGCAGCACCGTAAAGAAAAAGAGGCGGCGGCAAAGTGTGTCACACTGCCTACAAGCCTACATCACATGGTATTCCCAGGTGGACTCCCATCCAGGTAATAACCAGGCCAGACCCTGCTCAACTTCTGAGAGCAGACGAGATCATAAGCATGCAGGGTGGAATGGCCATAGGTCAAAGAATCCATATGAACAGCAGACCCTGAAAACAACAGGATAGAGCGAACGTGCCGAAGGACAACCTGAAGATTCACCCCAGCACAACAACGACTCCTAAGATCCACAACCTCCCACACCAGAGACCTGGGAGGGACCAGGAACACAAGTAGCCTCTCCAGACGGAGGAACATTCCCGTCACGAAAAGCGGCAGCCACCGCAGAATGTAACATCTGCTGGAACACAGCCAGCGAAGGGACCTTGGCAGCGGAGTCAGAACACCCCCCAGCGTGGGAAGAATCAACACAGCACCCCACACTCCATAACAAAAATGCATGAAAAACCACCACGGCAAGCCAGCATGGTTTAAAAAGCGACCCAACACCATGGCAACCCTGAAAACGCTCCTAGACGTCCTCCGACACGCCCCCAGCGTGTACGCAACTCCCCAGGAATGCAAACGACCCAAATGAATTGTGCCATAACAATGCGACGACCCACAAGGAGCCGGAACCAATCCACGCCCCCAACAGGCCGACGCGCATCCCAAGCGCTCCGGGACCTATGCGGTGTCCCAGCGGGAAACCGGTAAGACAATGGGCCGGAGGGAGCCTGCAGGAGAGCCCGGGCGTCCCTCCCAACCCCTAGGGGACCAAACAAAAAGGTGCGGAAAAGGTGCCGAGCAACCATGCACCACAAAGACCTGCCTAGTCCGCTAGAGCAGGACTCGATAGGAGACCTCCAGCAAGCGAGGTCAGAAGCATAGCACACTCAGGGAGTCCGCTATAGCAGGACCAAGGAAGAAGTGCAAAAGGGGGAAAGAAGACAAGCTAGGCAAACCAAAACTCCCCGGGGTATGAGAGTCCGCTACAGCAGGACCGCCGCCCCCACTTACCTGAACACAGGAACAGCACTCGGAGTAGTGCAGAAACAAAAAAAAACAGGTCGTGGTTTGGATCTTGTATCTTTTTATGTGATTGGTGGTTGCCCCTGGGGGACATATTGGAGGGATAGGGAGACTAGTATGATAACTTTTGCTTGGAGTTTCTGTGGGAGCAGAATGCTCATTGGTAATTACTGGGGCGAGGAAGACGGATGAGGAGGTAATGCTTGTAGACATTTGCTGACGCTGATTGGGCACTCAGACCAAACATTTTTGAAAAATCTACTTCATCAAGTAAACTGTACAACTTATAAAAAAATAATATCTCCTGCATGGGATCTTTTATACAAGTGCAATGTGAGTGATTAAAGTGCAAGCTTACATTTTAGGTTCAGAACTAGTGCAAAGGTTTCAGCCAAAACAGGCAAGGTCACTTTTTTCTCCTCCCCTGAAAATGGAGCAACCTGTTCAGCTTGTTTGGTCAGTCTTCTAGTGGCTGTCCTGTCTCCGTCTCACCTTGAAGTGGCCCTTCTTGGATTGCAACTGGAAAGACAAAGAGTAGCAATAGTCCAGGTCGGTGGAGCAGATTTTGCGATGGAATATGCAGATTTCCCTGCAGATTTTAGTTATTTCTTTTCCAATTCCCCCTTATTTTTCCGCTCTAAACACCTGATATTTTTACCATATCTATTACTAAAAGCCAGCCTGCAGAACACATCACAGACACATGTGCTTCTTTAACTTGTTTTCTTTTTAAATTGCCACCATAACTGTTATTATATTAACTGTCTTTGTAAAAGTCCCACCCATGTTTACAGAATGCAAATGTGAGGGAATACTTTCCCACATGTCCATTAAAATGTAGCACGTTCTTTTAAAATGCATGCTTTCTGCTGTCACACCACATGGATTACATTGACTAGGTAACATCTGGTAGGAAAGTGCTATCAAATCTGGCCTGAAAAGTCCAGCAAAAATGATAGCTCTCTTTTCACCTATAATGCCTCTACTGGTTCTGTACTTTGCTTAACTCAGGCATCCACATCTTTCGGAGAGGTTTCTTTTGCTTCAAGTGCCCCCCTGGCTATCCTGTAGTAGGAGCTGGCAGAACAAAGAGAAAAAACACAGAGGCTAAGATAAAGAGGGAAGATTAGCCCTTGGTGTAGCTAGGGGATATCAGCCTCTGAACAGCTCTTGCAACACCCTATCTCTTTCAGGTTGTAGGTACAGACAGAATACGAACACTGCAGTCAGACCCATAACGTTGTCTGGGGCAGATAGGTGCTTTTTGGTGTCGTTTTTCTTTGCAGATTGATGCACTGGACTGGAAGGACCAGGTAGAGAAAGAGCTCGGTACAGTTGAACAAATGAGGCGCCATACTGGAATTTGTCTTGTGGGGCTTGTGATGTAAATTGATGCCAGAAAGCATATTCATGTGCCAATATCTGGATCGAGTGAGTAGCAAGGCCTGCAAGGTGGAAGCCTGGCAATTTTTCTATTCTTTGGTGTGGGGTCATCTCTAGTAGGTGATTAATTTGCATTATTTAAAATAGCCTGTTCAGCCCACTCCAAGAAGAAAACTACCTGGAACAGGCCCCTACCTATTACAATGAGGGTTTTCTGACTACCTGCCTGAGCACTGGAGAGAAGTATATACAGCTACTGACTTGGATATATGGATCCGGTACAGTATGCAGGGAAAGTGGTACTGTCCTCCTCCTGGCCCCAAAGGGTTAACTAGAGGATCTCACTTTCAACCTATGACTAGGGGTTGTAGAAGGCCCTGTTGCTGGGTATGCTGGTACTGTCTAGAAGAACCCCATGTGACCATCTTGAAAGGGGAACCTTTTATTTTTGCTGCATAAAGCTGACTCTATTAATAAGTAATACCAAATTGTTTTTGCTATAGTTTTTGATCCCTACATCTAAATTATTTCATATTTGTTATATTTTATTTATTATTATCTTTCTAACTTGTTTTGATTCTTTTAAGTATGTTCATTTTTTCTAAACTGCATTGTCTTAGCTAGTTATAGGACAGTACCTCAGGCATTTTCTTTGAGGAAGTCCTTGATGCTTATCCCATGCTACCAAGGTCGAGGGAGGGATTGCTCAATAATTACCAAATTAACTTTTAGGGGTGACATCGTTTGGCCCATGTGGAAGCTCAAACACATCCCGCATAGAGACTGTGGCCTATATCTCTCCCACAGCTTAGCGCTCTGATTTTCTTCAGACATTTTGCAGATTGTTCACATAATTGTGAATTTTTGGAAATTCCTTCCAAATTTTCTACTTGTATTAATTTCTAGGCTTAGACACAGGACAAGATTTACAAATTTTTCACGCAGCGCAACATAACAGCCAAACTTGCTCTGCTCCTCAGTGAAGGGGGGCAAGCAGGGGAACATAGAGACATATCTATTTGCTGTTGACCTCACCTGAGTTGGTGCTGTCACAAGGCTGCCTTGTGTGATACACAGCCTTGCAACATTGTACAGAGGTCAGTCTGCACTGTCTGTCATAGGATTTGAACTGGAAGCGCACCCTTCCATTAAAATATCCTATGCCTAGACAAAAGGATCAAGTGCATTGGGTTTTTAATGAGCTCTGCAGAACACATACAATGTGTCAAATGTTTGGAGAAATTAACACACTTCCTCTTGTTTACACCTGCTTCAAGTAGATGCAATCCTGGTCTGGCTATCTTAGTAGATCGGGCTTTAAATCAAAACCTATGGGTGTTTGCACTGATCTGGCCCAGTCATTCCCTCGTGATGTAAAGAGATGAAAATCAGTGCAGAACAGTTTTTGTGCTGAGAAAATTACATCTTTCGTGCATGAAAACCTTTTAGTGCTGGATAATAAATGGTATTCACCGTTTAGGGTTGGTTTGCACTGACTCAAAGTCTTAGTTAATCTGGGCAAAAGTGTGTAGCAGAATCAGAATTGAAGGAGGTATGCCTGGGCCCAAAGTGGTGGTGCTGAAGTTGCAGCTACTTACACAGGTAAGCAACACTGCTGGCACCAACTGACGAACTCATTCATTTTAACAGCAGCTCAGCTGAATGATGAGCTCGGCACAGTACGCGGAACTGGCGTTGTGTTTCTTTTCAAGGAAGCTGCTAGGTCCAGTTCACTCCATTGTAATGTTGACATGCATGATAAACTAGTGTAGCGCTAGGACCATGCATGATGTGGCAGAGACGGAAGAAGGAGGCAGGCCTGAAGTGAGGGTGGAAGTCAAGGGAATGCGACGGGACTAAGTTGTAGAGAATAGGAGGTCGAAGGGAGAAGTACAGCAATGAGAGAAATGGAGAAATAAAGAAGTATTAACCCTCACCCATCGTGTCTGTCTTCCTTACCGACACGACAACTGGCGACAAGAGTGGTCGACATCTGCGACCCTTCCGTGCATACAGTGCTGCCGCCCGCAGTTCCCACCTGCTGTGTGCCACTTCGCCACCTCACACCATACGGTGACTCTTACACTCTGCCACGACTGGAGCACCATCTGCCTCATTGCTCCCTGCTGCAGCTCTTGCACTCTGCCACGACTGGAGCACCATCTGCCTCATCGCTCCCTGCTGCCCCCAGCTGACGCGGGTAAATGCTCTACCCCTCAACTGGCCGCACTGCTGGATGTCCAGCATACCTACCCCCGGTCCCGCTAGCCTGCCTGCTTCCCCACTGCTGCATCTGGGTAAGCCTGTCCTCTGCCGCTCCTGCCTTCCAGACCCTCACAGCACTCCTGCAGCCTCGTGCACGTGTGTCTCCCCGGGCGGCCATCTTGAAGTCAGGCAGCCCAGCCAGGAACCTTGTGGTGCCCCCGGTGGCCATCTTAGAGTCAGACACCCATACTTCTGGCAGCCTCTACGCATACCTGGGGATACTTCCAGTAATCGCCACGTCTACCTACCTCAAGGCTCCCACAATATTACATCCAGGTGACCCCTGACCTCCCACATTACTAATTGTGAAGGAGTCTCCTCTGCACATTCTCATTGCACCCCTGCAGCACACACTGGGCATTCCTGGAAACAACACAACGTAATGGAACATCACCCTGCTACACATCGCTGGAGCATCCACGTGGCCCCATGTCGTCCTCCCCAGATACGTCGCAAAACACACAAACGGTACCAGCGAAGCTGGGTGTCTCCTTTCCACGTCCCCCAGAGCCTCTGACTCTCACATCAGGCAGCGGCATGGGTCCTCGATGGCAAGGATGGCTGGACGACTTCGAAGACTTCATGAAGGGGACGCGAGTTACCAACCCTGACCAGCAACTCATTTCCCTGCATAACCTGATTGGTAAAGACATTGGTCAAATCATCAAAGAACTGCCGGCGGCTGTGTCTACCTCCTATCAAGATGTGAGAGAAGCACTAAACAGGAAATTTCTCCACAAACGCAATCTGGATTATGAACGCTACACTTTCTATCTGGCATCCCAAGAAAAGGACAAACCCATACAAGACTTCATTATGCGTCTCAAACGCCTAGCCCGATACTGTGAATTTGACAGCTTCACCAAGGAAGATGCCCTCTGTCTACGAATAATAGAGGGATGCCAGTCAGACTCACTATGCCGTCATCTGCTGAAGAAACATTACTCATTAGATGACATTGAAGAACTGACAAGAATCAATGATTAGGCCGAAGAACATGCCAAGAAGATGGAAGCAGGAAAAATAGAAAAAAACACGTACAAGCATTCCGACTTCAGTCTCAACTGAAACCAAGACGTCAGTCAGAACAAAGACAGAACGGTGTATGCCTAAATCCATGTCATAGAGGGACTTGAAGCAGCCGATTGCCTTCTCAGCTTGCCCACTGGAAAATTAGCTCATTTTAAAGTCCGGTTACACATCAACGAACAGGTAACACCCGTGGCTCAACATCATAGGAAAGTGCCACTTCACCTTCAACAATCTGTAGATGAGGAGTTACAAGACTTATTAAGTGCTGACATCATCGAGAGGTTAACCGGCCCATCTCCTTGGGTATCCCCAGTGTTGGTAGTACCTAAATGGGGATCAAACAGCAAAGTGCGCCTCTGTGTTGACATGAGGGCACCAAACACTGCCATCGAATGAGAACGGCACCCGGGGCCCCACATCAGTGACATGATTACCCAGCTGAATGGGACAAAGGTCTTTTTTCAAATTGGATCTAAACAAAGGCTATCATCAGTTGGTGCTTCATGAGAGATCCTGTTACATCACCACATTTTTGACCCATCGAGGCCTTTTTCTATACAAACGCCTCAACTTTGGCATCTCATCAGCCGCAGAAATATTCCAAGAAGCAGTGAGGCAAGTCATTCATCACATTCCCAACTCATTCAACTACAGCGATGACATCTTGGTGTTCAGTGACACCATCAAGGAACATGACAAAGATCTGGATCAAGTGTGTCACACCCTCCTGGAAGCCAATCTCACTCTCAATTGAGATAAATGTAAGTTTCACAGATCCACATTGAAATTATATGGCCATATCTTCTCCAGCGAAGTGATGCAACCTGACCATGCAAAGGTCACCACATTATCTGACACTCCTTATCACCAGTGACATAAGGTCTTTCCTGGGAATAGCCAGTTATTGTGCCCGATGCATAAAGGATTACGCCACCATCAGCTATCCTCTACGAGAACTCACGAAGCAAGGTCAACCCTTTCGATGGTCAGCACACTGTGAGCAGGCATTCAACAAAATCAAAACGGCTGTAGGATCCGCCATCAACCTGGACTACTTCGATCCTCGCAGGAAGAATGAAATCACTGTAGACGCCAGCCTGGTAGGACTCTGAGCCGTCCTAGCTCAATATGAAAACGAAGGTGACCAACGACACATCGTAGCATACGCTGACCGCAGTTTGACAGATACTGAGAAAGCATACTCGCAGCCAGAAAAAGAAAGCCTGGCAGTTGTCTGGGCCTGTGAGCACTTCCACATCTTTATCTATGGGAAGCATTTTACTCTAATTACGGATCATCAAGCTCTCACAATGATATTTGGAAATCCCCGAGCAAAGATGCCACCTAGGATTGAGCGCTGGGGTATTCGCCTTCAAGAATACACATAAACCATTGTCCACAAGCCAGGAAAGGCAGAAAATCCAGCTGACTACATGTCAAGACATTTCAGGACCTCATCAAGAACAAGACACTCGCTGGCTGATGAATACATTAATTTTGTCATCGATCAAGCAAGACCACCTGCCGTCCCATTGGAAGCAATCACGGGTGCTACGGCCAAAGATGTTACGCTTCAAGATGTAATACATGGCGTTCGAACAAACTCCTGGAGACACCTAATTGAAACACATAATGACAAAGGAATTAATTCACACGATCTAGTGTCCTTCTGACACGTCAAAGATGAACTCACAATCAGTGAAAATGGATTACTATTACGAGACAAACGGATTATCATACCACAACAGCTATGACAAGGCGTCGTCAGTTTTGCACATGAAGGGCACAGGGGCATGGTGGTGACCAAAAAGGCGCTACGGGAATGAGTCTGGCTCCCCTCTCTCGACCAAATGGTCGAAGCCACACTTCGGGACTGTCCTCAATGTCAACTGGTAGGGCAAGAGGAACTATGCCCCCCCATTAAAGATGTCCGATTTACCAGACTGTGGGTGGCAACAGGTAACCATTGACTTCTTTGGCCCTCTAAAATCTGACAAGTACATCATTGTCATAATGGACAAGTATTCAAGATTCCCCATCGCGAACAAGTATCGCCAACAAGAGTGACCACCATCATACCAGTCCTAGACGAAGCCTTTGTTGCGTGGGGTATCCCCAAAGTAGTCAAAACCGACAATGGGCCTCCTTTTAATGGACATGACTTTGCAGAATTCGCGAGCCACCTCAACTTCAAACACCGGAAAATCACCCCGTGTGGCCTCAAGCCAATGGGATGGTAGAGAGAATTATGCCTACACTAAAGAAAACCCTACAGCAGGCAGAACTAACCAGGCGAGCATTTCGGACCACCCCTCACAGCACCACCGATAAATGTCCAGCCACTCTAATGTTGGGAAGGACATTGTGTACCAGAATACCCATCATGGACACCACAATACACTCGGGTCCTCAACAACATGATCACACAGTATTAGCAGAAGTAGATAGGACCAAGAAAGCAAAAATGAAAGAATATGCAGAAGATCGCCGGAATGTAAGACCACCTAACATTCAGAAAGGAGATTGGGTGCTAGTCCGGCAAGAACAAAAGATAAAAACAGATAGCTGATACTATGGCCAACCCCTGCGAGTAATAAGTGGTAAGGGGACCATAGTTACAGCTGCATCTGAAGACAAGAGGATTACACAAAATGTGCCTTTCTTCAAGAAGTGTGACCCAGCAGCCAGTGCCTTAATGGAAGAGTTAGAACATGATGACTCAAGTCAAGAAGTTAGCAGCCGTGAAAGAATTGACTTCCCTTCAAGCCTGATGGAGTCAGGGGAAGCAGACCCTCCATGCCGATCACGGCGAACCACTCGGCGACCCACTCGGCTCATTGAAGAATTGTCAGAAGGAGTGGACACTGAACATTCTACTAAGAGGGGGTGGATGTAATGTCAACATGCATGATACACTAGTGTAGTGCTAGGACCATGCAGGATGGGGCAGGAACGGAAGAAGGAGGCAGGCTGCAACTGAGGGCGGAGGCCAAGGGGAGGGGAAAGGGGCTAAGTTGTAGAGAATAGGAGGTCAGAGGGAGAAATACGGCAATGAGGGAAATGGAGAAATAAAGAAGTGTTAACCCTCACCCATCGTGTCTGTCTTCCTTACCGACACAACAACTCCATCACCCTCTGAGTGCCATACCCTAGACATGAGTGCAATGCTGCAAATGCGCGTGCTGTTAAGTATATGCACAATTGCAAAGAGGGGGCCTGTGCAATGGTTTGTGTGAGTGTTGATTCCCTCGCATAGGGTCACAGAAAGCTCTGCTAAGAGATGTGTTTGGGGACTCTCGAAGGAAGATAACTTGAAATGTCGGTGCGGGTGGCTGATACTCCATATGGAAATGTTGAATATAAATACAGTGAGTACAGTTTTATCTACTTTACTCATTATTTCTGACTTTAACATGAGTTTTTACCGTTGTTTCCACATATTTCTTCAATATTCTCCTTCAACTTTGAGCTCCTTTTGCTGCAGAAGTATGAAAATATTGCTGCAGATTTTCAAATATTTTTCTGTAGGTTTGCATTGCTTATAACCATGAGCCCATATCATTAGAAAGGTCTATCTCTTAACACCAGTTACACAATGTATGTACATGGCTCCACCTGCTTAGGTAGTGGTATTTACATTTGTGTGGCGCTTCATTCCCGATTATGGGGCATCGAAGCACAATAACTGACGGGCAGAACACCACACCACAGGAAAGTGCTTGATTGCGAGGATGTTGTTACTTGCTGTGTGGCTATGTGGAAGTATTATGGTGTTGCACGTGAGTGACCAGAGTGGTGCTTGTTTTGCATCTTTGGTCACAGCGCTAAACAATGTGATGGAAGAGGGATGAGTGAGAGGTAGGGCAAACTCAGTTTATTTTGGCTAGCTGCTTTAAGTTACTTTGCAAGTCCACTGCTGCTGATCACCGAAAACTTTCAGGTTCACATTATGAATCCATCTCTTGACACCAGTGTGTAGTTGGTGCATCAAGGCATATTTTACGACATTTGAGAACTCTGGTAAAGGCGATCTGAAGTTTGTATGTTCTGATGGGTGGCTGGAGTACTGCATCTAGTGCAGGAGTCAGTGTTTGATGTAATGGTCACAGGCTTGAATCTATGCAGGCCTACTCAGCTTTTATTTCCTGAGGTTTATAAAATGAGTACCATTGAGTTGGATAACGATAAACATCCACGATTCAGTGCCTAGGTACACTAAGGGGTGAACTAGCTTTATAAAAAAAAATATGCATTATAACTAATACATGTTGCAAAAAGCTGAGTTTTTCCTTACAAAACTAAACGAAAAAACAATCAGTGAGTTTCTCACGTCAATAAAGAGAATTGGCATATAAGCTTCCAAAGCAAGCTCTAAATTCAGTTCCATATGCTTTCGCTTAACGTTTTCTCGCATTTCTTAATGCAAGGTACTTTTAGACAACACATGCCTGTTGCATATTGTGACTTACCAAAAACACAGATGTGTTTGGAGACCAACCATTGCCTGCTTTTCATTCGTGTACCAGTTTGCCAATAATGCGTTTGTCCCTCCTTTGAGCATTTCCTCTTTACCATCTCTTTGTTTGCCTGATATCTCTGCTTCCACTGCTTGCTTTTCAAGCACTACTTTTTCTTTTGTATTAAGCACTCCATGAGAGTGCATGTGTTTTTGAGCTGTCTCCCTTGTGTATTTCTCTCCCCCATGCACTTGTATTGCTGTGTGTCTTCTGAGTGCTTTCCCCTACCCCCTTCCTGTTGCACCCACGTGTTTCTCCCCATTGTCTCCTCCTGCCCTCCATGTGGTTTTCCCCCAACCATGCCCTCCTTCTCTCTCCCTGTTGTTCTTTGACCCCACCTGTGCCTTCCCACCCCCTTGTTGCTTCCTCATCCCTCCTTCCCTCCTCAGTGCTGCTTTCGCCTCCCTCCCTCCCCAGTGTTGCTTTCTCCCCCCTTTAACCCTCGCCATGTTGCTTAAGCCTGTTATCCACCCTCCCCTTGCTGCTTCCATGTCCCCCTAACCTTCCCTGCCTTGCTGCCGTCTCCCTGCTGCTTCCATTTGCCCTTCCCACCCCGCTTGCTCTAAAAAGAAACATTCTTTTGTCTGTTTTATTTTCTTTAATTACTGATTCAACTCGGATCAATAACTAAAAAGAAAAAAAAGTGCTTATGTCATTTTGTACTATACAACAAACAATATGTCCAGATAGAATCATTTGTACTATATCAACCGGGCCGGTTTGACAGAAAAGAAATTCATAAGAATTGTGATACTGAACATTGGGCGTATTACAAGCACAAACAAATTTATAAAGACCAAGTCCAAGTCCTGAAGAGAACCCTCAATCAAGACAGGGTTTGGAACGCGTTGGCTTTTTGCTCATGGGATAAATAAGTGGGGTGTGTCATGAGGGAATGTCTACACTCTTTGCTTCCCAATAGGACAACACCCTTTAAAAATGAATATTCCCTGAGCATTACACACAGGCAGGACAGAAGGCAGTAGCCTTTGTGACCAATTTTGAGAGTCCGCCAGGTGTTTTTGTAGAACGAGGACTGGTTATTCATGTATGGTGTTATATGTATTGTTTTGTGGATTGTAATGTGAACTGTTTTGTGCATTTTTGTCATGTTGCATTAATTTTATTGATTGTTTGAAATTCCAAAACTTTCAAAAAATATGTGTTGTCCTACAAGATGACATGTGAATAATAATGTAATCTTGTTTGTTTGAAAATAAGTGAAAACAGAGTAAAATAAAAATACACGGGCTTCTAAATAGAAGTAAATTTTAAAGTCCCGGTTGATATAGTACAAATAATTCTATCTGGACATATTGTTTGTTGTATAGTATAAGAGTGGTCTAGTCCAGGTAGTGTAAGGACCCAAGCCTTTTGTAGTTTATAAAGCTATGTCATTTTGTAGGCATATGCATGCATGGCGCACCTACAAAATGATGCGTACGGCTGTGTCAAAGACTTTTTTCTTAAACTGTAGTCACACTGCACAGCATTCTGGATGCAATGCAGCGTGGCCAAAAACCATTGGCAAAGCCAGCAGATCAAAGGCGAGATCCACTGGCTTTGCTAATGCTTTCATTTTAATGTTGCTAGTGGCTCTGCTGATTTGAGAAAAAAATTATTGTAGGTGAGGTTGAACACCTCAATTGCAGCAATGAAATAATTAGTAAGAACAAACAGGTCTCGGTACCCTCCACAGAGTTTGCTCCTTAGGTTACAGCTCTTCGAGGAGAGCCACTCTGAAGTTATAGTTACGGTGACAAGAGATAAGGATTTTCTAAAAAATTTTGGCCCTTAATAACTTTGCACCTGTTTTGTCTAATGTCTGTGAACTTTTGCAGACCTGGTGCCCCCTTTTTCATTCTTGGAGTCCTGAAAATTTCACAGCGTTTTGTCCTGGAGCTGCACATAAAAAAGGGAGGTCCCCAAAATTGTGTAAAATCCAATGTATTTTATATACACTTTTTTATTTTGCGTAGCACAAAAACCATCAGTCGGATTTTGGCGAAATTTGGAAGTATTATATAATATGGTGCACAGGTGATTCTGTGAAGTGCTGCTGGTAATTAGGGTAAGTATTTCATAAGTTTTAAGTGTTTTAAATTTATTTTAGTTATATCTGTGGCCTCAGTAGTACCGCATACCTCCCGAGGTATGTAGAGACGATTGGCTAATGACTTCCTTTACAAAAGTTAAAGGCAGCCATCTTGTTTTCACCTCGAGTTTCCCTGTGTTTTGAGTTACACTATTCAATGTAGGTAAGTATTAGGTTAGCTATTTGTCCCATACCTATTACCACTTCAGTAAAGTGGTAATAGGTAGGAAAAAATATTTATAAGTTTATATATATGTTAAATAAAAAATACGGACTTTCGCTGGAGTACCGGGGTTCCCCAAAAATTGGAAATACACTGCAAGACACTATATGTTATTAATGGAGTGTGGTTAAGTGTTTTTAACATTTTTGTGATATTTATATATGCACATACAAGTGTATGGAGCAGTGTGGTAATTACTAAAAATTACTGCGCTACTTAAAAAAAAACGCACTTCACTGTAGAGTGGTATAAAAATGTAGAAAAAATTATAAACAAAAATGTGAACCTTTAAAAACTTATTGAGGGTGCCTCAGTACTCCCGCACTACTCCGTAGGTTATAAATATATAGAAAGTTATAACTATTTTGCTCTGCCTAGTCCCACTTTACTAAAGTAGTAATAGTTAGGGCAACAATACCAAATTTTATACTTACCTATATCGGCAGGCGAAACCGACAACATAGGGAAAGTGTACCTAAAAACAACATGGCTGACTATAAGTTTTACAAAGCCAATGATTACCTAATCAGCTAATGACTTGTGATAACTATGTACCATGCTACTAAAACTAATAACCCCCACAATTCGCCAACATACCACAATAAGAGATATCACTAACTTTAAATACATTAAAACTTTAAAAAGAATTACATTGCTTACGTGCACTATACAAAATAAACATCTGCGCACCATAATATTTAATCTGGACAAATTTAAACAAAATAACACTCATACTTTTGGAACAATGCAAAAGGGATAACACATATCACTAAATTTCAATGTATAAAAAATTACAAAATAATTACATTACTTATCTCCACTAGGCAAAATAAACATTTACAGAATATTTATTCCTGCTACATTTAAACAAAATAGTATGAAAGTGAACGTGTTTTGTAAACATTTCTAAGACTTAAAGATATATACTAAGCTACTGCATAAGTTAAATTACCATTCTTTCTGTACTACTAATGAGTGATACTATTTCAACATATGTCATCTGAGTGACTGTTTGTATCAGTGTGTGAGTGGCTGTATGGGTTTGTGAGTGGGTGTGTGAGTGGCTGTATGGATCTGTCAGTGGGTGTGTGAGTGGCTGTATCCATCTGTCAGTGGGTATGTGAGTGGTTGTATGGGTGTGTGAGTAGTTGTATGGGTGTGTGAGTAGTTGTATGGGTGTGTGAGTGGTTGTATGGGTGTGTGAGAAGGAGTCTGAGTAGCTGTGTGAGTGCGTGAGTAGTAGTGTGAGTGGTTGTGTGAGTGTGTGAGTGGTCGTATGGGTGTGTAAGTGGGTGTGTGAGTGGTGGAATGGGTCTGCGAGTGGGTGTGTGAGTGGTTTTGTGGGTATGTGAGTGGCTGTGTGAATCGTGTGAGTGTGTGAGTGGTTGTATGGGTCTGTAGGTGGAGGTGTGAGTGGTTGTATGGGTGTGTGAGTGGTTGTATGGGTGTGTGAGTAGTTGTGTGGGTGTCTGAGTGGTTCTGTGGATGTCATCAGTGATGTCATTTGAGATGTCATCAGTGATGTCATTGACCATGTCATGAGTGATGTAATATGTGAGATCATAAGCAGTGCATTGCTGGGATGTAAATTATAGTTTTTTTTTTAAAGAACTTTATTTATAAAAATTCCTACAAAAACCTGAGCAGTCGTTTACAGAATCCTTTGAGACAATACTCAACGACATATCTTCAGTTCACGCATGAGAGTCCCAGGCGCTTAGCACAGGTAATTATACTTTTACACTTTCCGTGGCATAGCAGCGTATTCAGTGACATAATACAAATAGGGTTGACACAAGCACCTCACATACTATTATCCCCATCAGACCCACTAGACTGTTCACAGCCTGACCCCGCTCAAGACAACAGTTCTCTACACAACTCTCTCCAACTTGCTATGTCCTCACCAGCTTTTCGTCTCTTTGACAGGCCTTAATATGCAATTCCTCAGCCAATGACCACTCTCCTACATCCCTCAGCCAATTCACAAAAGAGGGAGCTCTCTCACCCATCCAGCAAATGGCAACCCTTCGTTTAGCAGCACCAGTGCTAGGTGTAATAGCTTATTTGCCATTTTTCTCTTCTTGCGTTGCGCTACCAGCCCTAGGAGGCACTGCTTAGGCGTAGCCTCCATCGCGATTCCCAACCTTCCGCGGATTCGCACTACTACATCAAGCCAGTACTGGTGGACTTCTGGGCACACTCACGCTAGATGCATGAAACCCGTATGGGCTCTATGACATCTAGGACATTCATGCGATCGGGAGGCATCTATGCGATGGAGCTTCGCTGGAGTCATGTATACCCGTTGCAAAAAATTATAGTGCACCAACTTCAGCCGGGCATTGCAGGACACCTTGCGCGTTAGCGTACATGCTCTACCCCACTCTTTTTCCTGCAACGGCTCTTGCAAATCTGCATTCCACGCGTCCCACGCCTTAAGGGCCAAAGAGCCAGAATCAGCCCTCATAGCCTTGTACAACAAAGACACCAACCTGGGCCCACCTCCACATGTTAGCAATATATCTAGGGTTTCCGTGGGCCGTGGCATGGCCGGATACACCGGCCATGTCACCTTAGCCACTTCCATCAAGCCAGCATATTGAAGATATTGCCCCGGACCCAATGCAAATCCCTCACACACCTGCTCAAACGTAAGGTAGGTGTCATTAATATACAAATCTGCCAACACCATGCAGCCACCCTCTCTCCATGCCTGAAAGGACATGTTGTCCACCATCTTGTGCACCGGAACTAACTGCCTAATGGACAATTCCGGATGGAAAGGAGCCCGCCCCAGCACTCGTTCTACAACTTTCTGTCACAACCAGGCTGTTTGCTTAACCACATACGGCAACTCCGCACTCGCCCCAGCACCTTCCATCAGAATCATGGGGAGGTCCTCCGACAGCACTCGCCCGGCAAGCAGATGCTTTTCCCAACAATCCCCTTCATCCAACCACTGCACAGCATGCTTCAGGTGCGCCGCGTAGTAATAAAGATCAAATCTGGGGACCCCAAGTCCACCCTCCTCATACCGCTTGTGGAGCACACGCAGCGCAACCCTACAACGCTTCCCTGCCCAAAGCAGGGTTACCAGGAGAGAATTCAATTGCCGAAACACCTTCGCAGGGATCGGGCACAACGCATTCTGCAAAGCATATAGGCATCTTGGCAACATCAGCATCTTTGCCACTGCTATTCTACCCATTAAAGACAACGGCAGCGTATTCCAGAATTCCACGGAGCGCCTCAGTGACTCAACCACCCTATTCATATTCAGCGGATTCAGCCTAGTATCCCCGTGAGCCACCTGTACCCCTAGGTATCTAAACTGATCCGTCTCCCATCTCAGTCCCAGTCTAGGCAGCTCTCCAGCCTCACTCCCTCTCATCCCCGCTAAGGGGAACACCAGGGATTTGCGCCTGTTAATGCGCAGCCCCGAATAAGTTGCGAACTGGTCCATCAACCCCAACAATTGCGGTATGGCCTCGCGTGGAGACGTAACATAAAACAACGCGTCATCAGCATAAAGCGAAATGAGATGCGAGCTGTGCCCAATTTGTATGCCCCAGCGGCCCAGTTCCTGCCTTGCCCATACTGCCATAGGCTCTATAGCCAGAGCAAACGGTAACGGCGACAGCGGGCACCCCTGCCGCGTGCCCCGCCCCAACGACCACTGCGCCGACCTAGCTTGGCCCATTCGCACACACCGTGGGATCAGTATATAGTATTGTAACCCATCTGCAAAAACGAGGTCCCAACCCCAGCTGCCCAAGGATTTCCAATAAATACCCCCAGTCCACTGTATCAAACGCTTTTTCAAGGTCGATGGACACCAGAGCCATCTTCTCAGGGGCCCCTTGTGTCTCGTGCAGTACATGCGCCAGCCGCCACACGTTCATAAATGTACTACGGCCCGGGATAAAGCCGCACTAATCCTAGTGAACTAAGTGAGCCATGTGCGGTCCCAAACGTTTGACCAGTACTTTACATAAGATTTTTATATCTGAGTTGATCATTGTCAGTGGCCGGTATGCCGCCGGGTCCTGCGCATCACTACCCGGCTTTGGAATCAAACAAATTTCACCCTTGCGCATTGTAGGGGGCAATATTCCACTGTCGAAGGACTCATTAAATGTCGAACCAGTACCGCCGAGTATGCTTGATAATACTCAATGGGCAGCCCATCCCCTCCCGGTGCTTTGGCCCTAGGTATGTCCACTATCGCTTCCCTCAATTCCTCCTCAGTGATGTGCTCATGAAGCTCTGTCCTAACGTCTTTGGACACTTGCCTTAATTGAAGGCCCTCCAAAAACGGGATATAAAGATCCGCATTTACCAGTGGGTCTACCCTATATACAGTCTGCAAGTGTTGCCGGAACACCTCCAGCATTGCTGCTCGATCATAGACCAGCTCGCCCGACTGAGTTCTGAGACAAGTAACCAGAGGGGGGGGGGGCCTGTTTCCTACGCAAATACCAGGCCAACAGGCGACCTGCTTTATCTCCCTCTGCATGTAGCCGCTGGCGATATTTTGTAAGAGTATACTTGTCCAATCTATCCCAAGTGTCAGCAACCTGCTCACGTATTAGTCGCTCTTGTTCCTGGGTGTCGTCTTGACCCTGTGGTCCTGATTGTAGATTAGCCAACTCTTTCTCCCTATCCTGTAGCTCAGACTGTAGCTGCCTCCGAACGCCGTACGTCAGTCCCATTGCCGCCCCCCTAACCACCGCCTTCATCGAATCCCATTCATGGGCTCTATTACTTGCAGTGCCCCAATTAAG
The DNA here is from genome assembly GCA_963921515.1 of Calotriton arnoldi. Classification (NCBI taxonomy): domain Eukaryota; kingdom Metazoa; phylum Chordata; class Amphibia; order Caudata; family Salamandridae; genus Calotriton; species Calotriton arnoldi. The sequence continues at coordinate 628,051 of CAWUFW010004157.1, forward strand.
GGACAAATACTCCGTCAATGCATTTGAGAATGCCTCTTTCCCGACCGGGACCTCCAAAACATCAGCAGGGAGCCGCCACCCGCGGGGGCCCTGCTCCCTTGCTACCCATTGCACCGTGCAGCACACAGGCGCATGATCGGACAAAAAACTAGCCAAATGTGTGACCTCTGCCGCCATAAATGCTGGGTGCTCATCGCTAGTACCCTATCAAGGCGACTGTGTGTATTGTGAGTGGGCGTAAAACAGGTAAACATCTTCTGCGTCGGGTGATGCTCCCTCCAAACATCCCGGAGGCCCAGATCACCCGTTAGTTTCCACAACTGCTTAATCATACGTGGCTTAGTGCCCTTTCTAGGGGGGTATCTATCCAGTTCCGGGTCAATCACACAATTAAAATCTCCTAGCCAGATCAGAGGAGCGTCCAAATCTGCTGCAATCAGATCCTGCAGGGCCGCAAAAAAATTCGGGTCATCAACATTGGGGGCATAAGTATTTAGTATACTGATATCTTTACCATCTAGTTTGCCCCGCAATAACACGTAGCAACCTTCAACATCCCCGTCCGGCCGAGTCCCCCATCGTCGCTTCTGACCTCGTGCTTCTCCAGGCGGCAGGCCATCACCACGGATCTCCAGCCATTCCCAAACATCTTCCCGGGAGTCGAAGAATTGCCCCTTGCCCCCCGAGATCACCTTCAGTTTGGCGGGATACAGGAGCATATATTGCATATTTAGGTCGCGCAGCTTGCACTTCACCCCCAAGAAGGATTTTCAAAGGTCCTGAACTTGCTTAGTGTAATCAGGGTAAATAGACACTTTGTTATTGTCATACTGGAGATCCTTGTGCTCTCTAGCCGCCCTTAAGATGCAGTCTCTATCCCTGTAGTTGAGGATTTTAGTTATGATAGCTCGAGGCTGCACCCCTGGGGAGGGGGGGAGAAAGAGAGCCCTATGCGCTCTCTCAATCACGAACACGTCTGACAGTCCCTCGGGGCACAGGCAAGGACGAATCCAACATTCCAGGAACTGCTCTGGCAACCCCAGTTCCGCTCTTTCCGGGATGCCAAGCACTGAATGTTGCTACGTCTCGCCCTCCCCTCCGCCTCCTCAGCACGACTCTTCAGGGCCTTCGTAACCACAGTCATCTGCGCCACCTGCTGCTTGAGAGTAACCACCTCACCTTTCAAGTCCGCTATATCCCCCTCGGTGCTCGTAACTTTATCTGCTACCTTGCGGAGGTCCGCACGTAGTAGGTTCACATCCACAGAGACAGTGTCTATTCTATCCTCCAGCGCTTTTCTGGAGCCCTGTATGGCCGCCATGAGTTCCGCCCTAGTGGGCTCCGGGCTCTCGCCCCCAGAATCCCGGTCTGCCCCTCCAGTCTGCCTGGTCAGGCGCTGGGGGGGGTGCCTAGGCGTGGTGTATTGCGTGATTGTATTGGGGCCAGCCTTCTTCTGGGGCTTATCTTTGCCCATTATGATCCCCGGCGCATGGACTTGCCACACTCACCAACGCGCTATTCGTACTAGGGGAGTCTCTGAGCAAGAGTACACTGGGCGACTGAGTCAACAGGTGCCGAGACACACAGAGGCCCCCACTCCACACGCAATGTCTTTAGTCCAGCAGCGCAACACCCGCCACTCTTCTGTCCCAAGGCCGCAGGCAAAGATCGGTTCCAAGCTGCCCAAATAAGTCTGCTCATAAAGCAGCGAAGTTCAGCAGGGCCACCGGTAGGCAGTTTGCATTTGTCGCTGGTGTGTGCAGGACCAAGCAATACATAGCCAGGTTAACAGCGCAGGCCACTCTCTAGCATGCCCAGCCCTACCATATGTCTCAAAACGGCGCAGCTGCAGGCTCTGGCGGCTCCCCACACTCACCAGGGGCACCGTGGCAGCATCAATACGCCAGCACTTATGGCCATTTCCTCCACATTTCTATATTGCCCAGGCTTCCACTTGCAGAGAACGGGGGGGGGGGGGGCGCCAATGGACCGCAACCCCTCCACGCCCGCTCCACCTTGTGATCTTTCCGGCCCCCGCACAGTATCTTCAGCTCCGAGGGAGGGGGGGGCATCGGGCGCGGCTCGTATTGACCCGATCCAGGCCCAGCGCGGACCGTTCCGCCTACCAGGCCCCGGCCGTGAGAGCCACACCCACCCCAGGCCCACTCACCCGCACCAGTCGAATGTCCGGTAGGCCGCAATCTGCTCTCGGACGCCGATGGAGAACAGTGCGTCACAGGAGCTCCAACCTCTGAGCCGTGGGACCGCGTAGAGCCGCTTCATTCGCAGGAGACACGGAGGGCAACGTGCTCTGCTTCGCATGGCCATTCCGTCACAGCCCAAGTCGTGAAGCCAGCGGTCCCAACCAGCGGCTATCATACAGGTGAGGGGGGTCTTCATTCAGCACGCCCGCTCCTCTCCCGGGCCAGGCCCCCTACGCTAGGGCTCCAAGTGCAGTAGAACGTCCAGCGCAGGCCCGATCGGCACTACACACCATCTCTTTCGGCACAGCTGCCAGCCGCAGCCTGCCCAGATTCAATCAGGCGGACCCAGGGGGGTTCGCAAGTCGTTTCCTGCTCTAAAGATCTGTTTTTCTGCAGGGCCTCAAGGAGAAATGGAGGATAGTTTGGGCAGACGGACGGGGAGCTGAGAAGGCTCACGTCCTGTCGGCCATGTTGCTAGGCCACGCCCTCCGGCGTAAATTATACTTAGCTCGGGAAACGGAATGAGCAACGCAGGCAGAGCCACGGGTGTCCCACCAACGCAAGCGCTACCACGCTTGCCTTAACCACAAATATGCGTTAAGGCAGTCCGCGGTCTAGCTGCTGGAATAGGCGTAAGCAGGAAGGATTGGGAAAGGACGCAGTGAGGTAATTGGGGCTGAGGCCGTATTTTGGGGGGTGGGGGTGGTTTTTAAGGGTTGAGGGGTAGTTTTCAGGGCTGGGGGGTCGGGTTTGTTTTCAGGGTGGGATGGGGGGTCAGGGAAGTTTTTAAGGGCTCTGGGGTGTTGGGGTAGTTTTTAGGGCTTTGGAGGTCGGTAGTTTTTAGGGCTTAGGGTCGAAGACGTTTTAGGGCTCAGGAGGGTCTGGATAGTTTTTAGGGCTGCGGGGGTAGAGGGACATTTTCAGGGCTCAGGGGGGAGGGGGTTCATTTTCAGGAGGGAGGGGGTACTTTTAGGTCTCAGGGCTGGAGACTGTGGGGCCGTTTTAGGGCTCAGGGAAAGTGGCATGGATCGGGGTTGTCACGATTCACTCCCTGTGCTCTCGTTCCCACCACCAGGGGGCCAAATTGTGGGGCTTTCCAGTATTATAATATGCTTCCAGACACTCCCCTGTATGCATATCCTGACTTCCAGGCATTTGGACATCATTTAAGAATTGACATCCATTCCCAATCCATGCCGGGTTTTGTGGAAGCCAGTCTGCTCATGCCTGAAACTCCATTACCCAGAAACCCCTGCTCACTGCTTTGTCTCCACCCCTGCAGGCCAAGGATGGGTGGAGGAATTCAGTTCACCTGTGGCTGGCTGCTGCTAGCCTGCTCACACCTGATGCATGTGATTACTGTGAGCTCTTTTAAGCCCCAGCTCCCTTCAGCCCAGTGTTGGTCATTGTAGCTGTTTTCTGGTGAGACCGATCCTTGTTTGCTGAGCTTTTGATATTCCTTGATTCCTGAGCTATAGTTATTCCTTGTTCCTTGATTCCTGAGCTATAGCTATTCCTTGTGCCTGAATTAGCACTGCCTGCAGTGCTACCTTGTTTCCTGAGTTCCTGAGCTATAGTTATTCTTTGTTCCTGTTCCTGGGCTTCAGCTATTTCTTGTTCCTGATTTGCACTGCTTGCAGTGATCTCTTGACTCCTTCTTTCCTGAGCTGTAGCTATATCCTGTTTCCTTGAACCAGTACTGCCTACAGTGCTACCTTGACTCCTGAGCCTTAGCATTCCTTGTTCCTGACCTGCAGCAGTTTCCCTTCTCCTGAACTAGCTCTACCTGCAGTGCTACTTTGACTCCTGAGCTTTTGCTCAATTCTTGTTCCTGCCCCAGCACTGCCTTCTATGCTACTTTGTTTTCTTGATTCCTGAACCTGCACTATTCTAGTATACCCTTGTAGCCTCCCCTTCTGTATATCCTTTTCCATTCTCTGCCTTTCTTCCCATTTCCTTGGTTCCAGTTCTAGTTTGCTGTCTTTCTATTTCTGCTGTCTTGCTTCTGTTACCTTGTATGTTTGTTACCTGCTTTCTGCCAAGTGTGCCTTGTGATTTCCTTCCTTTCCTGTTAAGCACTCCTCCTTGCTAGCTCCTTGTCTATTGTGCTTGTGTTTAGTTCTACCCTTTGCTGTTACTGCCTTGCGTGTTCCTGTTTGATCGCCAGGATCCGTGGGCACAGCTGACTACCTAGGTGGTGTTTCTTGTTCACTGTGAGTATTGTCTTTGAGTTACTGTTATAACATCACCATAGGTATAAGCTCCACAGACCCTGCCTTTGCATACATATCCTATTTGTGGGTATTTTCAGTCAGTATCTGTAACAGCAATTGTGGGTGAGGAACTTACTGAGCTTCAGTCTTACCGTGTGGAGCTCCCGAGTGCTTTACCCCACATTCCCTTTATTGTTAATGTTGTATTATATATATGTCTTGCATGTCCGTCCTGGGTGTAGTTAGTCTGAACGCTAAATTGCCTTGTGAGTGCCCTTCCTTTCTGAGTCTTAGCCACCTTGTTCCTTTGTACAGGCTTCCCCTTTGGATCCCTTTTCTCCTCTGACTTCCTGTGTGATCCTGGGCAGCGCTGTACTCCTCTCTGTGTACGTTTTCTACCCTGTTCCCAGTCCTTGCCCAAGTCCCTGACTGTGTTCCCGACATAGTCCCGGACAGTCCCTGACAGGGGTACTTTTTAGTGCTCGGGGGAAGGGGTTGGTTTTAGGTCTCAGGGCGGGGGCTTGGGGACAGTTTTAGGGCTCAGAGCGGGGGGCAGGGATCAGGGTACTTACACTTATCTGAAAAGCCTTAACCACGCATATGTCTTTGCCATACATGCCTTAACAATGCATATTGCTTTGTAAAGGCATGCATGGTAAAGACATAGGCATGGTTGAGTCTTGCTGGTTCAGACCACGTGGAACCGGCATGTGTGGTTCCGCCACACAACCAGTTAGCTCAGCTAACTATAACTGCTGAATTTTTATGGTTTTGTGCGTGTGAAATCTGAGCCTAACTATAATGTCCCTGTAAACTTTAGTTTTTTCAGTGAATTTCTGAGGTTTTTAAATTCAATTTACTAACTATAACGTCACAGTAACCTTTGTTTTTTTGTGAACTTCAAAGGTTATTTTAACTTTATTTCCTAATTGTAACCTGTAACCTTTCAGAGTGGGTGTGTGAGTGGCTGTATAGGTCTGTGAGAGGGGATGTGAGTAGCTGTATGGGTCGGTGGGTATGTGAGTGGCTGTATGAGTCTGTGAGTGGGTGTGTGAGTTTCTGTATGGGTGTATGAGTAGTTTTGAGGGTGTGTGAGTAGATTTGTGAGTCGTGAGTGGGTGTGTGAGCGGCTGTATGGGTCTGCCAGTGGTTGTGTGAGTGTCTGTGTGGGTCTGTGAGTGTGTGTGTGTGTGTCTGAGTGGGTCTGTGAGTGAGTGTCAGAGTGGGTCTGCGAGTGGATGTGTGAGTGGGTGTGTGAGTGGATGTATAGGTCTGTGAGAGGGGATGTGAGTAGCTGTATGGGTCGGTGACTGGGTATGTGAGTGGCTGGATGAGTCTGTGAGTGGGTGTGTGAGTTTCTGTATGGGTGTATGAGTAGTTTTGAGGGTGTGTGGTTGGGTGTGTGAGTAGATTTGTGAGTCGTGAGTGGGTGTGTGAGCGGCTGTATGGGTCTGCCAGTGGTTGTGTGAGTGTCTGTGTGGGTCTGTGAGTGTGTGTGTGTGTGTGTCTGAGTGGGTCTGTGAGTGAGTGTCAGAGTGGGTCTGCGAGTGGATGTGTGAGTGGGTGTGTGAGTGTCAGAGTGGATCTGTGAGTTGGTGTATGAGTGTTTGTGTGGGTCTGTGAGTGGGTGTGAGAGTGTCTGAGTAGGTCGGTGAGTGGATGCGTGAGTGTCTTAGTGGGTCTGTGAGTGGGTGCATAAGTTTCTGACTGGGTCTGTAAGTGGGTGTGTGAGTGGGTTTGTCAGTGGCTGTGAGAGTGTCTGAGTAGGTTTGTGAGAGGGTGCATTAGTGTCTGTGTCTATAATTTGTTTTACAATTTTTCAGACAAATTTGTGAATCCGCCGCAGTGGTACACGGGGGGGTTGCGATGGGCATTGCAGCAGATTTGCAACTCCTCCCACGTGGAAAACAATTGTTCTGGGGCCTTTTCTGGCTCTTCAGGGGTCCCTCACAGAACCCCATATAGCACACATAGGGTCAGGGTACCTCTAACCTGACCCCTTCTACTACATTTCATCTTCATTTTTGCAGCCGGGCACCATTCCCCAATATCTAAAATGGCAGTCGCAACTTTCTACTCAGGTTGCAGCCAGCCAATCACGGTATTGCCTTTGGCGTGTAGATTCGCAAAGCGCCGTGATCGATTCACAAAGGATTCGAACATCTAGATATGCAAATTTGTTTTTCCTTTAATATCTCAAAAACTACTGAACGGATTTACACCAAATCATAAAAAGCACCCTTTCTGGACCCAGATCTGGCTTTCTGACAAATTTGGTGTAATTCTGTTCAGCGGTTCGGTCTGTAGTCGTGCCTAAATTCTCTATGGGAATTAACATTGGAAACACACTTTTTTCGACCCCTTCCCCCTTTTTATCCGCCTCCGCTTGACGAATCACCCCGAAACTTTCCATGCACAACAAGACACAGCAGGGCACTTTTTTTTAGAAATTTCGTGAAGATTCGTCAAAACAATACCAACGTTATAAGCAAGTCAAAAAACCCTTTTCCTAGGGAAACTAGGTCCTAATTATAACTACCTACTACCTATATCTATATCTATCTATATCTATATATATCTATCTATATATATCTATATAGATAGATATATATATATATATATTTTTTTTTTCACTGAAAAAAACAAAGGTTAAAGTATCATTATAGTTAGGTGATTTTCTCAGTGACAACATTAATGTTTTGAACTAAAAAACCCAATTCAGCAGTTATAGTTAGTAGCACTAACTATAACTTGCGCCCCCACCATGCACTGCTTCACACCTCACATATGACATCACTCATGACATGTTCTGTGACATTATTTATGACTTCACTGATGACATCTCAAATTACATCATTGATGACATCAATGAGACCACCCAAGCTTCATTTTCTCACATATTGCTGTATAAATTGCTATGGCTTTACACATAGGATAGTTCACATTAACAATCGACCTCAGATATATGGGAAACGCTCATTGAGTACGGTATTCAATCCGTATAGAACTGTTCATAGAAAGCCAAAATTGTCAATGCGAATTCCACAACGAATGCCCTACTACCGACAGCTTTTATCTGTATCAAAACCCTGACACAGACTAAACCTACATTAAGAAATGAAGATGATATCAGTAGAGAACAGAGTACTGTAAACGGTGTTTACTGTATGGACAGAGTTAATTCTATACCACACAGTTTGAAAACAGTGAAAATCTCATGGAAAATACACCAAAAAGGATTCAAAAGAATCTACTAAGAACAGTGTAGATTCGATGCAACAGTGGTCAAAAAAATAGACTATTTGTTAAAAATAACCAAGATCTGAAGGTGTTAAAGATCATACTACCTGCACCCTTCATAAGGTTGGTTAAAACTTTGCAGATAGCCCATCTTCTGAAGCAATACAAGCATGCATACATAGGTTAGTACCTGGTACACACATTCTTTCATATGTAGTATAAATTATCAAGCTGACACAAGTCTCTCTAATAACTCAAGGCTCCTTATAAAATTTAGTATCTACTATGTAGAATCTTTCTCCTGTTTTCTGCAGAACCAAAAAGTTGTGTGGAGTAGAATAAATACAAGTCAACTGTCATCTGCACACAGAGTTACTCTTAAATGCAAACATTTATAACATGTTGAATACCTCTACAGAGCTATGGTGTATTTGGAGCATATGAGTTTTGTAAACACTTACACCCAGTAGCTGGACACAGGCTGTACAAAATTAGGTTGAGAAGTACTATGGTAGTTACCTGCCACTACGTAAACTATAAAACAAACTAGCACACACATTGGATGATGCCATCAGCGATTTCACCAATGATGTCATTTGAGATGTCATGAGTGATGTCATAAAAAATGTCATAGATAATGTCATGAGTGATGTCATATGTGAGGTCATAAACAGTGCACAGTAGGGGCGCAAGTTATAGTTAGTGCTACTAATTATAACTGCTGAATTTCTATGGTTTCTTTTAGTTCAAAACTTTAACGTTGTCACTGAAAAATTCACCTAACTATAACGTTATTTAACCTTTGATTTTTTTCAGTGAATTACTAAGGTTTTTTTAATCGAAAACACATATTTTTATTCACACTCACTATATTGTTACTTCAACCTTTGTTTTTTTCAGTGAATTTCTATGTTTTTTTTTAAAGTATATTAATTATTTATGTGTCTCTATGTATGTTAGGATCGTATTGTAATATATGTAGTGTTTTTATAAAAATAATTTTTTGTTGTTGTAACATAGCAGAGTATGGTTTAAACTTTGCAAAATATTTGTAAAATATGTGTGAGTAGAAAGGTTTTGCCATCTTGGTTTTCAGCTCAACTCACAACTTTCACACAGCCGATGGGCGTAAAAAGTACACTCTGATAAATACCATCTCCAGTAAGACTCCTTCCAAGTGTGCATACCAGAGTGTATTCACAGATCACCCACTCTTTCCAACTTGCACGATCCCGCAAGAGTCTTGCGAGATTGTAACTTAAAAAAATAGTATTAACTATCTACTCATCACAGTACTTATCTGTTACACACTTCCTCTCAAAAACAATGACCACAATTCGTATTCCTACTAATGGAGTGTATAGAGAACTCATCTACTCCTTTTTACTATTCACGATCCTGCAAGTGTCCCATAGGATCGTAAAAATTAGTTAAAAACAATATACATTTATTTTCTTCACAGTAGTTATCCCTTAGACACCTCTTCTCTAAATTTAAGGGCACAGCAAGCCTTTCTGCTGTTCCCTTCTATAGCTTTTTTATTTTATTTCCACAACACCTCCAATTTTTCACAGTAAACAGTAATGGCGGCCATTTAATTTTTTTAACATTCCAACAGCCAACCAATTAGAGCGCTGGCTCTAGTGGGAGCCTCTTGCTCCAGCGATAGCGTGAAGGCTCATGGGGAAAAATGGCCTCTCCACCAACTACTGCGCTCCATTTTTGCGGGAGGCGTGCGGGGCTCTCGCTTATCCAACTACCGAAATATACAATTATTTTTTACCCTTAATTTCTCAAAAGCTACGGAATGGATTTACAACAAATCACAAATAGCACAGTCTGTGGACCAAGATCTAGCTTCCTGAGAAATTTGATGTAATTCCATTCAGCAGGTTTTGCTGTAGCCGTATTTATAGAAGTCTATGTAAAATGCATGGGGATTTTACTTTTTGGGACCCCCATTTTTTCTCAGCCCCCGCTTGATGGATCACCCTGAAACTTTCCAGGAAATAGCTGAGGTTGATAAACATTTTTCTGGAAAGTTTCGTGAAGATTCGTCAAACTGGGACAAAGTTATTAGCAAACCAAAAATGACTCAGTCTATGGAAAAGCAGACCTAGCTAATACTACCTCCTGGTGACTGCCAGTAGGTAAAAATAAATAAATAAATATATATGTCCGGAAGGAGCGTTTGCCTGTAGGATATATATATATCTATCACAGCTCCTTTTTTACCTATATGGCGCACTCGCGGACGGGTGCTATAGTTGCTGGGGTGCACCCGCATAAATACGCAAGCTCAAAACTTCCAAAGGGTACTCGTACCCTGAAATGAAGAAAGCACTCACGGGGGTGAGTTTCGTTATTTTAATCGGACTCCTGCACAGACAGACGCGTTTCGGCTAACGCCTACCTCGATTATCGTATGGCCCATACAGGGCGTGATGAATTTATAAACTGTAAATGCACGCAACTTGACCATAAATTAAGAATGAAATGCCACTTTATAAGGATTGAAACACCATGCCAAGATGGCGGAATCAAATGTGATTGTAACTTTGGTCCCTTCTCTATGTTACTGATGAATTGTAAAGTTTAAAATAATGGTGGTTTTGGCGCGCCCCGATTGACATCGAGGAAGGCGCTAGCCGAAACGCGTCTGTCTGTGCACGAGTCCGATTAAAATAACGGAACTCACCCCGTGAGTGCTTTCTTCATTTCAGGGTACGATTACCCTTTGGAAGTTTTGAGCTTATATATATATATAAATCTCTCCAAAAAGCCCCAGAGCTTCAAGGATGCCACTCCTGCAGAGGAAAGTTCAAACGAGCTTTTATTAATGGAACCAGCATCAGCATTTCCAATCAATCACAGTCCCTGACGCGTTTCGGTGCACTGCACCTTAATCATAGGGCGGGGGAAGAGGCAGGACCTGAACGCGCTACAACCTATTTTCCCTTTTAGTAGCATGCACACTCCAGTGCGTTGCATGCTGGGCGCTGTAGTGTTAATATTTCCCCATTGATGGGGTCAGTGTCGTTGCCAAAAATGTATTACCCCCAATGTCTTGTACAATGTTTTAGAGCCCTCCAGTGGGCCTCAGAAATGTTGTCCGGTTCCTAATCATGATTCCTCTGTGCCGCGATTAGGCTGTCATTTCCTTTACAGCCCTGCAGACCTGTCACACCCTCTCCCAGGCAGTGCAGTCCTTCATGGACGGAGCCGCCGTGTCCATATTCCTCCAAAAAGCCCCAGAGCTTCAAGGACGCCACTCCTGCAGAGGAAAGTTCAAACAAGCTTTTATTAATGGAACCAGCATCAGCATTTCCAATCAATCACAGTCCCTGATGTGTTTCGGTGCACTGCACCTTAATCATAGGGCGGGGGAAGAGGCAGGACCTGAACACGCTACAACCTATTTTCCCTTTTAGTAGCATGCATACTCCAGTGTGTTGCATGCTGGGCGCTGTAGTGTTAATATTTCCCCATTGGTGGGGTCAGTGTCGTTGCTAAAAATGTATTACCTCCAATGTCCTGTACAATGTTTTAGAGCCCTCCAGTGGGCCTCAGAAATGTTGTCCGGTTCTATCTATATATATATCTATATATATATAGATATAGATATATGTATATATCTATATCTATATATATAGATATATATATCCAAACAATCTTGTTATCGAGGCAAAAGCGTGATACACTCCGGCCCAGTAAAACAGTACTGAGGGTCCTCGTCGCTGTATCCAACTGGAATAAAACACGCTTTATCACATTGGAGCCGCGGTACTGTTTTACTGGGCAGGAGTGTAGCACGCTTTTGCCTCGATAACAGGATTGTTTGGGGTTCGCTACCCTGCGCGTACCTCACTGGATTAAGAGGCTTGGGTTCTAGCGATTTGTATCTGATGTAATATATATAAAATATATATATATATTTTTTTAATGTTATTTGGAGGTGATGGGATACCATCTAAAATATTATTTCATAAGCATCCAATACTTTATTTTAAGTCATAATCCATCCATTTATTATAGAACATAGAGAGAATTCTTTTTATCAGTATGTCTTCACTATGTTTATGCTTCTCAAATTGCCATCAAACCATCTTCACAGCCAGCCGACACGTGTTTTGTGGACACCATGCTTTTTGAAGTCTAAATCTGTTTTGTCCTCAAGTTTTGCTATCCACTTGTAACCTATGCTCCCTCAAAACTGTGTGCTTGCGCTGCCACACAGAGAAAGATTTATTAGCAAGCAGGTCATGAAGCTATGAAAATAAAACAAGCACTTTCTTGCTTTTGCCACTGCTTATATTTCTGGCTTCCAGCACTTTACAATACTTTCTTGGCTCTACGGAATACCTCTGCAAACCGAGGCACTACCAGTCTTGTCCACCAGCCAATTCACCCTACTATTCTCCTGAATATATGCTGGTGGTTGCGCCACAGCCCTAGGACATCCTAATGGAACAAAAATATGAATACTATAGAAAAACAAATAGACTGGCCTGCTTCTTTATCTGCTTTCAGCATATAGATGTGCCATTCAGTTCACTCACAACTTTTAATGGCTTCCCAATGCTCAGTGGTGATTTATTTGGCCTTGCAAACATCTAAATAATTATTGGTGAAGGGTTGATGAGTCACAGTACCATTGGCCTTTGAAAGATAATGTATATTTTCCTAGTAATTTATGAAGGAAAGTCTTAATTTTATTAAAGACACAAAGGTGAGTATTATGCTATCTTAACTTGCTTTAATTTTAATAGCAGCAGTCAAGAAAGATAAAAACTACAAATACCTTGAGGCTTAGCAACAGACTAGCCAATGGGAATAAAAAAAGTAATGGTCACACCAACCAGTAGTATAATAACACTATGTATAATGTCCTGCTTCCCTGGGAACAGCCTTCTATTCTTGTGCAGAAAGTTAAATAGGACCAGAAAATAAAGGAAAAATGGACAACACAATAGAAAAAGCCAGAGTAAATGTAAACGGTTCCTGGCAAATGTTCATGAGCGCGAATCTCCATGAAGGTTCCAAGGAAGCCAGAAGAAATCCATGTAGAGATGTTGAAGAGTAAGGAGCAGCTAAAAATTCTGCTTGACCCATGACATCTTTAGGAGGAAGTAGTTAACAATGTTGGAGTCGCTGTCAGGGAGGGAAAGAAACACAGATTACCAAGTGTTGAGGTGGGATAATACTCTCCTACCTCCATGTCTTTAATAAAATTAAGACTTTCCTTCATAAATTACTAGGAAAATCTACATTTGATGTCAAGACCGGAGGCTCCTATTAAGCTTGTTTAAAGCATGTCAATTACTATAGACGCTGCAGTGAGAACAAGTTTACCCTAAAAGGTTCTAAATACTTTATCATTAGACCAGTCAGCTGATCTCAGAATGTCCTTCAATCTGGAACCTGCTCAAAAGGCTTTAGAGGCCATGGCACCCCTGGCAGAATGAGCCCCAAAAGCAGAAATATCATCACCTGCCAAGGACATAACCCATCTGACTCAATGAGCCAGGGTGGCAGAGGAGACCGGATTATGGGGTTTACGAAAGGAAATTAGAAGCTAGGAGTGAGAGGACACTTATGAGATAGAAAGTCTGTTGTTCATTCTTCTTAAGACATTGTACACACAAAGTTTAGGTTGAGCTGGAAAATGAAGGTAAAATACTGAATTTAAGTTAGTTTTCATGTGTTTATTAACTGTAAACATAACCCCTGTGGGGCTGTATTGGTGAGAAGACACATCTAAAGCTTTGACATCTGATAATCGTTTAATAGAAATCAAACACAGTAACATAGTAATCTTTGCTGAAAGCATTTTTAAAGTAAGAGCTGCATTGTCAGGCTGTGAGAGAAACAAATTCAAAACCACATTTACATCCCACAATTTATTATACTTTGGACAAGGAGGTTTAGAAAATGTTACTCCTTTCGAAAGACAACAGATCAGCGGGTGTTCTCCGACTGGATTGCTGGGATGGTTTAGTGAAATAGCCTATCTGTTAAAGTTTATGGTCCTGTAAGACTTACATCCACTAGCTTCAGCTGATGTAGATTATATCAAGACTGATTTGCATATGGCTGGGTTCAAACTGGAATGGCATGGTGAGCAAAAAAACGATGGATTTAGGCCCAGATCTCTGTACTGGGGTGAATGTATGACATTGTTCTGCATTCTGTCCATCAACTGTTGTTTTTGATGTAGATTATATCGGCTGAAAAGGGATCGGAATGTTTTCCCAAACACCAGCTTGACCATAAAGACCATAAAGCCCATGCGGACTTGTAAGCTTTAGTTGTTCCTGGAGCTCAGGCTTTGCTAATGAATTCTGAAGCCTCTGGTAAAATGAAATGGGAAGGTTGGGCTGACCCGCTATTCTCCAAACGGAGAGTAATAGAGAGAGTTGTCAAGAACCAGATTGTGAAGGTGGCCCAGAGGATCCAGTAGAAGAATGGTGAAGGATGAAAGAAGGACTGAGAAGTCGATAGTCAGTTCTAGAAGAAGAGGAAACCACACCTGCTATTGCCAGAATAGGACCACCAGTACCAGAGAATCTTGTTAGCATCTGACCTGAGCCAGAACTCTGTTAATCATCAGAAAAGTAGGAAAAGTGTGGTTGTCTAAGTGAGACCAGCCCTGCATCTGTAGCTAAGGCTAGAGGATCTGGAAGCTAGCCGAAGAAACGCAACAGATAGGTATTGAGGTGTGGAGTGAAAAGATCAATGTTGAAAAGGACCCCACTTTTGGGAAAGAGTCTGGAAAACACAAGAAGTCTCATAGTTGGCGAGAGAACCAGTCTGCGATGGAATTGAGGTTGCTCGGTAAGTATTCTGTTCGGTCACAGATCTTGTTGAGAAGACAACATTCCCAAAAGCCTTTCGCGAGTTCTGTTAGTGGTTTAGATTTGGTGCCGCCCAAATGATTTATATAACGGACCACTGATATGTTGTCTATGCGAAGAAGAATGGAACTTTGTATTCTGTCTTTTGCCAGGCTTCTGATTGCAAAAGAGCCTGCCAGCGTCTCTAAACAGTTGATATGCAGTTTGAACTGCTCGAAAGACCATGGCCCTCTAGTCCAGATATGACCACAGTGGGCGCCCCATCCCGTTCGGCTTGCATCTGATTCTAATACAAGATCGGGGACTGACGCAAAGATAATCCTGTCGTTCCAGGCGTCTAAATGGTCTATCCACCATTGGAGTTCTAAATGAGACTCTGGATCGATGTTGACAGAATCTAAATAAGCCAGACCTGTGCGTAGATGGCAAATCTTTAGGCGCTGAATGGCTCGGTAATGGAGAGGACCTGGAAAAATCTCCTGGATGGAAGAGGACAAAAGACCCACTACTCTTGCCAGATATCTGAGAGATAATTGGGAGCTGTGAAGAGTATGAAGTATCTCTGAGTTGATTGCTTTTACCTTTGACTGAGGAAGATGCAAAGTAGTTATGACAAATTGATTAGAAAGCCTAGAAATTCTATTTGTTGAGTGGGAATGAGTACTGATTTTTCTGTGTTTAAAAGGAAACCCAGCTCTGAAAAAAGAACCGGTGAGATGAAGAAGGGCGCGAAGGGTCTCAATGTCCTAACTCATGAGCAAAACGTTGTCTCTGTAAATTATCATTAACAAGTTTAGGGGTCCAGAAATCCCTTAGAGGGTAGAGAGGTCCTCTACAGCGAGGATGGAGGGATACGTCCTCCCTTTGGTATACTCATAAGCAAACAAATATCCCGTCCAGAGTCAAACTGGCTCCTTAGAAAAAATAGAGGTGGGGGACCACTGGTACGCTTAGTGTCAGCACATCCACTATTGTGTGTGGGAAGAGGAATTGACCCTTTTCTTTATATAACCCTCACACACTCTAGTAGGGGCATGCTTCATCATCCAGGGAGCACTTATGAAGATGAGCTGTATGGGGGTGTAACTTTAAATATCATATTCCTCCTCCACTCTAAAAGTATCCTTTATTAGAAGAGTGGGAGTGAAAGTTAAAAAAAAAATATATATAGGGGTATGAGGATGTGACGGTCCTATGACCCTAGAACATCAACATGTTTCAGACCTGTTCTGTCAGCCTGCAAAAGGTCCTGGGCTTTCGTAAGGGTGGGTAGCGAAGAGGTCACTCCCCCGAAGACGTGACTAACGTGTGCTAGTTACACTTAGCATGCAATTTGAATGTGAAAATGTATAAAAAAGGTTTATTTGCTGCTGCTTTAGGAATTACCTGTAATGAGAGCTAAAAAGGTACAATGTACTTGCCATAGAATGCAAGTGCAGGTGCTGCCATACCAGATGTAACGTTCCGTGATGGTAAATCATCTCAGTATAGTCCCCAAACAAATTTATGCCTTCAGTGTTTAGTCTTATAGAGGCATATATATACGGGATTACGCCTATTTGGTGATCCCAATACTTCGACACACTCGTGCATACATTAATTCTTGTGTACTTCCAATCATTGTTGTTGTACAGTGGGATGCCATAAAATGCCGTCAGCACAATCATGTTTCTGATCGTTACATCATCTTCCCGTTTCATAACCTTCAGCGAGGGCTTGTCACACTTACACAACCAACAGTCTGTCATGCGTGGGTTTTAAAATTACTATGTAATACGATATGTTACACGTGGTGAGGGAGCCACTCACCCAATGGGACATATTTTCCCAATGGGGGCATGGGAGGGAGACCTTGTAGTCACACTCTGGATCACAGGACACAGAAAGAATGCCAAAACTTATTAGAAAAAAGCATTACTGTTTTGTCAGCAAGGCGGCAGCAAAATTGGAAGCACAGATTTGTGCAGCGAGTGCCCCGGCATTTTAGATAGGACCGACTTACTTCATCAAAGGTCCCATCCCTTCTGTGAACCTCTATTCTGCTCTGCTCCCCTGCTTGCGGTGAGCGACTGAAGAGTGCTTCCTGTCTTAAGTACTCGTGTACAACTGGGCCGATCCATGGCTCGTTGTTTGTCAGCAGCCATGCTTCCGGGTAAACGCTCCACCCACCTTGCTATGAGAGATGCTGATACGTCGGGGGAGGGGGCTCGTCCGGAGGGAGGAGGCCAAGTGATCTGGTTACCTAGTTACGCGCAGTGTCTCTAGTACTATCTGGGTGTGGGTGTCACGCTGTCTTAAACTATGTGCGTGCGGAAGGGCTCGCGGAACAGTCTTCGCTTTCGGAGAGAGCTGGGATGTTCTGCCGTTTTGCAGCATGCCGCTTTCTCCACCATTGTGAATGTGCTTCACGAGGGGAATTGTGATCAACGTAGTTGCCATCTGGAGGTGGCTAATTACGTAAAGGTTGTACCAGGTAATTTTGAATATCACTGTGTGTAATGCATACTGGACATATATTCCTTACTTTTGTTCAAATACGTGAAAGGTTGTACCATGTCATATCAAAATTCACTGTGTGTGCTGCACATATACTCCTTACTGTTGTCCAATCATAGACAAGGATAAATGTCTTCGCATTCAAAGTGTATGTGGACATCAAGTCGAATCATGGCTAGATGGTAATCCTGTACTTCAAGATGAGGTGGTCAACTGATTCCAAGGGATATCGTCATTGAGTCCTCTTATATGTGTCTGCAGATTATATACCCAACGTTGGTCTTTAGAAAGAAGTATTCTGCTAATCCCAGTTTGTCGTGGTAGTTTCTCAATGATTGACCATGATATGTCGGTATCGGTGTGTTGCATCTCAAGGAAATGGGCCGTCAGTTTAGTTGTTACCCTCTTGCATCATATAGTGCTTCTATGTTCACTGATGCGTAATTTGATTTTCCTAGTGGTCATCCCGACATACTTAATCCTCGCCCACTACTAGAGTGGGTGAGGGTTATATAAAGAAAAGGGTCAATTCCCCTTCCCACCCACAATAGTGGATGTGCTGTCACTAGGCGTACCAGTCGTCTCCCACCTCTGTTTTTTCTAAGAAGCCAGTTTGACTCTAGACGGGATATTTGTTTGTTTGTCTGTAAATGATCAGCCTGATGCCCAGAAATCTGAGATAAGCTACCACAGGCTTCATTACTTTTGTAAAGCGCCAAGTTGCTGAAGAAAGACCAAAGCGAAGAGAGGAAAAATGCTATGTTAGTTCCTGCCACTGGAATTGAAGAAATGTTCTGTGGGAACTATGAATGGGAATTGTCAGGTAAGCATCTTGTAAGTCTAGCCTTACCATCCAGTTGAGCTGATGTAAAGAGTCTCTGAGATGAGTTATAGTCTCCATTTTGAAAATGTCCGTATACCACAAGCTGATTGAAAAGTCTGAGGTTGATTACCAGGCGCATTTATTTGTTTTTCTTCGGAACCAAGAACAGGGAACTGAGAAACTCCGAGGGATTTGGTAGAGAGATCTAAATAGGCTAATGTTTTAATAAAGATTGGATTTCTAGAGAAATGACATTGGTCATGCCTGATGGAAACCTTGGAGGAGGAAAGACACTAAAAAGTTGGAACGTAAAACTCTGTAAGATAACCTGAATTATGTTAAGAACCCAAGGATCTGCAGTTATTGTTTGCCATTTTGGAAGAAAAAACTGACGACAGCCCCCCACAGGAGGATCACCTTGTTGATTGTTATTTCTGAAATTCTTTTGTCCTTGACCTCAGTAACCTCTACCTCTTTGAGGGTAGAACTGTGGCTTGTAGTCTTGATGGGAGTAGCTTGAATTGAAGGAGCCTCTGGATTCCTGGTTACGGTAGGGACAGCCGGTAAAATGGCTCTTGCCTCTACTGGCCCGTTCAAAACTCTGTTGAGAGAACACCTTTTTTAAAGATTGCTGGGCTTTGTCAATTGAAGAAAATGTGGTCACATATCTACTGAGGTCCTTGATAAAAGAATCCCCAAACAGGAGACCATCAGCTACAATGCCTGGATCAAGAGTAGCCAGATTAGCCAATTTGGGATACAACTTTTAAAGGAGACCTTTTCTCCGTTCGTGAGTTATTGCGGAGTTGGCATTGCCAAGCAAGCAAAAGGCTCTCTGAATCCACATAGAGAGATCTTGGGGATCAATATCCAAATTATCCAATCTAGCGAGTTCAGCCATATCAAATATGCGAGCTAGTGGACCCACTACATCCAGTAATTTATCTTGCAAGTCGACCATGCCCTGTCAATGCCTTTGCGTGGGTCTTTGCTGAATTTTTCAAAAGTAGGTGAGCAAAGACGGGTCATAGACGGAGTGGAAATAATGTTAGATGAGAGGGATGGCCATTGACATTAGGATCTCAATTTACTTCTGGTTCGTTTGTCTTAGGGAAGGCAAAGTCTCGAAGAGATGTAATCACCTATGTGGGCAGCAGGAAACCACTCTGTCGAGTTTGGATGTCGACTCTGTGTAGAATCCAACATAGGAGATCCCTCAGTATCCAGGACTGTTTTTGCTAAAAAGGAATCAATTTTAGGTTTTTTCAGAAGAAGAGGGGAAGAAGGAGGATCATTGACCCCAGGCATATCAGCAATGTCATCTGCATCCTCCATATCATCATCATTGTCCAGAATATTAGAAATAATTATTTGTTGGGGAGCATCTTGAATATTCTTAGTCTTAGACTTGCACTTAGCATATGACTTGGTATTCCCCTCCTTTGAAAGAGGCCTGGGAGGAGCAACGTCCTCAGTCTGGTGTGAGGAAACCTCACGGTTCAAACGTGCAAAATCATTATTGGGTGTCATGACTTGTTTCTTTTTAACAGGTAAAGGTAAAGGGAGAGGATGTAGCCTGACGGCTAGGGCGGTTGATCTCAAATCTGGGGAACCGGGCTTGAGTCTCGGCAATGATGCTCAACATCCTGTGATTCTGGGCAAATCACTCAATTTCCCAGTGCCTAACAAAAATGAATGTGTCCTTGTGTAACGCAACTGGTGCTCATGTAAAGTGCTCTGATACCTTCGGGTCAAGTTTGCGCTATATAAAACTATGAGAAAAAAAAGATTTTACTTTTCGGCTTTCCCCCGCAGAACGGGCCTGTAAAGTCTTAGACATCATGCTCATCATTGAGTTTTTGATATTTTTTTTAATTTTCTCCATGGAAGTCGCAACGACTTGTTCAACTGAGGAATAAATAAAATCATTCATATCATTTTTAAAAGCTTCCCCATCGTCATTGTCATTATTTGATAAAGGGGACCAATCTATTTCCAATTTTAATATAAGGAGTCAAACCAAACCAGCAAAAATAGGCTTAAACTGCAGAAGGAACCAGAGGGGGTAGATAACAGGGCCTTAAAACACCCTCCCAGGGTGTGTACTGATTCAAGAGCCCTCAGACGAGCAGAAATGAGGCAGAGAAATAGGTTGTTCCCCTCCGGTGACGCCTCGTAGGGTGGCCAAAGAAGGAACCGCAATGAGTGGGCAGCAAAGGAGACGCGGTCGATAGAGAATGACCGCTTGGACTAGGAGCGCAAACAGAGGCCACAACCTAGGCACAGCTATAATGGCAGCGTCCTAAAATGGCGGACTCAAATGCCGATGAGGAGAAAGAATGCAACACCGCGTGAACTGTGAGAGAAGAAAGAACCAGGAAACAGAGAGGACCGTATCAATACTTCACAATAATGCAATTAGCAGAACATTCTGAACACCGCATATGAGAACAATATAGACCATAAAACAACAGAAGGTACTTATCAAGACTTCGAGTGGCAAGAAAAGAGGGTTATTAGCAGTCAAGTAGGACATTATACATAGTCTTAGTATGCTATTGGTTGGTGTGACCATTACGTTTTTTATTCCCATTGGCTAGCCTGTTGCTAAGCCTCCTGGGATTTGTAGTTTTTATCTTTCTTGACTGCTGTTATTAAATTAAAGCAAGTTAAGATGGCATAATAGGAGCCTCCGGTCTTGACATAAAATTCTATTAATGAATTGCATTTCTCCCAAACACATTTTTTCAATAAATTGTCCTATAATTGTATTGGCCAACACAGCTATGTGAAAATGATATTTTAAATTTCTTTGGTAGTGTGTGTCTGGAGAACAGGTTCTGAAAAGTGTCATGGAAGCAGCAGAAACAGCAAAATATGCTCTGAAAACATCATGCAAAATTACAACTGGTGTAATGACACTTTACTAGGCTTACTTACAGTGCCCGTTTCTGTCTTGCTTGCAGGATCATTTCTGATATCTGCACAGTGAGTTTAGCAACCACTTTGGGTGTGAGAGTAAGCAATAAAGAAACTGGAAGTTAGAAAGAATGACAGAGGTGCAAGAGTGAGTAACTGACATGTCTGTGTAATTGTGAATGAGTGCAAGAGACAGAGCAAGAGAGTCTGAGAAAAGAAAGTGGAGTTGATTAATCAAAATAGTGAGCGTGTCCGATAGAATCACAGATATAGAACGATAGTAAGCAACAAAAAGAAATACAGAGGGAGTCAAAAGAATGCCTGAAGAACAAAGCTAGTTAGCAAGAGAGCCAACGTGAATGAGACAGCCGATATTAGAGGGAATGGGTGAAATTGCAAGCAATACATATGAAATTTGAGCCTAACTATAATGTCCCTGTATTCTTTGTTTTTTTCGTGAAGATATGTGTGTGCGTATGTATGTATGTATTTGTTTGTATGTGACACCTTGTATACATAGCACACCTGACAGCTTTGAAGGTTGTATGCAAAGCAAATGAAGGTAACTGCTGCACAGGGGCGGCTCATCCATTAGGGCGTGGGGGCGTTGCGAGCCACTACACCCCAGACAAACTCAGTACACCCTCCGTACAGACTTCATTCCTTTAGGGAGGGGCGGGGCGGGGCTGAGGAGTTCTGTCCCTCCTGGCGAAGATTGAATGGGAAGCTATGTTGAGTGAATTACGCATGTGAGATTGGCCGGCGTTTTTCTTTTGACCAATCTCACATGCGCAGTTCAGGCTTCCTTAATGAACACTACTGGAAGCTGAACGCGTAGAGACACAGCCCCATCGGTCTCCGATGGAGCGTTGTGCCTCCCTGACCCAGTCAATCCTGGCACTGCTTTTATGCTGTTTGGTATTAAAAGCAGCATAACATCAGTGCTTGGATTGGGTGGGATGCCATTGGGAGGGAGGGGGGCAGGCAAGACTGAGACCAATTTCTGTGTGAAAAAGGACGCTTTATTGAAACAGGTGCACATTACAAATACCATAACTGGCAACTGCCTTACAAAACTAAACCTCGCTATACATACAACAACTGACCCCTGATCCCACCCCCACCCCTACGATCCCCTCAAACATGCCCCCCACCCTGCCATTAACATATCAAACAACATTACAATGTATTGCGGTTAAAAAATATGCCTAACTGTAAAACCAACCTCCCATACCTGCCTTTCTGAAACTGTAACTAACAAAAGGTCTACAACTGAAACTTAAGCTACCTGCCTACCCTTTCCCTGCCCCTGCTCACAACTTCCAACGCTTAACCAAAAACCTCTGCCAACCCTGGCCAACTTTTCAACACCCCGCCAAGCACCTGTTCCAAGCGACAGTACACTTCTAACAACCCTTGAGCACCTGTCCCAATCAAAGCAAGCCTCCCAAAAGGAATAAAAGAACCAGATTTAACACCCCAAGAAACCAATTTAATGAGGGATGGGAGGGAGGGGAAAAATTGCTACGCTACACTCCCACAGCTCCCAGCCACCAGGTCACCAAACCTAAAATGGTGGCTGGGAGCACCCTTCATGTTGCCTTATAATTGGGCTATACCAAGGAATTGGGCTATACTTGGGCTATCTACTGAATAGCCCAAAAACCTACAAAATGGCCGGCACCCGGCCAGCCCCGCCCCTCCCAATCTGCCCGGGGGGCAGACCTCCCTGCGGTCGGCTGGCCCCCAAACCCGCCTTGGGAGGGAGGGGGGCAGGCAAGACTGAGGCCAATTTGTGTGTGAAAAAGGCCGCTTTATTGAAACAGGCGCACATTACAAATACCATACCTGGCAACTGCCTTACAAAATGAAACCTCGCTATACATACAACAACTGACCCCTGATCCCACCCCGACCCCTACGATCCCCTCAAACATGCCCCCCACCCTGCCATTAACATATCAAACAACATTACAATGTATTTCGGTTAAAAAATATGCCTTACTATAAAACCAACTTCCCATACCTGCCTTTCTGAAATGTAACTAACAAAAGGTCTACAACTGAAACTTAAGCTACCTGCCTACCCTTTCCCTGCCCCTGCTCACAACTTCCAACGCTTAACCAAAAACCTCTGCCAACCCTGGCCAACTTTTGAAAACCCCGCCACCCACTGTCTTCCTGTCTGGGTGGCCTTGAACTTTAGGGACCTGGCCAGAAACTCCCTGACCTCCATGGGGTATAAGCCCATAACAACCTCGAAAGGTGTAAACCATCACCTGTGAAAAATTCGACCATGCCCAAAGAATCTCTCTATGTGAAATCCTACCGAATCCCCATCCTATACAATAACGTGCCAAATCAGTATTAAGTTCCTGTACAGCCCTGTCTTTTGCCTCAACACAATACCTTACTCCTTCCAAAAGTAATTCTCCCCTAAATGAATCACTAAAATGTCCGGGCATCTGCCGCCCACCCACCGGCTATCCAAACAAGGCACTAAAGCCCTCCAGCACATGCCCCCTTTTCCCCTTCCACAACACTTTAAAAAGGCGTTCATTAAAACCCCGGTTTGTCCAAAATAGCTCCAGCGGCCTGAACTTGGGCCCTCTTTACCACCGAATGGTCCGCCAATCAAATATACCTCTCCCCAGAAAAGGGGCCGGGCACAGAACCTGAAAAGAGAAAAAACTGCATGAGTTTACGCATGGTTGTCAACCGCGCCAGCCAACCCCACATCCCATCTCAAATAACGCCTCTAACATTCAGATGACCACCGCCCTAGCTGCATGCTGTCTCCCTACTCCCAACCCTTATTATTTTCCTCTTGCGCTGCCCCAATTCGTAACGAATGAGACCAAAACCTGCGCCGTTGACTCCAAGCTTGTTCAAACCTTTCCTCCGAACTGCTAGCAGCTGGTATGCCGTCACTCTGCCTCCATTAGCATGTCTGAAAACTGCCCCCCCGAAAGCCCAATGGACAGAGTGCGCCACAATGACCCCCCTCTATAGGGGCCAGTTGAAGACGGGTCAGCTACCCATTCCCCCCTGATCAGTTTTAGACTTGTGCAGCCATATATGGACCCCCGAACTGCGCGAGACCATGTTTTCCCAATTCACTTCCCGCCCTTTTTGACCCCCGACAACTCTGATACCCTGAAAGCACCCCAGAACATCCACACCCTTAGTGTAGAAAACATGCACGTCTCAAACTCGTCAGTACCAATGTTTGGTCATATCTCGAGCCCCCGGCCTAGCAGCTGCAAAGACAAAGGACCCCTCTAATGCTGCTTCTGACCATGTTCCCACGCCCACTCTTTAAAATTCTTGTTCCTAGCCCGCCTGCTGATGGCAGGCAGCCCCAGCGCAGCTTACCCACAAATGCAATTCCCGCTAATTTCCAGCAATTGTAGCTCTGGACTGACCCTTGTTAATGAGATTCAACATGAATTGCCTTACATCTTCTACCCGTTGGTTACTATCAATACGCCGCTGGGCGCCCGAAAGCCGGAATTCCGTACACTGTAAGCTGTATGTTACCCTGGTTTACTTTGCGAGTGACCTAACCACCCATTGTAGCATCCTGTATGGCCTACACCCCAGACATGACTTGCTCTATAAGCTATGTCATATCGCAAACAGCCTAGGACAAGAACTCTCAACCACCTAAAGACCCGCTCATCCCTTGCTGACTGGCGATTCACAATCTCCACTACTACCCTGTTGCCTATTCACAAAGGTCACCCTCCTGTGTGCCAGCTGCTCCCCCCACAATGCCACTGCTACTATTAATGGGAAAAAACTCAAGAAACGCAATGCCCCTACCCCCTCTATTCCAGTGTAGAGGCCGTTATTCTGCCTACCACCTTCTTTGCCAAAACAAGCCAAAAACCCAGGCTGCCAGCTGCATCTTTAAATATTTGCCCATCCCACAATCAGTCGTCCTCTCTTGCCCATGGAATCCTGTTGAATGACCGCAAAATTATCCTCTACATTCTCAAATCCCATTTTCACGCCTGCAGAGAGCCAAACATGAGGATGAGGTAACAGTCGTCTTGCTAACGCTCGCCCTAACATCCTGCAAAAATCCTCCCCACTCTCACTACTCTGCCTGCGAAGTTGAAATGGCCCAGCAGGGCCTGTCTCTTTTTGACCTTTCCTTTGTCTCGGGCTAGCAGGACATTCAGCAATACCAAAACATTCTCATTTCTTGTCTTCAGGCAAGCGCGCCCGCACTGCCCCTGAATCGATTGCAATTCCCAATAAACATAGTGCCGTACAGGGGCCCTTTGTCTTTCCTGTTGCCAAAGGCACACCCAATTCCCCCATTGGCTCATTGAAGTTTTCCAGATCCTCCTGGCACTCCGCGTAGCCTGGGGGGGTCACAAAGAAGAAATCGTCCAGGTAATGTGTCTCTAACTGGTGCCCTGTGCGCTGTGAAAACAGACCCTGCCAGAAAGTACTGAAGCCCTCACATCATGCGCTTGACATAGAGCAGCCCATTGGTAATGCTTTGTCCACGTACCATTTCCCGTCGAAATGGATACCCAGAAGAACCTAATCATCCGGATGGACTGGCAGCAAACGTAAAGCTAATTTTATGTCGCATTTTGCCATTATTGCAGCTGCGCCCGCCGTCACAACCAGTGACATGGCCACGTCAACTGATGAATTTGAGCCGGTGGCCTCCTTCTCATCCATCAAGCCAATCACTGAGGCCCCTTCTGGCCATGATAAGTGCTGAATTACCCAGAACTGACCCTGTTCCTTCTTTGGAACAACCCCCATGGGTGAAACAAATCAAGTTCCCGGTAATGCTTTGTCCAAGTACCATTTCCCGTCGAAATGGATACTCAGAAGAACCCAATCATCTGGATGGACTGACAGCAAACGTTAAGCTGATTTTATGTTGCATTGTGCCATTGGTGCAGCTGCGCCCGCCGTCACAACCAGTGACATGGCCACGTCAACTGATGACTATGAGACTGTGGCCTCCTTCTCAACCATACAGTCAATCACTAAGGCCCGATCTGGCCATGATAAGTGCTGAATTAGTCGCAACTGACCCTGTTCCTTCTTTGGAACCACCCCAATGGGTGAAATAATCCAGTTCCCGGTAATGCTTGTCCACGTACCATATGGATACCCAGAAGAAAACAATCATCTGGATGGACAGGCAGCAAACGTAAAGCCGATTTTATGTTGCATTCCGCCATTGGTGCAGCTGCGCCCGCCGTCACACCCAGTGACATGGCCACGTCAACTGATGAATCAAGTTCCCCTATGCCAATCATTGAATGGCCCAGCCATTCTGCCCTCCCTCACTTCTTTGTCTCATTCTCTTGTACTATTTATTTATGGTCCGTTGCCGTCTGTCTTTTCCCCGCCGACCCCCGCACTTAAAGCATTCGTGGCGGAATTTACAGAACTCACGAGTGCACAAACCCTTGTTGAAATCCCAACCAGCCCCCTCTTGCCCCTGTCTGCCCCCGTTGTGCCTTTCCCACCCCTCCCCGGGTGGGTCTTCCCTGAAAGGGGGCCGATAAACTACTGGTAGACCGCTAACTGTAAAATTAGTTTTACCCCCTTTTCCCGCCCCTATGGTGTGCTGTTTCAAATCTGAGTCCAGCCCTCCCCATTTGGCTTCCAGGTCCCATGCTATGCGCGCTCTAAACTCCTCGTCGTATTGTGCCCATGCGTATCCCCCCTGGAATTTGGGCTTTCTGAATAACGTCCATGTATTTGCATAGCGCTAAGCAGTGCTCCGGATATTTTCCGCAGTAAAGGCTTACCTACATTAAAATGCTGCTGTCCACTTTTCTATTGTCAATGGGACCCTCGGCCACTTGGCCAGTTCGTATTCCTCCTCCTTTTGACCCTTCTGTCGCTCTCACCTCTCTATGCAGAAGCTTAAGCATTTCCACATATTCCCCTTTCCCAATGCACTCTTTAGTTGTTAGCATTAAATGTGCTCTCAGCGGCTTAGTCACATACTGGTGCTTTTGTCCTCCTCTATTTGCTTCCTCCTGTGATACCCCCTCTTCTGTGCCTCCGCTATATCTGTGACGTACTTACCCTTTCGTAACCTATCCTCCCCGCCCCCTTAACCTCCCCCACTTATGCCAACCAACACCATTACAGGCCTTTCCTTCAAGCCCTTGGCCTTACCTGGCTCCAAGGAGGGTGCCCGTGTAGTTGCAGTCCGCCTCGCCAGTGGCCCGTGTTGAGCAATGACTTTGCTGGCCTCCCCGCAGGCCCCGACTCCTACTGTGGTTCCTGAAACACACTAGTATACACATTAGTCTGTCCCCCCCTTCCCTGACTTCATCAACCCATATCTCGCCTTCCTCAAGGCTTTCTTCATCAAAATCAAGCTCTGCGCGCCTTTTGCCATGCGGCTCCAACATACGTCCCTTAGTGGACCCCATTTCCCTGCCTCTGGTGGTGCTGACTGCACCCTCCGGTATATCGCCGGACCTGTTGTTCTTTTAGTCCAGTTCTCCTTTGTCTCCGCAGACCACTATGGTCCGTCGGGTGTTGGGGCCAGCGAGGCCGCTCAGGGCCTACATCTGCTGGCCACGACGGGGTCCCCCGATGGTATGGGCGCGCCGCTCGAGGCTCCACCCTCCCTTCTCCTCGGCGCCAGCAAGCCGCTCCCAGCTCTGCCGAGTCCATTACCCTGCGTTGCTCCCCCACCTGCAAAAGAGACGTCTGGTCTGGTGTGCTGGGCCTATGCAACCTCCCCCCCCTGCTCGAATCTTCTCCTCTTACCTATCTCTATACCTAGACTACTTCCTGCCCACCCTCTTTTTTCACTGGGACCCCCGGCTGCTTCGCTGACACTGACCCCTCCCCTTCTTTCCCCACTCCAAACCAACACGGCAGTAATGCGGGCCAATGCAATGGCCCTGCCCCAAGGTCCACCCAGGACCCCACAAACCCCTCTAACCCAACCCCCCTTATTCTCCTTCCTACCACCCGTCTCCGCCACCAAAACCCCCGCGACCTATAGACATCTACTTGACCCGCCCTATCTCGGTCCCCCCACCCCCACGGGTCCATGAGGTGAAAAATACCTAACCCCTCCCAGGCCTGATTGCCCCCCTCTGGCTCCCCCTCTCCCAGGATGCCGACCTTCTTCTGAGCCAGTAAGCTCGTAAAAACTCCCCGAGCCGGTCAGAATCCCCCCCCCCTCTCAAGCGGTAAACCCCCCCTGCGCCCCCCGGAAGTTCCAGAACGGGGGGGGGTCCAGTCCCCTACCTCAGAGGTGTTATGGGCCACCATATTGGGTTCCAGCTTCCTACCCCCGCCCGGCTCCTCCTGCGAGCGCGTATAATGATTACCGCACCGCATCGCAGAATGTCCTCATCCCCCGCCCCTTCTCCCCATGTTGTGGCACCAACGGAGCCTTTGCTCCCTTCCTTGCAGCTCCGAAGGCCCTCACACTTTCCTTGGACCCCGGAGCTGAAAGGTCTCATTTCTTGTCCCCTCCCCTATCGGCGCCTAGCGCGCCAGTCCTGCCCTAAGGGCCCCGCCCTCACGCTAGCGTCCTGGAGCCCCAGACGCCACCCGGTACTCCGGATAGCGAGATGCCTCGGGGGCCGCTCTCCCGAAATACGAGCGGCCCCTACCACTTACCGCCTCTGCTCTCGGCCTCTGCGCTGGGCCCGACCCTCAGGTAACACAAGGTCGAGCCGCCCTGTCTCCTCATCGCCTCAGGAATCTTATATTCCTGCACTATCCCACCAATCTAAAACTATTCTAACGCTCTAAAACAACCCCTGTTAACTACCACAGGAAACCTGAAAAATTGCTACGCTACACTCCCACAGCTCCCAGGTCACCAAACCTAAAATGGTGGCTGGGAGCACCCTTCATGTTGCCTTATAATTGGGCTATACCATGGAATTGGGCTATACTTGGGCTATCTACTGAATAGCCCAAAAACCTACAAAATGGACGGCGCCCGGCCAGCCCCGCCCCTCCCATCTGCCTGGGGGGGAGGGGAGGGGCAGACCTCCCTGCGGTCGGCTGCCCCCCCAAAGCCCCCTTTCCCTGCATGCACATCTTTTCCAGGCTGCGCGAAGTGGGAGGATCACGTTTACCGAAGGTAAGAATATATTTGTTTACTTTATAGCACTGTGCAATATCACATTTGTATTGCAGAGATGATGGGGCACGTTCTAGAATGCCCCTTTAAATAGAATGTGCCCAGATCACCTCTGCAATACATATGTAAGCATACCGTCGTTCGTAATATAGTATTACTTAGCCTCACCACTTTCGAAAATTGCCAGCCTCCGCTGCTGCTGCATGGGCATTCTGTACAGTAACCAGAGTGGTGTGTATTCCTTGTAGAAACATTAACTGACCACCATTAGTCACAAAGAAATTGAAATTGACATGTTCTGTGGCGAATGGGGCAGTCTGCCCAGAAATCCTTCCCATCTGATCCTTGATGCTCGCAGCATTCTAGCATGGAATAGGAATTCACCTTTTCCAATGGCAAACAGAGTTCTGGTTTCGTCAAAGCTTAGAAAGATGTCATTCATATATAGGCCTTCTGGTGTCTGACAGCCTCCCTCCATCCACCCTATCAATGCGGCCTTCCCACTTAATTTAGAAAATGACGTGAAGCCCGAAATGTAAAGTTTGGCCAGAAATTTGATATGTTTCATTACATTACGAGCCATCCAGTTCCAGATCTCAGACACCAGGGAGGCCAGGTGTTAGATTTTTCTCAGAGACCTACAATTGATGCAGCAGATTGTTAGCATGAAAGCCCCAATTAGATGTCTTTCCTGGTTAACAGAATATTCTAGCCACTCAATTAAATATTGGAGCTGTGAAGTGACATAACAGCATTCAAAATTAGGGCCAATCCTCCTTTTTCGTGTGGCAGTTTAAGAGTTTTCAATGTAATTCCAGGCCATAACAAGTCAGTCATCCCTGTATAAAGTCTTTGTAAAATCAGCTTAGGCAGCACCTACATCACACCCTAATAAGATAGAGACACCTATGGGGTACCAACGTTTTTATCAAATGCAATATGACAAAATCAATGTTCTTTAACGAAATATATAAAGGGTGATGTTTCTTCTTTTTCATGGGTTCCCAATGTCACTATTGTTGCTGTGATGTGATTTGTTTGACATGCCCACAAACTTATTTTAGAATGCCTCTGGAAACGGTGTGGCTCTTTACAAGTAAATACTTTGCTGCTGCAGAGGAACTATGCTTCTAGGAACATTGAAGAGTTTGGATGTTTTTAAAAGCTCCGTTTCAGAGCAGTCTTTTAAATATTTGACTTTTTAGATGAGATAGCATTAAATATGCTTTCAAATTTACAATTTAGCCCCATTTAATATGTAAAACAAGAAGGTTCCATGGAGCTACGCCTGTCCCTCACAGTCATCACATAGAAGTGGTAGCTCACACGTTTACATTATGGTTAACCCAATGCGCCCCCAAACATTCCATTGCTGCACACAGAGGAAAATAGAGGGTACATAGCTTGTAACTCTTGAATAGCTTTGAGTTTGCTCTTCGCATTAATCTGCATCTGTGATTCAAGCAATGGAACACCTTGCAGCAAGACAGCCTTTTTGCTTCTATCAGTGAGGTCTAGAAATATATGTATATATACTTGTGCATATGTTTATGTAGATTATATAAATATATTATATGTATTTGTGTATATGGTGTCAGTTTGATTTAATGTGTGATAAGTGCATTTATTGAATGTATCCACATACTAACACAAATTAAATAACAATAGTGGAATAACTGAACACAGAGCACTGTCGTTTGGTGTTAAATATAAGAGAGAAGGATGAAAACCTACAGTCTCTAAACTGCACAAGATGCAGGTCCGGACTCAAATCCCAGCTTTGACCAAATTGTGTGTATCACTACTTCACTGTGTATCATTTTTCTTAGCTCTCCAGTTTGAGAGCTCATTGAAGTAATTCAATACCGGATCTGTGCTCTACGAAAAACCTCACTTAAAATGGTTAATATGGAAATGATCTTGATTCACTTTTAATAACAATATAGACTATATAAATAGAATACATGACAGATACATTTTGGGTAACTTGGAGCAACGTAGTCAGGGCATGGGGGTATTGGATGTTTCATGTATAAAAAACTACTTCCAATAATAGTCACTCAGTTCAGTGATATAATTGTGTGTACTTAATTCAAAGACTGGGAAAAGTTGCAAATATGTATATTTTTCATTTTAAAGTCTTTCAGTATTTTTTCAAGACAAGTTTTACCTGATTTATATCTTTTGATGGGTCAGTTTGTGCTTTGCCTGTTAGAGCCAAGCCAGATCCCTGGCTCATAGACGATTTAAGGTATGGGCAAAGCCTCTTCAAAGGGGCCCCTCTCTATCTGACATCTGTCTATTTATCTATCTCAGCCTTTAAGGTATTTTTCAATATTGTAGGTAATAAAATACAAATTTGTTCCGAACAGGGGCACCTGCAGTACTTCATGACCAGGGCCCTAAAAGTCCTTAAGATAACACTGATCAGCTCTCACCAATGCTGTCCATGTACCCCCAGAAATCTAGTGTCGCCTACGGCCTTATGCCATAAAGCCCATAAACACCTCGTCAGGGGTAGTAAACACTATCTAAATACAATCAATACAAGAAGTACAAAGGGCCATTAAGACCATCTCCCAACATTTTGCAAGCATGAGTGCTTAGGGATCCTCCCAAGGCATGACATGATGGTCTCTGCTATTCCTTTGACAAAGCTCACCCATTGCATCAATG
Source organism: Calotriton arnoldi (assembly GCA_963921515.1). Lineage (NCBI taxonomy): Eukaryota > Metazoa > Chordata > Amphibia > Caudata > Salamandridae > Calotriton > Calotriton arnoldi. Next base: position 659,586 of record CAWUFW010004157.1, read on the forward strand.
CAGTGGCAGCTCAACACAGCTATGTATTTGTTAGTGAATTTCATTTGTAACTCACTACTTCAGGATGATGATGCCTCTGAAGCCTGAGATAAGCACATCATAGCAAATTAAAATCTACTACTGGTTTACTTCATAGAGTGAGTGTAGCGCCCTCCATTTTACAGTCTGCCTTGATTATATTAGTACTGGTATCATGGTAATCATCTCACACTACCCAAGCAATTGAAAACTACAGCATATCTTTTCTGTATGGTCAGACCTGTTAACCTTTTGACTCAAAAATGCGGGTGAAGTCAGGCGTTAAACCGGGTGATCACATTAAGGTGAAATTTAAGTATGGAAAATTAACTCTGTTGTATTCTGGTGTCATTAACATAGTATGCAGTATCTTTATACTTATTAATGTATTACTGTGTATCTATATTGTTCCCCCTAACACTCCAGTGTCCCCTGTATTCCCACTGTCCTTTCTCCTGTTTACCTTGGTATTGGTATGTTCCAAGGAATTTTGAGAGTTGAACAATACGTAAAGTGAAGTGGCTGTGTGGTGTCGTGTTACAGAGTCAACTCAATGTTCGCTGTTCTTCATTTTAACATTGGCGACGAGGATAGGATCCTAAGCTGTGCGGGGGCAACCTACGACAACCCCACCCCCGATGTGTACTATGAGAGACGCCACTACAAAAAAAGCATGTCTTTTTAAGGGACTATAAGGAAAGAAATACTAAAGGGAAAACAAAGGAAGATATATCCTCAGTTGTGTTATAAGGAAGTGAAGGCACATACGAGGTAGGAGCAGGCCAAGTGCTACCAAAGGTTTCCAACATTACTGGAACAGGTGTGTGCATTACCTCAGGGATGTGGGAATAGTACAGCTTGCTTAACCGAAACTGCACTTACTTGCTTATCAGACAACAGAAATCTAGGCCAGCAGAATCGAGTCACAAAGAGATCTGTAGGTGCTGTTGCATAGCTATTAGGAATCCACAGCCTCTGTTCGGATGTGATGTTGTGGAAGGAAGAACTCTTCAGGAAGAAGGAGTCATGAGGTAACATGGGAGCTGGAGCAACAGGCTGCATACCTGTCCCTTCTGTGTGTGTGGTGCAGACGGCTCACAACTGTCTAATTTCCCTGTGAAGAGACAGGTGGTGGGTGGAGTGGAGACGATTGGGATTAGGGGAGAGTATCCCAATTTCCCTTACCAAGCCATCAGCCAGAACAAAGGGCCTTTGTGGATGGAGCAGCCTGCAGCGACGGTCTGATGATGAACACTGTTGGAGGGATTGAGGCGGGGCATCGGAGCAATTGGAGCTACCTTTAAGGCCGCCCTGGGACTAGCCTGCGGAGATTGTCCGTCAGTAAGCTCAGCAGGTGGAGTTTGAGGCAGGATTTCAACACATTAGGAGCTGCCTCTTGAACCGCCCTTCTTCCATATCAGTCTTCTGACTCCACCTGTTCGGCAAGGAGAGTAATAGAAAGGGGACTTCGAAGGAAACTCACATCTATCCTTCTTTTGCATTAACTTCCTCAGAACGAAGTACTGTGGCTCTGAATTGAGCAGCTCCATTGTGACTAAAACATGATTAGTGAATCATATCCAACCAGGATTAAAGTGAGTTTCCATTGTTTGGGATTAATAAATTCCGGAGATATAGCATCCACACTAGTTAACACGATCATTTGTGTATTCTTGTGGCATAAACCCGATTACAACTATCCAGAATGGCAGCAGCAAGTGTGACTCAACCTTCCCCCTTCTTGAACGAAGAAGGAGAGCTGGTTTTGCCATGGAAGAAAGGGGTAAAACTGTTTGTTTGAGTAAAATTTGATAGCAATAGGAGGTGAAAAGTTCTCTCCACTGAGTAAGCAGCACATCCTCTTACACAATTTAGGAGTACAAGGAAGGAAAGTATAAATTTAACGAATCCAGAGTTGAATGATGATGTTGATCCGACAAATGTATATCAAATGACCTATCTCAAATTAGTAGAGCACTTTGGTCAGTCAGTCAGTCACGAAACTTTATTTCGCACCACTCGGGTGCATAAAAGTGCATCAACAAAACATTGGTCATAAGGTAAATGTAGTACTGAAGAGACACAAATTCTGTAGTAGAATACAGGGAAAGATTGAAAAAAAAGTAACTAGCTACATAGCTTGCCTGAAGGGCTGTCAAACACCTGTCAATTTGGACCATTGTGTGACTCTTTAATTAGGGACCAATTGGTTCAATGCACCAATAATCTGCATATCCAAGAGAAGTTATTAGCATGTAATCGAGATCTAAGGGAGGCTATTGACATTGCGAAAAGCGTGGAACACACAGCAGAATGCATCAAGGAAATGAAGGAAAACATGGGTTCCAACGTGCTAAATGTGGTAAAGGGATCATCCTGTTCATGATGAATCTGCAATTAACCAAGAGGTGGAACAAAAAATATATGCAGTACATACTAGGAAGAAATTGGACATTGAGAAGGAAATGGACAAAAACAAATGGTATTGAAACAACAATCAATTAGTCAACAGTCTGAGTTGTCCAGCACGCAATAGTGTGTGTAATAAGTGCAATAAGAGGGGACACTATGCCAGAGTATGTTGGTATGTGAAGGTGCTGAATAAGCAAGTACATGTGATTGAAGGTTTGAACGAGAGTGGGAGTAAATTTGTATTCCAGCTAAAGGTAAAGGAGTAGGATGGTGAAAATAATAATCCTGTTTGTGATATATCTCTTGATGGTGAGAAAGTGACAGTGTTTGTGGACTCCTGTTCACCATTTAACTTTGCAGGCCATAACATCTTGAAGGATAGATTCGAGGATAAAGGGTATATCCTACAGCCAGCAGATGTTAATCCGGCAGGGGACAGTAGAGACCCAATACATTTGGTAGGCATGCTAAAAATGCACATTACTTTCAAGGATCGCCACACTGTGGGTAAGGTTTACGTAGCAGAGAAGGGTTCAAGGCTGGAGGCATCATAAAGAACTGGAAATAAAATTAGATCTAAATAACAATGAGCAAGTTATGGTGGTAGAAAGTTTGATTACAGGTAAGGATGTCTGCAAGGAATTCCAAGGTTTCTTTGAGGACCTTTTGGGTCATTTGAAAAACTTTCAGCATAGAATAAGATTGAAAGAAAAAGCAGTTGGTACATAAAGCATTACCCATTCCCTATTTGATGCAGGAACCTTTGAAACAGGAACTCAGAAAGCTAGTTAAACTAGGTGTCATTGAACCCATTGAGAGTTTGCTATGGTTGGCTCTCATAGTAGTTGCCAAACAACACGGAGAAAAGGGAATCTGGTTATGTGTAGACCTAAGAGACCTGAATGCCAACATATGGGTTGACAGATTTCCATTGCCAAGAATTAATGAGATGATAAGTCTGATAGGGGAAGCCAGCTGTTATTAGCATACCACCAGATTGAACTACATCCCAACTCAGAATCATTTGCATCCTCCATAGCCCCTCATGGAGCATACAGATTTTGTATGATGCTCTTCAGCTTGGCTTCTGCAGCTACGGTTTTCAGAGAGCGATGTAGAAGATCTTGGAAGGCATAGAGAAAGTATTGTGCTTCCAAGATGACATCCTAGTGTATGGGGTCTCTGAAGAAGTGCATAACTGCGCATTAAGAAATGTTTTTACTGCCCTCAATGAAGCAGGCTTAATACTCAAAATGGAGAAATGCCAAATTGGAGTAGGCTCAGTAGAATATTTTGGTCATACTATCTCCAAAGACGGGGTTAAGCCTAAACTCGATTTGGTTACAATGGTCAGAGAAGCGCCTCCACCCACAAACAAAGAGGAACTGAAGTCCTTCTTAGGCTTGGCCGAATATATGGCAAAAGTTGTAAATAATTTTAATAATCTTACAGCACCCATAAGAGCATTTCTCAAGAAAGGAACTCCTTTTAACTGGGATCAAGAATGCCAAAATACTTTTGACACAGTTAAGCAAGCCATAGCCAAAGCACAATCGTTGGGTAATATCGATGTTAAGAGAAAAACTTTTCTGACCAATGATGCAAGTGGTAAAGTTCTAGGAGCCACCTTGGCACAAGTAGTAGACGACAAGGAAAAGATCGTAGCATTGGCTTGCTGAGCTCGTAAATAATCGAAGCATAATTATTCCACCATAGAAAGAGAGGCTTCGGCCTGTCATTGGGCCATAACTCACTTTACATTTTTCTTGTGGGGGTTACCTTTCAAGCTACGTACAGATCACAAACCTCTCACCTTTATCTTTAAGGGATAAGACCTCTCCCCGTATTGCAAAGTGGATCCTAGGTTTAGAAGGATACAATTTTAGGAATGAATATGTTCCAGGTAGTAAAAACTGAGCCGCAGACTGCTTGTCCAGACTTCCCTGGAGGAAGTCGCAGGATATTTCCCTGTAAGCGACGAAACACGTGTTGGCTTGTGAGGCTAAAAGATATCAATAACTGAACAAGAGAAACGAAAAAAAGAATAAACAAAGAAGAAGACATCTATTAATCTTTGATCTTTTTATTGACAGTATATGCTAGCGTGTGCTTGAGGATGAACTGTACATTGCAATGTTGTCTTTGACTACATATTAGGGAGTGGGGTGGTTCTCCCTACCTCATCAGCACCACACTCCTTTTTAGGTCGAGCCTCGAGTAGCGTGCAAGCGCTGCGCTGCGAGACTTTAAGTAAGGGGCTTTTGAAAGCTGACCACACGCTCGTGCGTCATGGCCTTTTCCGTGCGGTTACCCGCAAGCAAAAGGCCATGGTGCACGAGCATGTTGTCACGCCTGCTGCTCGCAAGCGCGCGCACCACTCGCGTGCTTGTCCTCCTAGTTGCTGCCCTGCGCGCTGGTCACATCAGGAAGACTCTTCAATATAAAGCCTTCTACTGCCATCTAGTGGGTAAGATATATAGCGCACCTCTCAGAGTGGACCGAATGTTTTCTCCTGACGAGAATTGTAATGTACCTTCGACAAATGTATGGGATCTTGGCACCTCAGGTTTTCAAGCTGTTCTGCCATCCACGAAGCATTGTTCCCTAGTTCTACGAGCCTTTGTGACCCACTCCTGACTTAAACATGACCTACTGCTGAATATCCAGACACGGGCCCTGCTTACTCGTGGAAAGAGCGAGCCTGCCTCTAGCAAGGTACAAGGAACCAACATTTCTAAATCCAAGAAGCCAAGCTCCGTTAGGTCGCAGCATGAGCAGAGAGCCCCGGAGCTTTGGAGGGTCGTAGCTAGCGCTGAGAGGCGCAGAGGTCCGGAGCTCCAGAGGGTCGCAGGCAGTGCCAAGAGGTGCACGCGTTCCAGAGGGTCGTATACGTAGGCAGAGCTCAAATGCACAGAGGCCCAGAGCTCTGGAGGGTCACCGGCAGTACTGAGAGGCGCAGAGGGCTGGAGCTCCGGAGGGCCACCGGCAGCGCCGAGAGGTGCAAGAGGTCAGGAGCACTGAGAGGCCCCAGAGGCACTGCGAAGCCGGCGCTGTGTTAATTTAAAAAAATCTGCAGACACCATTGTTCCCCCTCCCTCCCCCATCTACCTTAACTCCGGTTGCAGCCTGTGTCTTAGTTTCATTATTTTATAACACCCCCTTTTGTTGTGTTCCCATGCTAATCTATATATTGACATATAAATATATATATTTTACGCTACCGCAGGACGAAGTATAAAAATGTCGGTGTTGTGACCTAATGCATGCTTTCCTTTCCCACAAGAATAGACCATTGTGTGCGTTGTGAGTGCCTTTTGTACTTGTGTTCGCAGGGGGTAGACTGTGCGTGGTAGGAAAGATTAGATCTGCCGAGCTTTGTTTGTGTCCGTTATTCTTTGTGTGCCTGCTCTTTTCTAGTTCATGAAAAGTATGGCCAGCGTTCTCACTTATACTACGGCTTGGTGTAAACCCCTGCTAAACCTTCGTGTTTGCATGCAAACCTCCACTAAATTCTAATTATCCAATGCCGTGGGCAACAGAGTGTACACAGAACCACCCAGACGCCGAAGAGTATCTCTTTACACAGCATCATAAACATTCCCACACCCATTAGGGGCACGTAATGTTTATTTACAAGGGGAGCAGATGTGCGTGTATATGGTCGCTCTTTTTTTTTCTTTGCTATGTATGCTATTATTTGCGGGTTTTGTTCTTTGTATAAAATTAATTGCAGTTAGCACAGCGGAGACTTCCTAATGCACGTTCTAACCCACTTACAGCACGTTTCTAAATTTCAATGTGGAATTGAAGTAAAATGAATGGAAATGATTTTTAAATTTATTTATTTTGACTTTATTTATACTTTTTGTTTGTTCTCGTCTACTGAATGCATTACTTGATGGAAAGGATTTGCTTTACCCGCCCATATTTTTCATTGGCTTGTGTCTTTGTCCTTGGTAAATGCTGTCTTCTGATTCCTAAATAGGCTTGTGATGAAGTGTTTTATATAGTGGTTTCTGCCACAACCTTCCAGCTTCACAGCACAGTAACTCATAGGTGCTATTGAACTACAACACAGCAATGCACATGCTATCGACTTCGGAAGAATAAGTGTCTGATTTGCCCCGCTTCGGATTCACACATGCAGGCTGCACAAGGATCTCAGCAGCAGATGCATAAACCTGTTGGGCTATTACTTCATTGTTTTAGAGTTAGCACTTTATGAGGAGGGGTGCAAATCTGCCTGTAGTTTAAATTTTAAACAGCCTTTTTATTATGGTCTGGCGTGACAGCGCAGCTATCGCCAGAAAATTATGTGTGCATCAAGAGAGAGGGGATTTCCCTTCGCCTACATGTTTGGAGGCAGGGGTACATGTTTTGATTGGGCAGAAGTTGTATGTTCCCACTAAAAAAGTGCCTGCATGCATGTCATGTCACCCTGTTTGTAAAAAAAGGCTCCATAACGGGCCAGACTATAACCTCCATGGAATACAAGCAAAGAAAGAAATAACATTTTCTGTTTATTGTAGCTGCAAAAAAAGCGATAAGCGCATGTTAGACTCCTCTCTACTCTACTATGCCCCACTCTACTGTATGCTAATGCTCTCTACCACACTCCACTATACACAATTGCACTCTTTGTCACTGCACTCTATACAACTCCAGGATAGGCCACTCCACTGTACTTTGCACCACTCCACTCTATGCCACTCTGCTTTGCAAAACTGCACTCTATGCCAATCCACTCTAATCGTTACCATTTCACTCTAAACCACTTCACTTTACTCTACGCAGCTACGCTCTATACTGCACCACTCTAAGCCACTGTTTTACAATCTGTGCCACTCCACTGTACTCCATTGCATTATGTGCAACACCACTCTGTACCACTATACACAACTTTACTCTACACCACTGCACTCTACATCACATAATTACTATACACATAATTCCATTGCACACCATGCCACATATTTACACTCCACAAATCCACGCCACACAATTACACAACTAACAATTCAAATCCAACCCACATATTTCTACTCAAACCACAGACCTCCAATCCATAACACAAGGATAAAAGACACTGACATTTACAACGCCAATAGCGCTAACTCCAAAAAATGCGAGACCTATTGCATTTCTAATGCTTGTTTATCATAGGGACATGCACATTCCCTGTGTATTTCTCTGAGGCGCCACCTCACTACGACTCACCAGCCAATTTTCAGGGGTCCTACCGAAGGGGTAACAGTAAGTTTTCAAAACCATTGAGAGTGATAAATGTGGTGACTTTGGAAGATGGGAGAGTATGAAGCATGGACAGATTATCTAATTGTGAGACCTCCTTGGTCGAAAGAATTCCAAGTTCACTCAATGATTCTGCATCTGACTCTGAGTCGGTGGAGCTCCTCAACCATCAAGGAATGCAGGAGTGCCCTCCTGGTATAACGACTTTATTTTTCCTTGATTTATAGGAAGGAGATGTGTTGTAATCTGGTGTCATTAATGCAATATTCAGTACCTTTATACTTATTAATGTATTACTGCGTATTTATATTGCTCCCCTTACCACTTCAGTGTACCCTGCATCCCCCCGTTCTTTATCCCAGTTTCCTCTGGGTATTGGAACGTTCCAAGGAAATTTGAGAGTTGAACAAGAAGTAAGGTGAAGTGGCTGTGGGTGTCATGGTACAGAGTTTTGAGAAATACATCTTGTGTTCACATCAACTCAACGCTCTAGGTTCTTCATTTTAACAAACTCCTTTTTTGGAGGGTGATAAAGGATTGAAAACCGGGATTCCCTATTGGAACCTGTGGAGCATTTCGTTTGTCAGGTGGGTTAATTGGAGAGAAAATAGGGTGATACCCACCAAATGCGCGCGAGTTGACAGGCACTATATGATGGAGGAATTCGTGTATTTTCGGGGCACGTGCAGTTATTGGAAGCGTGCCCCTTTGGAAAGTGTGTGCGCTATGAGCTGTTGCCATAGTTGCAGAACGGAATTAGTTGCTCAAGAGCACAGCTCCAACGCAAATATAGCTAAACAAAGCAACCCTCTACGCCCTGTGCGTGGAGACAGTCCATTATCGATTATTTTTCCTTTTCAACCGATGGTCCTGTTACGTTTTTTCAAATTAGCAAGTATGCTCGCTATTCCTTTTTACCACTTTGAATGTTAAATGCATCCCACACACTCCGAGTAAAGCCGGGCCCTCCGCACCACGACACATTTGTTTCTCACTAGCATTTCCATACCTAAGGCAGTACAGCAGAGTGTAGAAACCCTGCCCCGATCTGTTCCACAATGTTCCACTCATCTGACTGCAGTTCTTTAGTGAGCGTATCAGATTGTGACATGTGGCAATAAACACACCGCCTTGCAGCTATTAACAGCTTTTATAGGCCTGCCAAAAGATATGGCAGATACGTCAAATGGATAGCTCTAAATAGCGCCATTACAATTTTATTAAAAGCACTGCTGTCAAACACTATTTCATTCACATGGGAGTGGGAAGGTAAACAGAAACAGATGGCCATATCTGATGCATATATGTTGTCTAATCGGTGTTTATAATATACTATTTAAACCAGATTTAAACAGCTGTATGTTTTTTCCAGTCAGCTTTAAGGGATTGGCAAGTGAGAGGAAGTGAAAGCAGTGCTGTTTAAAAACAGATACAACTCCAGAAATGAGATTTGAGAAAGATCCTTAAAAGGCTGTGGTTCTTCAGAACGCAGTCCTTGTAGAACATGCATTGTATTGTATTGTCACATTTGTATAGCGTTTAAATCCCTGATGAGTCCACGATGTTCTCCAATTTGCATTAGTACCTGGATACCCTTTAGGAGCGCCTGGTTGGGAGTGTACTCGGTTCAGAATGACTTATATGGGACATGCTGGTTGGGGTGCTTGAAGTTCAAAGACATGCACCAAAGTGTAGCAAACATCGCATCCCTTTAAACAGGTAGTGTTGTGAAGAAAGTGAGTACAGACACAGCTGTGCATACCTACTTATTAATTTATTTGCGTAGGACATACTCTGGATATTAAGTGTATAGCCTTTGAAAAAGCCATATTTCTAACCACTTGACTGCTAGGACTTTCCCCCACTGGTGCTAAGTTCTTTTTTAGATGTTTGGAGTAGTTTGCGCTTAAACCTTCATACATTTATTCCTCAAAAGGCTTCCATGCCAAACTTGTGTCCAACATCCTGGTGCTGTATTACAGGTGTGCCCCAGGGGCGCAACAGGCGTTTGCGCCCGCTTTGCGCGTCCTGGGGCACTTTGGTATTACAGAAGGGGCCGCAGATGCTTGTGGGTCCACTTCTGTAAACCCAAAGCGCTGATGCTTTCATATGCATGGGTGCGTGGCCCCATGCAAATGAGGGAATTCCTTTGCCTCTGCACCCGCACCGTGTTACAGACGCAGGCATAGAGGCAAAGAAGCTGTCAGTGCAGCTTCTGATGGCAGCCCTCTGGAGTGGACCCCCCAGACATCACCTTGCAGGTGGGTGCAGTAATTCATTGCACCCACTTGCAAGTGGATCTCTAATCCCCCTTAAAAGTGCAGGTGGCTTACCGACTGCACTGAGAAACACAGAGCGGCTTCAAAGCAGCAGCTCCATTTTTTACATAAATGCGCTGCCCCCAGGTCTGCGTGAGTTTGCGGCTGCCCTGGGGGCAGTGCATTCATCCTAAGAGCGGATTTTCCTTGTTTGTGTCGTATGTATGATACAGCCCCTGGAGATTTTAATGGTGCTCAGGTTTGTGGATTCCCCTAGAGGGAACTAAGAAACAACCCAAAATGTAGCTACTTTTTGGGGTTTAGGGAAGAATGGAAAAAAAGAGCTGCACAAGAAAGTGTATGGTATCATTTGTAAAAATGGCATCAATGAAAGGTTGGCTGTGCTGGGATCACCATCTTCATACTTTTGGGAACCAGAGTTCGGCCTTTTTAGGTCTCGCCTGAGCCAGCGCATGCGCTGCTCTGGCGAGACATTTAGTGAGTGGGCTTTAAAAAGCCGACCACAGCTTTTTGGGTGGCATAGAGCGTGCGGTTACGCGCACAGGTACGAGCAGAGGCGCCATCTGGCTTTCCTCTCGCTCTCCCAAGCGCGCGCGCCTCGCTCCGCCTCTGTGTCTTGCTCGCGCTTTTACGTCCCTCCCCCACCACAGAGCGCGTCTCGCGGGTCTTGTTGCTCCTTCTCTCTGGCTCCCTTTGTTTGTCGTAATTTAGTTTTGAGTGCTTCAGACGCGTGAAAATTAATTTCTGCTTTGATGCATTTCCGGGGTCCTTCATTTTTTTTTCTTCTGTATCTAGAGATCGTCTCTGTTTTTAGGTTTTTAATATTTTTATGGGTTTTGTTGTTTCAAGCCTTAGGAAGGTTGAAATACTCATCCCTTCTATTAATGCCCCGCTCGCCGCTCTATCATTTCACTAGAATATCTCTCCGTATGCCGAGAAATCTCAGACTCGGAGAACGTGAATACTTCTCTCTTGTCTCCGCCACTGCGTACCTAGCGCAGGCTGCGCCAATCTTTAAGCCGCCGCCTGCAGCCTGTGCCAAGTTTGAGAGCCTCTTGCTTTAGAAATAGAAGACAGACTGCTTCTTGCAGCTACATACGGGAGAGACCCCGGCACACCCGGTGCATTGTGGGGTGGCGGTGGCAGTGCCTTGGCGACGTGCAGCTTGGATATACCGCCCACATATTCTTTTGGTGCTGCTGCGGGCACTCCAGTGTGCCGGACAGAGTCTCTCTTTCCCGCTGCTACTGCCCGAGAACTGCGGACCACAGCATTTCTTCCACATCAATAGCCTGACATGCGTGCCTTGCGGAGCCCATCAGCGTCAGAACAACAGGGGTAAGAGTAGTGGCGAAGGACTGAACTACGCTTTGCCTCTTCATAACTGTGGTTCCCAAGCAGTGTAGGAAGTGAACCTTTCATCCCCGTCCCTCCCACTGGACTAGAACATTGCAATGTATGACTCCACCCCCCGCAGAAGGGTCAATGTGTAGAAGTAGACATGTCACAGCTTTCTCCGCTCACCGTGACACCGGCCCCCTCTGTCCACGCCCCGAGGCACGCCTCCTGAGCTGCCCTTGCAGCGTCACTCCGCCCCTTTCTTCATAGCCTCACTCCTGTCTCTTGATTCTCCGCTAGCACATTGTCCCGCCAGTTTTTGCTCACAGTCACACACCTCCCTCTCTCCTCTCTCGCACATTCTTCTGTTCTCCTCTCTCGAGTCCTCTTTCCTCGTTCATCTGCTTCTCACCTCTCAGCGCCATCTTCCTTGACCTCTTCTCACTCAATCATCCCTTGTTCTCATCCTGTCTCCGCCACTACCTGTTGCTTTCCATGCTTCTCCCCCTCTACACTGGTATCTCCCGCCATCCCCCGGTTTCTCCTCTTTCTCCTACCCATCTTTCTCGGTCTACTCTCGTGTACCCCCCTCTTTGGGCATCTCGTTTTGTTTCCCCTCTGTTCTCCAGCTCCTCCTTTCCTCTCTCTCTCCCTTCAGGTACTTCTTATAAACATGTCTCCCCCTCAGGCTCTTCTCTTTTCTCCCACCCTCCTTCTTATCTCAAGTGTCCTAGTAGCTTGTATTAATTCCAAACAGCAGCATTCTGCTTTGTGTCTCAGCGTTTGCTACAGTAGTTGCACTGCGTTCTGTAGGTCAGGCTGAAGTCTGACCCATCCAGGCTACCAAGCCTATAAATAAATACTAATATTTGGCCCTTGGATATATGAAAGTGGTGGGCAATAAATTAACGGGTACCCCAGCCTGCTGTGTGTAAAAAGCTGCACCTATGTATCTTTAAACTTCTATTACAGCTTTATGGTACATTTATTCTACCTGTATGGCTTTTGTTTTTAAGAGGTAAATAAATTGCTGTAAGAACACTGAAGATATTTTTATGTTACGTAAAGCATGTGCATATGTCCATTTACTAAGGTATTCTCTTCTAAGCACTATGCGTGCCAAATATCACACAAACTGCCAGCAGGGACTCATCACATGAACAGATTAAAACTGGGAAGGAAAAGACTGTGTTGAGAAACTTTCTGATCTCTGCGGTTGTCAGCCTGCACACAAGCATTTTGTAAAGTGAATGTGCGTTCTGGCAGACACCAGCTTTAATTAAGCCCCCTGCAGGGGCCTACATGGACAGCCTGTGACAAGCAAAGCCTCAGCTGAGAAGTTTTTCTCAGGGTGATATTGCTAGGAAATTTCACAGTGCCTAAACAATAAAATCGTATGAAGCGCAGCAGACATTTGTCTTTTTTTCATGGGGAATCGGGTTCGATTCTAGGCAGGGATGCTTAACATCCTGTGTTTCTGGGCAAGTTACTTAATCTCCCCGTGCCTAACAAAATGAATGTGTCCATCTGTAATGCAACTGGTGCACATGTAAAGTGCTCTGGTTTATTCCTTGACTTTGAAAATGTGTTTATTCGGAAAATGGAATACTGCATGACAACGTAAAGCAAGGGCATATGTCCATTTACTAAGGGATTCTCTTCTACACTGGCGTAGCAAGGGGGGGGGGCGGAGCGCCCCGGGCGGCACGAATTTCGGGGGCGGCGGCGGCCGCAAAAAACATCGCCAGCCCCCCCCCCCCCCTCAGCGCGGCGGCAAAAGGCAGGAAGGCAGGGACCGCCACGGGCGGCAGAGTGCCTAGCTACGCATTATGCGTGCCAAAGATCACACAAACTGCCAGCAGGGACTCATCACATGAACAGATTAAAACTGGGAAGGAAAAGACCGTGTTGAGAAACTTTCTGATCTCTGCGGTTGTCAGCCAGTTGCTGTAGATGGCTAGATTAGGATCTTTATAACAAGGCTGCTTTTCACTTCGTTAGCTCCTCCTGGTTTCCTTTCGTAACTGTAGGACACACGCTAAGTTTTCACACAACAGCAGACCTTTTGGCTCCTTCCCCCCACCCCACCCCCTGGACAAATGCTAATCCACTAGGATTTATTCACACTGCTACACAAGGCAGCGTAAAAACAACGTTTTTGAGCTGCACCTATGTATCTTTAAACTTATATTACAGCTTTACGGTACATTTATAGATTTTATTTAATTTAGGCAGATACATTGCTTTGGATTAACTTTACACACGGGACTGCAAGTTTATGCACGCAAATGGGTTTTTAATTCTGTGCTTTTTATCTGTATTATAGCGCCTTTTATTCACTAATTTTCTGTTTTGCACGCAAAAGTTCTTTCTAAAGCAGTGTGAGAACACCTATTGCATTGCATATTCTCTATCTCAGTGCAAGCATAATAGTTAGCAAACAACTAGCAATTAATTTAATATTTACAAATAACAGGCAGTTGGGGCATACATGCTACTTGCTACCAAATGGGTGTTTGAACACATAACAAACTAGAAAAGAAAATGCAATGTATTCACTAGCATAATTAGGATAATTGTTTGTGTCTCATCATTTCCTTTTGTTTCAGTTACAAAAATATTAGATATACATTTTACAAATATTTTGTTTACAAAACTTTCATATTAGTCTACAGAAAAATATATAACAAACCATGGTGTAGCACCCAGGAAAATATGCTACATGGCTAAATACTTAAAAGGTCCCAAAGCGAGGCCTATTGGCTATGCCAATGCTTGTTTCCTAATCTTTGTGGTTTCAACATACTTGCAGTTTGTGTTTGAAATAGGGTAAAACCCATGCTTCATCCTGGAAAGCTTACACTTCTTAAAAGTAGGCAACATTCTGAATTTAGCAAGTACAAGTAGTCCTTTGTATAGATCCCTTAAAGTTTTCCCAAAGAAGCTGATCATTGAAATAAATTAATGAAAATAAATAGGACAAATAGCCATTGGTGACAACGTTTTAATCTGTAAATTTTTTGTCACGATGGCCAATGTACAAAAGAAATATACGGTTACATTCGATGGACCCTTCTGGTTGTGATGACGTATAGGTTTGTTGGTTCTCCAAAAATACGCTATACCCAGAGCCAGCATCTGAGTGGCAGCTTGTAATGATTTTTCATTGTGTACCAATCATACAGCAATTTATATGGTAAAATATGAGGAATGAAAAAGGGTGTGAAGTAAGCCTATGTCTTTCTGAAATGTGCACGTAAATAGAGTTTAGGAACAGTGGAATTTGTATACCTCTGTGCTGAGAACACAAATGCAGGACAGATTGAAAGAGAAGTAGAATATTTATTGAAGTACAGTGAAGGAGCCCATGACCAGCCTGCCTATGCTGTGAAGCTGCACCTCAACTGAAACCATTGAGGAAACAGCCGCAGCTCATACCACGCTAGACGTGGAATCCCAAAGGAAAGAAATCACAAAAGTAAACGTATCACGAGCAGGAGTCAGCTGAGCAGCACATGCCTGACAAACACAGCTTGTGAATAATAACAGTGCACAACGTAGCATGCATAATACACTCTGAAATTGGGATTACCCATACTATCATGTGATTCGGAGGGCATTTTGCAAAATGTCTTCTTTCTTCCACCCTGGCTTACATTTGTAAGATAAAAATGCAGAGAGATTCAATTGGTAATAACAATTGTTCTACTATTCTGTGTTCCCACACGTGTCCCTATAAAAACAGTACCCTGTTTGTGTGGCTGGGCCTAGCAGCCACAACACTAAACACATGAAAACGCAACTTGGAGACATCACATTTCACCCAACAAAATCAACACGTTTTTTTACATTGTGGGTAGCTGTGGAATGAGAGCCCTACCTCAGTCACCACTCAGGGAAACCTAACAAACACAGACATTTTTGAACACTAGGCACCCAGGGGAGTCCAGGGTGGTGCCATTCGGATGGATCCAATGATGGTTATTTACACAGAAGGCCTTGCAAACCTCTAACATTGGCTAAAAAACCCAATTTCCCTCACAATTCTGAGAAAGAAAATTCCAGAAGCTGTGGGAATCCACAAAATTCTTATTACCCAGTGTACCTACACTTCTCCCGATAAAAACGGGACACCATTTGTATGGCTTGGCCAAACGCCTGCGACAGGAACAGGTCAAAACAAATATCTTGTTAAGTTTCTATGGTCTTCACAAGATCCCTGGTTTGTTCTGTTCCTGTCGTGGGTGCTAGGCCCAGCCGCAAGTGAGGTACAGTTTTCATTGGGACAAGTATGGGAACAAAGGTTGGTATAAAATTTGTGGATCCCCACAGATCTGGAAACTTTCCCTCTTGGAAATGTGAGGAAAATGTGTGTTTTTAGTCTTGTCTGAGGTTTGTAAGGGCTCCTTGGAAAACAAAATCTTGAGAGATCCACACAAGCCTCATCATCCTGGACTCCCCTGTGTCTCTAGCTGTCAGAAATGTCCAGTTAGGTGGTTTTCCTTGGGTGACAGCCGACCCAAGGCCCAGAATCCACAGCTACTCGCATTGCAAAAAAAAGGGTTGTTTGGATGGAAAAATTTAATCTGTCTATGTTGTGTTTTGGGGCTTTCCTGTGGTGGGCGCTAGGTCCTGGACAGACTGCCCTATTCACAAGTGGAGTACCATTTTTATCAAGACTAGTGTGGGAATGCTGGATGGTATGAAATTTGGGGATCCCCACAGATTCTGGAACATTCCCTCACAGAAATGGGAGGAATATGTATGTTTTTTTGCCAAAGTTTGAGTTTTGAAAGAGCTTGTGGGAAAAAATAATTGTGGAATCTACACAAGTCAAACCACGTTGTTTCTTCCTAGGTGTCTAGTTTCCAGAAATGTTTGGATTTGAAAGGTTTCCCTGGGTGGCAGCGAGCCAGGGCTCAAATTTCTATTAGTGAAATAAGATGGCTCCATGTCTCG
Organism: Calotriton arnoldi; assembly: GCA_963921515.1. Taxonomy (NCBI): domain Eukaryota; kingdom Metazoa; phylum Chordata; class Amphibia; order Caudata; family Salamandridae; genus Calotriton; species Calotriton arnoldi. Next base: position 675,842 of record CAWUFW010004157.1, read on the forward strand.
TTTTGGGGTGTTTTGTGTCCCTGGAACTTGGCCCTGCCATACAAGTGGGCTACTATTTTTATCCGAAGACGTATCAAGAGTGCAGGGTGGCAGGAACTTTATGGATTTCGGCAGTTTCCGGAACTTTCTATCACAGAAATGTGAGAACAATGGGTGTTTTTAGCCAAATTTTGAGGTTGGCGAGACCTTGTGGGTAAAGAAACTTCATGAGATCCACACAGGCCATAACATTTTGAACTCCCTAGCCTGTCTAGTTATCAGATGTCTGGGTTCCACTCTTTTGCCCCTGCAATGATCAGTGTATGGCCCAATCCCAGTGTGGACCGCCCCTATAATTTTGTTTATTTTGCCTCTATTTTGAAATCCCTGGTGGACTTACTGACTCATACAAATTCCAATGGAGGGCACGTTTAATATAAACAAATCTAGATTTTCTAAGACAAACCATGTACGATATGAGACCAGTCCTTAGAACTACAAAGTTTTAGGCACTTAATAAATGGGATCGCATGGCAACAGAAAAAGAGAGGGAAAAGAAAGATAGGACTTTAAAGAAGTCATTCGGGAGTTGGTTAGAAAGTAAATTAGATCTCCAAGAGAAGGGTTGGAGAGAAGATATGATTGATTGTGTAAAGACCTCTCCTGCCATAGTTACTTGAAAAGAGCAGGATAAAGAGAAAAATAAAATGAAGAATGAGGAGTCAGATGATATTGAGGATGACCAAATCATAAGTGAGCTGTTGAATTCTAGACCTCCTCCGTATACTGATAGATCAAAGAATATGACCCAGACTATTGTAGGGGTTGATAAAGATGCTGGAAGAGGTACAAGAATAGTACAAGATCCTATTGGAATTGTACCAAGTGCCCTGAAAGAAGTTATAGCCACAGTGGCAACGCTTAATACAGGTGGGGTGCTAGAGAATAAGACACAGATTACTCCTGTGAGAACAGTGGTAGTAGAGCCATCTCCTTTTTTGTGTGGTTAATTTCTATTATATTTGGTCTCTGCAGTCTTTTTTTTTTTTGTATCCATAGCAAGAATAAATAAGTACATATATCAAATCCATGACATCTAATACCACACCGCATATCCGAGTTAATAAAAGTGGAAAATTCTCACTTATGTTAAAAAAGACAGATTGACTATATAGAGTTAAATACATGAGAAATAGAAAAATTGTTAATAATAACACTTCAGTCTTTCATATGCTCAGTCATTGGGCCCCAAATATACATACCAAGTTTGCACCTTCTTAACCCTTTAATTGAATAAAGGCTATGCTCCAAATTAAATATACTATAAAATCTGGCCCTCCACATCTCGAAAGACGGGGCTTCCTGCTGTAGCCACATGGACGCTATACACAGCCGAGCCACTGCCGTGGCGATAAAGACTAGATATCGGAATTTATAAGCAGGTAGCCCCTGCAGCAGGTCTTCCCCAATTCCTAAGAGCATTACAGAGGTCGAAATCTTTATCCCGTCCCCTATTATTTCTGAAAGAAATCTCTCAATATGTCCCACCAACTGTGTCAATTTTTCACATGCATAAAAAATGTGTACTATATCAGCCATATCTGTTCCACAACGAAAACATTTCCCATCGTTTACTCCGCCCCATTTCAACATCTTTGCAGGGGTATGATACAAATTAAACAATGTCTTAAAGTGCTGTGCTTTTAAATTAGCCGAGATCAAGATTTTCCCTGCTAGATCTATTGATTGCTCCACAGACAGACCTTGCTCCCCCAGACGATTCTCCCATTTAAGGTTTTGCATGTCAAGATCGTCCCTCCTTGTCTCCAATAACAGATTGTATAATACCCAATCTTAGCACGGCACCTGATAGCTTCTACTAATTGATGTGGTTCTATCGTGATTTGCCGTTTGCCCAAAAAGCAGCGAATTTGTAGAAACTTGAAAATAGTTTTTTAGGTAGATGATATTTATCAGCCAATATTGAAAAGGAGGAGCACAGACCCCCTTCATCATAGAAATCCCCAATTTGCGTAATGCCTTTACGTCTCCAGTTATCGACCGTCCGATCCCAGAAGACCGCAGGCAATAAGGTTGTTGCAGATGTGGGTGAATAGTACGACAGCCCTTCAATCTGGAGGCTTTTCCGCACTACCTTTCACACCTTAAAGGCCGTAAACATGATTTTAAAACAGTTTTTTTTGTAATAACTGCCTTCCAACATTTTAAACAAACAGTTCTTAGCTGCTGCACCCAAAACCATCTGGTATATAGATGGGGCCTCGGCAGTATTACCAGCATCTTCTTCTGTTAGGAGTATCCGCATGTTCTGTAATATGCAAGCATAATAATAAAATGTAAAATCTGGGACTGACCACCCACCTTTCTCCCGAGGGAGAGTCATAAAACGCATTGCTCTACGCGGTTTCCCCGGGGCCCATAGAAATCGAGCACACATTGATTGCAATTGTTGTAGCTGATCTCGGGAGAGTTCTAGTGGAACTGACCTAAAATAATATAAAACCTTAGGCAATATATTCATTTTCAAAATATTACATCTTCCAACCAGTGAAAGATGTAAACATTCCCACCTCTCCAAACGTTGCCTCACATTAGTCAGAATGGCCCCCCAGTTGACCTCAACTAATTCCTTTAGACATGCCCTAATCCTGATTCCTAGATATGTTGCCTCTTTAACTATTCTGGGATCACTATCACTGATTTGATTCGTGCAAATAATCTGAGTTTTGCCAACGTTCAGTTTATAGCCTGAGACAGAACCAAATGTGTGTGCTAATTGTTCGATTTCTGGCATCGTTGCCACAGGGTCAGGTGTTGCGACCGCTATGTCGTCAGCATATGCCAAAACACAGAAGCACTCTTGCCCAGAAATAACAGGTTTAATCCTAGAGCTTCGCTCCAACATATTTAGGAAAGGATTAATGTATAGGGCAAACAGCAGTGGAGAGCAGGGACATCCCTGTCTCGTCCCTCTAGAGATACACACTGGTTCTGATTCTAGCCCCATCGTACATATTCTAGCCATGGGGGATCGATATAGGACCTGAATAGTAATAGTAAAACCAGGGCCAAACCCCATCTGTTGTAAAAACCCCCACAAAAAATTCCAAGCCACCCGATCAAAGGCCTTTTCGGCGTCCAAAAGGATTAGCCCAAACTCACTGCCATGAACTTTTGCCATGTCCAGCAGGGTCACAACCCTATTGATATGATTAACAGTAGAGCCATCTCCTAAGGAAATTTGTATTGGAAATTTTAAAAGACGAAATGAGGTATCTGATAACAGAAGCGCATGCCAAATTGCAAGAATTAGCTGATGAATTGCAAATTGACATTAGCAAAATGAAAAATGTAAAGCAAAATTATAAAATGGATTTGAAACATGATGAGATTAAAGAAATGGGCCAGATTACTTTGAGGGATCAATTTAAGATTTAATTGAGAAAACGCAATATTGGAATGACTTGAAGAAATATTGAGAGAAATTGAAGAAAGGGACAGCAAATACACAAAAAATGAGAGATTGAGGGAAAGGCAAGAAATATTGCAAGCAATTCAGAAGTAGGGACAAATTCGGTGACTGAGTTGATTTTAAGAGGAGTACATGGATGGAATTGGGTGCATGTCCCATGCAATGGCTGATTTGGATTAATTCGGAACTAGAAATGAATCGGGAGATCATACGAGATTGCAGAGCATTAGATAGGGCTAGCAGCATCCCCTGGCTGAGTCATCTGAATAGAACAGCAAGGTTACTAGGACGCCCGGAGATATTTGACATGCCTGAGAAATTATGTAAAAAAGATCTGGCGTGGGTTAAGACCTCCTTCCTGCGTTTGGCATCCGCAGAAAGAGAGGCCAGGGAGTTAATGAAACCGACAGTACGGGCTTACCAAATAGTAAAAACTACCTATTCCATGGAGCCTTACCTAGATATAGTTACCAACCCTCAACATCGTTTTCTTTTAACAAAACTAAGATTCAACTATCTGCACTTTTTACTTGCTGAACCTCTGGGGTGGAGAAAGGCGGAGGACTTGGGGCCCTGCACTTGTGACAATTTCTCCACTCAATACACCTTGCACTTTGTTCTGTGAGCATTATTTGCACATTCGCAAACGTTTTATTTTACCAATTTTAAAGGACAAGGGCTTTCTGCAGGCTAAGCCGGCTTTAATATATTTGCACATGTTGAATAATCCTTGGGAAATTTTTAACGTTGCTAGTTTTCTGATTGCGGCAGTTATAGAAAGGAAAGAAAGAGGGTCTATATGATCTGATATACCAAATGATTGTTCCTTCCTTTGTAAAATAATTTTCTTTCGTACTAGGCCGATGAACATTGCGCTGTGTTAATCTAACTTCTCTTAAACTCTTTTAATCATGTACAGTTTGTGACCTGCATATACTTTGTGCAATTGATTCTTGTTTAATGGATTTGTTTTGTTTTTAAATGGAAATGGATTTTTAACTTGCTTTTATGGTTTTAATTAACCGAATAAAGTGATTATGACTGACTGTATGCTTTCACTTATAATTTTCCAAATTGCGAGAAGACCCAGCAAAGTGGTATGAGGAAATACCTGGTTGACACACATGTCCCCCAAATTATGGATTGATTTAAATACTTTATTTGAGATTGTAGTTCCTGGAGACCTGTGGCTAGAGTGTAAGGCTGTTACTGGAAGGCTGACACAAGAACCAGCCAGACCCGGTCCTATTAATGTGCTAGCAGTGGAGATAGCAGACAAATGCAAGACTGAGTATTTGAAAAAAGGGAGTTTCTGAAAAGGTTATAAATTGGGAGAAGAGTTTGAGAACGACACAGGAACCCAAAGAATCAGTATATTCCTATTATGAGAGGTTGATGCATGTTTACAAGAAACCAGCAGAGTCAAAAACGCAGGGAAGGATGGAGTTAGTGGTTTTGTTACTGCTTTTGTAAATGGATTGAGGTCAGAGGTTCTGGTGACAGCTCCCCCTGCGACCGTTCTCCTGTCCAGCTTGCCCGCAGTCCTCTACCCCCTGCTGCCTGTCTCCATGCTGTCCTCTATTTGTGCCTCCTCTTCTAGTTTCTTGCTCTGTTTTGCCTTTTCTGCTCGTTTTTCTGCCCTCTGCTTTGCCTTTTCTGCTCGCTCATTTTTCTGCTCTGTTTTGCCTTTTTCTGATAATTTCTTCCCTCTTCCTGCCATTTCCGCAAGACCTGGCTTTCTGATGGGAACCTCATACTTCAGCGCTTATACCCCCAGGGTGACAGTGCCATGCTCTACAAATGCTGATTGATTGATTGATTCAGAGATTAGTAATGATATTCAACAGAGTGACTTGTGTGGCAGATGAATGGTATTGATGAGATTTTGAGGTTGGCGAAACATAGTAGTGACTATTTTGAGACAAAGCAAAAGAGCCAAAGGAGAAGATGATGATTGCTCAGACAAAACAGTTTGAGCGAGGGTCGCGGAATCAAATGTGTTCGAATATGACTTTAGTGCAGAATAGAATGAATGGAATTAATCAAGTAATGCAAGAAGGTAAAGGAGATTATATGAATACAAATTTGAGATGTTGAACAAGAATACAGTGTGCCATTATTGTGGAAGGATTGGACACTGGAAAAGAGAATGTAGACAAAATCCCAACAGGACAGAGGTGAATTTGGAACAAGTTCAGCAAACACAGAAAGGTAATATAACTCAGAATATGCAGAATCAAAAATCACTTCGAATATCAATGCCAAGAGCCTCAGTAATGCAATTAAACATGAGAAATAAAATATCATATAATGCAGGGTACCAACAAAATACGATTTTGAGTTATGAGACGCAGCAAGTAGTTCACAATCATGATGCATGAGGGGTGATTGCTTGCTTGGAGCAGTCTTGGCTGCAGACCAGAGTGGTCCATATATTAACAGAGAAGTCAATGGCCATCCTGTTTCATTGATATGGGGCTACCCATTCCACAGTTCGTTCTATGGAAGTCCCAAACCTACCACTGTCAGGAAGAGAAGTCCAAGCTAAAGGGATTAGCAATAAAAATATCATTACCAGGTTACAGCAGATGTCCCAGTTAAAATTGGTCAAACGAAGAATAAACATCAGTTTATATTTTGTGATTTGAGTCCTGTTAATTTACTAGGAAGATGTTCTTTGTAAAATTAATTGCATGATATATTGTACATTGTATGTTGTTGCAATTCAAACGCAAGATGAGGATTCAGTATTTAAAATCAGTTCAGAAGATTCTAGAGTTGTGTTGTACCCAGTTTTAACAAAAGATGATCTACCTCTGGATTTAAGACAAACTGGGCCCATGGCGTTATGGATACTTTGTCGCAACGGTGACGGAATATACATACCACCAATATGAAGGTCCGTCCACCTTATTTGATAGCGGGCGAACCTTCAGTTTAGCCACGGTGCAGGCTACTCTGTCTCTGCCATGACCAAACTTCTCCAATGGCCCTTGGGAGTAAGGGCCATCGGAGAAATAAGTACATCTCTGCCTGTCCACTTTAGATGGCCGAACATATAGTCATTTTTTTACTGTTTCTTGCGGTAAGGAACAGTAAAATCGTTATAATGCTCTCCCCGCTAGGGGAGAAGACTCTCATGGCGAGGGGAGCATTCTATTTTTTCTTTTCAAATAGAAAATCCTGTGCTGGGATTTTCTTTTTGAAAGAAAAAAAATATTCTGTTTGCTACAGGGCTGTGTAATGTCGAAATAAAGGACCCCCTGCTACTAATAGTAGTTCCTAGGGCAGGGAAAATACAAATCTGAAAAGTAACATCCCTAGGCAATACTAGGCCGAGTTGATAATCAAGACCTATTCAGAACACCTTGATACTAGCATGGACTCAGTGTACAACAAATTCAGATTAAAAACTTCATTTTATTGATGCAGTTTCATGTTAAAAAGTAATTGTGTCAAACATATAAATCACTAGACACAAAACAATACAACATACTGTGCAAAATGAACCAACATTCAAATGTACAATAAACAAACATATATAGGATACAAATTAGTGCATTGTTTGTAAAACGATTGTCATAACTCAATACACAAACAAACACATATAAAAGATTTTACATGTTATAACATAGTGGCTAAATGATGGAGTTTCTTATTTTCTCAAAATGTGTCCTTCTGACTCTGCCCTTTAGCAAAAGAGTAAAATGCATTGACAGATACCACAGTGACAGCTGTTCCTGCCAATGCCTTTATAAATGGCCGCCTGCTTGGTGGTCATTTATAAATTTGGTGAGTGGTCTGTCAGTCATGGGGATGGAGTGAAACCAGTGATTGAGAAAGCGGTCTAGCAGGGAATTCTCCAAAACGTGCTTGGTAGCCCTTGCTTTTCTCCAGTGATGGGAATTAAAAAGCCGAATGGCAAATGGAGAATCATACAGGATCTCTTAAAGATAAACAAAATTGTTGTTCCTTGTTATCCAGTGGTGCCAAATCTAGCAGTAATATTATTTCAACTTTGATCAGAAGCAGAATGGTATATAGTCATTGATTTATGCCAAGCATTCTTTTCAATCTCATTACATGAGGATTCACAGTTCCTCTTTGCATTTAAATTTTTGAATAAAGATCTCGTGGGGTGTAGGATCCCACAAGGGTATACTAAAACTCTTTCAATTTGTTCTCAAATCCTGAAGAACAAATTAGAAAGTCTAAAACTGCCATGCAATTCAGTCCTACTTTAATGTATTGATGATTTAGTAATTGCATTCAAGTCATAAGAGGACTGTAAATTAGATGGAATTGCTTTTTTCAACCATTTGGCCGATAATAGGCATAAAGTCACCCCAACTAAAATGCAGTATTGTGAAAGTGAAGTCATTTATCTTGTACACCATATTGAAAAGGGTGTGAGGAAAGTCTCTAAAGAACATGTTTCTGTAATTCTGAAATTGAGTTCACCTACCACCCAGAAGGAGGTTCAAATGTTTCTTGGGGTTGTGGATTCCAAACTTTTCCTTCATTGCATTGATATACAAGATCCGATACCATTTGATGATGAGTGTCTTGATGCACTTAAGAAATTAAAAGAGGGTTTGTGTTATGCGCTCGCACTCAGGATGCCTGGTGACAATATGATGTTTTTCCTATTTTGCCATGAGAAAGATGGATGTGCACTTTTAATTCCCATTCAGAAACATGGAGCACTTATGCTCCCAGTGGCGTACCTTTCAAGTGTATTAGATCCAGTAGCTGTAATTCTTCCAGGTTGTTTGAAATCGGTTGGATCTATTTGTTTGGCAATTGAACAAAGTAAAGGAATTGTGAGGTCATACTTTAATTGTCTATGTCCCTCATTCAGTTGAGATCCTCGTAATAAGGACAAGAACTTGGCACATAATGAAGAGTAGGTTGACAAGGTATAAGCCAAGCATTCTTGCAGCAGAGAATATTGCTATCTAAAGGTGCTGTTAGGAATAGGGGTCTCTAGTTGGCAGAGGTAGGTACCTTTGTCCAAATAGGGACCCTTGCTTCTAGTCAGGGTAAGGGGGATACACTTCTAAAATAACCCCTGCTCACCCCCTTGGTAGCTTGGCACGAGCAGACAGGCTTATCTCAGAGGCAGCGTGTAAAGCATTTGTGAACACATACAGTAATACAGTGAAAACACTACAAATGGACACCACACCAGTTTAGAAAAATAAGTAATCTTTATCTATTCTAAACCAAAACAAGACCAAACGACAAAAATCCACAATACAGTACTAAAAATATGTTTCTCAAAAGGTAGAAACAGTTCAGTTCCCAAAAAATGTGAGATGAAACACTTTTACATAAAGTTCCTTGGATTCGTTGAAAAATGCAAGCAAAACAGGTCGCAGGGAAGGTGATGCGTCGGTTCCTTACACTCAGGGAAGGTGATGCGTCGGTTCCTGGCTCCGGGGGAGGTAATGCGTCGGATCCTTACTGCTGCGCAGGGGAGGTGATGCGTCCGTTCCTTACCGGAGAGAAGGTGATGTGTCGGTCTCTTACTGCATGGGAGGTGATGCGTCGGTTTCTTACTGCGTCCCCCAACAATGCGACAGACTTGGCGCTTCGATGCGATGCATGACGATCCAGTGCGATGCGTCGGTTCAGCTCCAGCCGGGCCTGCATCAGAATCGGTGCAGTAATTTCCAACGTCGGAGATCGGTGCACAGGATTCGTCGCACGGCAGACACTTCAGCCACGAGCAGGGGCTGCGTCGATGCGTCTGAAATGTTCTTTTGCACTGCTGCGATGTGTCAGAAACAGGTGATGCGTCGATTTTCTCAGTTCTTGCAGTTTCCAGTCCCAAAACAACCTCCAGAGGTCCAGAACACTGGCAAGCACCTCTCAGCAGGTCAGAGCTCCCAGCAAAGGAGTTCAGGGGGAACTGGGGTTGAAGTCTTTGTGTCCCTGAGACTTCAGAACAGGAGGCAAGCACAATTCAAGTCCTTGGAGATCTTCCTCAAGCAGGGGACACAGCAAACAGCAAAGTCATTTCTCCTTTCCTTGGCATCAAGTAGCCACTGCAGGCTAACCACAGACAGCAAACAGCACAGGGGCAGTATTCCTCCTCAGCTTCTCCGGCTCTTCTCCTTGGCAAAGGTTCCTCTTGATTCCCAGAAGTAATCTTTGAAGTCTTTTCTATCCCTGAGGCTTCCAACAGGAAGCAAGCTCTACTTTAAGCCCTTGGAGAAAACTCTAACAGCATGATGATGAAAGCACAGTCCAGTTCTTTCCCTTCCCAAGACAGAAGCAACCCCCTCCGGCCAACCCCAACAGCACACAGCTCAGGGGCAGTACTCCTCCTCCAGCTTTCCCGGTTCCTCTTCCTGGCAGGTTCCTTAATTCAGCAGTAGTCTAATGTTCAGGGGTCTGGGCCCCACTTTTTATAGCACAAATTCCTTTGTTCTCTGGTGGCCGAGAAGCTCTTTGCCCAGCCAAAACCAGTTCTGTCAACTCTGGTGCAGCTTGCCGGCAGGAGGTGGAGACAGCATTGTGTAAGGCAGACAGGGCCTATTCAGGTGCAAGGGAAATCTCCTCCCACCACTCTAAATGCAGACCGGGCCTATTCAGGTGCTAGTGAGAACTCCTCCCCCTTCTCTGAATGCAGCCCAGGTCTATTCATCCCAGCCCTGACTCATTCAGGAAAGGCAGCACACACATTAAACCCCCCCCGTGGCTGTCTGAGAGAATGCACATCCCCGGCCCCTGTCACTCCAAAATCAGACAGTCTATACACAAACCAGCAGAGGCACACAGGATGGCTAACCAAGAAAATACCCACTTTCTAAAAGTGGTATTTTCAAACACACAATATAACAAGCATTGGCATAGCCAATAGGTCTCGCCTTTGGGACCTTATAAGAGTTTAGCTATGCAGCACGTTATCCTGGGTGCTGTGCCGCCAGGGATTGAATAGCTATACAGTCACTGCACACTGGATCATGCAATCCGATTCAGGAATACATGCTTGCCTGTGCCGTGCACTTCTTCTTGGTGGGCGGAATTATGATAACAAACACTGGGAAGGCTTGTGCGACGTCAGGTGCAATGAGCACCAGCAGCCAATCTAACCAACGTGTATATCTCTTTTCCAGTGTGGTGTTTGAATATCCAATGGCTCAGACAACAGAGAGATACTGGAGATGAGGGTGGATACCTAACCACGAGGGAAAGGAGGGGTGGTACACTGACTAAGGACATGCCTATAGGAAAGTGGGTCACTAGTCAATCGAGGGTCAGTGCAACGAGCGGGTGGTTCTTTTTAGGAGGTGGTGAAAAAGAACACTGTGAATATATATAGTGACTGGAAGATTGGGTCACTGCTCACCTCTTTCAAAGCTCCTACTTATGTCTATAATCCTTGCCCTTTGCCCCGGATATGCCTTCACCTGCAACTTTCCCTCTGCTGCGTGCTTCTTCTTTCCGGGCGGGCGGATTTGCCAATGCTTGTTTGCTCCTGACACAGATTTAGCAGCCCTTGCTATCAGAGGTCGTGGAGGCAGGAACATGAATAGTGAGAGGCTAAGAGTGGGATAAGGGTTTAAGTCAGTGATGTTATCAAAGCCAAGGGGCGAACGACGTCACTTCCCTTACACCTTGCAATTTGTTGCATGAAAGATGGGAGACGTCACTTTAGACAAGACTGGTGTGACGCAGCCATACCCGGTGTGATGTTACTTGTGGTTGCATTCCAGGAAGAGGGGCTAACAGCAATGCTTTATTCAGTGATTTACCATATGATCATTTTAGCAACGCTTGCAATTGTCATGGTTAACAAATGTTTGTTTGGACATGTTTCTACGAGTGACATGGGCGTCACGCTCCGTTATGCCCTAGATGACTTCATTGGCGTGTTAGGCAATGGCCACTTTTAAAGACCAAGAAGAGCCTCCTTACACTTGGAGTAGTAATCCTGACGCGGATGTAAGGCGTGTTTGCACACTCAGGATTACTATTTGTGTACAAAATCTGCACACGCTCTGGGTACAGATTTCGTCTGGTGAAACGCTGTGAAAAGTGTGTGCGAAAAAAAAGTGTAAGATGCCAGGTTTTGCAGGCTTTGAACTGGAGAAATCGCCCGTTACCGCTTTGTTACACGGTTCGACAGGCAGAACTATGGATGGGGAAGTAATGAATCACCGAGGAAAACTTGAACACTGCAATATTAACACTCGTTATTTCACCGAATTAGAGAATGAACATCCCTAAAGAATGTTCCATTAATATTGCCTGGGTATCGGCAGGGGTTTGTGTGCAATGATTGTAATGCTGCTGCCCTGCACCTGTGGTTCTGTCTCTGGCCGCATCTGTTTCACAGTTGGAATTTCGCAAGGCAGAATGATGGAAAACTTTAGAATGGACCATTTACTTTTAGTCTAAATTAGGGAAACCAACTTTAAAGCCTTTTTCTTTTGTAACGTTTGAAACAATCCAAATGTATAGCTGAATAAATAGAAAATATGACAGGTTATTAGCCATACGTGTGCCTCGTTAGAGATGTTTTACACAAGGCGCTTAATAGATGGAAAGCTACAGTTTTTTTATCAGTTAAAACCATAAAGAGCCAGCCCAATAAACAAATACGCACCTAACAGGGGTTATTTGGCCGAAAGAGCACAGTGCTGAAACATGATATTCCTGCAAGTTACCTTATACAAATTCTGGCAGTATAAACAATGTAAAGAAACATGTATGGCAGTGTGTGATAATAAACGTACTTAGCTCGAAAGGGAGTACCAATTTTTATTGTTGGTATGATACTTTAGTGAGTTATCCTGTCAGACAACCCCATGGACACTTCTGGCGATAGAGAAACATAGCCTTACACTTGAGTATGATGTTATCAAATAAGCAAATTTATGGGCTCTATTACTGTCTTTTTCAACTCAGAAAAAGATTATCAAAATTCATAAAGGAGATAAAATTAAGTGTTGTTTACATTATAGACGGTAAAATTAATGTTTATTTTTTGACCCTCCTTAAAAGGTTAGTTTGCCTTTCATAACATAGTTAAAAAGAAATGCACCTTGTTTGTATTTTTAATGCAGATAAGCAGCACGTTATCTTCTGGGACCGCCCATGCTCCCCTACAAACCACAGGGGTCAGAGAAAAAGCAACATACTGGTAAATTACACTGTGCATAATCTGGTCATATGAGCTGTTCACAGGCACAGTCTGTAGGAGTGGCAGCATGCAGAGATTGGAGACCTTCAGCGAGTACTTGTCCCCTCACAGCGCGAACTCGACCCAAAGGTTTTGGAGCGCTTTACATGAGCACCAGTTACATTACAGACGGACACATTCCCTTTTTGCAGGAACCGGGAGATTAAGTGATTTGCCCAGAATCACAGGATGTTGAGCCAATGTAAACCCCGATGTCAACATACCAGTTTAACTAAACCACAGTCATTATAGTATCCCTGAACCGGAAGAATACCGACCCTAGAAATGGTACTAAGCGCTATAAAAATGCAAATTGTATTATAGTTAAAACAGTGGGCAAAAATCCTTTATACCTAGGGCTGTATCTCCTCCCACTACATATAGATAGTCATCTTGATTTGTACGAGGGCACAAAGGAGAAGACGTAGCTGGACATTTTATGCCACAACACGACGGATTGTCCTGCAGTAGTGACAGCAGTACTGCGCTTAGCAGGCCGAGGCGCACCACCGAGCGGTGACTGACACGGAAGCGGTGGGGGCAGGGGTTTTACAGATGATGAGTTTGGGGGAAGGAAAGAGTTCGGCTGGCTGAGTGGTATTAACCTAATTGCTATAAACTAAGGGTGGTGGCTGGGGACAATTACTTCCTGCCCAGCGCGTAAATAAACAAAGCATTGCTCACAATTGCCTTTCAGCAATTCCATTAGGAGAAATACAACATTTGGCCCCCACCCTTCGCGACCACCTCTTCCAAGGGCTGCTTTCATTTCACCTTCCCTTCTCAGAAAACAAACCTGTGTTTAAACCGGTGCCAAAACTTATTAATCAGTCTTAACTGCTGCTAGATAGGTTCTGCATCCGGGTACAGCCACCGTTCGCCACCGCTAAAACGTATTGATCACAACTGTGGAAAAGTAACCGGAGTAGAAGCACTACAAATAAAACAAGCAAAAGCGCGCCTCGCGAGGCAGCAGGGGGGCCTGCCGATTCCCTTGCGGGAGCCAGCGGCGATAATTGACACCATATGGCGCTGCCGCTCGCTCCCGCAAGGCAATTGCCACACGTGCACGCGTTGCCATTGAAGGCAATGGAACGCGTGCACATTTTTGGGGAAAAAAGGGAACCGATGGCTAAAGGTCTCCTCTATGCAGTGCATGCGCGCTGCGTAGGCGAGACCTAAAAACCATCTTTACTAAAAGATGCATTTTTATATTCTGAGTTCAGGCATACTAAGCTCCATCTTTCTGTCTTGTCCTAATGGGAAGTTATATTTATAAGATGTTATAAATAAACTCCCATTCTATCCTATGGGACAAATAGCCTTTCAATAGTGAAAAACTGAATTGGCAGTATTTCACTATTAGGACATGCCACACACATCAGGGCATGTCCTACCTTTCACATACACTGCACCCTGCCCACAGGGGTACCTTGGGCCTACCTTAGTGGTGTCTTACATTTAAGAAAAGGGAAGGTTAGGGCCTGGCAAGTGGGTGCACTTGCCTGGTCGACATGGCAGCACCAAACTGCGCACAAACACTGCAGTGGCAGGTCTGAGTTACATTTACAGGCTGCTCATGTGGGTGGCACAATCAGTGCTGCAGGCCCACTAGCAGCATTTGATTTACAGGCCCTGGGCACACACAGTGCACTGTACTAGGGACTTACCAGTAAATCAAATATGCCAATCATGAAATCACCAATCTATAAACACAATTTACAGGGAGAGCATATGCACTTTTGCACTGATCAGCAGTGGTAAAGTGCCCATAGTCATAAAGCCAACAAAAACCGGGTCCAAAACAGGAGGCCAAAAAGCAAAAAGTCTGGGGATAAACCCGCTGGACAAGCCAGGTCTAACAGGTGCAATGTCCTGAATCCAGCAACACTGCTTCCAATTTCAGACAAGAATTGTGAAGACAGAAAAGATGAAAATGATTATGTCTATTAATCTATTGGCGTGTTGTATTGTTAGCGGGTGGAACTATTTATGCCACTTTCGTAGATCTTAAAGCAGCTTCCGATACGGTCCCGAGAAACAAGCTCTGGGTCGTATTGAGAGACCTGGGAATTCCCCCTGAACTTTTGCAGCTGGTGGTAAAATTGCATGAATCAAACTTTGCGCAGGTTCGATGGGGAGCCCAAGGGAATACTACCCCCAAATTTCCAATTTTAAGAGGGGTACGCCAAGGATGTGTGCTGGCTCAACCCTGTTTTCACTTTTTATAAATGGTGTGGTTAGATATTTTTCTGATTACCCAACTGATGCTCCCTCTGTTGCAGGTATCAAAGTGCCAATTCTCATGTTCGCGGACGACACTTTAATTTCATCCAAAACCCAAGCTGGGCTGCAGAAAGCCCTGATATGTTTTGAAAAATTCTGCAAGGAACATGAGTTATTGGTAAATGTGGATAAGACTAAATTTATGGTGTTACACAACCACAAAGTTATCAAGTCAAGGGTTGTTATGAACAACGAGTCTTTAGAGCAAACAGATTTATTTACCTATCTTGGAGTAAATATCAATCGTAAGCTAGATTGGAAGCCCCAAATTGAAATAATGGCGCTCAAACATTCTCAGATAGCAGGGGTGATTTTGAAAGAACACAGGCTTTCTCAGACAAAGCCTATCGGCCCTGCACTCAAGATTTACCATGTAAAGGTTATGGCGTCCATCTTATATGGGGCAGAACTCTGGGGGTTCGAAAATCTGTCCACCCTAGCACAGGCCCAAAAAAGCTTCCTGAGAGGTTTGGTTGGTCTCCCTCAGAGTACTCCTCTTACTCCTTTATATTTTGATCTGGGGTGCCGTTCACTAACAGAGGTTGCTAGGTTTAAACCATTGGCCTATTGGAGAAGGATCTGGTCTACTCCGGAACTAGCCCATTATGCCTCAGCTCTTATGGACATCAGGGGAATTGACACTTCTCATAAGATCAGGTGGCTACAACAGGTAAAAAGATCCCTGGTGGACATGGGCATGAGGCATCTTTGGGAGGAACCAGCACATAACACTTTTCCTTCTAAAAAGGTATTTAAAGATGCGTACTGGACTATGATTAGATCTGGTATTCTGAGTTCCTCCAGATCGTCATCGTTGACCAGTACCTTCTTGGATCACAAGCTGGAACCATTATATGAAGAATTCTGGGATTTTATAACCAAGCCCATTGACAGAAAACATTATTTTCAGTTCCGGATAGGAACGTTGGCAACCAAAGTTTTCACCAAGACCTGGCACCCTTCCCAAGATAGCAAATGTCAATTTTGCCAGAGTATGGATGAAACAATCTCCCATATATTTTTTGCTTGTCCAGCATATTGTTCTCCTCGGAGAAAATGGCTCAAACCAATTTGTCAGAACCTTGGTACTAGGCTGAGCGATACTGCGCTAAGATTACTAAAGACTAGTACCCAAGAGGCAATTGTGATTGCTATAGCGAAATTCTTGGGATGGGCCTGGAGAATAAGACAAAAGGCCGAAAACAAGCAGACTGCGACAGTGTCTATTAATGCTCTGCCTTCTGCTTAGTTTTCTAGTTCTGTTACACATATATTCATAATTTTTTTTATATTTGTATATTTGTATAAGGGCCAGATGGTATAGATCATTTTATGAAATGTTTCCTTTTTAGTCTGTATCGTTTTTAAACCTTTGTAAGGGAACTATACTAATTAGTTTTTAGTAGATGTCTTTGTTGTCTTTTAAATTTGTATAGTCTTGATGTGAAATGGATTTTATATATGTATTATGTGATGATGTAAATATTTTTGTCTTTTATGATCATTTTGGTCGAAATAAAGACTGACAAATGAAATGACAAATGATTATGTGTTGGCCCATGATTGAATAGAAGTTACTGAATTATGCACGAAACCAAGACCAGACATAAAAGAAGTTTCATTAGAAATGACTGATCTAACATTATTTGTTGATGTTCTTGTCTGAGAGACCATATGTACTTTCAGTTGCACTAGTTTAAAAACTGATGATATTGGTCTGGATTATTGCAAAGGTCTGGCTCATATGGTGAAATATGTCTCTCGTCAAATGAATGTAGCAACAGAAGATTGCAAAGATAAACCCTGCCATGGACGGAATGCTGGAAATTGGGTGGTAATTTGCAAACATGTTCATAAAGGCTCAGATCCTGAAACTGAAGAAAAGCCACCCTAAAAAGTGAAATAGGGACTTTGACTATTCAGCTCTGATGAAAAAATGAACAGAATTAGAACATTTTTGCTTAAGGACTGAAATAAATATTGAGCCTAGTCAATGTAGACAGATTTGCTTTGAGTTGACACATGAACTTAAGACTGAAAAGCCGATGATTTTGCTTATTTTGTTTTTGATTATTGTTTGAATGAAAAGAGAAGGAAAGAAAAAAATATTATTGTTTTAAAGAAAACTTTGGTTGATTTTTGATTTTTGCAATGAAAGGATTTTTTTGTCTCAAACTAAAGATGGGAAGTAGCTGATGCTTTAATATGGTAGGTATGGCGCTGTTAAGTATAAGTTATTAGTATTAGAAGGCTTGTTGGTGTGCTTACTGACTTACGTAGGAAATGTTTCAGACCGTATAAATAGTCATTTTGAAGTTAGAACTAATCATGATGAATTTAAACAAATGATACCAGTACATGAAGAGCATTTAGTTAGTGATTTTAAGGATAATGTGTACACTAAAAAGATTTGTGAATATATAGAGATAATGGAAAATTTGGTGTGTTCATGTTATTTGGCTTTAGTTTACCCTAGGATTTATCATGTCGATGAGTTGTATGGTGAGCATAGTTTGAGGAGAGTAAAACAAAGCTTTGGACAAGTACTTTTAGACACTTTAGGAGCTATTATTCCTCCAATGAAGATAGCAATGAATGATGTGAAGACTAGACGATTGTTTAAAATAGTAAATAACTTGTTGTAGACACAGCAGGATCTTTTAAATTAGTGAATATAGAGATTGTAGCAATTAGAGCAATGGTCATGCAGGATCATCTTTCCTCAGATAGTATTTTGGCAAAAGAGGGAAGAGTTTGTAAAGTATTTAAGGCCAAGTGGTGTTGTACTTTTATACCAGACTATAGTGGACTATAAAGGAGTAATTCACTTTTTTATTACTAACATAACTAATTTGATTAATGAGATTAGATTTCTGGAGGAACCCTTACTGATTTTATGTATTTTATTGGTTAGGCATACTGCTACTGAGATTCTGTGGAAATGATGTTTTCTTTTTTGCTTTCCACATAGTGGCTGTAGAAAATTGGGGTATTAGCTGAGTGGAAAGTAAGGCCTGCACAAGTAATAGGTCCACAATTTCCTTTTACTGGGAACCTCATTGTAGTGCTTGACTCTCTCAGGGTAGCGAAGCAGAGCAGTCCAAGGCCTACTCGAGGGAAGTGGTCCCCATTCGCTGGCACACAGCAATAACACTCAATAAATGATTGTCCAGTCAGTGCTTTTGCTTTAGAAAAAGGAAAAGTACATTTATTACACACACACTACTAAATACTACACATACATTTACAAATGTATACATCAGGCAGATTAAAAATAGATGACATTGAAAAATCCCATTTGGGTCCTGACATCACCAGAAAACAAACCACAAGTTGAAAACACGATCACTTTGTGCGTAAACGCCATCTTCAATATCAACCATGGGTAAATGCAATAATTATTTCCAATAAAGCAATGATAACCTAGTGTAAATACAATTAATAATATCAATAAAGTAACTAAACCTTGATCAGTAAACACTGTCAACATTATTCTATCAATAAACTATAGGAACAACATAACATGTATTCGTGTGCTTTTTATATACTTTCCGATTACATATAATGTAATCATGAACACAGCTCCTAGAGAGCGCCTTACTCTGCGTATCTTCCTTATACACCTTTGGGACACAAAATTTGTGGCCACAGACTCAGGCCCTAGAGGCACTACATTGTGCTCCCAGCTGTAGAGATCATACTCCAACCTTGGGAGTGCTTGAAATGGACAAAGAAACCCAGGGTAGTCCTAGTCTCTATGACCCTTCAAACCTAGGGTCTGTAATGGACAGATCCCTTTTTGGGTGGCACTGCTGCACTCTTGCATCTCCCTGCCCTTTTTTTTGTCATATTGGTGGGGCCCCCTGCCGTCCTGGGGCCACAACGTTATCCAATACTTTAGGCTAAGCAAAAGCCTTGCAGGGCATTATGGGGCACTCCTTCAGAAGCGTGCATTTTTAATGACTGCTCCGCCCACTTATCTCAGAAGTGCCACGTGCTATCGCACTGCACGGCTTTCTTTTTTTTTTCTTTTTGCCCTTTTTTTTGCAGCGGTGTCCGGTCCCATCTGGGCACCCCACCGGCCTCCAAGCATAGGGGGCAGCGCAGGGAGCCCACCACTGGCTGCCATGACTGTATCCCGCACTGGCAGCACTTCCTCGTGCGGCCATGGGAGCCGGCAGTTCTCCTCCCCTGCCCTCTCTTGCGGACAGGGTGCTTAACTTTGGTGGTGGCCGCCCACTCCTCCCAGATTTGGGCACGGGAAGCAGGTCAGGGCCACCACAGCTGGGGGAGTGCAGCAGCACGTCCCCTTCCTCTTCTTGGCTGCCAGGGCTCAAAGTTGGGGATTCCAGGCGCCTCCTTGGACTCTCTGGGGTGCAACGGCTCTCCATGCTTCTTTTGCAGTGGCACGAGCCTGGAGTTGGGGGTCCCGGGCCCGGTGAATAAAACCTGGTCCGGGGGATGGGATCCCAGGCCCTCTGACTCTGGGCAGGGGGCACATACACGCCTCCTTCCAGGGATAAACAAATTGAGACTGTGCCTTGCGGCGACCGCCCTAGCCCACCCCAGAGGTTTGAAGTACTCCTGTGATGGAGCCCCACGTGCTGCAGACCTCATCCGGGGAAGGGGTGCTTCAAAGGTTAAATCCTTTGCCATGCAATATCTTGGGCTCTGCTGGGCCGTTCATCTCCATTTTGCGCTCATTTTGCTCCTGGTGGTGAACCCTAGCCATCTGGAGCACGTTCCTTAGGCATCCTGCCCTTTAAAGTAGGGAGCTGGTTCAACTGGACCAGCTTTTCTCCTCTTTCTCCTCTGGTGCGCCTCTCCTCCTTGGTGAGAAGTCCAGTTTCTTCCCCAACTAGGCCTTAGGGGATGTAAGGGGACCAACTTCCATGGTCCTGGGGAGAACTCCACTGGTCCTGAGGTCAACTGTAGTCAGAGTCCTAAGTCCAGATGGATATCAGGGGGTTCTTCCTTCTGGTTGTACATGGCTGCACTGCCAGTCCCAATATCCAGCAAAAGCACAAACAAGTGCAAGTTCTTCTCCTTGTGCAAGTGGGGGCAGAAAGTCGTAGAAGCCAGGCACCTCTGGCTTATCCTGGGGTGTCACATCATCTCTTCACCCCTATCCCAACCCTTCTGCAATGCATGCTGGGATCATTCAAAGTGGCGTCATCCAGGAGTCATTGGTCACCTTTCCTCTGGGGCCCTCAGCTTTGCCCCTAGCTGACATCACTGCCCTGGCCTTTCCCACCAAAACCTCAAAGCAGAGCCCTCTCCTGTGTTGGCTGTAGAGGTCTGGACTCCCTTATTTGTTCAGTGGGGTTGGGCTGGCCCATGCCTGGTACAGTTTGATAGTTAATTAATTGATGCAGATCCTTCATCCCCATCCCTTTCCTCTTCTGGAGATGAGTGAAGCACTCTTATTGCTCATTTTCTGTGGGGCGGCCTTTGTTTCTTCTGCTGAAGAGAAATGTAATTAAATTGGCACTGCAGGGTGACAAAAGGCCTGGGCTCTGATCCTGAGATAAGCCAGAGAAATATGACAATCCTGGATGACCCATATGATGTAC
Organism: Calotriton arnoldi; assembly: GCA_963921515.1. Lineage (NCBI taxonomy): Eukaryota > Metazoa > Chordata > Amphibia > Caudata > Salamandridae > Calotriton > Calotriton arnoldi. Next base: position 696,366 of record CAWUFW010004157.1, read on the forward strand.
AGATATCTTCTTGGAACTCCTTAGATTTGTGTTTAGCATACATGTTCCACCCCATTTTGATATGTCACTTAATTTTGTAGGCCAAAGGGCAGCGAAACTGCACTGTAAGGCAGTTTTGCCCCTACGTGCATAATAACGTGTCACTACAGCCAAAACAGTGAATCACACTGACTTTCCCTATGAGTGTACACTAACTTTATCCTGAAATAATTATCCTGCAGAGTCCCCTCCGTGCCAGGCTACCTGTGCGCATTTACCAGGCTATGCACAATGGTAGTCTTCCAGGTGCTGACTGCACAAGGGTGCATTAGTGTTCATGTGTGCCAACCAAGTGCCTCTTACCTAGCTGTGTCTCAGTGGCCTTAACTTAAAAGGAAGACATTGGTGGTAAACACACAGTCCATTTGTCATGTGATGGCTGTGGGTGGGACTCATGCACTGAGACTAACCCACAGTATGCCCAAAACCTGGTGATCCAAAAAGCAAAAAATCCAGGTGTGCCGAATGGGCAGAAACCAATTTCAACAGTGGCCTTATAGAGTCAGGACTGGTGTTAGAGCGCAAGCTTCTCATTGTTGCAGTAGATTTTTCCCAGCACCTTTTGAAGGTCTGTCTGTTTGATTTACCAATTTTACTTCCAGTGTCAGCCAGTCAGGCCTCCAGGAGGGTTTGGTTGTCAAGGTAGGTTTGAAAGTTCATGTGCAAATAAAATAATACCTATAAAATAACCCTCCATCTTCCTTTGGTCTTACTGGGCCAGATTCACATAATCATATATGAATAGACTCAATTCACAAGCACAGAATCACTGATTCGATTACAAGCTAAGAGTCAGGAAAAAGTGAGTGAATCTACTACTGTCTGGATTTCTTGAAAGTACAGGAATATTTGAGTCAGTGTAGTTGGATTTTCATCCAGCACATGCAACTAAGACAGGGCTAGCATTGGATGATATTAGACAACTTTTGTATTGTGGTGGTGTCGGCAATCAAATTTTACGAAATCTTTTGGTGGTGTTTGGCATTTTAAAATGCCCCTCAATTACACATTGTTTAATGTGGTGTAGCCCCATTTGCAGGATTTGTCATATCAGTTGGCCTTTAATTTTGTATATGACACCCAAATTTTGGCAGGTCTTCAAAGTCCTAAGGCAAACAATCCCTCTCATTTTCAGTATTGCCTAACTGCTGTTCCAGACTGGATATCAGATAATGTATTTAAGAGCAGTGGTGGCTGCTCAGAATGTGAAGTGGTGAGGCAGCGCAGGGGAATAACCCCCCCAAAAAAGACAGACAAAAAAAGGAATTAAAAAATATAAAATAGTACTTGCCTGCCACTGTGGCCACCGCCTTGCTCCTCTTCCGATCCTTGACTCCCACAGGCTGTTGCACACTGCGCAGGCTCCCAGATACCAATCCCAACGCTGTAATACTATTACCCAGCATGAGAGAAGTGCTGGGATTGGTCTAAGCGGCCTGGTTTGGTGCTCAGACAGGGCCTGGGAGCCTGTGTCTGTTCTCCACCCGGCTGTGCAACACAGCTTGCAATGGAGAAATGCTAAGTGCGTGTGTCGGTTCGACCATCCTAAGACGGCCGGCCAAACTGGCATGTGCACTTACAGTGCCCACAACTCCTCCTCCCTGCTGGAGCTGCTGTCAAAGGTTGGCCCTACCCCACCCTAAGACTCTCGCTGGCAGCCTGCAGGTCAGATGAAAAATCAAATGATAAAATTGTTTTATTATCATTTTATTTTTCATGTGTTTGAATCTGCTGGCCCTCCTCTGACATACTGGAGGAACCACTCCTGTTTAAGAGCTTCGCTCCCGAAAAAAAATGGAGGTTATTATTTAGGGTGCCCCCCCCCACTTCTCTTCGGTTATTTGAATGGTGGCCAGCATTCTTTGGCCTGATACCCACCCCTATCAACACTCTAAAGAATCTGGATATAACGGTTGCTTCTTCTCTATCCTTCTCGTCCCAAGTTATTAAAGCAGTATCCATATGTTTTCTGCTAGTAAGAGCTCTTTGAAAATTCACCCTCTACTGCATTCCGTAGGATAAATACTTGTTAGGCAGGATACTATTTCTGCCAGACTTGCTTTTGGTATGATCGTATACTTAAGCTTACCCAAACAAAATTATCGATAGAATGTTATTGCTACAAATCATGTTAGCCCGCCTATTATTTGGCCTTGGAAAATTGGTGCCAGTTCCCCCGCATCTTGTCAAAGTTGATTGGATCTGCATATCTAACAGAATATTTTTCAAGAAGCTCTGCTTAGTGTACAGAACCTTCTACTTGTTTAGCAAGTGTTTTACAGTCACACCTCAGTTATCTCTGAGATCTGCCACGAAGGCTACTTGGCAATTCATTGATTTAAAAAGTTGCAACCTGCTGATAGCTTATTCTTCTATTTTTTGTAATTTTTTTTTTGCTATGACACTCTCTTCCATTTCCCTATTAGGAATTTGCAAATAATTTTTAAGTACCTCAAAATACGTATTCTTAAGGCCCAATGAAGATGAAACGAGCCCCAAATCATATTAGTGTATCAGTTCCCAACATCAAGTTTAACATTCATTCATTCACTCGAAAATGGTAATTTTCTCCCAAATCTCAGCTTTTTAAATTTCCAAAGAATTCCAGGAGTATTTTTAAAAAACTGCAATCTGCCATCTTCCCAGGATTACATTCACACATTTAGAAATGGCAAGTGCACATTTGAAAACATAACTGAAAAGCATCACTGCATTTTCATTTGCTAACTTTCTTTTTCTCCTCAGATAAATACTTCTCCTAATTGAGAAATCCCCTCACCTGCAGTTTTTCAGATTAACCTTTCCGTTTCTCATCCTGAAAATGGATGTAATTTGACCTTTACAAAATAAACCTGTGACCATTTTCAGGATGGAAACTACTTGTAAACGTATTAGAGAATCCTTACAAACCAGCTCATTTGTGGCTGTAGACCTCCCTTTTCAGGGTTCCCTGTCCTGAAAAGTCCACAGCTGCTGATGTTAGAAGAATTAATCTTACTTCGAATTACACCATATTAGAGTAATTTTATATGCGAGTAAAACCATTTATGAATGCTGCAAGGATGACCATCTGTGTAACTGTACCATCTGCAAAACATCTACTGTGTTCTGAGGTTCCCCTGTTCTTTTTCTTTGTGTGGCGCTGTTTGTGGAGACACTGATCATGTGGGACATTCAAACTGTAGGTCTGGTGCTTCCTAGGGCACTAATGGGCCTACCATGTGACTTCCTTCAGGGTCAATGGGGTCACAAAACCCCTTTCCACCTGCCCATGTTGGTGGCAGCCTTATAGTCTTCTCTGGTGTAGCAGCTGTCGATGGTTATGTCAACTGGCCTCCCCTTCTAAATTAAGCACCTGGCCTCAGGCAAATGCAGTCCTTTCAAGTTTATTTTTTTAATGAATGGAGGTGTTCTTTGCATATGTTTTGCAATAATGATTGAGAACAATGGAATTAATGCACATGGAAGTTAAATCTTGATGATCACAGCTGCAGGGTTAACATTAGCTGATCACAATCGTCTTTATGATTATACGAATGGTGTTTAAGCAACAGATGTTTTCTGCATACAGAGAGCAACAAGAACAGCCCATCCTCCACTTCTTCTTCCTCTACTCTTCCTTGGTTTGCAGGATTAGTTTGAGTGGAATATATCGTTTTTCCTACAGGAGCAGGGCTCTGTAGGTTGTAAGTGAAAGCTGTGCGGTGGTTGGGGGCTTCATAGTGCATTTTGGTACAAGGCAATATTTGCCCTTCTCAGAAGGAGGGCAACTATATCTGAACATTATTGGTTGGATTTATGAACTGAGAGAAGGAACTGGTAGTGGCTGTTGGCCAACTTTAATGATCTTGATTGGCATATAAGCTGGAGCCCCACTGTAGCTTGAAGAACACCTATCTTCAACGGAGACCCAAGTGGACCCTGCTGTTGTGCTTCAGAACCTGAGCTCAGTTCTACCCATTTCCTAGAGGCTAGGAATGTAACTTAATGCCCTGCTGAAGCTCTGGTGGGCTGCCCTGTTCTAAACTCTGTCTGTGAGAAATCTCACAGCCTGGCCAAGGAGCCCAGAGATGCCAAAACAAAATCTAGAAGCACTGTCTATTGCTCATCGCAGGCCATAGGAGGCCTTCTTCAAGAACCAGCTATTTCAAGTGCAGGTGAGCTGAGTGGTGACTAACCCTGGCAAGCATACTCACTCTCTGCACCATATTTTATTATTTTCATTTTCAACGAGCCTGCTTTGTTACAGAGGTGCAGCACCTGCTTGTCCAGCTCGCTAGGTGGATCGAGACTGGCCTAACTGCCCTCAGTCTGTGCACCTGTAGCCTGATGGTCAGACACATCTTTGTGCCTATGGGTCAGACTGGTCTGCCCCTTTCCTTATCGAGGTTTGCCCCTCCTTAGTGTGGAACAATTGGCTTGAAGTTATTAGGTCCACCATATCACAAGATATCCTCTTTTAAAGTGACTGACTAACCTTGAACTGAAAGATAAGCTAATCTTCTGGGGCACTTTCCTGATCTCTGAAATGTTTCTGTGCATAGTTACTGTTTCATTGATGTATCAATTGGCACTGAGATGTCTTTGCTTAAGCTTGTTTTAAGCATTAACGAACAATAGAATTGAACATTTTAACTGTTGCAACACAGTAACGAAGTAACAAGGCTTTGGTGGGAGGTTTGTGATACTTCCTTCCTTAGAATTGAAAGGTGTAATTTTTCCTAAATTTTAAAAATTGTTTTTTTAACAGGTGCCATTTTTGCACCACCCATGATAACTAAATTAGAGCGCCTTTATTCATGCTTTTGCAAAGTTTGTATTTTGCCTAAGTTAAAAGGTATTTCATTCATTCACATTTTTATAAGTATATATTTAATTTGAATAGGTAGGCATTTTTTTGTTCTTGCACATGATAAATTCTGTCTTAACCCAGCAAGCAAGGATTATCTATTAATGTCTTTGTGCAACTAAAATGCTGCGTTCAAATTGAAAGGTGTTTGGTTTGCTGAATTTCAGGTCTGCACATCTGTTTGAAATTTTGAAGATTCAAAACATTCTTTATTATAGCCTTATACCCCGCCCTAACGGGCTATACCGGCTATTAAAGGCCCGCTCCAGCGTTAAAGGCCCGAGCCGAAGGCGAGGGCCTTTAACAAGGGAGCGGGACTTTAATAGACTTTAATAGCCGGTATAGCCCAGCTACAAAGGGTTATAAGGCTATTAGAACATTCTGCCACTAGAGGGCAGAATGTTCTAACAAATAAAACAAAGGCTTTAGGGAGCGCGAGGGGATTGAAATCCCCTCAGGCTCCCTGAAGCCTTTGTTCACAGCCACAGCTGTGAACAAAGAAACATTGGAATGTTGGAGCTCCGAGTTTATACCAGCCATTATAAGCCCGGAGCTACTCCATTGTTTTCAATGGAGCTCCCAACATTCCAATGTTCTAATATTATTTGAAGTAACAGAAAAACAAGATCGCCAACGATACCCACCCCTTGCACATCCCTTTACAGTGGGTCCCAAATTCAGCAAAAGTCACACCAACATCCAGTTTTCCCTCCAATCTCTCATAACAAATGCCGTTCACCACCGACTGAACTGCCTCAAAAGCTCTAAGAGACTCCGCCTCTCAGTACCATCTGGGGGGCCTCAGTGATCTCAGAAAGGTGGGTAAAGGTGCATCTTTGGAAAGACATGTCAGTAATGGTGACCACATCTTGGAGAGCTCCCTCTCGGTCCCATCCCTCTCGTGGGAGATCTTTTCCATCCCCAATATATGCCACGCCCTGTGAGCTTTCTCTAACAATACTGGACCTTACTTGACCAAACGTTGTGCAAAATATAATCAAGTGTGCAGGTGACAGAGCATTCAGTTGGTAAATAGGACATATACTTAGTGTTCCGTTCGTAGTCACATAATTTTCTTTTTTATCATATCTTTATTCATTTGAACAATCAATAGGTCAACACCCCCATGTGCAGTGAGGACAAAACATCTCATGGCAGAAATGGTCCCCATGCCTTGTTGAATACATCCAGTTGGTCATTTAATTTGTAGACCACCTTCTAGTGTGTAGCCATATCTGACAGCCGTGCATTCTTCCACGGTTGCTGGGGTGGCCGGCTTCCAATATCTCAGTAGTCACATGATTTTCAACCATCGGCTTCCACATGATAAAGGCCTGAACTTGGCCCAATATGAGCTTCAGAATCCATCTTATTACCATACACCTTTTTCTGTTTTTAAAGTATTGTTGTAGAACAAATGTATAGTCTGTATCCAAAAGGTGAGAAAGTTGCGGTCTTTCCCTACAGTGCTCTAAAACTTTTATCATGGCTTTTGATCTGCACAATTTTTTGTGGTAACTTGCTTCCTCCTTTGTGCGGATCCCTCGCCCTCCTTTGCTTCTGCATCCAGGCCCGCAAATATTTTTTGTTATATTATCCATCCATGGAGTTTGGTCTTTTAGTTGTAGATGCTGTTTAATCAGTTGTCGTAGGAAACCCTCTGTCACTTTCAAGATACCGTGCCAGTAGTTAAATACTCTCTTCTAATGTGTGAAACTAAAATTCATTAGGCCAAGCTCAAGCCTTACTGCACTATTCACAGAGCCTCTCGGTAAACCAAACAATTTTTCCAATTATTAGTTTCTATTGTTTCGATTCATTTTATACGTTGCTCAGGAAGAATCTCACATCCATATAACAATAAGCTAGTTATTATAGCATTGTGGACCTCCTCCCAAAAAACTTCAAGTGACCTGTGACCTAGTGCAAAATCCAACTTCTTTAATGTTCCTGTGACTGCTTTCACTCTCTGTTCTAGTTGATCAATATGTAAATTTAAATTTAAATTGCACTTAAAAACCAGACCTAAATACCTGTACTCGGGCACAATTTCTAATTGTTCACCCCAAAGCTACCAGTGCATTTTAAATTTCTAGTTCATATGGTCTGTGAATATCATTATTTTCGTTTTTGAAACATTAATAATTGAATCATTCCTTTCACAATATTCTGCAAAGGCATTTAATTGCCGTTGAAGGCCAACTGGGCTGTGTTATCAGCATAGAAAATTGACGAGAGAGGTCTGCCCCCCAAATTTGGGGGCAAGAACAAGTTTGAGTTAATGCTCCAGGTACATCTGCAATATATATAGAAAAGAGGAGAGGTGCCAACATACAACCTTGGCGTAGCCTAGTTGTCGTGTAAATGTTTTGCGTCAGAGATCCATTGTTTTCAACTAGCCCTTTCATCCAGGCACCATCATGTAGTTGCTTTATTAGTTTCAATAATGCTGGTCACGATTTATTGTATTGAATGCCGTGGATAGAGCAATATATGCGGCATAAATCGGTACCCTCCTCTTAACAATGTAGTCCTCAACAATTAATTTTAGGGCGAAACACCCATCCACCGTAGAGAAGCCTTTCCTGAAACCCAACTGGGTAGTCGGTGAGACTGCTTCTTTTCTCACATATTTCTCTAAGGATTGCAGCAGATGCTTAGCATATATTTTACTGGGTATATTCAATAATGTGATCATACAATAATTTTTTGTTGATGATCATATTCCTTTTTTATGTATTGGTATCCTTATGCTTCCCTTCCAGGACTCAGGGATATTGTGACCCTTAATTATAGCTCTAAAGACTGGAGTTAGAATTAGACTGTTACTCAGAATATGCAAGGTGGCCCCTCGACCCCTGCAGTTCCTCCAGAGTTCTAAGGTTGCCTCTAATCTAGTGTGTGTAATCTGGTAGGCGTGTAATTTTTCAGACTGCCTTTCTTCTCTCTTATTCTTCTGCCCACCCCCCACATATTCATCTTTGAGATGTTAGCCCACTCCCTGCCTGAAAGGGCGTACCCTAATCATTTTCCCTGGAACCTCTGCTTCCATGTCATCTAAGGCTCTCGCAAGATATAATACCTGTAATATTGCAGTTAGATGGTATAATAACGAGGCACCACACAGGATGCAGGAGAGGTTCACTTTTTTTCTGTACACCTCCGCCACAGCCAGGGCAACCTCTAGTTCCACTCAGTCACCTCGGGAGGCTGCCTTAGAACCTTGGTGACATTAAGGTTCCAATGACTAGAGCCAATCCCAGCATCCTTGGTTCCTTGTCCTGAGCCAATCCCCCATGACCAAGGACAGGATGTCACAATAACTATGTGATTGCAAGTGTCCATCTGTGTTTGTTGTAGACGTTTCTCAAATTTCATCAATGCATGTGATGCCCACGCCATAATTGAAGCATGCATGTAGCAGTGTCTCAACATGATATAAAGACAACTCCCCCTCCACTAGATGAAAGTCTTATTTTACCTCTTCAAAGATTTCAATCATGCTCCCTTGAATAAGTCAGCCAGTTTCAGCCACCTGCTAGTCTCCCAGTGTCAGAACTCTCCTCTAACCAGTTTGGTTGTAAAGTCTGAATTACCAAAGAGGGAAATAAATGAGGACCAATAGCTCATCAGATCTAGCTTATCCTTTACTGCATCCCAGTTCTCTAAAATCGCTTTCAAAACTATAGAGTTATGTACCATTGTAGCCCTATCTTCTCGCTTAATTCAGAGATGTGCCCATGACGAATGCCCAGTCAGTGCATGGTCTAGAATGTACCACAGCCTCTCCGTATCAGCCCCCAGCTATTACCACAGATATCTCAATTGTGTTTTTCTATAGTATGAGAGTAAATCTGAAATACCCAATCCTCCCTCTTTAGTGGACAGAGGGCACTGTATTCTACCCACTGTCTTTCTCTTTCCTCCTCCACCAAGCTCCCTGTAGTCTTCCAGGAATATCCTGTGAAATGGGATACATAGAGCCTTGAAGAGGAAGAGAATACTCTGCACAGTCGCCATCTTGAGGAACTTTGTGCGTCCCAGCCATGACAGATGTTCAGTGTGCCATCTCTGCAGGGCGTTCTTTATCGATTCAAACAAGGGTGCGTAATTTAACATTAATCCCCAGGTTTCTCATTGACTTTTTGGCCCAGTGGTATGGCATGTCTGCGTGCCGCCCCCAGTTTGTCCTATTTCGGCTGCAAATGATTCCAAACTAGCAGCCCTCTTGGTTCTAGGACTAGGTAAATGTGCTCTGTTTCAGCCACCCACAGACTCCCCATTGGCTCCACATTAGGAAGAGAAGCCTGTTTAAATCACTCTGTCTTTGTCTTTATGATGCCCACTTGGCTGCTTATGTGCCACTTTAAGTCAAGGGCACTTTTCCCTAAGTCTGTTCATCTTCTTTTGAATCCTAAGAAGCCTTTTCTTTGGCTAGTGCTTGACTTCTCTTCCTCTGTCTTTTTGTTCTTTTTTCCCTCTTTTACTCTTTTGTAAACAAATGAAAATCTACTCGTTTTCGCACCCCTAATTTATTAGGCTTAGCTTGCTCAGTTTTTATGCGCAGGATACATTAAACCTGGACAACCAATGCACTTTAGAATTTGAAAATTAATCAACCAGTCAATCATGCACAGTCTTTCAATTATCCAAAATGCAAGTTGAAGTCATCTGGCGAGATATTATTAGGTCATGAAATCACTTTTTCTGTAAAGAACTCAGAGTTGTTTAATGATGGTTATGTTGTGCCCAGGTGGGTGGCAGATGGTGTAGAGTTAGGTGGATTTGGGATCTACTGTTTTTGTTTACACCAATAATTATTCAAAAGTGAGGAATTTGTAATTTTTCAGACATTTGCATTCTTTGGCGCCTTGGTGGATTACTGCCACGCAACCACCAGCTTTGCCTGTCTGATCAAGGCATATTACAGTATTCTAGTGGCATGAGCAGCTCTGTCATGGCTGAGAGGCTTTGTTCAGCCAAGTTCATTCAGGAGTACTCAGTTAAGGTTTTTAGCTGCAAATAGGTCTGCAATGGTGGGTATGTTGGAACCTCCATGAGCGCTCTTGGAGGAGTTTTCTGAGTTGCATACTCGAAGATAGTACACAGTGGGCCTTATTTAAAGCTTGTCAGACAGGGTACTCTACCAAAAAAGGTGGTCCTAAACAGGAAAACACAGAACTGCCCCCATCCCCTTTGCTGAGAGAAAATAGCTAGTGTTTCAGGCACATTTCTTTTTTGGTTTACAAAAACAAACTTGATTTGAGAGTTTGCGATCATAAAACAAAAAACTTTACCGTTCAGGCACATTGAACATGACGCCTTGTATGTTTGTGTCAAATACTACAACAATAGCAGATAGTCTTAACACAGATGTATTAAGGTATAACTAATCTAATGCAGTATCATTTCCATAAGAACATTCACTTCCACACAATTTTAGGAGAAAGTTTTGCTTAACTGTGATTTTCCTTTTAATTTTAATAGACCATCACCTCTTCGCAGTGAGTCACTATCCTGCAGATAACACTTATGTGAGGGCCCCCCTATTCCTCTTAAGTACCGGTTCTCAGTAATCTTTATGGTTTTAGATATCTTATTTCTGCTACAAAGGTTTGCCATACTTTTCTTCCCTCTAAGGGGTTTGTTAAGGGGTGTCTGCAACTTCCTCTTGTTTCCAGTCCTAAAAGAAGGAGCAACAGTCAACACAGTACCTCTTCCCCTTCTCTAGATTTCCAATCTTTCTAATATATGCTTCCTTAAAAGAGAAACAATGTCCATTTTCTTCCATGCACTTTGGGTTCTACCATTTGCTTCATCTCCCCACTTGCCGGAAAGAGACACAACAGTCAGCCCGATATGGGCGCTTGGAGATCCCGTCTTCACTTTGGAATTTATACTGGATAGTCTGGGAAATTGGTGTGTTTGATTGTTTTCTGCTGTTACTTGATTGGACAATACTGGAAAGATATATTATGTCAGAAAGCTTTTGCCAACGTCGATTGGTCGTAAATGTTCCCCTCTCCTAATTTTTGTAAGACCCGCTACTTTCCTGGGCATCATGCCTGTTTTGTTTTGCCATGTGTATGGTGGCCTGTTCCATTCCATGTTCTCCAGGTGTCTCCGCACTAAACTCACCACACGCTTCCCCTCACTTGTCATTCATCCCATGCCCGCTGACAGCCAGAGCAGTGTGCTGCTGGTCGGTGCCCCCTTGATACTCTCAGGAGATGCAATGCTTCCCCCATCCTCATCTGCTTCTGTTGCCGGATCCCAGGACTGGTGGACCCGACATGCCATACACCTAAGTTCACATTGCTTTCAGTGGAGCTGCCCTGGCAGCAGCTCCTCTGAAGGCAGAGAGATCTCCACCAGGCTCGCAAAGATCTCTAAATATGGGCGCTGTAGTCCACCAGCGAGGCATAGTACATTCATATTCTACCTTGGTGCAATGGAGTACACCGCAACAGTGTCTAAATAAGGCCCAATGCCTTTTGTGTCAAGAGGAGGCGAGGTTATTCTTGTTCTCTTGATCACTGCAAGGTTTAAATCCAGTATAAAAATATTTTCGAGCACTTGTGAGGCCTGATATACATTTTTTAAGCATGCCATTATTTGAATGCATTAAAGTACACTCGCAATCACTTAATTTGAGTATGACAGTGTTGCAGATAGTAAAGGGGCATATGTACAAGCCCCTATCGCCACCACAATGTCACCTATATTGACGTTGTGGTGGCGATAGGGGCTGCGCCTTATGTACAAGGCCGCTTTAAGCCACTTAACGTGGCTTAACGCTGCCTTGTACATAAAGCCCCCTTTCACGCTATAGTTAGTGTGAAAGGGGTGGGCAGTGGGTGTTGGGGTGGGCATTCCACCGCAACACCCATTCATTTTGACGATGCCCCCTATGTACAAGGGTGGCGTGCATAGGAGGCAGGTCCAAAATTAAGACCAGGTACAAACTGGTCTTAAGATGGCGAAACGAGGAGAAATGCATTATTTCTCTTCGTTTTTGCTTTTCCATGTGTGCTGCCTTGTGCAGCACACATGGAAAAAGCAAAATGCCATTGTTTGTTTATGTGTAGGAAGGTGTCCCTTCCTGCACATAAACAAACTTTTAAAAAAATGCCATTTTGTCACTTTAATGTGTGCTGCATGAAGCAGCACGCATGAAAGTAACAGGATGGCATTTCTAGGATTGTTTATGTGCAGGAAGGGACACCTTCCTACATATAAACAATCTTCCCCTGCACGCAGACACCCTTGCACTCTGGTGCAAGGGTGCCTGCGTTGGCACTAAGTTGCTAAACTTAGCGCCATCGCAGGGGGAAACGCAAGGCTGCACCACATTCTTGTAAATATGGTGCAGCCTTGCTTTTCAGAAGTGGAGGAGAGAGGCGTTAAGCCAGGAAGGCTAACGCCTCTCTCCTCCACTTCCTTGTACCTATCCCCCAAAGTGTCTAAAGAACGCTGATGGTAGGGTGTTTACACTTGGACATACTTCCCTAACCCGCTCTTCTCTGAACCTCCTTTAGTAACTTTGATTAGAAATATAGACAGAAAAAAATACATCAATTGGAACTGAGGATTTCCCACCTGTGAAAAGTAAATATGATATTAAATACGGCTAAGGCATTCTCAGCAGCGAACATGCCACACCAAATTGCGTAGCACCATTTAACAGAGATTATGATATTCCAATCCTCAGTAAGTAACTAAGTTTAAATATAGCAATTGCGGGGGCCTTGAGATAGTTGCAATACCCTTTGATAAATACAAATGTTACCAGCCTTGTATCAATTCAAAGTCTTGGTGTTAATCAGAAAGGGTTCTTGAGAACCTTCTATTGCCATTACATTTCAGAATCTCTAATGCCAGAATGAGATGGGCAGGAGTACTTTCTTTTTCGAATACAAGGCTAAAGTAATTTTTGCTGCCCCCAAACAGAATTGTTTTCATAGCAGCCAGGATCTCTGCCCAAAAGGATTTGGTATAGGGGACAATCTTACCATCTGTGGTTAAAATTTCTTAGTATGCCACAGCGTCGCCAGCATAGAGAGCTGGGTCCGCTGGAGAGGCCTCTAATTTCCGATTTTCATATGTAAGGGTGAGTCAGGATTCTATGTCTGTAGTGACACCCACGGGATCTCATCATTTAATACTGTTTTATGAGTTGACAGACGGCAGTCCAGCTTTGTTCTTTCTCATATAGGGCTCTTTCTGGGTTTCTCGTATTCTCTTCTTGTAGTTGTTCTATTACTACCCATGTCAGGTCCTCGGCTGTATATCCTAATATCAAACAGTGTTGTGACAGTTTTGTTGTATTTCGGCCTTACAGAGGATTCTAATTTTGTCAGTGCATCCCCACCTGTTTTTAACGTCGTCAAGGTGTCCTTTGAAAATAAAATTAACCGTCAGGACACCCTAGAATATTTTAAATCTAGGATCACACCCAATAACCAAGGCGCTCCCTTGCTTACCAAGGTTGAGCCCATCCATATGCACTAGGTATCTGGACCAAGCACAGTAGGGGGTCTCTCCTGTTGTTTTTAAATGGATAGATTTTTGGAAGCTGAGCAAACCCTATATCACTTCTCGCTCACCCCTCCTTGGACTATAGTGTTGTAACGGAGTTAAGCCTACATTAGCAGGTCATACAAAGTGGAGACTATTCCCTTTGAGCCACTAGCTGACTTTACACACTTTGCAATTGGCATTAGGTCTCGGTGTTAGCTTCCCTAACAACCGGGTTCATCACCCATATTCGTAATTGGGGACTGTGGTATTGTTCCATTTCGTCCAGTTGAAACATTTACTTGCAAGTCTCAAAAGATAAAATTTTACTTCCTTGAAACATATCTGAAATAGTGAAGCAATCTCCCTGTCTTCACCTGTCAAAGGGCCAGCTTCCAGTGCTGGAATGAAGGATGTATTATAATGTATAGGAGTGTAGCAAAGGGAATGTAATTAGATTGAGGCACTTTGTGAGGGTATCTTAGAATTTCAAAGTAGTATTTGTAGGGGTACTGATATAAGCACCCAGGGGTATATCTTGCTTTGGCTTTCATACTAGATCCCAAAGGGTCTGCCCACCACGGCCAAGTCCATGTATTGCTGTAGTTTATCAGTCTACTTAAGGAGCCAGTCTGAGAAGACTCCTAGCTGTGTTGCCCTGTAGTATGTCAGAAAGTCTGCAAGTACCAATCCCCTAGCAAGTTTAGGTTGGCATAAAACTCTATATGCCGTTCTGGCTGAAGTCCCTTACCAAATTAATTTCAAGGCAAATTTTTAAGCTTCCCGGAAAACTTGTTATGAACCAGGAAGGGGAGGTCCTGAGAAAGGTGCAGGACTCTAGGTGCTATGTTAATTTTAACAATATTTATTCTGTCCAACCATGAAAGAAAAAGAGGTGATCATCTTCGGAGGTTGCTACAGAAGGACGATAAAATAAGTAGATAATTGGCATTCTAAATGTCTGATGATTTTGGGATAATATAGACTCACTGGGACTTGATAGAGCTAAATGCCCAGCCGAAGAGAGATAGAGATTTAAATGTTTGTACTACTTTAGGGGTTAACATGAGTTTCAATATTTCTGATTTTGATAAGTTGATCTTAAAGCCGGCACCTCTAAAAGTTGGGATTGAAGTTATGAGATGGACATGCCAGGCTCCATTAAGGAGAGTAGGGTATCATCTGCAAATAAGGTGATTTTACTTACATCGTGTCCAAACGGAATGCCCCTAATGGTCACATCTGCCATGGTGCATGTTGCAAAGGCCTCAATGTTGAGAACAAATAGCAGTGGAGAGAAGGGACATCCCTGACGTTTATCCCATCCTAGAATACATTAATATGATAGTTTACCTTTTAAAGATGCCCTTGAGGTGGGAGCGTGGTATCTTCCCATTACCATGGATAGGAATATGACTCAAACTCAAACATGAGGGGCTGTGGGAAGAAACCACCAGTCCATTCGGGTGAAGGTCTTCTCAGCATCTAATGAGACCAGTACAGCCGTTGTCACTTTCCTCTTGGCTTTTTTAACCAGGTGGACTGTGCAGCAGATATTAGCATGATTTTGCCAGTCCTTGATGAATGCTGATCAGCATGTATCAGGTTGGGAAGGAGGGGCTACAGTTTAGTTGACGAGAATTTTTGTATAAAGCTTGGCATCAGCACTGAGTAATGCTATGGGCCTCTATTTGGAAAACAAAAAAGTGATAGGTGGATTGCTGGAATTAGTCCCACTCACTGATATTTACTTTGGGCCACATTTCAGTCCATTATTTTTTGCTCACCATGCCACCTTAGACAGGAACCAACTATATGCAAATCAGCCTTGATTGTGTTCTATTTGGAACTGCCAAGCCAGGTCCTCTCTGGACAGATTGGTTTTAGCCTATTTGGGCCTGGTCAGTGCAGTGCAGCTTGCGTCCTATGGCACAGTGATCAAGGGACCTACAAAAAAAGGGGGCTAGGAGCTGTTTCAGATCCAGCATACATGCTCCTCTATATGAATCAATATACAAAGAGTATGCATTCCAAAGAAGAGTCAAATGGGAGATCCCGTACATATCACACCCATATCAAGAAAGGCCAGAGGAATATGAATATTCAGAAGCAAGAGCCCTCACCCACCTAGTTGGATGGCATGCTTCATCATTGGGCGGCTCCTCGTTGGGACAGTGTTGCAATGCCCAACGGGCCCCTCGAGGGTGCTCTTTGCCGGAGATCTTTTTAGATGTTATTAGCCATGATGAGCATAATGGGGGCTCAAAGTGTAGATTGGAAAAAAGAAATGTGAAAGTATAAAAATGACTAAGAGTCACCAAATTACTTTTTATTGAGATGATGGATCCTGTCTTATCTAAAAACAATGTGAAACTGTGAGGGAATTAATGTTCCTTTGTATCTCAAGTGATTTATTTAAATGAAGGTCAACATGTTTCTTGACAACAAAGTAGACACGAATGACCGAAGGCAATTTGCTTTGATGACATTGTATATTGACAGTGATCAAGTGACCCATGTGTGGGCGTACCAGTCACACTTAGGGTGTCACACTTAAAAAACACAAAAAAGTGACAGATGGTATTCTTTAAATAATTGTATTCACCGGTGATTACTCAGAGGCTGCATTCCAGTCCATCGTTTTTCTTTACCTCCATGCCACTGAAATAGGAACCAGACATACACAAATCAGTTTTGGCCCTGCTTCAATAGCAACAGTCTAGTCTAAACTGCAAGGCTAGGTCCCCTCTGAAATGGAACACAAGCAACCCTGACAGGTTCACACCTATTTAGGCCTTGATAGTAGCATGCAGCTTGAGCCTTGTAGAGAACAGTGGGCCTATATGAGGCACCCAACTTGAGGTTTATGCCAGGCTTTGTTATTAAGGTGACGTTAGCCTAACCCATTGTACGGGTTACTAGTCTCGACTCTCCTGTAAACGTATTAAATAGATCAGTCAGATGCAGGGCCAAGGTGCTACCAAAAGTCCTAAAAAACTCAAAGTGTATCTATCTGGGCAGATGCTGCATGCTTTTTGATAGCTGCTAATACTTCGGATTGTGTGATAGAAGTCTTAAGGGCATCTCTCTGGTCCTAGGTCAGCGTGAAGAGATATAGACGACAATTAACTGGATTGCTATTCATCATAGAGGGGATCCAGAGAGTAAAGAACAATGTTGTAGTCTCACAAAGATTGCAATTTCTCTTCCTCCAAGGTAATGATAGGTCCTGTGGGAAGTTGTATGTCACTTTTGTAACCTCTTTCTTATTTATGCTTCAATTGTTTCATAAGGTGTATCCCCACTTTATTGCCCTGGTCATGAGGTTATGTTTTTGAGACAGAGAAGAGTTGATTCTGCATTGTTGGTGGCAATGGCATTGCGCTTACCCATTACAGACATGACAGTATGACGATTTGCTTACTGAGAGAGAATCTACTTTGTATTGTCATTTGGTTTTTAGTTTTTCTCAGAAGTCCTTTTCTGTACATCTGAATTTCTCAAATTAATGATTTCCCCAATCTATTTGCCCCCCAAAATCACTTTGGAGGTGTCCTAGTTAAAAGCATGATCTACCTCTCCAGGAGTCTTTTTTTGGAAGTACTTCTTAATGTGGGATTGAATATTGTTTGTAGAAGTGGATCTCTAAATAATGCAGAGTATTATATTCAACTGTGACTTATCAAAGTTAGGGATAGTTCAGTTGGTGCATGATCTGAAATTACTATCAGGGGTATTTTGATGTCATGTATCAAGGCACTAGGGCATTGCTCACCTGTACATAATTGATTCTTGAATTAGTCCTTAGGAATTGGGAAAAGAATATTAAACTTGCTGGTATGTGTGATTCTTTCTCTAGTGAATTCACATAAGCCTAGAGCTTGTAGCGTGTTTTTAAGGGTCTCAGAAAGGGCTGCCATAGTGGGTAGTGTGGGCACCCAATCTGTTGTTTATTGTATTGCAAACTATGTTAAAGTCTCCTGTTATGATTAAGTCACCCACTGACAAACCAGCCAGTATTTTAAAGAAAGGACACTAGTAAGTTGTCATGGTGAATATTTGGAGCATATACTGTGGCTGTTGTAGTTCATCTGTCCTGTATCTGTCCGGAAACTATAATGTACCTGGCCTCCTTATCTTTTTTACTCTCTATAGGGGTGAAGCCCAGACATTTATAAAAAAGAAGAGAGCTACTCCATTATGTTTTGTTCAGACTAAGGATGGTAAACTATCAGGAGTTGCTTATGCTTGATATAAATCTCATCTTGTCTCCAAGCGTCTCTTGTAAAGCTAAAATACCAAACCACTCTCTACTCCATGAGAGCACCAAATTTTAACTCTCTTGCTGGGAGAGTTTAACCCTTTTATGTTCAGTGACACTATTCTAACCATCTATGGTGTTTAAGATCAGCAGCAGTTAAAGCGTGGTCGATGACGAACCCCATGCTCTCTACCTTCCCCCATGATGTATTCTGAGCCGATAAGGATCTACTCAGGTTCTACTGGTGACATATGTATTTCCCTACCTACCACAACATTTATGTACAACTATCGAATTATTAAGCAAACAATAACAAGGAACAAAAAAAAACTTGTGCCATTGCACAGAGTTCACCCTTCCCCTGTCTAGAGGAGGGCCGTGATGGGCAAGAATTGTATGGACCGCTCTATCGCACTAGACAGTGTAGCGTCCTCCCCAGCTTGGTAGCATGTAAATGAATTGTGTTCGATTTTACCCGTCTTTATTTCTCAGAGTGTAACCGTTAACTGAAACGTACTGTGTCAAGAATTTTATTAACACTGCTACCGCGCGGGGTTGAACTCTTATAGGGAAACAGCCTACCTTAGCACAGGTGAGCGACCCCCTAACCACTCCCCTTCCTCCTTGCACTACTGCCCCAATCCCCAGACCTCTCTCCTTGCCCCCATTGTATTTGGCCAGGCTTCAAGTTGCAACTCCCCTGGGCTCCCCCTCCCTCTTTTCTCCCTCTCCCTTCCCTTTCTTCGTTGTCTCGTTTTATTATACCAAAGTAGATTTTTGTCTGTACACTGCAGCCCCCTCCCGTTTAGACTGCGCAATCTCATTATATGTTTTACACTGTGAAATGTATCTATGCTTTCTTACAAATACTTAATAAAACAGACTTTCAACAAAAAAGAATTTTATTAACCACACCCAATCACTTACGTCACTAGACCACAGAGTCCGTTAGGGATCATAGGGTCCCGTGCTCTATAATATACAAAACACTACATCTCCCCCTTTGTTAAATGAAAATTGCAAACAAAACATATATACATCATAGTTCCTCAATCAGTCGTCGAGGCCTCAAACCACTCTTCCAGATCTCATGGTGCGAGGCTGAGGTGACACAGGAGAAATAGCCGCAGCAGGCACTGGTGATCCAGACACTGATGCAGTCCTGCATTAAGCACAACCCCGGTGCTTGCTTGTGTTACTGTGCCTGTCGTTGAGGTCGGATGACTCTCTTTACTGTAGACGGTTGGTAAGTAGATGATCGTTTCTTGTGTTTGGCCCTCTGATGACAGAGTCTCACTCCGAATGTCTGGAAACAAGACTCTGAGGCAGGTGCTTGAAATGTGAGGAATTCTTTGTAATGGACCTTCCAGGACTGTGAGCAGTCCCCATGTGTCCCTTACTAGTCACAACTTGCAATGGATCGGCATGAAATGGAGCATCAGATTTGCGTTTTTGCCTCTGCCTGACAAGGACACGATCCCCTTTCTGAAACGTAATGTCCCAAGCACATCGACTCTTGTCTACATAAGCCTTCATTATGGACTTGTGAGATGAATCAGTGACTCGAACCTTCTTGACATCAATTGTTAGTTCCTCCTGTGACCTTTGAAATGAAACATTCCATTTCGTTAACTGTCTCAGTCGCAGAGTCATGGATGTACCTGGAACAGTAGCGGACCATACCAAGAAAAGAATGCAGCATGGTTACATCTTGTGGACGGAGGTAGATGACAATGCCTGAACCTTGGCTGGCTCTGGAGTCATTCCTCCGTCTGAAAAAATTAGGCCAAAGAATTTTTTGTTTTGTTTTGTGAAACTCGCACTTTTCAGCATTCAATGTAAGACTTGCATCAGCAAGTAGATGGCACACTTGTGTAAGACCTTTATCATGTTCCTTTCAGGTGGCCCCAAATACTAGTATATCATCACTGTAATTGAACGCATGCATGACAGGCTGTATAATGTGACGAATGACATCTTGGAAAAGTTCAGCAGCTGAAGACACTCTGAAAATCTTTTGTATCTGAACAAACCAACATGAGTTGAAACGGTAATAATGTACCTGCAATTTTCTTCCAATTCAAGCTGATGATATCTTTTGTTCAGATCAAGGTGCGAAAACACTTTGGCACCATTCAACTGGGTAATCATGTCAGCAATGTGCGGACCTAAATGCCGTTCTCTTTCGATCGCCTTGTTTGCATGATGCATGTCAGTACAGGTTCGCACAAACCCTCCACTGTCCTTTTTAGGTACCTCCACTATCGGCGACACCCATGGCGTTGGACCAGTAGCACGCTCAATGATATCGTGTTCTAGCAAAGTCTCAATTTCTTTTTCAACAGCTTGTAGATGAAATGCAATTTGACTATGCCGTTGAGCAACAGGACGAATTTTCTCATTAAGGAGGAGCTGCTCTTTCTTTCTCCTAAGTTTTCCTAATCCATGAAACAAGGACGGAAACTGAAACAACTATATACAAAGGGATTGAGGCAATACAATACCGCACCTAATCTACCAAATGTGTAGGGTAAATTATTGATCTGTGTGTGGTGCACTGGACCAGGAGTACAATCCCTCTCTACTCCAATTTGAAAGAAACTTCCAAAACAACATTCATCACTGGTGGTCCAGCACTCACAAGAGTGTAAACAATATATCTAGTTAATGAGAGTTCGGCATATATTCTTCAATGGCTTATACTAAAAAGTGCATTGATACATGGCATAAATCAAACGAAAGTATCTCAGAACAATTATTCTTTATTCATATTCTTCATTTAAAAAATGCCATTCCATAGTAGATATGGTAGCCAATGCGTTTCGTCCTACACGGACTTCTTCAGGGCTCCGATATGTATGCAGTGTCTTTTGTTACAAGTTGATAATGTATTCCAACTTTAAGCTGAACATGAACCATTGTTGGGTAACCCGCCTTGCGCACTTGTGTTTACGTTAAGATCCTTAAGTGTAAATCACTCATCTGAATTGTGTATCACTGCTGCAGTTCTTCTGTATGTTTCAAAGTGCTCCATGGTCTATTTGTTCTGTGGGGACATAATAATACTCACACTAATATTGTGTAGAATGGACTTCGGGGGCATTTAGCCCTACAATACAGTAATTGTCCAATCTCATTTCGCTTGTACTTTGGAGGCATACTAAAGATACTAAGGAAGGATTGCTTACATGTTTTAGGCATAATGTAAATGCGTTCTGCTCTGCATGTATTGTTTTTGTTCTCTAGTTTCATATTGTAGTACGCTGCAGTCCTATAAGAAACCTGATTGAACGGAAGTTAGAGGCACTGTAGGTAGGCCTCCAGCGATATATACCTATATGTATCAGTAACCAATACTCAATGTGTTTAATCACAATTGTTCCTCTTTTATCTGTAGATATGCTGGCAGTGCCTTTTAGCCTCCCTACACCATATTACATGGGAGAAGGGGAATTAACAGGTATCTATAAAACTATCCTCCACATGATTTTAGACAGAAGGTTACAGAGTGTATTTATATGTATCAGCTTGCTTAAATATTGCTTATCTTTGTCCATAGGAAGAGACACATAGACGGGCCTTAGACAGTCGCATCTCCTGCAGCGCAGTTGTCTGTGGACGTCATCTATTCTTTTTCTCCTCCCTTCACCTTTTCCCCGTCGGTCAGGTTTGGCTTTGACCAGTGGTTAATTTGTAAAAACATAAGTGCTGTGGGTCTCATCAGGAGGCAGCTTACACCAGCCCATTTCTCCTGTTAGCACTGCCTAAAACAGAACCAACTACTAACCATGAAAGTGGGGAGAGGATGTGGCGTAATGGCCAGAACTGACAACTTCGAAGCTGGGGAACCAGGTTAGAGTCTTGGCATCGGCTCAACATTTTGTGATTCTGGGCGAATCACTGAATCTCCTCAGTAAATGAATGTGTCCTTAATTGGTGCTTGAAAAATTTCGCTGTTGATGATTAAGTGCCCGTGCTGAGCACCCAAAACCACCAGCTCAAATTAAGCATTGTCTTTGACATTGTTGGGCCTTCCCGTTTGGTAGGGAACCTCTATTTCTCTCCCATGGAAAATCCAGATGAGATTCATGACAGATATTACTTTGTGGTCTTCTACCTTGTGTTTTTTCTTGCTTTTCATACTGAATGCCGATTCACTCTGGGCTCCTTCGGTCTCTATCTCAGCAGCTTGTTTGGTGGCACTTTCTTCAGTTCTGGCCGCCATAAGCACACTCTCCAGACTGAACATTTCTCTCAGCATTCAGCATCTGAAGGAATCAACATGGCAGCCATCTATAACTCTGAGATGAATAGCTTCTTCATCATTGGATTCTATGAACTTAGTGTTTGATAAGCATTTCAAGTCTTTTAACAAATTCATCTATCTTTTCACCCTCTCTCTGTCTCGCCTGATAGATAATGCACTTTTTGAAGTCAACGTTCTGCATTGGATTGAATTTGGTGTTCAACACCTATTTGATTTGACAGTATGAAATTTCTTCATCTCTGTGTATTTTCTTTATCACTTCTTTTACTACGTCACCTGTTATGTTTTTGAGAAATTAGATGAACTTTTTGTCATTGGCTTCTTCCAGTGCATCAATGAATTCATCAAAATTTTCAATCCATACGGTCCATCTGGTGCCAATATTCTGCTTCTTGACACCATCAAAGGCAGACTGTAGTTTCAGAGAACAAGCGGCTGTGTAACCAGTCATGTAACTTACTGCCTTTGAAAATGGAGTTCTCTCCAACACTGTTCACTGTCCTCTAGAATTGGCCTCATTCATGCCATCTCTAAGGCCTTGTGACGTGCTGGCCTCTTCCTCTTCAACAATTGGAGCTATTCAGTCTTCGGACGACCTTTGGAGTTGTACTGAGGCCCACCTATCAGCTTCAGTGGGGTGCCGCTCCAGGTATCGACAGCTTCGCAAGCACCACCCCTGTGTTTGCTAGGGTTACTGTGCCTGTTGTTGAGGTCGGATGGCTCTCTTTACTCTAGACAGTTGTTAAGTAGATGATCGTTTCTTGTGTCTGAGGCATGCCGTGATTGGCGTTTCTTCACACGTTCTTACACCTGGTTGATCTCTGTCTCTCAGCTCTTCTTTGCTGTTATCTGCTCCTGCTCTGAGCATTCTCCTGCATTTGGCCATTGCCACTTGTTGCTCTTTCTATACCTGGTTGATACTGCCTTTGACGTTATCGTATTGTATGAATTATGGCCCTGTGTTTCTGGCTTCGCACTTCTTATCTCAATCATATCAACCATTTTCTGACCAACGACAAACGAAACTGTCTAGAGGCCCTTCACTTTTTTCGAAGTTCTTGTACTGGCTGGAGTTGCGCTTTGACTACACATACGCCAACCATCGATTCTTCACTTCGACTCAGGTGCACGTGGCATGCACGAGCAGTTTGCTGGACCTCGGCAAACTTTCTGGCAGAGCACTTTCAACTCTTCGGGAGGCAGGGTTTATGAATCTCCGCTCTCATTGACAGTTGTAGAGTCCTCCCCAACCTGGTAGCTTGTAAATGAATTACGCCTCACATGGAGCTCGATAGTACACGTCTTTATTTCTCAGAGTCTTCTTCGTCATTAATTTTATTAACCTCACTCAATAACTTACGTCACTAGACAACAGAGGGGTTCCGCGCTCTATAATACACAAGGCACTACAGACTGGATGTTTTCATTAGGGTACCCAGGGGCAATCCCAAATCAGTGTGCAAATATATGAAGCTAAACATAAAAAGATAAAAGGAAATGCAGACTTTGGTTAGAGGAGATGCAAAAAAGAGAAGAGAGAGACATCCATCCCGTGTTACTGCTGTATGTGGGAAGTATATAAGAATTATTAGTTTCACCCTGAAATGGGAGTTGCCATTCTCCCATAGGTGAGACCCCTGCATCCCAACCCAGGCCCCCCATCACCGTCAGTTAAGTTGGGAGGGGGTCACTGTCACTTGCTCTACAGAGAGGCGATTCAGTGTGTGTTTCCAATGCTTTTAGCTGCTGTCTTAGCCTGCCTTTGTGGGGTGTCTCTCATGTCTTTGCTGATGTGTCCTGGATTTGTTCCATAAATGCTGTTGGGCCTCATGAGCTTTATTGCTTTGTCCATGGGGAGATTGCAAGGATTCTCCGATCTCTTCTTCAAGTTGATTCCCAGAAGCCACACTGGTTTATTTCTTCTTCTGAAGTGATGCAGTTTGATCTGGATTGCAAAAAAAGATGCTAAAATGATATATCCATTGATATCTGATGTGCTAGTTTTGTAGCTGCTCTGTGGTCGCGTAGATCTGGTGCCATTTTAGAATGTTGGAGGGTGCAATATATTGGTACAATGCACATTCAAGGTTCTGAAATGAGATCAAATCTCTTCCTCTCAAAGCCTGTAGTACTTTGTCTTTCTCTTGGAAGCTGTCAAATTTGTTTATAATCTGTCTGTCACTCAATGCAACTCCAAGTTCTCACTGGCACACTCGGTGCACCCTTTGTATGCTGGTCTCTTGATTGTGGAAAATAGACCTCTCAAGATTCTCACCCTCTGCTCCCTCCTTCCATCTGTTATGATCCAGGGTATTGGTCATCCAGTGTTCTGTGAGGATGATGGGAATTCTGGAATCTGGGGAAGAGGCTGTTGACCAGTGCTTTCCAGGGGTTGATATCTTATGTTGTTACTCTTAATAAACACTTATATAAACACAAAGGTCTGAAGACGACTTTCCCCAAAAGTGGTGACGAGAGTGTGATGCTGAGAAGGACAGTAGATGGTGGAGCAGATTTGATTCCGGGGGATGTGACCCCTGAGAGTTTTACAGTGGGCAGTGAGGCAAATTCACGTTGTACCCGGTGATATCGGTGCGTGAGTATACACCTGCCGGTGCGGCATATTTTGTGGGGGGTCTTTTCCTTCCTTAAACATCCTTGGCATTCTTTGGATAAGGTGTGAAGACTACTTTCGCCAAAACCATCCCCTAACCTGAGTGTTATACCTCCTTGATCAACTTTCGAAGTCTTCGCAGCAGAGAGCAGAGAGTTGCAGATTCTATTTGTGATTGCAGGGTAGCAGGAGTTGCCTTCAGGGAGGTTCAAATTGCAACAGCTCGATCTTCATGTCAATGTCTAGCATCATTGTACCCTCAAAGACAATATTGACAGGAAGATTTACTATTTTGTAGTCAAGGTCTGCACTCAAGTCCATGAGACCTTTAGAAAAGTCAGCAATAATTTCTTCTCTCTGTTCAGTCTTGAAAAGTTGGAAACTGACTAGGAGGTCATCGTTAGTCAGCCCCATGACCCCTGTCAGTGTAGTCTGTGATGCTTCATGTTGCCGAGGTTGTGAGTTCCCCTGGATGATGGATGGATGTGATGAAAAGCTGATGACTATCTTCTGAGTGTGTTTTCACAGTTGCATGAATCCTAAGTTGCCCGACTGTGAAAGGGGCCAGGACCTGAGCCAACTCCACTTCAAAGTGAGAGCTCTTAGACATTGTAGATTGTGTAAAGTCTATGATATGGTGTAATCGTCCCTCTCTTGAGGGCTGAAGTGCTATATATCCAGGTGTCTTCCAAGTGACTCGCCTCCCGCATGTGGCTGTCAATGAGTGAGTAGGACTCGCAATGGAGTCAGGGCCCAAGCGCTACAGTGGGTTATAGAAGGTTCACCCTACATTGTTCCGGATTAAATGTTCTTCAGTGTTGTCAATGGCTGCAACTTTAATGATCCTCTCCTAGAATCCCCTGTGCCCCACAAGCTGGGGCATCCACCATATGGTCTCTGTGCACTGCTGACTTTAAATAGGATGCTATTCAGTAGGCTCAACATCAATTAAAATATATCTCAAGTGGAGTTATGCTTGTGCAGTTAATTTATCTTCAGAAATCCCATGAGCGCTATCTTCCACACAGTCAGGACCAGGTTTGGGGCTCTTTGAGGTTAGAAAGACCATGCAATTATATATCCTCAGAGCCCCTCTTTAGTGCTGCGTTAGTTAGGCCAGTAAGCTGAGAGCATAGAGCAATCTTTTCTCTGCCACCGTGTGCTTCCCAGGTGATCAGGATCCATCAGAAGTCAAATAAAGACCACTCCAGCACCTCATCTCGATTTCATCACTCAGCTGTCTCCAAAGTATCAGTCTTCACCCTCATAGTTGTTGTACCTGATAATCAGGATGGTGTCTCTGCTTCCCCACCATGCTCCGGCGCCTCGGGCCAGACCCCACGGCCTGTTTTGCACTCTTTTTCATGGGTATTTGAGGTTTATGGGTGTAGTGCCCTTCACTGCACCACTTCATTGCTGCCTTCGATTGCACTCTTGGGCACAGGAACCGGGCAGGAATTGAGTGACTTCTGCAACTGCCACCTTACATGTGTATTTTTTAAGTGCCTGCCACCTCCTCTCTGGCTCCTGATGTGGCTGTGGGTGCCATTTTACTTAATATAAAGGGATGTACTCTTGATGATGAGTCACATTTCAGTATCAGGGTGCAGCGTATATCAGCACCCCTGCCCCCATCTCTCCCACCGTCATTGTTTCCAAAACACTTGATGGCTTTGAGTTCAGTTGGACATGGGTTGGCCCCACCGAAACCCCAGCAAAGAACATCCAGTCATGCCCACGCCTTGGAGTTTTTTTAAACTAAACTTTCGAGTGTTACCAGTGGTGAGCGTGACTTCAAGATCAGAAGAAAGAGGCAAGAAATGTGTAAATCACAGTACACAGGGTGTCCAGATTCTACGCATGGGTCTGAGGGTTACCTTGAATCATTGAATCTCAATTTCAGGGTGAATCTTCTAAAACATGAATGCCTATAACCTCTATAGTGTCCGTAACTAACTGTGAACCCACCATCCTATCGTAGCCCCTACACCACATTGAAAAATTGGAATGCTTCAACATGGATTTATTACCCATCTGTCTTGGGGCAGATTGAGGTGCCAGATCTTCGTAACCATTTATGTGATTGTTAGACTTGGCATCTTTTGGCGTGTTTCCCCTGAGTTTTTTGCTTTCTGACCTCTCGGTTTTTGACGCTGTATGTGCTGGCTTCGTGTTTCTGCGCACTTTTCTCACTGCTGATCAGTGGTAAAGTGCAAGTGCTCCTGTGGTAAAATGTGTTATGGATTGGTGTTTCCATGATTGGATCTTTGATTTACTTGTTAGTCCCCAGTAAAGTGCACTGAGTGTGCCAGGGCCTGTAAATCGAATGCTACTAGTGGGCCTGCAGCACTGATTGTGCCACCCACGTGAGTAGCCCTGAAAAGGTACCTCAGACCTGCCATTGCAGAGTCTGCGCGCAGTTTGTAACTGCCATGTCGACTTGGCCAGTGCACACACTGGCCGGTCCCTAACCTTCCCTTTTCTTGCATGTCAGACACCCCTCAGGTAGGCCCAAGGTACCCCTGTGGGCAGGGTGCAGTGTAAGTGAAAGGGGGACATGCCCTGGTGTGTGTGGCATGTCCTGATAGTGAATTACAGCCAATTTCGTTTTTCACTATTGCAAGGCTACCAGTTCCCCATAGGATAGAATGGGAGGTTTGTTTATAACATCTTATAAACATAACTGGCCCAGGGAATTCGGTAAGGAAATAGAATTTAGTATGCCTGAACTCAGAATCTAAAGATGCATCTTTTAGTGAAGGTGATTTTTACATTCTGTGTTTGAAAATACCACTATTAGAAAGTAGGTATTTTCTTGCTCAGTCATCCCGTGTGCCTCTGCTGGAATGTGGATTGCCTGTCTGGGTTTTGGATGACAGAAGGCTGGGGAGCAGGAGGGGCGCCAGATGGTCTAGGTAGGTCAGGAAAGGGCTGAAGAGACCTGGGTTACGATGGGGGAAGGGGGAGGAGATTTCCTTGCACCTCAAAGGGCCTGCTCTGCCTCTGACAAATGCCGTCTCCACCTCCTGCCAGGAATTCACACCAGAGAAGGCAGAACTGGTCCTGACCGGGCACAGGCCCTCTCTGTCTAAGAGATCAAAGGATTTTTGGACATAAATGCTGGGTCCCAGACCCCTGAACTTTAGAACTCATCTGGACAAGAAGACTGCCAAGAAAAGAAGAGCCGGAGAAGCTGCAAAAAGGAACGACTGCTTTGCTGGGTGCTTTGCTGGGCTGACCTGCAGTGGCTGCTTTTGTCTTGGGTAGTGACAGGCCTGGACTGGACTTTCTGCAACCTAAATTTGTGAGTCTCTCCAAGGGCTTGAGGTAGAGCTTGCCCCCTGTTCATGAAGTCTCAGGAACAGCAAAGACTTCAAGTTCTTCGACCTGCAGCACTGGGGACTGTGTGTTTTGTGCTGCAACCCGAAGAACACCAACTCGATGACGTCTACGACGCCACTGCCGACTCCGTGTCCTGAAGGCAACGCAGAGGGCACCGCTGCAACGCCGCACCGCAACCCTGGTCTGACGACGATGCCTGTTAATGCCGCCACCGAGCCGCTGCTTGCACCGCGACCTGTGGGCACCGCACCGCCTCGCGCCGAAGCTTTGGCACCGCAGAGGGTACCGCCGTACCGTGACCCTGGTCTCACCGACGCCGCCTGTTGACGCCGCCACCGAGCCGTTGCTCGCACCGCGACCTGTGGGCACTGCACTCCGCACCGCCTAGCTTCACGAGGACGCCTTGGCCTGCCTGACGCCGCCACTTCCCGCCGAGATCGACGCCGCTGCTTGCACCGTGGTTCGGGGGCACCGCTTGTAAGTTACACGACGCACCGCCCTCATCCCACATCGCAGCCTTGGCCTGCCGGCGCCATCGACTCCAGTTCGTCAGCCGACGACAGCACTTCAGCAACGACGACGCCGCTGCTTGCACCGTGATCTGCCAGCACCGTGACGAGCACCGCCTTCATCTCGCACCTTGACCCTGGTCTCACTGACGACGCCATCTGACGTTGCCACCGAGCCGCTGCTTGCACCGCGACCTGAGGGCACCGCACGCCGCACCGCTGCACTTCGCACCGCAGCACCCGACGCCTGCCGACGCCAGCGCTCCTGACTCCATCAGAGAGGAGATCGACCTGCAACTCGTGTGACTTCGAGGGCCCCATCGCCCTGCATCTCTGAAAGGTACTGTTTGCTGGTCTTCCCGACACCGTAGCTGGCCTGCAACCCCGCGGTCAGCCAGAACTGTTTTGGATTTGTGTGTTCACGACGCCGTGGTAGCCCGGACGGCGCTATCCACACAAGGACCTCTTTTTAATCCGCGTATTTTTGAATTGTGAACTTTTAAGTATAGTATTGTGGTTCTTTATCGTTTTTGGTCTTGTTTTAATTATATAAAAATATTGGATATTTTTTCTAAACTGGTGTGGTGTCCTTCTGTAGTGCGTACACTGTATTACTGTTGGTTATGTGCAAATGCTTTACACACTGCCTCTAAGATAGGCCTGGCTGCTCGTGCCAAGCTACCAAGGGGGTGAGCAGGGGTTATTTTAGAAGTGTAACTCCCTTATCCTGACTCGAGTGGTGGTCTTTGCCTGGCTTTGGCAAGCACCCTAGCCTACCAAGAATCCCATTTCTAACATTGGTTGTCAGCGGTGAGGATAGGACTTGCGTTTGCACTTGACTTACAGTGATTGGTGTGCACTACTACCATATCGCAGACCATTACGTACCACATACTAACCCGTTTTCTTTTTGGCCGATTTTTGTGATCTTGCCAGGTGAACTTTCTACTTCACCATGCCGGAATCAATAGCATCATCCATTGCATCCTTGGACATTGCCTTTGAGGAGGATAGGTTGGAGCTCTACACTGTGAGAGAATTGAAGTCCGTTTGCAAAAACCTAAAAGTCCAAGTCAGAGGCCTCACTAGGAAGGACGAGCTACAAAGGCGCTGAGGGCCTGGGTAGCAGCCAGAGACGCAAGTGGGCAATCTGGTGACCTTAGTGGAGAGGCGGGGGAGCCTAGTCCTAGGGTGGATGTGCTGTTGGGAGGGGGGAACCATTCCGACCAGGCAGCAGTGGCCTGTCCCCAGAGGAGCTGGAGGACAGGCGGGAAGCAAGGAAGTTCGAGTTGGAAAAACTCAGGATGGAAAGTGAAAGGGAGGATAAAAGAATAGCCATGGAGGAAAGGAAGATGATCTTAGATCATGAGCGAAGTCTTAAAGAACTGGAGCTAAGGAATAGAGCCAGTTCAGATGGTGGCAGCAACTCGTCAAGACAGGCAGACAGAATTGTGCACATCCCTAAAAATGTAGGCAAATAATTCAAAAAGGGGGAGGACATACAAAGGTGGTTTCAGGGGTACGAGGCAGCAATTCACATGAATGGGGTCCCGAGGAGAATTGGGGAGCAGGATTGTGGCCTCTCTTCCCAGAAGAAGCAAGGGATACGTTAATAGCTTTGGGTAAGGGGTATCACCTCACCTATCCAGACATGAAGGACGCCCTTCTCACTAAGTATGGTCTTACTCCTGAAAAGTACAGGGACCATTTCAGGTCCAGTAAGAAGTCTGATGCCATCACTTGGTTGGAATGTGTGGATGTGTTTTGCCGGTCACTGGATGGCTGGGTGAAGGGCAGTAATGTGACAGATTTTCAGGGGCTCTACAATTTGATTGCATGGGAGCACTTGTCTAGTCTATGTTTTGCAGATCTGCGCCAGCACCTAGTTGATAGTAAGCTGACTGACCCCAGGAAGCTTGCTATGGAGGCGGACCGCTGGGTGAGTACCAGGGTCCACAAGAAAGCGTTTGGGGGAGACTCAGCCAAAGGTGAGCAGGGTCCCCAGCAGAAAAGTGGGGGGGACAAAGGTAAAACACAGGAGTTCTCTAAAGGGCCCCAAATTACCACCCAGGGTAAAGGTTCCCATCCCCCCCGGAGATAAGAAGCCAGGGGTCTCATCAGGAAAGCCTGCTGAGACCGGCCCCCGCAGGTGTTTTGCATGTGACCAGGTGGGCCACATGAAGGGGGACCCCAAGTGTCCAAAGGGGGCTCAGCCACCCACCGGTGGGCAGTCCAAGGTGTTGGCTAGTGTAGCGCTTGGGGAGGAGGAGTACCCACAGGAGGATGGGGATCCCGCAGAAATGACCCTCGTCTCACTAGGGGACAGTGAGATGGTCCCAGGACACCAGGTGCCCCCTAACACAAAGAAATACAGCACCTGGGTGACCATCAATGGGAAAAGGGTAAAGGCTCTCAGAGATACTGGAGCCAGTGTGACCTCAGTCCGGTGTCACCTGGTCTCTGAGGAGCAGGTAGTCCCAGGGGCATTCCACCAAGTAATTGCTGTAGACAATTCAGAGCGCCAGTGTCTGGTGGCGCAGGTTCCCTTCGAGTGGGGGGGGGGGTCTCAGGTCCCTTGAGGGTGGTTGTGAGCCCTTCCATGCCTGTAGATTGTCTGCTAGGTAACGACCTGGAGCAGTCCTTATGGAAGGATGTTGAGCTCAGGTCTCACTTGGAGATGCTTGGGTTTCCAGAGTGGGCATGCGTGTCCACTCAGTCAATGGCAGCCAGAAAGGGTGATCAAGAGGACTTGGAGCCTGAAACAGTGGCCCAAGTCCCTGCCAAGAGAAAGGGCAAGGGGCGTGGGAAACCGGCCCCTGAAGTTCCCACGGACCGGGAGGAGGCGGACCTTGAGGGGGACGCCCCGGTGCCTACCGGGGAACAGGTAGCTGAACTGGGGGACATCTCTGAGCTGACCCATTGGCAGCAAGAAGGGGGTCCCACCAGGGAGGAATTCTGCAAGGAGCAGAAAGAGTGCCCTTCTCTGGAGGGTCTGCGGCGGCAGGAAGGAGTGTGGTGTAACCTACAAGTTCACCACCCCTTACCACCCACAAGGTAACGGCCTGGTGGAGAGATTCAACCAGACCTTGAAGGGCATGATTAAGGGTCTAACAGAACCCATGAGGCGTAAGTGGGACATCCTCTTGCCATGCCTTCTCTTTGCGTACAGGGAGGTGCCACAGAAGTCTCTTGGGTTCAGTCCCTTTGAGCTCCTGTATGGTCACCCTGTGAGAGGAAAAAAAAAAAAAAAAAAGGAGGTAGGGATTTTATCCTTGTTGGGATTGTTCAGGTGAAAGTCCTGAAGAAAGCCGAGGTAGTAGTTTCATTCGGCTGAAACATGTCGACATTTTAGCAGAGTGGGGGGGTAGGGCTCTCTTCACTAGTAGCCATTACCACCACCCACCGGTCCGATGAGGACCACGGTTTGTGTCTGGACAGTGTACCCACCATTAAAGATAGAGTAGGGACACACTGTTACCAGCTTTTAAAATTTTTCTCTGCCACCTTTTTTCACCTTCTTGATCCCATACAATTTGTTCACTTGTTATGTTGTGTGTCTGTTTGTTTCCCCCTCCCTATTGCTCCACCTCCAGCGTTGGCTAGTGCGGAGGTGTG
Source organism: Calotriton arnoldi (assembly GCA_963921515.1). Taxonomy (NCBI): domain Eukaryota; kingdom Metazoa; phylum Chordata; class Amphibia; order Caudata; family Salamandridae; genus Calotriton; species Calotriton arnoldi. Next base: position 728,379 of record CAWUFW010004157.1, read on the forward strand.
TTTAGCAGGCCCTATGATGAAGCATGACACAGCTTGCTGTGTGTGAGGGCAATTTTATACACACTGTTTGTGCCCCTCTCTATACCATTCTACCCCCTCTATCGATTACCCTTCACGATTTATGATCCTGTCAGTCCCTGGTCTATGATGTGTGGATCCTCACCCTGTGAGAGGACCTCTGAGTTTGGTCAAGGAAGGCTGGGAGGCAGCTCCCAGGAAAACTCCCCAGGATGTGTTTAGTTATATGCTGGCCTTCAGAAACCAAACTGCCCGCTTCAGGAAACTCGCTCAGGCGAACCTGGAAGCAAGCCAGGAAGAAATGAAGAAGTGGTATGACCAGAATGCCACTCTGGTCGAATTTCAACCTGGGCAGAAAGTGTGGGTCATGGCCCCCGTGGAACCTTGTGCCTTGCAGGACAAGTGGACTGGGCCATTTGAGGTGGTGGAGCGCAAAAGTGACGTCACCTACCTGGTGGATTTGCAGGCTCCAAGGAACCCTTTGAGGGTCCTCCACGTGAACCGCCTTAAACCCCACTTCGAGAGGTCCGAAGTGAGCATGCTCTTGGCGACAGATGATGGAACGGAAGAGGAAAGTGAACCTCTCCCTGACCTCCTGTCTACCAAGGAGCACGATGGGTCAGTGGAAGGTGTGATCCTTTCCCCTACACTGAGCCCAGAACAGCAGAGCGATTGTCACCAGTTGTTGGGACAGTTTGCCCCCCTGTTCTCCCTGACCCCAGGTGTCACTCACTGGTGTACCCATGACGTGGACACTGGTGACATCCCTACTGTGAAACACAAGATTTACAGGTTGACTGACCGGGTCAAGGCCAGCATTAAAGAGGAGGTCTCTAAGATGTTGGCGTTAGGGGGGATCGAGCCTTCCAACAGTCCTTGGGCCAGCCCAGTGGTCTTGGTCCCAAAGGCTGCTGCCCCCGGTGCCGCTCCAGAACTACGGTTCTGTGTGGACTACCGTGGGCTCAATGCCATCACCAGGACTGACACACACCCCATCCCCAGAGCTGATGAGCTCATTGATCGGTTGGGAGCTGCCAAGTTCCTCAGCACATTTGATTTAACGTCTGGGTACTGGCAGATCGCCTTAACCGATGGGGCCAGGGAGAGGTCAGCATTTTCAACCCCAGAAGGACATTACCAGTTCCGGGTGATGCCCTTTGGGTTGAAGAATGCCCCTGCCACCTTCCAGAGGTTGGTCAACCAGGTGTTGGCTGGGCTGGAGGATTTCAGTGCCGCCTACCTGGATGACATCGCAGTGTTCAGTTCCAGCTGGGAAGAACACTTGCAGCACCTCGGTGAAGTGTTGAAGGCGCTGCGGAGGGCAGGCCTCACGATCAAGGCCAGTAAGTGCCAGATCGGGCAGGGTTCGGTGGTGTACTTGGGACACCAGGTAGGAAGCGGCCAGGTGGCGCCCCTACAGCCCAAGATTGACACCATTCTGGCTTGGGAGCCCCCTAAGACCTAGACAGAGGTGAGGGCCTTCCTAGGACTCACCGGGTACTACCGGAGGTTTGTGAAGGGGTATGGCACCATTGTTGCCCCCTTAACAGAGCTGACTTCCAGGAAGCAGCCCAAGAAGGTGATCTGGACTGAGTCCTGCCAGAAAACTTTTGATGCCCTGAAGGCCGCCATGTGCACGGCCCCCGTGCTCAAGGCACCCGACTTCTCCAAGGAATTCGTTGTGCAGACTGACGCTTCAGAGCATGGAGTGGGAGCGGTGCTCTCACAACTGAACGAAGAGGGCCTAGACCAGCCTGTAGTCTTCCTTAGCCAGAGACTACTCCCCAGGGAGCAGAGGTGGAGTGCCATAGAAAGGGAAGCTTTCGCTGTAGTCTGGGCGCTGAAGAAGCTGAGGCCCTACCTGTTTGGGACTCACTTCCGGGTTCAGACAGACTACAGGCCCCTCAGATGGTTGATGCAAATGAGGGGTGAGAATCCGAAACTGCTGAGGAGGTCCATCTCCCTACTGGGAATGGACTTTACGGTGGAACACCGCCCTGGCACAGAACACGCCAATGCCGATGGTCTGTCCAGGTTCTTCCACCTTAGTGAAGAGAACTTCCAGGAGGTTGGGTAGTTCTCCCTACTTTCAGCTGGAGGGGACATGTGTTAGACTTGGTATCTTTTGGCGTGTTTCCCCTGAGTTTTTTGCTTTCTGACCTCTCGGTTTTTGACTCTGTATGTGCTGGCTTCGTGTTTCTGCGCACTTTTCTCACTGCTGATCAGTGGTAAAGTGCAAGTGCTCCTGTGGTAAAATGTGTTATGGATTGGTGTTTCCATGATTGGATCTTTGATTTACTTGTTAGTCCCCAGTAAAGTGCACTGAGTGTGCCAGGGCCTGTAAATCGAATGCTACTAGTGGGCCTGCAGCACTGATTGTGCCACCCACGTGAGTAGCCCTGAAAAGGTACCTCAGACCTGCCATTGCAGAGTCTGCGCGCAGTTTGTAACTGCCATGTCGACTTGGCCAGTGCACACACTGGCCGGTCCCTAACCTTCCCTTTTCTTGCATGTCAGACACCCCTCAGGTAGGCCCAAGGTACCCCTGTGGGCAGGGTGCAGTGTAAGTGAAAGGGGGACATGCCCTGGTGTGTGTGGCATGTCCTGATAGTGAATTACAGCCAATTTCGTTTTTCACTATTGCAAGGCTACCAGTTCCCCATAGGATACAATGGGAGGTTTGTTTATAACATCTTATAAACATAACTGGCCCAGGGAATTCGGTAAGGAAATAGAATTTAGTATGCCTGAACTCAGAATCTAAAGATGCATCTTTTAGTGAAGGTGATTTTTACATTCTGTGTTTGAAAATACCACTTTTAGAAAGTAGGTATTTTCTTGCTCAGTCATCCCGTGTGCCTCTGCTGGAATGTGGATTGCCTGTCTGGGTTTTGGATGACAGAAGGCTGGGGGAGCAGGAGGGGCGCCAGATGGTCTAGGTAGGTCAGGAAAGGGCTGAAGAGACCTGGGTTACGACCTGGGTTACGATGGGGGAAGGGGGAGGAGATTTCCTTGCACCTCAAAGGGCCTGCTCTGCCTCTGACAAATGCCGTCTCCACCTCCTGCCAGGAATTCACACCAGAGAAGGCAGAACTGGTCCTGACCGGGCACAGGCCCTCTCTGCCTAAGAGATCAAAGGATTTTTGGACATAAATGCTGGGTCCCAGACCCCTTAACTTTAGAACTCATCTGGACAAGAAGACTGCCAAGAAGAAGAGCTGGAGAAGCTGCAAACAGGAACGACTGCTTTGCTGGGTGCTTTGCTGGGCTGACCTGCAGTGGCTGCTTTTGTCTTGGGTAGTGAAAGGCCTGGACTGGACATTCTGCAACCTAAATTTGTGAGTCTCTGCAAGGGCTTGAGGTAGAGCTTGCCCCCTGTTCACGAAGTCTCAGGAACAGCAAAGACTTCAAGTTCTTCGACCCGCAGCACTGGGGACTGTGTGTTTTGTGCTGCAACCCGAAGAACACCAACTCGACGACGTCTACGACGCCACTGCCGACTCCGTGTCCTGAAGGCAACGCAGAGGGTACCGCCGCAATGCCACACCGCACCCCTGGTCACACGACGACGCCTGTTGATGCCACCACCGAGCTGCTGCTTGCACCGCAACCTGTGGGCACCCCACTCCGCACCGCCTCGCTTCACGCCAAAGCTTTGGCACCGCAGAGGGCACAGCCGCAACGCCGCACCGCGACCCTGGTCTCACCGACGACGCCACCGAGCCGCTGCTCGCACCGCGACCTGTGGGCACCGCACTCCGCACCGCCTGGCTTCACGAGGACGCCTTGGCCTGCCTGACGCCGCCACTTCCCGCCGAGATCGACGCCGCTGCTTGCACCGTGGTTCGGGAGCACCGCTCGTAAGTTGCACGACGCACCGCCCTCATCCCACACCGCAGCCTTGGCCTACCGACGCCGGCGCCATCGACTCCAGTTCGTCAGCCGACGACAGCGCTTCAGCAACGACGCCGCCGCTGCTTGCACCGTGATCTGCCAGCACCGTGATGAGCACCGCCTTCATCTCGCACCGCGACCCTGGTCTCACCGACGACGCCATCTGACGCCGCCACCGAGCCGCTGCTCGCACCGCGACCTGAGGGCACCGCACCACTGCACTTCGCACCGCAGCACCCAACGCCTGCCGACGCCTGCGCTCCTGACTCCATCAGAGAGGAGATCGACCTGCAACGCGTGTGACTTCGAGGGCCCCATCGCCCTGCATCTCTGAAAGGTACTGTTTGCGGGTCTTCCCGACACCGTAGCTGGCCTGCAACCCCGCGGTCAGCCAGAACTGTTTTGGATTTGTGTGTTCACGACGCCGTGGTAGCCCGGACTGCGCTATCCACACAAGGAACTCTTTTTAATCAGCGTATTTTTGAATTGTGAACTTTTAAGTATAGTATTGTGGTTCTTTATCGTTTTTAGTCTTGTTTTAATTATATAAAAATATTGGATATTTTTTCTAAACTGGTGTGGTGTCCTTTTGTAGTGCGTACACTGTATTACTGTTGGTTATGTGCAAATGCTTTACACACTGCCTCTAAGATAGGCCTGGCTGCTCGTGCCAAGCTACCAAGGGGGTGAGCAGGGGTTATTTTAGAAGTGTAACTCCCTTATCCTGACTCGAGTGGTGGTCTTTGCCTGGCTTTGGCCCGCGCCCTAGCCTACCAAGAATCCCATTTCTAACAGTGTTCGTGAAGACGTGAACAAGTGTAATGTTTGGACGGGAGGGCTGAACATCGAGGAAGGCTCTGGGGCTACCACCTGAGTTACCTTTGCCGATAAGATAGAGAGAATGTTAGAGTGTTTAGTCTCTGGGACCTGCCTCTTGTTAATGGGCCAGAAAGGAGGAGAAACTGAAATGGTGACCACCACTTCTATGAGCCCTGGCCATCTGGCATCCCAAACGGAGATGAGGAAAGCAAAATGTCTGTCAAAGATTTCCAGGTTGTCATCATAGGCTTGTATCATTGTTTTGCTGCTTTATAAACCAAAATGAAAACATCAGCTATGAAGTCGGGTGAAAGCGCAATAGGTAATTTTCCAAAAAAGGGTGTTTTAGAATGCAGAGAATCCACTAGATTGCTTGTGAAAATGTTCTAACAGGGCATAGTGTTGGTGGAGAAAAATATAATGTCCGTTTTACCTCTATGCAGCCAGTAGTATTGGTCTAGTATGGTGGTCTGGAGAGTTTTTTTTTTTTCCAGTTTTGTGTGTGAATGTGTTAGCTGCAGTCTTGGAAAAGCCCGATAGGTATCTAATGACAAGGAGTGGGGTCTGCTGCAGCCAGAAGCATGGGGTGTAGTTTTTAAAGTTGCATCCATTTGGTAGGTGGTAATATGACAAGATAGAGCTGAACCTGGGCAAGCTAACTTGGGAGAAAAGTGGAGAGGGTGAGAAAATGGGCATGTATAAACTTGTTTTTTCTACCATACAGTTAGCTAAGCTCCATCCTAGACATTGATCTGCAGTGGGTAGAGATACCAGCCAGCTGTCATCCCATCTTTAACCAGTGTAGGTGGTTGGAGCAGTAATCTAAATGTGTACGGTCAGTACAGGAATACTGAACAGTTGATTAGCTGACAGGCTGAACTGCAGTGAGTGTTTGCAGACTTCCGTTTTTGACGTAAACGTATCTCTCTAATTTACAGCTACCTAGAAGAATTGCAAAAATAAAATGAACAGCATAAAAACCCAAATCTGCAGCAATAACATCAGACCCAAGCAAAATGTTGGAAGCTAACTTCAGACTTAGCTAGCTCTTTGCGAGACGGTAAAAGTGAAAGGATCACACTGCAAGAGCGTCCTTTGATTTATACTGCTCTGGGGGAGGCCAGCATGTTTAAATGTACTCTTCATGCTTCACTGCCATTCTAACAGCAGACTCCACCAGGTACTCTCCGACTCACACTGCTCCTTTTAGGGCAAAGCAATCGAGGGGTTACTTAAATAACACATTACAGTTCACATACTTCACTACACTGTGTATTTAGCATTTACATTAGCACTGGGCACTAAAACTTCTTTTTTGGAACAATTTGCGTGAATTGTTCTGGACACATTAAATAAATACAGTTCTCATCTTTCAGGTTGTACCCGAGGATATATGATTAGTAACAACTGCGTGACTATCGTATATTTTGAGATCTGTGATTACTGTATAGAAATAACTCTGTAGTGACATTGAGCTATATAACACGAGATAAGAAAAGAGGCCAACCAAAACCAAGCTTTAAGTGGCAAAAATGTTATGTTACAGAGAAGGAAAAGCTGTAACCAAGCTGGCTGCCTTGTGGGATGGAGGGGAAGGAGAAACAAGAAACTGAAGGCACACAAAGTAGAATATATGTGGAATAGTACGAAGAGGAGGGGATATAAACAGGGGCGTAACTTTTGTTAATAAGATTGGAGGGATGTGAGCTTCAGATTTTCCAACAATCAGGCTGACATATAATGTCAATATACATTATGCAACAAGCAGGGCTCATGGGAGGGACTAAAGGGGCAGCGGAAAGGGAGGCGAATGCCGATTGGTAGGGGTACTAAGTGAGAGAAAACACAATATTTAGTGAAATAACCAACATTTTTGAAGACTTTCAAAGCAGAGAGGGAGAGTTTGTGCGTTTTTGTCTGAATGTAAAAATTCTTTGTGAAATCTGACAGACACCTCACCATACCCAACTGAAAGCACCTGTGCCCAACTATTTTCCAGAAAATACATTTATTAGTGGGGTGTAACACCCCAAACATTCCCCCCTGAAGGTACGTCCCTGGTTAGGATGACCAGATTTTGAGAAACAAAAACCAGGACAGACCAGACATAAAAGTAGGACTAAAGTCTTTAGTCTTCTATATCTGGCCTGTCCCGTTTTTACGCATAGCCACATATATTGTATATGTGTGTGTGTGTGTGTGTGTGTGTGTGTGTATATATATATCACTTCTGATTACTTCCTCCCTGTGATTTTCACATATGAAATTTCATACATGCTGTTAGAAGGTGGTTCTGACCATCTGAGCTGCCCGGATTTTTCGCTTTTTGAACACCTATGTGTTGAGCTTTTACTGTGGGAGAGCCTCATAAGTTGGGACTCACCCACAGTGAACTCATGATGAAAGGGACTGCATGTGTATTTTACCGGTGACCCCTAGCGCGAGTAGTCCGCTGCGCTGCAGCCAGAATAAGGGGCACCGGGCTGGTTACATGCAGGCACGTGTGTACATGCGTGTGCACAAGTATAAGGGCTGCGCAGGGGAGATTCCTAGCGTGCACAGCCCAGAAGCAGCTACAAATTGAATGGTGTGGCAGGACTTATGCAGAACTGGGTGGTGACATGGAATGGGCTTTCTACAATGGGAAGAAACATTTGAGGGAAAGTCAGTGTGCTTTACTGTTTTTATTCCATTATTCTCTTATGAGGATGGGGAGCACATAGGCTAGTTTTACTTTCCTAGGGCCTACAAATTCCAGACACGCACCAAAGTCCACTGTAACTTATGTGAGAAGAAGTATTCTGCAGAGTCCAAAGTCATATTTGTACTGCTTTTGGGTCATCCAGAAATGTCATATTTCTCTGAGTCAGCTCATAACCAGGGCCTGGTTGGGGCTGACCCTGCCAGGCTGAATTGATGACCTTCCTCCCCAAGCTGTAGCGTCAGAGGCCCAGCCCTGCACAACAAGCATTCCAAGGGCGAAGGCCTCCACTCCAAGAAGAGAAGATGGGTGGAGCTACAGGTTCATCCATCAGCAGCTGTCACCTGGTGCCAGGCACCAACCTGCTCTGGAGAGAAGGCAGCGAGGGGGGAAGGGGCTCTCCGAGACCATGTGGCATGAGACCCCTGGACGACGCCATTTTGAACAAACCCAGAGGCCTGGGCAGGAAGGAGGGAGCAGGGGCAGAGAGGTGATGTGTCGCTGTGTGATAGGGCAAGCAGAGACATCCTGCCAGCCCCCTCCCCATTCTTTAAAAAGAGTCTGCACAGGAAGAGGAGCTCTCTCTGGGGTGTGGTCTTCTGAGGACGACTGGTGCTGGAGCCTGGCACCATGGGCAGCTGGAAGGAAGAACCTCCAGACTGGCCCAGGACCCTGACTTGCGCCACAAGGGGAGACCAGGACAAGTGACCAGGAGCCTGGGCCTCTGCGCAAGGAGAAGAGAGGCCCAGGAAGGGAGCCAGGCGAAAGGCTGGCGCAGGGAGCCAGTGAAGACCGCTCCCTGCTGCATTCACCCTCCTGTTGATCAAGAGGGCAAAGGAAAGTGCTCCCAGTGGCCGGGGACCGCCACCAGGAGCAAGAAGAGGCCAGAATGGAGCCGATCGGTCACCTGGGGGACGAGATATGCCCCCCAGAAGGTAAGCGACCTTTGACCTCTGCAGGGACCGACGATTAAGCGCGTGGGGCTCCGCCGCTGGTCCAATATGTGCCCCCGGGGTGGGTCAGGTCCCGGGGGCTGCCCCACCAGAAGAGAAAGTCGGGGAGCGCCGTCGCGCTCCCTGTGAACTTATCCAAAGGGGGGGGTGCCAGGAGCCCACCCTGGCCCCCCGAAGTCATGGGAGGAGGGGGAGCGCCGTCGCGCGTCCCCCCTCGCGGGAGAAGACAAAGCCGGGGAGCGCCGTCGCGCTCCCCGTGAAGATTGTCCAGGGGCCCGGGATCCCAACTCCGGGCCCCAAAGAGGGAGAAGACCAGTCGGGGAGCGCCGTCGCGCTCCCCGTGAAAATGGCCCCAACCGGGGTGCCAGGAGCCCACCCTGGCCCCCGAGGACTCCGGAGTGAGGGGAGCGCCTACGCACCACCCTCGAAGATGTTCGGGGGCCCGGGACCCCATCTCCGGGCCCCGAATGGAGGAAGGACGAGGGGGGAGTGCTGCCGCACTCCCCCTCAGTAGCGGGAAGGCGGGGGGAGTGCCATTGCACTCCCCCGGAGACCCGCTGGAGCGGGGAAGCAGCCTCGTGTCTGCCCGCCGGAGCGGACAGACCAGAAGACGGGTGCCGGCTCCCGCGGCAGCACGCGAGGGTACTGGCCAGTCGGGGAGCCGGCGGGAGCCACTGGGGGTGGGCTCCCCGAGTGGCTCTCCATCGAGCCTGCAGTGAGGGGCCCGGGTGGGACCGGGCCCCTGAAAAACCATCAGAGCAGCCGGGGGTTGGCTCCCCGAGTTGCCATCGCTCACCTGGGGGTCCGGGTGGGACCGGACCCTCCAACGAGGCAGGGCGCGGCCGGAGGGCTACGTCGCGGCTCTCCCCGAAGCAGCTAAGGAGAAGCACCCCATAATGCCTTGCAGGCCCGGACCGGCCTGCAGGGGAAAGCTGCTTTTCTTTGGCTTGTGGTGGCCCCAGGAGGACGGGGTCACTGCAAGATGAGTGCCTAGGTGCAGGGGGAGCTGCAGGAGCAATGCAGTCTCCCCCAGCACGGAAATGGAACGTCCCTCCCTGAGTCTCTGGGGACTTACAAAGAATAACCCCTCAAGGGCTCAGCCAGGCGTCATCAGCATCCCCATGGCTGGAACTTTTGTTCTGCAGCTGGGGGTGCCTTAGGGACTGCCTCAAGGTGTGAAAAGCTGAGTTGGGGATGTCTGGAGAAGGGCATCCCCTGGAGGTGAAGAGGTGTAATTGCACCACAAATGCATTTAACCATGTTATTTCTTTTTAGAGGGACTGAAAGGCACATGTGTAATGTGAAGTACCTGCGTAAGGTAGAATCATAAGCAAAGTGGGGTTATGTTGTTAGACATTCCTGCTAGGGTGTCTGGCTGTATATGCTTAATCCTGTGATTCAACTGTGATGCCTTTTAGGGGCTTTAATTGCAATGCATTACAACTGTTATCAGCTATGATAAGTACCTCATTTAAAGTGATGCCAAAACATGTATTCTTGCTACTGCGTTAGGGGAGGAACAACCCAGACTGTTAGCCACTAAGAGGTAGAGGTGCATGCTGTATGGACAGTATGAGATGCTCGGTCAGAGTTATGTGTCCCCAGGGCAGGTGTACCTATTTTTAATGATTGTTGAGATGATGGGGTGGGTCGCCACTGGGATGGTGCCAGTTGGCAAGGCCCTCCCTCCAGGTTGTGTCAACCCACGGCATTAGGGGGCAAGATGATGTGCATACATGGGAGTGGTGGTACTAGACCCCACCCCCCTGCGGGAGGGGTGGAGATGTTATGCAATGTCACAAAGTAATTCCAACAGCTTATGTATATTTGTAAATTGGTGCATAGTATTGAGTAGTGTGTGTGTTTAATAAATGTACTCTTACTTTTATAAAGCAAAGTACAGACTGGACAATCAATTATTGAGTGTTATTTCTGCGCATCTGTAATGGCGATTACTAGCCTACACCACCTCCCTTGAGTAAGCCTTAGACTGCTCTGCAACGCTACCCTCTGAGAGTCAGGCGCTACACTAGGGTGTTTGGTTCCCAGTGAAGGACAAATGTGACATGTTATTTGTGCAGGCCTCACAGATACTGCCTCGTTTTCCAACACATGCACTTTCAGGGATATTTATGTACTTGGACAGTGCTAAAACTCACCAATAGCATTATTGGAAGCAGACCATATCAATAATTCTTCTACAGCAAACAAATGAGCAGCAACATACATCTGAGCTTGAGTTTTTTAGAAACCCATAGTTCGAGAGATGGATACATGAGTTTTTAACTTAGCATGTGATAGTATAATTTTTAAGCACTGAGCACTTTAGTGAGATTGAGCACACAAGCACTTTAGGATTGGGTGATTAAGATGTGTTTGGTATACTTGTATTTATACAATAAGAAACTCCCAAAAAGATATATTCCAATATTTCAGTAAAAACAATTATTTAAGCAGAAATTTTCAAATAGATATATTCCAACATTTTAGTAAATACAAGCATTTAAGCAGATATAATGGACAATAGGGTTATTCGAAAGGTTGTTACCAACACAGAATGATTAAATTATAGTGAATACACTAGTTCAATACAAATGGGTGACACTGAATAGAGGCATTATGCAGTTAAAATACAGGAGTCCCCATTGATTGTGTTTACATCATCCAATTTGATATGTGAAATATTGTTTTTGCACATATTTATTGAATGAGTTCATTACACTCTGTACATATTTTTTTATGCTTATACATAAAAATATATCATACTGATTATTATTTTTAGTGTGTTGATTGAAAGAATTTCCTGTTTGCATCGTTGCATACATAGCATTTGATTATTTATTGGCACATTATATGTCTTTTTTATCGATTGACTTATAATAGAAGTCAGTATTTGCTAACGTTTAAAATTTATGTAACGAGCTGAAAATCATGAAATAATTTGGAATGTCTCTGTATACACATTTTAAATCTTTGAACAATGACATTAGGGCATTTAACTTCACGATTAGTAGAGCACCCGACACAAGTTTCCAAAAAGTGTGCTAAGTCTGTTTTCCATAGAAACTATCGACCCATGCCATGTGATTTGACATAACTATGGTTTTAAGCTTTGAATGGTTGGCGTTTCCTCATGTGATCAAGGTCACGGCGGTGACCGAAACGCGTCATGGCGAGCTGGAGCGGAAAAATGAAATAAACTAATTTGGCACATAATTGGAGTCCGTACCCTTTCTTCGATCGCCATTAGATTGACTGGGGACATTTTTTGGGATATATATATATATATATATATATATATATATATATATATATGTGTGTGTGTTTCCAAAAAGTTGCCCAGAGATGAAGCCGCACTCCGTGGTAAGGTAGGTAACAACCTTTTATTTCAATTGTATTAGCGTGCAGAGGACAGTGCAGGTGCACGTAATGAATGCTGCTCGTGTTGGCCTCTGAAGAAAATGAATGATTCCCTGAAACGCGTCAGGCCAAGGGACAAAATCACGATTGAGAAGCAGCCTGTTTTTGAAATAAAAGGTTGTTACCTACCTTACCACGGAGTGCGGCTTCATCTCTGGGCAACTTTTTGGAAACACACACACACGCACGCACGCACGCACGCACGCACGCACGCTCGCTCGCTCGCTCGCTCACTCACTCACTCACTCACTCACTCACTCACTCACTCACTCACCCTCTCTCTCTCTCTCACCCTCTCTCTCTCTCTCACCCTCTCTCTCTCTCTCACCCTCTCTCTCTCTCTCTCCGGTCGCCAGTAGATAGTTACAGTTAGGACCTAGTTTCCATAGGAAAACCGTTTTTTCTTTTCCCAATAACTTTGGCGCCGGTTGACGAATCTTCGCGAAATTTTCAAAACTTGTGGCCCGCTCCGGTCAGCTCCTATCCTGAAAGTTTCGGGGTGATTCGCAAAGCGGGGGCCGAGAAAAAAGGGGGGTCGCAAAACGTGTTTTCTCCATGTTAATTCCCATAGGAAAGTTTAGACACGACTACAGCTCGAACTGCTGAACGGAATTACACCAAATTTGGCAAAAAGGTAGCCCTTGTTTCAGAAAGAGACCTTTTTTTTAAATGGAGTAAATCCGTTCAGTAGTTCCTGAGAAATTCAAAAAATAAAAGTTTCGATATATAGAGGCGCGGTGGATCCGCGCACCCTCCCGACCACGAGCTTTATTCAAATTGGCTGTCAACACTCCAAACCAGGAAGTGTTGGCAGCCATCTTGTGACTCGGTAGAACCGAGTCACAAGAAAACAGAAAAACAATTGCAAAAAACAAGAAAAGGGGGCAGGGTAGAAACACCCTGACCCCTAGGCCTGCTCAGGGGTCCCACAAGGTCCCCAGGGCCAAAAAAGCATTTTGTTTTTAAATCGGCGAGATTCGCGCACCCAGCGCGATTTTCGGCCGAAAATGTTAAAAAAAACGAAGCGCGGGCTCCTGCGCTTCGTTATTATTTAGCCCCCGGGTGGGCCAAGTCCCGGGGGCATTCAATAATGTAATTGCGGGGGCCCAGGGAGGCCCCCGCAGCCCCGGGGACCGCCACCCCCCGGGGCTTTCCATAAACATTTGCGGGGGGCACACGGCCCCCCCGCAGCCCCGGGGATCGCCACCCCCCGGGCTTCTTATTTTTAATGTGTGGGGGGCCTCCAAGGCCCCCCCAAGCCCCGGGGACCGCCAGCCCCGGGGCTTTTATTAATTATAATCGCGGGGGCACACGGTCCCCCCGCTGCCCCGGGGACTGCCACCCCCGGGGCTTTTATTTTTTTAAAGATAGACCTGTGTGGGGGGGCTCGAGCCCCCCCACACGCCCCGGGGCACTAATATTCAAATTCGGGGTCCGTAACGGACCCCCGAGCCCCGGGGACCACCACCAATAGGTGGGAGGGGGGCCGCGCGACCCCCCTCCTGGAGCCCGTGATGGCCCTGGGGACCACCACCCCCCAGGGCCGGCTCCTGCAGTGTCCCAGGGTGCCCACCCCCGGGACACTGCTGTTTGCAATGACAGGGCGGGAGCCGCGCGGCTCCCGCCCTGTCATTGCAAACTGCTTGGTTCATTGAAGCGAGAGCAAGGAAACCTGCTCTCGCTTCAATGAAGCAAAGCAGATTGCTTTTCCACAAGGGGAGCTGCATGTTAGCAGCTCCCCATGTGGAAAAGCAATGCCGGATCCCGCAGGACGCGGGGAGCCGGCGGGACCGTGGGGGCATTGGGGCTCCCCCCACGGTCCCCAACGGATAGGGCCTGCCCCTTGGGATGGGGTCCCTGGGGCTAGAAGTGGCCCAGGAGGGGGGCCACGTGGCCCCCCTCCCCAAAAATAAAAAATTACAAAAAATAAAGGACGGCCCCGGGGGATGGGGTCCCCGGGGCCAATAGAGGCCTCAGGAGGGGGGACACGCAGCCCCCCTCCATAAAAAAAAAAAAATATTTGGCCATGCCCCGGGGGATGGGGTCCCCAGGGCCGGAATTGGCCACGGGAGGGGGGCCCACGCGGCCCCCTTCCCGTTCAGATTATTATTTTTTTTAAAAGGGGTCAGGCCCTGCGGGATGGGGTCCCCAGGGCCCAAAAAAAGGAAAAAGAAGGGGGGCCACACAGCCCCCCTTCTAAAAAAAAAAAAAAAAAAAAAAATGCAATCGTGCCGGAGGCCCCGCCCCCTCCCAGCAACACTCTGCAAACGCACTCTGTGGCGCGTTTTAAGTTGGGGAATTAATTCCCCTTCAATCCTGAGGGTCCCTGGGGACCAACTAGCCCACCAGGTACCTCCAGTAAGCGCCACAGGGCTGCGTTGCAGAGGGGTGGTCCAGGCCACGCCCCTTTTTACACCTCTCTGCAATGCAGCTCTGTGGCGCTTACTGGGGGTACCTGGTGGGCTAGTTGGACCCCACGGACCCTCAGGATTCAAGGGGACTTTATCCCGCAACTTAAAACGTGCCACGGGGCGTGTTTGCACAGTGGTGGAGGGAGGGGGCGGGGCCTGAGGTGACATGTGTGCAAACACGCCCTGTGGCGCCTTTCAAGTTGGGGAATTAATTCCCTTTCAATCCTGAGGGCCCCTGGGGGCCAACTAGCCCACCAGGTGCTTCCAGTAAGCGCCACTGCGCTGCGTTGCAGAGAGGTGGTCCAGGTCACGCCCCTTTTTACACCTCTCTGCAATGCAGCTCTGTGGCGCTTACTGGAGGTACCTGGTGGGCTAGTTGGATCCCAGGGACCCTCAGGATTCAAGGGGACTTAATCCCCCAACTTACAACGCGCCAGGGGGCGCGTTTGCAGAGTGGTGGAGAAAGGGGGCATGGCCTTTGTCTACCTCTCACCAATCCCACTGCGTGGGGCTTAATGGAGGTAAAAGGTAGGCTAGTTGGCCCCTAAAGGACCCCCAGCAGTGAAGGGGACTTCAATCCCCATCCAAGAGCGCGCCAGGGAGCGCGTTTGTAGAGTGGTGGGCAAAGTGGGCGTGGCCTGGTACGAGTACTTACCAGTGCTGCTGTGTGGGACTGACTGGAGGTAATAGTTTGGGAAGTTGGCCCCCAAGGATGTCCTTGGGGGCCAACTACCCTCTTGTTACCTCCAGTAAGTCCCACACAGTGGTATTGCTAAGACGTCTTCGGAGGCCATGGCCACCTTTCTCTACCACTCTGCAAACGTGCCTCGTGGCAGACTACGGGATGGGGGATGAAGTCCAATTTTGTCCTGAGGGAGTTTGGGGGCCAAGAATCCCTCCTGGTACCTCCTGTAAGTCCTACGCAGCGGAATTCCTGAGCGTTGGTTGGACGCCCAGCACCCTTTCTCCACCAGTCTGCAAATGCGACTACTAGTTAAAGTAGCATATTTCTGCACCTCTGACTTAGAGGTAGTTTTAATCCCCCTGCCCTATTATGTACTAGGGCCTTACAGAGGAGGTCATACTAATCACAGGGGTACCCCAACGCATAGTGTTCCCTAGTGTATGTAGGTGTTTTCACTGTATTCTAAGTGTCTTTTAGCATAGCACTGGCTCTAGGCCTGGTTAGTCAGACTCAGTTACCACCAGTACCCGTCTGAAAAAGTTGTGGGCACAGGATGATTTTGCAACAAGGCCTCTTTCTGCTCCTCTGTTGGTTCTTTCTGCACATGTCTTGCACTTTTCTTCGTCTTTGTGGACTTCTGTTGCTTCTTTCTGCATTTCTTTTGCTTCTTTCTGTGCGTTTTTTACTCTTTCTTCACATGTCCTACCTCTGTAGGCATAGTTAGAAACTAGCATTTAAAAAACCTTTGAAATTCACTTAAAAAACCATAGGTTTCAGGCACGTTATAGTTAGAAATTAGCACTTAAAAAACCTTTGAAATTCACTGAAAAAACCATAGGTTTCAGGCATGTTATAGTTAGAAATTAGCATTTAAAAAACCTTTGAAATTCACTGAAAAAACCATAGGTTTCAGGCACGTTATAGTTAGAAATTAGCATTTAAAAAACCTTAGAAATTCACTGAAAAAACCATAGGTTTCAGGGGCGTTATAGTTAGTTGGACATTTCACTCGTACAAAACCAGAGAAATTCCCCCGTTATAGTTAGTTCAGCTAACTATAACTCGCGCCCCCGCAATGCACTGCTGATGACGTCACATATTACATCACTCATGACATGGTCAGTGACATCACTGATGACATCACTGATGACATCATCCATGTGATAATTTCATGCATCTTCTCACACCCTAATATAACTTTTGATACACCCACTCTAAATTACAGACTGCCATTCTCAAAACCATAGACACTCCAACACCAATAACTACATACACACTCACTGATTCTTAGGTCTACACACACATCCACTCACTCACCCGTACAGTCACTCATACTTACGGTCACTCAGTACAGGACTATCATATGCACTCATACACCTATATAGACACTTACACACCGCCACTCATCCATAGAGGTACTCACACACCTAGTCAGTCATGCAAATAATTATTCACACTGCCATTTACTCACCTATACAGTTATACACACACCAGCTCACTTACTCATACAAATACCAGCACATTCTTACGCTCTTATACAATCACTGATACAAGTACACACTCATCCATACAGCCACTCTCACAATCACACACTCTCACTTATAGCCATTTATATACTCCAACACACATATATACTGCCTTTCACATATGTAGTTACTCACACATGTACCACTGAGATATACATTCACTCACTACCACACCCATACACACACTCACCCACCCATACAGTCCATCACAGATGCACTCTTGAAACCATGTACCCAGTGAATCACCCACTCACACATCTATGCACAGAGTCACACACACCCCACCCACACAAACACTCAGGCACCCATACAGACAACCAATCAATAACACATGTAGACACTCATGTAGCTATTCACAAACCCATGCAGCCGCTTACACACCAACAGACAGACGGATACAGACATTCACACAGTTTAGTCACTAACCCATGCATTCAGTAAGATACGTTTAATCACTCACATATAGAGTCAGTCACGCACCTACTAAATCATCCATTCAGACACTTATACACCCACTCATTCTTCAATACGACTTTCCCTATATATATTAAACATATTTAAACTTTACAGAAACAGAGTCACTGGATGATGTCATCAGTGATGTCATCAGTGATGTCACTGACCATGTCATGAGTGATGTAATATGTGACATCATCAGCAGTGCATTGCGGGGGCGCGAGTTATAGTTAGCTGAACTAACTATAACGGGGGAATTTCTCTGGTTTTGTACGAGTGAAATGTCCAACTAACTATAACGCCCCTGAAACCTATGGTTTTTTCAGTGAATTTCTAAGGTTTTTTAAATGCTAATTTCTAACTATAACGTGCCTGAAACCTATGGTTTTTTCAGTGAATATATATATATACAAAAGATACATATATATACAATATATATATATATATATATATATATATATATATATATATATATATACACACACACACACACACACGTTAGGCTTGTAACTGATGTGTATATATATATCACGATCCCTCCACCCTGAACTCCCTCTGCCGTCCGCTCCACTCTGTTTACAGCTGCCTGCTCCTAGAAGAAACAAATGCATTGCTTAACATTTCAGTCTTCAGAACCGCCTGCGAATGGAGGTATAACTTTCATTTCTGATTTGCAGAATGACCTGACCTTTGTCTCAAAAACCGGGATATTTACTTACAATTAAGAAAAGTGTCTGGACACCGGGACAGTCCTCTAAAACCCAGGACTGTCCGGGGAAATCCGTAACGTCTGGTCACGCTACCCTGGATATAAA
Source organism: Calotriton arnoldi (assembly GCA_963921515.1). NCBI lineage: Eukaryota > Metazoa > Chordata > Amphibia > Caudata > Salamandridae > Calotriton > Calotriton arnoldi. The sequence goes on from CAWUFW010004157.1 coordinate 746,077, forward strand.
ATAGGAAAAGGTGGTGGGGTCCACAGAAGAAGAAAGTGATGTTATGATTCCAAGTCAAAGTTACGTGTTTGGTTTATGCTGAGCAACGCGCTGCGCTGTTGCTCACTTGTGGTCCAAATGTGTAGACGTGTGCACTCGATCGTTTTTGTATTACACAACTGTTCCAAGTATTCCTGAAAGGAAAGTTGAGCTAATATACATTATCCCCTTATCTTCTTTTTCAGCTTGCAGGCATCTGTGACGTTTTTGTTGAAAATTATGTCCCGGGGAAGCTTGCTGAGATGGGCCTTGGATATGAAGAGATGAGCAAGATTGCTCCGCACATTGTTTACTGTTCAATAACAGGTACTGCAGTGGAATTACCTCTGTCTAAAATAGGAAGGGAAATGTGATGTTTCCCATAATCCCCATTGTTTTAGTTAAGGGGCCTATTCACAAAGGTCCTCCGCACTCCTGCTGTCGGGGCCCGCGCTCGTCCTGGCGGGGACTCGCACTCCTCCTGGCGGGGGCCCTGCCCTCATCGTGGGATCTCCGCAATGAGTAACTGCAGTGCGGAAGTCACACCACGAGTGTGGAAGCCCTTTGTGAAGGTATAGAGATCAGATAACAACATTTGAAAATGATGTTTGATGACTCTGCAAAACACAGCGAAACGACCACCTCATACAGTTTTTGGCACCGGGTTCCCATAGTAACAGAGTTTGACACAGCTGAAAAAACCTGAGGCGGCAGTGATTGTACATTTTATTTATTTATGCGTTTTTATATAGCACATACTTTACCCGAAGGTGTGAGAACGCTTTACAATAGAACCAGGTACGTTACATAAGGACTTCAGAGTATATGGATTACATATAAGATGCAAAACAGATACGTGAGTATAAACACAAAAAGAAAATGTTACAATGGTGTGTACAAAAGATGTGCAATTTAAACTAACAGTGTAGATATAATCTGCCAGTATTGGCAGGAAGTGACCACAAAGAGTATTGGTGGGAAGTGAGCGCAAAGAACATAGACATAACATAATGATATTATATAGCATAGCATTATGGTCTCGACTGGTTGGTTAGTTTGAAAATACGTCCAAACAGCATCCTAGAGCCCCAGCCACTAGCCCTGTCCCCACGATCATGCTACATAGGGGGGAGCAAGCCAGGCTGTAGTCAACGTGCCCCAGGCGGGACAACCTTCCTGGTTGTCCCCGGCATTGCACCAGCCGTCAGAGAGGCGCAGCAGTCCGACCTCTTCATCGAGGGTCGGTTGAGCGGCGCAGGCTGGGGGAGGCTGAACCGCAGAGGCGAAAGGGCATCTATCGAAGACAAACATCCCTTTATACTTCGAATAACTTATAAGGTGTGTTGGAATTTACACTTTGAATGCACTGTTAAATCATAATGTTTTATTAAAACTTGGATAAGCTACCCATCCCTCGAATCAGGGCCGGCTTATGCTCCCTGAGCAGAAAAAAAAGATGGTGGTGGTGAAGAAAATGAACCTGCAGAGTCCCTTTTGTGTTCAAAGTGTTGGTCTCTAGAGTCAATTGTAGTAGTTTATCCAATCGTGTTCTTCTTTTTGCATTTCGGTGCCCTTGGTTTGTTTTTATGTCTTTAATGTTGGACTAACACAAAAGCAGGATGCGTAAACAAAGATCGGCACTGAGCATGCCACTGATGTCAAATACAGGACAACTTGTCAGTATCAGTGGTCAGTGTCATGTCAGGGTATAGCAGGCCCCCATTCTATTTCTAACATGACGTCTGCACCATATCTTTTAGAAATGTGCATCGACGTGAGCAGTTTAGAAACACCCACAAGAAAAACACTTTGTTTACCCCTCCTCTACCCCAAACACACGTAGACATTTTTAGGTCTCGCGCCTAGCGTTGCAGTGCGCAGCAATTGCTCGCGCAGCGCGAGACCTCTTGTATGGGCTTCAGAAAGCTAACCACACGCTCGTGCGTGTGGTTTTGCTTTCGCAGGCTGGCATTGGCTGTAGCGTGCTTTTAAAAAAAAAAAAAACGGGACGCAATTGGGCAAAGGCGGGCGCATGTCCCGCCTTTGCTCCGCCCATTCCCGTCCGTGTCTAGGACGCGCATCAGCGCACGGCACAGACGACAGGCTCCCTCGCCCCCCGCTCCTCTGTGGTGCGCGCGCACCACTGGTTTCGATTCCAGCGTTCGGCTCCTCTGTGGTGCGCGCGCACCACAGGTTTCGATTCCGTGCTTGTTTTTTGCAGAGATCGGATGTTGTACGTAAGAGAAATAGACTTGCATACTGTGTGACAGGAAATCGAAATAAAAAACAGACATACATCGCGAATCTCTGTCCAGACCGTGTGAAGAAGTCGGCCGAAAGTGAACAGAAGGCAGGCTGACACCTTCCCAAACTGGTCTTGGTCGTAGGAAATCACCAGCCGACTCGTCTTTCCCACGGGTGTACATTTAGTCTTTTTTCTGTGTCTATGCCGGTGTAAACTGCGATTCCCGGAAGCCGGTAATATGGCTTTCCTGCCGGGCCCGTTAGCTAGAATCCTTACCGCCCTTGTGTAGCGGGCGCCGGGTTGATGCTGAGGCTCTCAGCCTGGAAGCTACTGCGGTGTGTCCCGGGTTACCCGCTCCGGTCCTACGCCTGCTCCAGCACCTGTATCACACCTCGCGGGATGGAGAAGGCTGTAGTACGCTGTGTGCCTTCTTTGCACATAGAGTTTGGGCAGCTGGAGGCCTTGCACTTCAGCTGGTTCAAGGAGGCACCAGAGGAGCCAGGAGGCTGGGCCACCGGTGGTAGCCAGTGGGTCTACACACCGACCAATGCAGACATCGGGCTGCGGCTTAAGCTGCACTGCACCCCGGGCAGTGTGGACCCCTCGCGGTACGGCGCCGCCTGGGAGATAGAGGCCAGCTTCACGGTGTAGGCCGGGCCTGGGGTGTGCGCCTTTGAACAGCGGCACCTGTACACACAGCGGGTGAGCGCCGAGTCGCTCCTCTGCACAGTCTCCTACAACATCTTGGCGGACACGTACATGCAGACCGAGCACTCCCGGGTCATGCTCTACCCCTACTGTGCGCCCTACGCCCTGGACGTGGACTGCAGGCAGACCCTACTGAGCAAGGAGCTCAGTGGCTACAACGCAGACCTGCTCTGTCTGCAAGAGGTGGATTGTCCTGTCTTCACGGACAGTCTCTGCCCAGCCCTGGATGCTTTCGGCTTGTTATTATTACGTATGGCATCTCTCATCGAAAACAAAGAATGGCCCGTGCACACTGTGTACAAAACTGGCGACTTGGAAGTGTCTTACAAAAGCTGTGGTGAGTGTTTTTTCTCCCTTTCCTAATGGTTTCTGAAGCATCTACTGTTTTATATTAAGACGCTGACCGACTCATGTACTGTGTGTTTTTTTCAGGTTCATAGCGCACATGAGCTCAAATAGCAAAGAAGTAAACTTTTCTCTAAAAACGTCTTCGTATCGGAACTTGTTCTAAAATGCTCGCCATGCGTTATTGTTATGGATCTGTGTTTAGAGTTTTTATTACCACAATCGACATGGGCATGCAATATCAGGGAGAGTGATTTCGAAGTATTGTATAGGTGTGAAATTAAAACAACGATGTGAATACAGTGTTACTTCCAAGGAATAGTGGCCAAATTTCGGAACCTTCGATATGCATTTTCATAATTCTATACCATTCCTAAAAGCCTTAAAGAGAACTTTCGAGGATGTGGCCTGACGACCAGAGCTGCCGACTTTGACGCTGAGGAACCAGGTTCGAGTCTCGGCGTGGGCTCAATATCCTGTGATTCTGGGCAAATCACTTAATCTCCCGGTGCCTACCAAAACAAGCATTTTCAATGCAATAGGTCTCGTATTTGCGAGAGTTTAAGCCTTTCATTTATGTTTTAAAAAACAAAACATAAATAAAAGGCATTGTCATTTACAATGCCAATAGCTCAAACTCACGTAAATGCGAGACCTATTGCATTGCAAATGCTTGTTCTATGTTGGACTGCTGAATCTTTAACACTGTCAAGGGAGTTGTGTGGCACCCACGGTGGACACACTGTACCAATTGGCATACTATTGCCAGCCAGTCCAAATAAAGATAAGCAGGGCCACAGTAATAGGCTGTGTTGGCCATTAAAATAGCTCAGCTGACAAACGGATTGCGTCTTGCAAAGTTTTTAGTAAAAAACAGCTCTGAATCCAAACGGGGCAAACTACGCCTATCATCCTTCAAGGTCAATCGAAATTACCACGATGGGACTTTCTAATATGAATACCTATATTTTCCTTAGCTTTATGAGTCACCCATCTGTGGGAGAAGGCAACATGTAAGAAGCAAGTCGTTACAGTATAAAACACCAGTGGTATGTACTGTTTAGAGTACAGTGTCTACATGTCTTCATACACTTGGCAGCCGAAGGAGGTGTATAATGAGTCTTTTACGGGTAATAAGTTGCACAGCACTTGCCTCAAACTGGAAAAGGTGCATACTAGCACATAGTTGCCTTTGGTGGAATTTACCAATTGCTGTTATTTTTACCCAACAAAATGTCATGTGTATTGATCATAGAATGATAAGGACTGAGTCGGCCATGAAAGAATTCAGAGGTGGCAGCTCTACAGTGCACTCAGATGTCTGTTGAAGGTGTATACATCCACCATGATAACTTCAAAGAAGTTTCATTTATGACCTCGAGGTGACACCCAGATCTCATCAAAGACGTCTAATACACTGACATATCCAAGTACTAAATATATAAGATCTCCTGGCTTCATGTTATACATTTTTTAGCTGATTATTAAAGGCTGTGACCTTTCCTACTGTTTTTGCTCCTGTGACCTAGACACCTAAATCAAAGTGATGTGGTGTGAAACTGTCCCCTGTAAGTCCCAGGCTGATCTCTTTCAGCAGAAGCATAAATTCGCTTGTTACTAACATGTGAATCAGTGGCCTTCAAACTCACATGAACATCTCCTGCCATTATCAGCCTACTGGGCTATGTCACTTCCGATCGAAAGTGTGGCCTGCAGAGATCTGTGCAGCAGGCACTGAGCCTACTGAGATATTTTAAATATTACTCCAACCTGCAGGTCGCACAAAGATGTCTGAGCACAGATCAGCTGATTACTCTTACAGAGATACAAGCTTCCACCAAACAGGTGACACATTCAGTAGAGAAAGTATCCCATCAACAGTGATTTCTTAGTACTGTTCGAACAAGTGGCTTAAGCTTAATCACAGATCACAGCAGCAGGAGCTGAACCCATTGGTCCTCCTTACTATGATTTGAAACTATTACCTGCCAATCATGCACAGGTTTCTTGAACTGTGCATAGACTAAGCTAGGCATGGAAATCGAACTTGCATCCTCCTGGATGCACACAACCAGAGGACCTGCCATCCTACTCACTGGACTATTTTAGTACTTTCGAAACATGTGACCTGCATTGGAAACGCAGATTAATGCAGGAGTCACTTCAAAACCGACCGAGCTGCCTGCCAGTGACCTAAAGATGTGACCTGTAGATCACACACATATGTATTTTACCGGTGCAGAAAAACACTAAGCATTGTTAACTGCAATGCAAACTTATGACCTTCTGGAGACAGAGATTTTAAGATGGCATCGCGCTCGCTGCATTTTCTTTGTGCCATTCGAACCCTCAGTCTGCCAGTTACTTGAATACCTGTTTAGCATGCGGATAATCCCACTGTGCTATCCTGCTGAAATTACAACATGTAGAGGCGGTCTGCAGGTCATACACAACTTGTTAACTAATACATAAACCCACAAACCTATCTCCCTGAAATTAACCACAGTAGCTCACAAGTAACACAGAGCCTCCCCCGGGAGTGCCCTCTGCTCTCTCTGGGCTGCACCTATGCAAACTCTGTCTGGCACTCACCGAGAGTCTGCCTTTGCTCGGATAGTGCCCTGCTGCTGGTGAATGAAATGAGGCATCTGGGGGCCCTTTTCACAGGTCAGTCCCTAGCAGGCTACATTAAAGCAGTGACTTGCCTCTAAGCAAATTTCTGCACGCTGGTGCCAAGTTGTTTGTTGAGGTGCGGTGGGGGTGTTAGAGTGTGGCGGCAGAAGATGAGAGGGAGCTGGGAGGGGAAGGAAGGCTGCCTGATAGGGTGTTAAAAACAGGGACTGCTGTACTTTAAACAAGCTTTGGCAAAGCCAATAGGTCTCGCCTATACAGGAGCTACTAGCTTTGGCAATGTGTTTTTGCCATGTTGTACACCAGTGTGACTGCTGTTCAGCATGGCTAAAAGTTAGTGCCGTGGAGTGTCCCAGAGTGGAGTGGGGGGAGTAAGGTGTGGTAGACTGGAATTGTTGGAGTAGAGTGTCATAGAGTGGAGTAGGGAGAGTAGAGTGTCGTTGAGTAGAGGGGAGTAGAGTTCAGTGGGGTGGATTGGATAGGAGTAGATTGGGGTGGATTGGACTGGGGTAGAGTTGGTTTGATTGAGTGGAGTGGGATGGATTGGAGTGGGTGGACTGAATGAGGTGGATTAGATTGGTTTGGGGTGGGGTGGATTGGATTAGAGTAGGGTGGTTTGGAGTGGGGTGAATTAGAGTAGAGTGGAGGGGGTGGATCGGAGTGGACTGGAGGGCATGGATTAGACTGGACTAGAGGGGGGGTGGATTTGAGTGGGGTGGATTGGAGTGTGGTGGACTGGATGGATTATATTGAATGGGGTGGCCTAAACTGGGGTGGGATGGATTGGATTGGGTAGAGTGGGGTGGACTGGACTGCAATGGAGTGGGGTGGATGGAGTGGGGTAGGGTGGTTTGGACTGCAGTGGAGTGGGGTGGATTGGAGTGGGGTGGACTGGATGGGGTGAATTAGATTGGAGTGGGTGGATTGAAATGGGGTAGGGGTGGATAGGGGTGGGGTGGACATGAGTGGGGTGGATTGGAGTGGGTTGGACTGAAGTGGGGTGGGGTGGGGTGGAATGGAGCGGGTGAATTGAAGTGGGGTGGATTGGAATGGGGTGGTGTGGATTGGAGTAGACTAGATTGGGGTAGGTAGATTGGAGTGGGGTGGGGGTGGGCTGGATTGGAGTGGGGTAGATTGGATTAGGCTGGATTGGGGTGTACTGAATTGGAGTGGTGTTGATTGGATTGGAGTGGGTTGGAATGGATTGGTGTGAAGTAGATTGGAGTGGGGTGGATTGAAGTGGGGCAGATTGCCTTGGATTGGAGTGGGGCAGATTGTTTTGGATTGGAGTGGGGCAAATTGGAGTGGGCAGATTGTTTTGAATTGGAGTGGGGCAGATTGTTTTAGATTGGAATGGGGCAGATTCTTATGGATTGGAGTGCGGTGGATTGGAGTGGGTGGATTGGATTGGAGTGGGGGGATTGGGGAGGGAGTGGGGTGGATAAGATTGGGGTGAGGTCGACTGGAGTGGGGTCATTTGGATTGGGGTGGATTGGATTGGTGTAGGGTGGATTGGAGTGGGGTGAATTGGAAGGGAGTGGGTGGTTAGGGATGAGGTGGATTGGATTGGCGTGGGGCAAATTGGAGCGGGCGGTTTGTTTTGGATTGAAGTGGGGCAGATTGTTTTGGATTGGAGTGGACAGATTGTTTTGAATTGGAGTGGAGAAGATTGGAGTGGGACCGATTGTTTTGTATTGGAGTGGGGCAGATTGGAGTGGGACCGATTGTTTTGTATTGGAGTGGGGCAGATTGGAGTGGGCGGATTGGAGTGGGGCAGAATATTTTGGATTGGAGTGGGGCAGATAAAATGGGGAAGACTGTTTTGGATTGGAGTGGGGCAGATTGCTTTGGATTGGAGTGGGGCAGATTGGAGTGGGATAGATTGCAATTGGGCAGATTAGAGTGGGGCAGATTGTTTTGGATTAAGTGGGGCAGATTGTTTTCGATTGAGTGGGGCACATTGGATTGGGACATATTGGAGTGGGATGGATTGGAGTAGGAGGGATTAAGGTGGTGCGGATTTGAGAGGGAAAATTGTTATGGATTGAGTGGGGCAGATTGGAGTGGGGTGGATTGTTTTCAATTGAAGTGGGGCAGAATGTTTTGGATTGGAGTGGGGCAGATTGTTTTGGATTGGAGTGGGGCAGATTGTTATGGATTGGAGTGGGGTGGATTGTGGTGGATTGGATTGGACTGGGTGGATTGTGGAGGATTGGAGAGGGGTGGATTGGGGAGGGAATGAGGTAGATTGGATTGGGGTGAGGTGGACTGGAGTGGGGTCGACTGTATTGGGGTGGATTGGTGTAGGGTGCATTGGAATGGGGTGGATTAGGGTGGGGTGAATTGGAAGGGAGTGAGTGGTTTGGGGTGAGGGAGATTGGATTGGAGTAGGGCGAATTGGAGTGGGGCGGATTGTTATGGATTGAAGTGGGGAAGATTGTTTTAGATTGGAGTGGGGCATATTGTATTGTATTGGAGCGGGGAAGATTGGAGTGGGACCAATTGGTTTGGATTTGAGTGAGGCAGATTGGAGTGGGCGGATTGGAGTGGGCAGATTGTTTTGGATTGGAGTGGGGCAGAGTAAAGTGGGGCAGAGTAAAGTGGGGCAGATTAAAGTGGGGCAGATTAAAGTGGGGCAGATTAAAGTGGGGCAGATTAAAGTGGGGCAGATTAAAGTGGGGCAGATTAAAGTGGGGCAGATTAAAGTGGGGCAGATTAAAGTGGGGCAGATTAAAGTGGGGCAGATTAAAGTGGGGCAGATTAAAGTGGGGCAGATTAAAGTGGGGCAGATTAAAGTGGGGCAGATTAAAGTGGGGCAGATTAAAGTGGGGCAGATTAAAGTGGGGCAGATTAAAGTGGGGCAGATTAAAGTGGGGCAGATTAAAGTGGGGCAGATTAAAGTGGGGCAGATTAAAGTGGGGCAGATTAAAGTGGGGCAGATTAAAGTGGGGCAGATTAAAGTGGGGCAGATTAAAGTGGGGCAGATTAAAGTGGGGCAGATTAAAGTGGGGCAGATTAAAGTGGGGCAGATAAGAGTGGGGCAGATCAGAGTGGCCCAAACAGTTTTGGATTGAAATGGGGTGGGATGGATTGGATTGGGGTGGACTGGACTGCAGTGGATTGGATTGGAGTGGGGTGGATTGGATTGGGGTAGATTGGAATGGGGTGGTGTGGATTAGAGTAGAGTATATTGGATTGCAGTGGGGTGGATTGGATTGGAGTGAGGTGGATTGTATTGGGGTGGATTGGGTTGTATTGGGGTGGATTGGATTGGATTGATGTGGATTGGATTGGGGTGGATTTGATTGAAGTGGATTGGATTGGTGTGGGATAGATTGGAGTGGGGTGGGGTGGATTGCAGTGGGGTAGATTGGAGGTGGCTGAATTGGAGTGGAGTGGGGTGGATTAGGGAGTGAGTGGCGTGGATTGGAATGGAGTGGGGTGGGGTGGACTAGATTGGGGTGGGTAAATTGGAGTGGGTGGGAGTGGGTTGGATTGGAGTGGGGTAGATTAGAGTAGACTAGATTTGGGTGGGTAGATTGGAGTGGGGTGGGGGTGGGGTAGATTGGATTAGGCTGGATTGGGGTGTACTGGATTGGAGTGGTGTTGATTGGATTGGAGTGGGTTGGATTGGATTGGTGTGAAGTAGATTGGAGTGGGGTGAATTGAAGTGGGGCAGATTACCTTCGATTGGAGTGGGGCAGATTGTTTTGGATTGGAGTGTGGTGGATTGGAGTGGATGGATTGGATTGGAGTGGGGGGGATTGGGGAGGGAGTGGGGTGGATCAGATTTAGGTGAGGTGGACTGGAGTGGGGTTGTTTGGATTGGGGTGGATTGGATTGGTGTAGGGTGGATTGGAATGGGGTGGATTGGAGTGGGGTGAATTGGAAGGGAGTGGGTGGTTTGGGATGAGGTGGATTGGATTGGCGTGGGGCAAATTGGAGCGGGGCAGTTTGTTTTGGATTGAAGTGGGGCAGATTAGAGTGGGACCGATTGTTTTGTATTGGAGTGGGGCAGATTGGAGTGGGCGGATTGGAGTGGGCAGATTATTTTGGATTGGAGTGGGGTAGATTAGAGTGGGGCAGATAAAATGGGGCAGACTGTTTTGGATTGGAGTGGGGCAGATTGCTTTGGATTGGAGTGGGGCAGATTGGAGTGGGATGGATTACAATTGGGCAGATTACAGTGGGGCAGATTGGAGTGGGCAGATTGTTTTGGATTAAGTGGGGCAGGTTGGAGTGGGCAGATTGTTTTCGATTGAGTGGGGCACATTGGATTGGGACATATTGGAGTGGGATTAAGGTGGTGCGGATTTGAGAGGGAAAATTGTTATGGATTGAGTGGGGCAGATTGGAGTGGGGTGGATTGTTTTCAATTGAAGTGGGGCAGAATGTTTTGGATTGGAGTGGGGCAGATTGTTTTGGATTGGAGTGGGGCAGATGGAAGTGGGGCAGATTGTTATGGATTGGAGTGGGGTGGATTGTGGTGGATTGGATTGGAGTGGGTGGATTGTGGAGGATTGGATTGGAGAGGGGTGGATCGGGGAGGGAATGAGGTAGATTGGATTGGGGTGAGGTGGACTGGAGTGGGGTTGACTGTATTGGGGTGGATTGGTGTAGGGTGCATTGGAATGGGGTGGATTAGGGTGGGGTGAATTGGAAGGGAGTGAGTGGTTTGGGGTGAGGGAGATTGGATTGGAGTAGGGCGAATTGGAGTAGGGCGAATTGGAGTGGGGCGGATTGTTATGGATTGAAGTGGGGAAGATTGTTTTAGATTGGAGTGGGGCATATTGTATTGTATTGGAGCGGGGAAGATTGGAGTGGGACCAATTGGTTTGGATTTGAGTGAGGCAGATTGGAGTGGGCGGATTGGAGTGGGCAGATTGTTTTGGATTGGAGTGGGGCAGATTAAAGTGGGGCAGATAAGAGTGGGGCAGATCAGAGTGGCCCAAACAGTTTTGGATTGAAATGGGGTGGGGTGGATTGGATTGGGGTGGACTGGACTGCAGTGGATTGGAGTGGGGTGGATTGGAATGGGGTAGATTGGAATGGGGTGGTGTGGATTAGAGTAGAGTATATTGGATTGCAGTGGGGTGGATTGGATTGGAGTGAGGTGGATTGTATTGGGGTGGATTGGGTTGTATTGGGGTGGATTGGATTGGCTTGAGGTGGATTGGATTGGGGTGGATTTGATTGAAGTGGATTGGATTGGTGTGGGATAGATTGGAGTGGGGTGGGGTGGATTGTAGTGGGGTAGATTGGAGGTGGCTGAATTGGAGTGGAGTGGGGTGGATTAGGGAGTGAGTGGCGTGGATTGGATTGGGGTGAGGTGGACTGGAGTGGACTAGATTGGGGTGGGTAGATTGGAGTGGGGTGGGAGTGGGTTGGATTGGAGTGGGGTAGATTGGAGGAGACTAGATTTGGGTGGGTAGATTGGAGTGGGGTGGGGGTGGGGTAGATTGGATTAGGCTGTATTGGGGTGTACTGGATTGGAGTGGTGTTGATTGAATTGGAGTGGGTTGGATTGGATTGGTGTGAAGTAGATTGGAGTGGGGTGAATTGAAGTGGGGCAGATTGCCTTCGATTGGAGTGGGTCAGATTGTTTTGGATTGGAGTGGGGCACATTGGAGTGGGCAGATTGTTTTGAATTGGAGTGGGGCAGATTGTTTTGGATTGGAGTGGGGCAGATTGTTTTGAATTGGAGTGTGGTGGATTGGAGTGGATGGATTGGATTGGAGTGGGGGGGATTGGGGAGGGAGTGGGATGGATCAGATTTGGGTGAGGTGGACTGGAGTGGGGTTGTTTGGATTGGGGTGGATTGGATTGGTGTAGGGTGGATTGGAATGGGGTGGATTGGAGTGGGGTGAATTGGAAGGGAGTGGGCGGTTTGGGATGAGGTGGATTGGATTGGCGTGGGGCAAATTGGAGCGGGGCAGTTTGTTTTGGATTGAAGTGGGGCAGATTGTTTTGGATTGGAGTGGACAGATTTTTTTGTATTGGAGTGGGGCAGATTAGAGTGGGACCGATTGTTTTGTATTGGAGTGGGGCAGATTGGAGTGGGCGGATTGGAGTGGGCAGATTATTTTGGATTGGAGTGGGGCAGATTAGAGTGGGGCAGATAAAATGGGGCAGACTGTTTGGATTGGAGTGGGGCAGATTGCTTTGGATTGGAGTGGGGCAGATTGGAGTGGGATGGATTACAATTGGGCAGATTACAGTGGGGCAGATTGGAGTGGGCAGATTGTTTTGGATTAAGTGGGGCAGGTTGGAGTGGGCAGATTGTTTTCGATTGAGTGGGGCACATTGGATTGGGACATATTGGAGTGGGATTAAGGTGGTGCGGATTTGAGAGGGAAAATTGTTATGGATTGAGTGGGGCAGATTGGAGTGGGGTGGAGTATTTTCAATTGAAGTGGGGCAGAATGTTTTGGATTGGAGTGGGGCAGATTGTTTTGGATTGGAGTGGGGCAGATGGAAGTGGGGCAGATTGTTATGGATTGGAGTGGGGTGGATTGTGGTGGATTGGATTGGAGTGGGTGGATTGTGGAGGATTGGATTGGAGAGGGGTGGTTTGGGGAGGGAATGAGGTAGATTGGATTGGGGTGAGGTGGACTGGAGTGGGGTCGACTGGATTAGGGTGGATTGGTGTAGGGTGCATTGGAATGGGGTGGATTAGGGTGGGGTGAATTGGCAGGGAGTGAGTGGTTTGGGGTGAGGTAGATTGGATTGGAGTAGGGCGAATTGGAGTGGGGCGTATTGTTATGAATTGAAGTGGGGAAGATTGTTTTAGATTGGAGTGGGGCATATTGTATTGTATTGTTGCGGGGAAGATTGGAGTGGGACCAGTTGGTTTGGATTTGAGTGAGGCAGATTGGAGTGGGTGGATTGGAGTGGGCAGATTGTTTTGGATTGGAGTGGGGCAGATTAAAGTGTGGCAGATAAGAGTGGGGCAGATCAGAGTGGCCTAGACAGTTTTGGATTGAAATGGGGTGGGGTGGATTGGATTGGGGTGGATTGGAATGGGGTAGATTGGAATGGGGTGGTGTGGATTGGAGTAGAGAATATTGTATTGCAGTGGGGTGGATTGGAGTGAGGTGGATTCGATTAAGTGGGGTGGATTGTATTGGGGTGGATTGTATTGGGGTGTATTTGATTGAAGTGGATTGGATTGTTGTGGGATAGATTGGAGTGGGGTGGGGTGGATTGGATTGGAGTGGGGTAGATTGGATGTGGCTGAATTGGAGTGGGGTGGATTGGGGAGTGAGTGGCGTGGATTGGATTGGGGTGATGTGGACTGGAGTGGGGTGGATTGGATTGGGGTGGATTGGATTGGTGTAGGGTGGATTGGAATGGGGTGGATTGGAGTGAGGTAGATTGGATTTGGCTGAATTGGTGTGGATTGGATTGGAGTGGGGTTGATTGGATTGGAGTGGGGTGGGGTGGATTGGAGTGAGGTGGATTGGATTGGAGTGGGATGGACTGAAGTTTGGCAGATTGAAGTGGGGCGGATTGCCTTGGATTGGAGTGGGGCAGATTGTTTTGGATTGAAGTGGGGCAGATTGGAGTGGGCAGATTGTTTTGAATTGGAGTGGAGCAGATTCTTTTGGATTGGAGTGAGGCAGATTGTTTTGGATTGGAAGGGGGCAGATTGGATTGGAGTGGGGAGGATTTGGGAGGGAGTCGGGTGGACCGGATAGGGGTGAAGTGAACTGGAGTGGGGTCATTTGGATTGGGCTGCATTGGATTGGTGTAGGGGGATTGGAATGGGGTGGATTGTGGTGGATTGGAGTGGTGTGAATTATAAGGGAGTGGGTGGTTTGGGGTGAGGTGGATTGGATTGGAGTGGCGCAAATTGGAGTGGGGAGGATTGTTTTGGATTGGAGTGGGGCAGAATGTTTTGGATTGGAGTGGGGCAGAATATTTTGGATTGGAGTGGGGCTGATTGTTTTGTATTGGAGTGGGGCAGATAAGAGTTGGGCAGACTGTTTTGGATTGGAGTGGGGCAGATTGCTTTGGATTGGAGTGGGGCAGATTTGAGTGGGATGGATTGAGTGGGGCAGATTGTTTTGGATTGGAGTGAAGCAGATTAGAGTGGGGCAGATTGGAGTGGGCAGATTGTTTTGGATTGAGTGGGGCAGATTGGAGTGGGCAGATTGTTTTGGATTGAATGGGGCACATTGGAGTTGGACAGATTGGAGTGGGATGGATTAAAGTGGGGCAGATTGGAGTGGGCAGATTGTTTTGGATTGGAGTGGGGCAGACTTGAGTGGGGAAGGTTGTTTTGGATTGGAGTGGGTGGATTGTGGTGGATTGGATTGGAGTGGGTGGATTGTGGTGGATTGGAGTGGGGTGGATTGAGGAGGGAGTGGGGTGGATTGGATTGGGGTGACGTGGACTGGAGTGGGGTCGACTGGATTGGGGTGGATTAGAATGGTGTAGGGTGGATTGGAACGGGGTGGAGTGGAGTGGGTTGAATTGGAAGGGAGTGGGTGGTTTGGCCTGAGGTAGCTTGGATTGGAGTGGGGTGAATTGGAGTGGGGCAGATTGTTTTAGATTGGAGTGGGGCAGATTATTTTGCATTGAAGTGGGGCATATTGTTTTGGATTTGAGTGGGACCAATTGTTTTGGATTGGAGTGGACGGATTGGAGTGGGCAGATTGTCTTGGATTGGAGTGGGGCAGATAAGAGCGGGGTAGACTGTTTCGGGTTGAAGTGGGGTGGATTGGATTGGGGTGGACTGGAGTGCAGTGGGTTGGAGTGGGGTGGATTGGAATGGGGTGGATTGGAATGGGGTGGATTGGAATGGAGTGGTGTGGATTGGAGTAGAGTAGATTGGATTGCAGTGGGGTGGACTGGATTGGAGTGAGGTGGATTGGATTAAGTGGGGTGGATTGGATTGGGGTAGGGTGGATTCGATTGAGGTGGATTGGATTGGTGTGGGGTAGATTTGAGTGGGGTGGATTGGAGTGGGGTAGATTGGATGTGGCTGAATTGGGGTGGATTGGATTGGAGTGGGGTTGATTGGATTGGGATGAGGTGGATTGAAGTGGGTGGATTGGAGAGGGAAGATTGCCTTGGATTGGAGTGGGGGAGATTGTTTTGGATTGAAGTGGGGTGGATTGTTTTGGATGAGTGGGGCAGATTTTTTTGGATTGGAGTGGGGTGCATTGGATTGGAGTGGGGTGGATTGGGGAGGGAGTGGGGTGGATTGGATTGGGGTGGATTGGAGTTGGGTGAATTGGAAGGGAGTGGGTGGTTTGAGGTGAGGTGGATTGCATTGGAGTGAGGCGAATTGGAGTGGGGTGGATTGTTTTGGATTGGAATGGGACAGATTGTTTTGGATTGGAGTGGTACAGATTGATTTGGATTGGAATGGGGAAGATTGGAGTGGGACAGATTGTTTTGAATTGGAGTGGGGCAGATTGAAGTGAGCAGACTGTTTTGGATTGAAGTGGGCCAGATTGTTTTGGATTGGAGTGGGCAGATTGGAGTGGGATGAATTGGAGTGGGGCAGATTGTTTTGGATTGGAGTGGGACAGATTGGAGTTAGGCAGATTGGAGTAGGATAGATTGGAGTGGGCAGATTGGAGTGGGCAGATTGGAGTGGGCAGATTGGAGTGGGCAGATTGGAGTGGGGCAGAGTGGAGTGGGGCTGAATGTTTTGAAGTGAAGTGGGGCAGATCGTTTTGGATTGGATTAGGGCGAATTGGAGTGGGGCAGATTTGAGTGGGGTGGGAGGATTGGAGTGTGGTGGATTGTATTGTGAGTGGTTTGGATTGGAATGGGGTGGATTGGATTGGTCTGTGGTGGATTGTATTGAGTGGGGTGGATTGGTGTGGTGTGAGGTGGGGTGGATTGGCATGGATTCGAGTGGGGCGGATTGGATTGGGATGTACTGCATGATTATGTGTGAAAGCATAATTTCAGAAATTGTCGAAATGTCGCTTTGTAGTAAGATAATCCTCATCTTTTGAGTACAGCACCCACAACCACAAACAAAAGAAAACATAAGGGCAAAGTGAGAAAAGAAAACTTGGCAAAATAAAAGAAATTTAACTAGAGAAAATAAATCCTTTCAATTTTGTTTGTCCTGCTGGGCAAGTTTTTGACAGTCACAAGCCTTCTATTTGCAGGGCACTAAAAGTTAAAAAGAACAAAATAGTACCACCATCGCGTCGGGAGCAGCAGACGGGCAATGATTAAGTTGAATTAATCAGTGCTTGGGCCCTGCTTCACAGAGAGGAACGGAAATGATGTTAGGCCTGTATTGACAAATTAGGAGGCTGTAAAGAAGAGTGCCACAGAAGCCAACAAATGGCCAGCAACGGACAGGCTCCAAGTGCTTTTTGTTAACAACAATGTCTCGCAAGCGAGACGCTTGCGCTAGCGCATGCTCTCACAGCCTCGACCCTAAAAAGCTCCCTTTCTGAAGATCAGCGCCCTGGGCCCACCTCGCTCCTACCACAAGCCGGCCCTGCCTTGGAGGCTGCCTGACCTCATAGATAATGGAGAAAGTGAGCTTCCGGCCGTGATTCTTGGGGCCAGATGTACAAAGCATTTTTCCAGTCATTGTTTGCAACTGGATACATGATTTTTCTCCTGTACAAAATGCAAATCGGTGTGGCATGTATTACTGTTTTGTGACCGAATTGACAAAACAGTAATACTTTACCACCATTTTAAAAGTGGTACTAACCCATTTGCAAATTGCAAGGTGTACCTTTGGGACCCCATCCCCTTTGAGCATGTTGAAAAAATATTTTTTAAGAGCAGGACGGTGGTCCCAAAGACCACTGTTTATTCTTAAAAAATTAAACTTCAATGTTTCATTAATTTCTTATTAAATGCATTCTGTTTTTCTTAAAGGAAAGCACACTTCATTTAAAAAAAAAAAAAAAAAAGATTGCTTTATTTAAAAGCAGTTGCAGACATAGTGGTCTGCTGACCTCAGCAGGCCACCATCCCTGTAATGGCTGCAATTTCTAATGGGTCACAAATTGCGACCAGCTCAGTAATTTTCAAGAGGTAGGTCGATTTGCGACCCACTAGGAATCCCTAATTAGAAGTTGAAAGTTTTCTTATATAAGGAATTGCGATTTCCTAATTGCGATTCGGTAAGAATCGCAATTTGGAAATCGCAATTCAAACTTTTTGTACACCTGGCCCTTAGTCTTATCTTAAAGATTCCTTCTTTTGCATCCAACACGTATATATTTTTTGGCATTTTATACGCTCTTTTCAATTCGTCGGTAATAATACTGTTCCAAATTGTACTCCACGATGTTGACTTTCATTTAAGGAATTAAGACCGATTATTAGAATGGAATGTAATCTTGTGTATGTGCTGGCCATTGAACGTTTTTCATTTGACATGTCAAGGAGAGTAGTTCTCAAACGAAGTTTGAAAACAAATTTCAATGAAATATTTCACAGTTCAACTATTAGAGAATGTTATATTTCGGAAAAGCAAAACATTGCTACAAGGCATGCATATAAGGCAAGAAGTAATAATGAGCATGGAAGGGGACGAGGATATCGCTGTACATCTGGAAGGCCAAATTATGATGGATGAATGGAAATCATAATATGTAGCAGTTGTCTTCTGTGCCCCTTAATCTACCCGTGGATTCCTTGAGAGCTAATGAAAGTGCGAAGTTGCGTATTTTATTTTTGGATTTTGCTAAAATTACACAAAATTATGCACATTGTTGCAAAATTAAACTTGTAGTATCTAGATTAAAAATTGAACACTAAGGCATACCTCATATACAAGCTTCAGACAAAATATCAGCAAGCGAACTTGTTGAAGAACGAAAAAAAATCTCCTAAGAGACATTTTCTTCTTCAACCAAGCATTTGAGACATTTTCTACTCTCAGCAGTCGCCCGTTGGAAAAAAATGTGCCAAATTTTGCACCGGTGAAATTCACAAATTTAGTGAATTACATGTGCGAAATGTTCATTTTACACACCACAGCTATTCACCGCCGAACAAAACACTCATTCTACCACTTTTACATATTATACCTTTTTCTCGGGTTTGTAAAGAACAGTACCTCTCAGTGACTCCCTCACTGAGGTGAGTCCATTAAAGGACCAGTTGGTTCTTTTTGCAGACGTATTTCAATTAAGCTGAAACTCAGGGGCCCATGCTTGGTTTCACAATGTGACAACATATGTCCATGACTTTGTGTTGTTTTTAAAGAGCATGAACAATTCTAAAAGTAAAAAGGTAAGAAGACATACTGGTATTTGATTACGTTGAAAGTGCAGTTGGCTATACCTGGGTGGCTTATAAAGTCCTTATTTTTCTATAGGTGACTTCTTTGTAATTAAACCTGTTCATTGTCTCATTCACACATAATTCATCATGTGGTGGATGTTTTCACCAAAACTGGTGTGCTACAAAGAAGATAAACAATAGTAGAAGCAGACCCTAAAGGCTCATACGGACGCACTGTCCACATATGTTTGGCATAACACCTTGCAAAATGCAGAATAAAGGAGCATTACATCCAAGCATCAGCATATTGATGCCATAATCAAGACAACGGGTCCTTCCCTACCACAAGCTGAAGAATAGTTATCATTTTAACAGCCACTTGGCTTTCACCCCCAAAAGAGACTGAAGGCTTTGTAAGTCAGCATATCTCCACATGAAGCGAGGCAGCATGACAGTGCATTGTTTGTCACCCAGAACAGAGCTGCCTGCTCGACTTCTGAACACAGTTGACACAGCATTGCCAGAGGTGATGACTTGACTTGTTACTGGATGTGCCGGTTTGTCTTATACCCTCAGGATAGAGTCGATGCTCAGAGTGGTCCACCTCTCGACAACCTCAAGTCTGAATTGCTGTACTAGCACAGACTCTTGAAGTAATCAAGCAGGGGAATGAATGGGAGGGAACTGCAGGGAAGGAGACCTGTAAAATAGATAAATCAAAGTAATAATTGCTCTGTGCAACTGAGAAACAGACAGTCGTATGACCTATGTATATGTATATAGATCTATATATCGGGGTACCTGCAAAAGAAAGAATCCACCTTAAATGCGAGGAATTAATGAAGGCTCATTACCGGGTATCCAGCAAATATACTGAGATAGGGAAAAGACAAAACATATGATTAGACTCATTATTCTTATCCCATATACAATAAAATAAAGGAGTGAGCCATGAAGCAAACCTACCCTTATGTGGTTATTGCATTGAGTCAGAGGGGACAGTAGAACCAGAAATCCAGAAACTCTACACTGACCCCTGACCCCTGTTAATAGGAAAACAAATAACACCAGCCAATATTAATATTCATCCATGGTGCGTATTTATCAGTCATAGCACAAATATCAAATGTTCAGAAAAAATCCAAAGAGAGAGAAATTATATGTGACGTCACAGTGTCAGAACTGAGAGTCTACTTCTCTTCTTCGCAATGCAATAAAAAACACCAAACGTCAAGAACAGAAACCGTACTGGTTACTTTCAACAGGAACCTCAATCTCAAAATTCATGATAAGTTCCTATATATATATATATATATATATATATATATATATATATATATATATATATATATAGATATATATATATAGATATATATATATATATATATATCTATATATATATATATATATATATATATATATATATATCTCCTCCTCATGAGTCTCATAGAAGAGGACTCGCCAACGGAGGAGAACGGAACAGCAAGACGCGGACAATTTCAGTTTTCCCTCCGCATGAGTCTCATAGAAGAGGACCCGCCAACGGAGGAGAACGGAACAGCAAGCCGCTGACCAAAGGTGTCTATCCTCGTTACGAGCAGAGCTCCTAAAACAAGAGATATGTGGAAGTCTCTCACTTCCTCGGGGACAGAAATCCAAACCGGTAGCTAGTGGGTGTATTCAATAGTTACTTCACACTTTGCAAATACACTTAAAAAGCAATGTTGGTCTGTAAATCTGAGGCAGAGGCCATGCATTTTAAGATTATTTATTTGTTCATTTCTGCGTGGCCAGAGTTTCTGGGCTTTTCAAAATAACCGAATTACAGAGGCAAATAAGGTAGAAGTTAGGCAAAGACTTTTCCAAAGAACCAGGTTTTCAGTTTGAAACCTAATGACAGAATACAGAATATCACTGGTGTCCACCAGACCCTGAGGCCGCCCCCTGGGTCAGTACTACTGCTCCAATCAAGCAGACCGATAGTGGAGTTCAGGTAGGTATTTGTTGGGAGCTGGAGGCTTCTTAATGGTGAAAATTGAACAAGTCATTCAGGTGGGTCATTGCTTTTCTGGGAATGGCTACATGGATTAAGACTAGCAGTTTCCTCTAACTTCTTTCCTTTACTGGAAACTAGTGAAAGGACATCACCACTACACCCAGATTATCGTGATGGAATTTAGTTATTTATTGATATTAATGTAAATTGGGTAGAGTCTCGCCAAACTGTGTGCACAATCTCTGCAGTGTATAGACATATTTTGCATATTCGATGATTTATGATTATTTTGTGAATTTGCCCCAATGGATTTGCACAAGCCTACCGAACAAATGCTGCTTACAAATGGGTGTCCAAGCCCTACAAAAGTAGAAACTACTAATGGGAATGTATTTCATCATTCACAAGAACTCTATTGTAGTATTAGCGGGATGATCAATGATGCCTAATGCTAGTAGCTGACCTGTGACAGACTGACCATATTGCTACATCACTGGTGACCTAACAGTGGCGGGTAACTTTAAATGCAAGTCTTGTGCTTAATGCATTAGGCCTTCAATTAGCAGATCCCTTAGTACTTTAGGCCTTCAATTAGCAGATCCCATAGTTTTTAAGACAACATAATCCAAAGGTATTGGCTACCTGGAATCATTTAGGGGAGAGGCGTTGGCCTAACGGCTTGGGCGGTCGACCTCGAATCTGGGGTACTGGGTTCAAGTCTCGGCAATGACGCTGAACATCCTGTGATTCTGGGCAAATCACTTAATCTCCCCGCGCCTAACAAAAATGAATGTGTCCTCATGTAATGCAACTGATGCTATGTAAAGCGCTCTGATACCCAATTTGGGTCAAGTTCGCTCTATATTAAACTCTGTAAAATAAAACAAAATATATAAAAAAATTTGCTCAGCGAGTTTCAATCTGGTGGTTGTTTATGATGGTTTATTCTAAAGGTCTTTGAACTAAACTCTCCAAGCACAGGAAGTGCCTTGTTGGAGCAATTTTTTAAAAGACATGGGCTTAAGGCTACTGGCATGTATCCCTCTATTTAATTTGGACGGAGACTTGCCTGTGTTAATGTTATTTAGTTTTTGTAGCTGATGTATTTTGTGCTTTGTTTTTTAGGTTCCTCACCCTTATGCATGCGTTAGGGGGCATGCTGGCAGTTTATACATTCGTAATTCCATCTAAAATATTTCTGATGCTTCAGATGCACTGCATTTGTATGCACGTGCAGTCCATATGTTGACTATATTTGTCATTACAAATGCGTGATCATAAACATTCTCACCAATTAATCAACAACATATGGGAATTTTCTCTTTTCGTGAAAGGTGATTCATTTTTGTGCGTGTTGTCGACTCGGCCATACATTTTAGTATGAGTCACATTTCTTAACCAGTCTCTCAATAGCAAAGCCCTTTACAAGCACACCCAAGTTTATATAAGCTAGTTATTTTATCACATCAAGCTCTCTATGTGGCCGCTTGTGCTTTTTCCTTTGCTTCAGTAATTACGCCCATTTAAATCCGCATTATTTATGTACATTTTTAAGTCTCTGGAGTTCTACTGAAATGCTTAATGTGGTTGTGCACACTGTGTTTTTTTTTTAATTTATGGGTTTGTCCATTACATGTATGCAGTGAAAATTCCTGACGTGTAAACTGTGTGAAACAAAAAGATGATGGACGGAATGCTTTACATTGTTAAACATTCACCCCCAGTCACAGTTCTGGGTTAAATCCATTGTTTTTTTGCTCACCATGCCAATGTAGTTTGGCCCCAGCCTTATGCAAATCAGTCTTGACCCTGCTCCCCATGGGAACAGTCCAGCCCGAACTGCCAGGTCAGATACTCCCTGGACCAGAAAACAAGCATCATGGGACCGGTTTCGGGAGATCACTCCTCATCAATCAGGTTAGCTTGAATCCAGTGGCTTAGCGAGCAGGGAACCCACATCTGGGCATACCCTTGCCACTTAGGGCGACTATAGCAGCACAAAAAAATGATGGACGGAATGCTGAACATTGTCAAACATTCACCCTCAGTCACAGATCAGGGTTAAATCCATCGTTTTTTTGCTCACCACGAAACGTTTTGCTTTTTTTTGTGTAAACTCTGTGTTGATTGCTGCCATGTTAGTTGTTCCCCGTGCAGTTCTCCACCGTTCAATTTCTTAAGTTTCTGTTTCTTACCATAGACTCCTAGGTGAGATATTCCCTGGGCAAGGGGCAAACTGCACAGCAAGGACAAATGTGTTAAGCTCATATGTTGTGAATCCGACCACACCTCGGTCACACATCTTGATTTGGGCTTGTGGCAGCTTGAGATCTGCAGGGTCCTAATTTCAGGCACCTGAGACACAGGAAAATATGCTTTGGCAAGAGGGCAAGCCTATTCTGTGCTACTACCTTATGTGGAGAATCTTCTTGTCTACTGGGATCCATAAGCATACAAGAGTCTGGAGTCTTCATATTGATTTCTAGATTGGTATACTAATGTCTTTCTGAAGACTCACTGGAGTAATATGCATCAGTACCATGTTGTCAGCAAAGAGCATAGTAGATATGTGTCCACTCTCCAATTTGATTGTAAAAATTCTAGCAATCATTATCATGATTCACCAATCACTGATATAAATAGTTAATAAAAGTGAGAGGGTGAGCAAACAACCATCACTAGTGTGCATTATTTGGGTCAATCCATTGCGAAAGTGACAAAGCCAGGATCAAAATTCATGTCTTCAGGTACAATTGGCAGCGACTTAAGGCCTAATTTAGAGTTTGGCAGATGGGATACTTTATCCAGATGTGGTGGATATCCTGCCTGCTGTACTTAATACTCTTGTAATACAGCACACTGGACATTTGACACACCTATGACGGAATACCCTGTCCACCAAACTCAATTTCAATTTCAAATTCTTTATTCGGCTGCACGATGGCACAGCCATAAAAGTTAAAAATACACATTAATGCATAAAATCAATTAATCATCAGCATAAATATGGATCAACTAACACCAACTCACCCACTTGAAAATAGACCTATGGTTCCACACTTCTCATCCTTCTAACTTCCCCAAAAATCTAGCAATAGAGATACAGATTGAATCAGTTAGAAGAAACTGTAAATACCTAAGAGTTGAGAGACATTGTTATGTTATAATATTTATACAGCGCTTAGCTGCCCCAGCAACAGGGTGTCCCAGCGCTAGTCCTAAAAGAGCAAACTGCAAGAAACAACCTATTGCAAAGTGCCACAGGAAGCAGCTAAAAAGAGAACAAACAGGTCTTCAGGATTTTTTGAAAGACCAGTGGTTCTGGACACTCCTAATGGACAGAGGGAGCGCGTTCCAAAGGGCAGGGGCCTTAGAGTGGAAAGAATGACCTCTCGCTCTGACTCTCTTAACACATGGAACAGAAGTCAAAATACGATCGGCTGAACTCAGTGACCATGAGGGCATGTATGGGGACACTAGATTGGACAGGATACGGGCCCCTGGGGAAAAAAGGATCTTATGGGTGGTGCAAAGTCTAAAAATGAACACACTTCTCAACAGGGAGCCAATAAAATTTGTGAATAAGGCAAGAGCCAGGACAACACTTTGGAAGCGAGAACAGCAGCCTGGCCGCAGCATTTTGAGCCAGCTGGAGACTGCACCAGACGGCTGTTCGATGGGGCAAGTTAGGTGACAAGTCGGTTCTCGACCTTGATGAAATATGACTACAGGAGAGACCCACCCTGAATAGACCATGAAGCACCTAGCTAAATAGTTCTAGGTTATCACTATTTATGATACCAGTTTAGAGGTAGAACCTCTGTTTATATCTAAGCCCACCCAGCACTTACTAATTGCAGTGTAGGGGGCATAGACACATCCCTGACGAATGCCTTAGACCCACGGCTGATTAGAGGCAGAAACATGTTGGCATAATTATTTGTACAGAGACACATACAGGGCATAAGTATGCCTCCTGTATTTACCCCTTGGTAATCTTTTAATCAACCAAGGATACCACCAAATTAAAGGATACTTTAGTGGATTATCCCATGGTTTTTTGTAGTCATAAACTGGACCTAAATCATTGTCCTAAGAGAATAAATATCTAAGAACTCCCTCAGAAAAGCCTCATTCTAAGGTCGAGTCCACCCTGGTAGCAACATCTTACCAGGGTGGGACAAGGTGGCAAATGATGAAGCATGGAAGTAACAAAAAGAGAGCGAGGAAGGACAATGGGGGGTGTCCTTTTCCCCTAATTAATAGTCTAGAACAATGTGTACGAGCCCACTAATGAATCCTCATGCCAGGACGACTCAATTCTGAGTGCTGGAATACAGAAAAACCCAATGGGTTTTAAGAAGAACCCTCACCCACCAACCTAGTTGGTGGCATGCCTCATCATTGGGTTCCCAGCTGGGCTGCCGAATGCAACCCAGCTGTGCTTCGACGCCTGTGTTACAGCGGAGCGGGTTTTGATTTTTATTATATGTGAAGTGTGCTCAGAGTGGTGATATTATAAATGTCTCTGGGATCCCCTGCTGAAAGTTTTATTCCTGTGATCCTGAGAAACAGTAAAAACAGTGCGGGGATAATATGAAGGTAAAAATTGGTCTTCGTTATCCCTTTATGTGTTGGTCGACATGTTTCAGCCTCCCGCAAAAAATTATTATGAGGCTTTCTTCAGGACCATGTAATGTGCACTGTGATGTGGCAAAAAGGAAGCCACGTGAATTGTTTGCAGCACACACTCTAAGGTGTGCTGTGCATACTGTGGTGTAGCCGTACTTATGGACCCACTGGCTGGTTAAAACCTGAAAGACAAAACACAACATAAAAGGATGTACACAACATGTAAAGAAGCATGATTGTGACTGCTCATGTCTAGCTTTGTATTCCTTTTGCCTGTGCTGACTTTCGTATTCAAGTGCACTCCGTGAGCCGGTTTGAAGGATTCATTACATACATTCATTCACACATAGATATGCGACATACACCTAGTGTATGCAAATTCATGCATTTGGGGATGGTGCAGGCATGCATGTCTTATAGTGAACATTTACGATTTAGATTGTGTGGCCCCATATATATGTGATCATGGTTTTAAACAAAGCTTGTTGGTTGGAGCTTCCGTTTGTGGTATAAATGGTATTCTCGGTAACTATGACCTGGATAAAAATGGCCAGTGCATTTGGTCATAGACAAATTACATCTTAATGTGAGTGCATGCGTACTCAAAGGCATGCGATTGAAAAAAACATTCATTTTGTCACAGAAGAAACAGTAAAAAGTAGGTGTGAACAGCCCGCAGTATCTTACATTAGCTACGTAGATGGGGTAGCTCTAATGGATCCCGGAAGGGGGCGGACTCCTGTAGTCAAACACTGGTAAAACAAATACGGCATCTTAGTTATTGCGAGCCCTCCATATGATGGAAAATTATGGCCGTGATGGAGCAAGGTTTCAAAAATGAAACTTGCTTGTACGCAATCTTCCTCATAGTATTAATTTATTAAACTTGTATTGTCAAAACTAAACTTTGCATTCACAAACACAAGAGGGACAGAAGCTTGCTTATGTGTTTTACTAATGAATAACGCTTTGCACTACCAAAGAGTTTTCTTCAATAAATCCAAATGTTCATTTTGTATAGTGGTTTATCAATCCTTTATTTTCAATATCAAAATGTGCAAATTCCAGCCAACGCGTTTCGTTCATACATAAAATGAACTTCTTCAGGGCAAATGGTGATGTGAAGAAGACGCAGGAACACAGAGGCAATGAAGAGCCCTTGATCTGAGATATTTCAAATTCCTGCTGTCGACGCACAAGTATTTAAATTTTAAAGGCTACCATGATAAGTGCCTGATGGTTGTATCTCTGACTGCCGACCGGACGATAATAACAGGACTGTGTCCCCAGAGATACAACCATCAGGCACTTATCATGGTAGCCTTTAAAATTTAAATACTTGTGCGTCGACAGCAGGAATTTGAAATATCTCAGATCAAGGGCTCTTCATTGCCTCTGTGTTCCTGCGTCTTCTTCACATCACCATTTGCCCTGAAGAAGTTCATTTTATGTATGAACGAAGCAGCGTTAATGGAATTTGCACATTTTGATATTGAAAATAAAGGATTGATAAACCACTATACAAAATGAACATTTGGATTTATTGAAGAAAACTCTTTGGTAGTGCACCGCTCCACTATTTTCACAGTTTTCTCTCTGCTTGGCAGCTGGCATCCAACAACCACAGGTGCATGAGCTGTATGTGCACACCCAATCATACTATCCATTACAATTTCTTAAACAAGAAAAGGAATAAAGCAGGGAGGTGCGGTTACTCAGATCCGCCGTTGCTCATTCATTCTCTAATGAATAACGCTTGTCTGTAATCCAAAATGTCCGCCAAAGCGCGGGAACCTCAATGCGCATGTCGCAACCTGATCACATGGTGGGACGTCTTTCTTTGCTTGGTGGGAAACTTCTGCTTCTGCGCAGTGTGCGCTAAAATGGCCGCTAAATGTTTTCACATGCTTCAGCTTGCTCTCATGTCATTATTAAATTGTCGTTATCTTAATGCTACTAATGCAGGATAGTATTATAATTAATTGGGAATAGAGTAGGGAAAGTGGGCATACAGTGAAACATTTTATTTGTGATTTTAATATTTTCTTCTTGCACTTTTAGTATTTCGTAAACTTGGGCCTGGGTTGGTGACTTGAAACTCGAGAGACAGATGGTTCTGCGCATGTGTCCTGTGTGCCTGCCAAGTGAAGTCAACTTGGACGTCTTCCAAGGCCATGACCCATTGGCAGAAGATGCTGTACTTCATGTTTCCGGAGGACAAAAATGATACTTTTCCCCTGTAAAATGTATAACATTTGTCATGAGACGGGTGGGAAATAAAGTGAATGTATTAATCTGAAGGGGAGGGAACGTAAAGACAATAGGCTTTACAATTTAGGCCAAATCGATATGGTGCGAGAATCCACCCCTGTCCCTGACCAATCAGAAGTAGTGGTCCCATATTTTAGCAACATTAAGGGGAGGTACATCGGCGTAGAAGGGTATAATAGAATATAGCAATAGTTAATTAGTCAGAGCAAGATTCCATGAGAGCTGACTCTCAGAACACGCAGAAGAGCTCCAGACTGCCATGCTGATCGGTTGCTGACTGAATCCCTGTCCAGAAGAGGTCCTGAGGAGGGGGCGGCGGAGTCCATTAGAACGGGAGAATCGAGGAGAAGTCGAGTATCAGAGAGGGGAACGGCGCAGGCGTCGTCGTAGAGAGGTCACCGGTCCTGTCCTGATCCTGGAAGAAGTCTTTGCTCTTCATCCTTCCTGGGTCCTATCTTTTCCAACTCCTTGGCCAAGGGGCTTGGTTCTCGCATTTAGGTAATTATACTGCAACCTTTAGTTGCGCTGCTGTCTCTATCTTCTCCTCTTTCTTAAACACCGTCAATGATTAGCAAAATAATTTCTATGCTTTTTCTTGGGTATTTCAATCAAGTACCGTGTTTTCTGTATTTTACTCTGCTAAAACTTTAGATAAACATTTTAAAACTTCCTGACTCAGTGGTTATTTCAGGATTATGTACTATAATGAATGTCAGTCATTTTAAACTTCCCAATTAGCAAAGGATCCATTGGTAAGTTATTACTCTTCAATCAGAAGGTAATTGGTAGTAGGGACTTTGATAAAAGAGTACATCTGACACCCAGCGTAAGTATTAGTGTAGTGTGAATGTATGGGCCCAAGTGAGTATATGGTGTATGAATGTTGTTGGCTAATATTGCGCTGGATCAGTTTTTTGGTAAGCAGAGGACGGTTATGGTTACTCTTTGTTAATTGGGTAATGAGAATTTTATTTGTATTTTTATGAACTAACATCTGCTTAAAATTTTGAGTTTGTTATATGTTGTCCAGAATACCCCGGGGTAGGTAAAAAGAATAGTGGGTGGCAAGTGGAAGCCATACTGCAGTGAGGTTATCTGTCAGGCAGAAATAGTACTGAGAAGTTAAGCAGGACTTCAAGTACTCGTTAGGGACTCTATGCGTGTGAGTAATAGCAAAAAGGGTACGCTGATAAAAATTTGATGTTATATCACCTAGTAAGGGTAACATTGGAGAAGAAACAGGTACTTCTGGAGCTTGTGTGAAGAGTAGACGGAAGTGTTTTACTCGTAATATATGTTTTAGTAAACGGAAAGGTTTTACTAAGTGTGAGAGAAAACTATCTTTTCTATTTTAGAGAAACTGGCACGATAGCGAATGTTTTATGTTGTTACTGAAATTTAATTAAGATTTATAGAGAAAATAAGTTTGCGTAAAGTTTTGTAAAGGGAGGGTCAGTTGCCGGAGAGGGAGCTGACGTCACAAAACGCCGCGCTGAGATTGGTTAAACCAGCGAGGACAGAAAAGAGCAGATTGTAAAGGAGGGGTTGACAGAGAAACGTCATCAAAAGGCCGCGCAAGGATTGGCTCGGAAATAAAAGATAGCAGACATTTGATTGGTCGAAAATATAGAAGCAAAATTCTTAGTGGATAAGGATTGCATGTTAAAACGTGATCCGACTTTAACAGGAACTCGTCCGGATAGGAGATTCCTAGGTTTTGCAGAATATAATTTTGTACACAGAAGATTAGATAGAATGTACGGAGAAAGGAGAAAAATGTCATTCTTACAAAAGATTAAGAATTATTTTAAAAAGGACAAACCAATCAAAACTAGAGAAGGAATTATTATTCCACCAGCTAAAACGCCAGCATCATTTATGATGATGGAGAGAGGTTATCATACTTGTGTATGGATGGAGAATTGGATAGAATATACCAAAAATGATGGAATATTAGCATTTCCCCAGAATGGCACGTTCAATGGGCGAATTCTTCAGAACTTGAGATTGAGGATGAATGACTTAGAACCCAGACCTAGATTAACTCAGTACGAAGCTCTAGAAGAATGGGAAACCGAGGCATTTGAGCGGGATCGACCTCGGAGTAATAGAAGTTATCCAGGATTTTTTCCCAGATATCAACGTGATTCTAGGGAAGGTCAGATGAAACAATGGAGAAGGGCAATGATTACAGAGGGACTGTATCCATTATTCACAGAAGGAGAGAAATCAGGAGGCAAATGTACAGAAAAGACAAAACATTTAATGAGAAATGAGGAGTCTGAAGATGAATTTATGGAAGAAATGTTAAGAAATCCCCCACCATATCAGGAAGGGACAAGTGGATGCACTCCAAGTGCACCACCAAAAACTCCATTAGTGCCACAGGTAATGCATGAATTCACCCCGAATAGAATACTACATGACAAAGAAAAAGAAGCCCTAGAAAAGACCAGAGCAGAATTAATACAGAAAATAACCCAGATAAAAGTACATCCTGATTCGTTGACTATTCCTGTAACAATTGGTCCAGTATATGGTACTCAGGGAAATTGTCCTCCACCCATACTTGCACCTACTCCTGTGAGTAATCCCAGACCTGAAGCTCCAGTTATAATTGAGGATCAATTTAGTGACTGTGAATCCACAATATCACTTATGGACTTGCCTATTCGAGGTTCTGTAAATAGTACTCCAAGAAAAGATATACCTGGAGGTTCAAAAGATGTAAGTTTAGTAACTTCATCGGGAGCAAAAAGTGCTACCATAGTAACACCTGAAGATCTAGAAAGATGGGTACAAGGGTCAGTTAAACAGTGCACACCTCCAAAAGTACTGGATATCCATAAATTAAAAGTTGAATTAGAAGAAATAATAGCAGGAAATGTAGGAGTAGAACGCTTGAATACCTATGATGAAGAAGAATTATTGTTCCTGTGCAGAAGTATCACTAGAAATGTGAGGGTATTTCATGAAAAATTGTCCAATCTAGCACTACAGATGGGAATAGAAATAGGGAGATCAAAGGTACTACAGAAACCCTATAGAGCAGAATTTTCAGACAAAGACTTAGAAAATATGAATGCCTCTGGAAGAAGATTACAAATAAGAGAATTAATGTTAGTTTTGCAAAAATGGGGAGACCTAGATAAATGGAAAACTAGGTGGGCCAAGAAAAAGGAAGAAGCACGAACAAGTAGAACAGCATCAGAATATGTGATGAAGGAAACAGGGAAACCAGATCAAATGTATCCAATGCGAGAAGTTGCGGGAGGAGGATATGTACATGTCCCATGGAGCAGACAGGATATTTTATCATTTACGAATGATTTTCCAAAGCTGAGGGAAAAGCCAATTGAATGGTACAAGCAGGTTGAAAGGTTTGTGAAGGTGTCAAAGGTATTGTTGAAGGATTTGGATGGTCTGTTTGACATAGTGGTACCTGCCGATTTATGGACAGATTGTAAGATCACAGTGGATTGGCCAAGTGATGAGTATCCCAGAGATCCGAAAACAGGTGCCCCGTCAAATGACGTGATGAAAAAGTATCAGCAGGTGATAACATACCTGAAAGGGAAAATACCCCCGAAAGAAACAGATTGGGTGAAAATAGATCGAACTACCCAAGAAGCTAGTGAAACAGTACACTCTTATTATGAGCGCCTATTGCAGGTGTTTAAACAGTATAGTGGATTTGAGGACATTGGAGACAAAAACATGAGTCAGTTTGTGTATCGGTTTGTTTACGGTCTGAAGCCAGAGATTTGCCAGATGATTAAACAACACATGCTGTGTTGGCAGGGAAAGCCCATAGATGAAATTCTGAAGTATGCAAAATATTGTGGAGACGATATTGAGGATAGACACAAGAAATTACAAGAAAAGGTGATGTGGGCACAGGTGCAAATGGCAGAAAAGCAGGGAATTAATTTGGAAAATCCGAGTGAAAATCAAGGAAAAGATTCTGGAACGAGTGGTGATACGGGAAATGGTGGAAAATTTGGAGGAAGAATGAGTAGAGAAGAAGCTAAAAAGAAATTTCCTTGTCATGGATGCGGAAAATTGGGGCATTGGAAGGCCGAATGTAAAAAGATTCGGAATAATAATGGCCCAAATCAAAACTTAAATCCACAGACACAGAATGATTCACAGCAGGGTGTAAATCCCCAGAGTCAATTACCACCTCCACCTGTTCAGGGTAATGTAAGCAGAGCAAAGCATGGTACAGACATTGGATACCCAGGAGGGAGTGGTAAGAATGATTATATGACATCACAATTTCTTTTGCAGGACAATTACTGTGAATTCAACTCATGACGGTGCCTAGGAGAGGGGAAGAAGGAGTGCGTACTTGGCGCATCCTTACAGGTAGATCAGTCTGGTCCATATGTTGAAGGAAATGTGAAAGGTAATGATATTACTTTCCCTTTGGACACTGGTGCTACCAGGTCTACTGTGAGATCAGCAGACATCCCAGACCTTCCTCTCTCTGGTGAAGATATCCAAGTAGTAGGGGTAGCTAATCAAAGAATTAGAACACCTCTTACAGAACCAATGGAAGTCAAAATAGGAAACTTCAGAGAAATGCACCAATTTGTAGTGTGCGATTCTAGCCCAGTGAATTTATTAGGTAGAGATTTATTGTGCAAGATGAACTGTACAATTTTCTGCACGCCAGATGGTGTGGCAGTTCAGACACCAGATGAGGACCATGTATATAAAATTATTGTTGCAAAACAAGGTACAGAAATAGACTAAATGTTTTCGTTAATAACAAGAGATGAGTTACCAGAAGAATTAAAAGGTACAGTAAACCCAATAGTATGGGATTTCACCGGAAAAGAAGTAGGACTTATGGCAAAAATAGATCCAGTTCAAATTACGGTAAAAGAAGGTGCAATTTTCCCAAATACCAGACAGTACAAAATGAGTGCAGAAGTAAAAGCAGGAGTCATTGAAGAAATAAATCGAATGGTAGAACAAAACATCCTAAAAGAAGTAATGAGTAGCCCATGCAATTCACCAATCATGGGACTAAAGAAACCTTGTGGAAAATATAGGATTGTTCAGGACCTGAGGAAAATAAATAAGATTGTAGAACCATGTTATCCTATAGTACCAAATCCTGCAGTAATTCTATACCAGATCCCTTGGAATGCAGGATGGTTCACAGTAATTGATTTGTGTCAAGCATTCTTTTCAATACCATTGCATCCAGACAGCCAGTATCTTTTCTCATTTAAATTTGAGAACAAGGTCTATGTGTGGAATCGTGTTCCTCAGGGGTACACAGAAAGTCCTTCCATCTTCAACCAGATACTGAAAAAGTGCCTGGAAAAACTAGTGATGCCAGAAAGCTCAGTCTTAGTCCAATATATCGACGACTTATTGGTGGCGTCGACTACCAGAGAAGACTGTTGTTGATTCCATAGCATTATTAAATCTTTTGGCTGAGGAAGGGCATAAAGTCTCACCTGAAAAGTTACAGTTTTGCATGACAGCTGTTAAATATCTGGGACATCAAATTGAGAGGGGAAAAAGAAGAGTAACCTCTGAAAGAGTAGAATTAATAAAGAGAATGCAAATGCCTGTAACCCAAAGACAAGTGCGAATGTTCCTAGGAATAGTAGGCTACTGTCGACAATGGATACCAAATTTTTCCATGTTAGCTAAGCCCTTAATTAACATGACGAAAAAGAAAGCAAAGGACCCTGTTGAGTGGGAGGATGAAAGTGTAGAAGCTTTTGTAAAATTGAGAAATGCACTTTGTTCAGCACCTGCCCTAGGCATGCCTGATTATAAAAGAGAATTCGCATTATTCTGTCAAGAGAGAGAAAATTGTGCACTTTCTGTCCTAACTCAGAGACATGGACTAGACAGACGTCCTATAGCGTACTTTTCTGCTACATTGGACCCAGTGCAGCCGCGTTGCCAGGATGCTTAAAAGCAGTGGCAGCAACTTGTTTGAGCATTGAACAAAGCGAGTCAATTGTGATGGGACATCCTGTAAAAGTGTATGTTCCACATGCAGTTGTGATTCTATTGACAAGAACACGAACTCAGCATCTTACTCCTAGTCGGCTGACTAAATATGAGAGGATAATAATGGGTGCTGAAAATGTGACCATGGTAAGGTGTACAATAATAAATCCAGCAACTTTATTGCCAGACCCATATCATGAAACAAATAAAGATGACGAAGAAGATGAACATGATTGTGTACAAATTACAGAATTATGTACAAAACCACGCCCAGACATAGAGGAACATCCTCTTAAAAAGCCAGACAGGGAGCTATTTGTCGATGGTTCATGTCAAAGACATGAAGATGGTAAACTAACTGCTGCCTATGCGGTATGTGAATTAACTGGAATAGTCGAAGCATCCTATTTACCAGGAGTAAAATCTGCACAAGTAGCTGAATTGATTGCTTTGATAAAAGCTTGCAAAATTGGGAGGAATCAGAGAGTGACCATATTTACAGATAGTCAATATGGTTACGGGGTTGTGCATGATTTTGGCCAACTGTGGATGCAGAGGGATTTCATGACTTCTTCAGGATCCCCCATTAAAAATGGACAATTTGTAAGGGAATTGCTAGAAGCAATACAATCACCAAAAGAATTGGCTGTGGTGAAATGTGCCGCACATCAGTCAGGAGATGACTGGGTGGTAGTCGGCAACAGATATGCAGACTTGGTGGCTCAACATTGTGCCAAAACCAGAACGTCAGTCAATAAGAGGGTGGAAAGAATGGGAATCAGCTGCCAACTTATGCTGTATATGCCACCTGAAACTTGGATTGAGGTTAAGAAATTGCAAGATGAGGTTGTTGAAAGTGAGAAAAATTTGTGGATCAAAGTGGGTTGCTCCCAAAGAGGAGAAGATGAAGTGTGGATCAGTGCAGATGGCAGACCAGTCATGCCAGACTGTTTACTCTCACAAATGGCTAGAATGCACCATGGAGACTCACACATAGGGAGAGATGCAATGATTAGGCTGTTCAGACAAAATTGGTACAATCCCAAATTCAGGGCTGTTGCAGAGAGTCTTTGCCGGAGATGTCTAACTTGCCAAATGCACAATCCAGGCAGGAAAACGATAATTGGGTTTGGAAAGATTGGAAAGGCAGAAGGCCCATTTATAAGACTCCAGTTTGACTTCATACAGTTACCACCATGTAGAGGGCTGAAATACGTACTAGTCATAGTGTGCCTGTTTTCAAAGTGGGTGGAGGCTTACCCTACTAGAAGAAATGACAGCATTACAGTCGCAAAACTATTGCTAGGAGAGCTCATACCAAGATTTGGTTTTCTAGTATCTTTGGAATCAGATAGAGGAAAACACTTTAATAGTGAAGTGATCCAGATAATCTGTGAAGCATTTCAAATCAAACAGAAATTGCACTGTGCATATCGCCCAGATGCTTCTGGAGTGGTAGAACAATTGAATGGCACTATAAAGTCAAGATTGGGAAAAATGTGTGCATCAACATCATTAGAGTGGCCAGACGCATTGCCACTTGTCCTGATGGGAATAAGAAGCATACCGGACAAAACGACAGGATTGAGCCCACATGAAATAATGATGGGAAGAGCAATGAGACAAACACATGTTCCCACAAACAAATTAGTAAATATATCTGATGATATGGTTCTGGATTATTGCAAAGGATTGGCTGACCTCGTGTGTTCTGTCTCTCATCAGGTTGGAGAAGACGCAGTTTCCAGACAGCCTGAATTAGAACATGATCTGAATCCTGGTGATTGGGTGGTAGTGAAGAATCACACCAGAGAAACGTGTCTATCACCCAGGTGGAGCAGACCTTGTCAAGTCATATTGACCACAAATACAGCAGTGAAGTGTGCAAGATTTCCTAATTGGATTCACGTAAGCCACACAAAGAGAGTACCAGACCCTGAAGAGGAGAATTCACAGACAACACCAATCACTGAAGAAGCTGAAGGTTGCCCAGCAGAGGAATCTCAGGATCGAGGTTCGAGAGAAGCTGACGGAGAACAACCGAGCACTAGTCAGGATTGGATACCAGTGGTAGAAGTTCCTGAAGTATACCACAGAACAAGAAGTCAAGCGAAATTGGAAGAAATAGAAGAAGATCAGATAGGTGAAGAAGAAGCAGCTCAGGTACAAGAAGAAAAGACAATAAGAGAACCTGAGCAAGGTCAGATAGGGAAAGAAAATTGGACTCAAAACAGTGAAGATTTAATAGACTTTACACAGGGAAAGACAGGTTTAGAAGAATCCGGTCAGGCTGCAGAAGTTCACAGTGCAATAAGCCCTGATCAGAAGCAGTTAGATCAAGAAGAATTCACTAAAGAAAAAGGGGTTAATACAAATGAACATAAAGAAATAAAAAAGGAACAAAGCCAACATCTTGAAAGTCATTGTGGAGCTATTGAAGAGAAACCAATCAGACCTGAAAAAGAACAAACAAAAGAAGCAGTAATAAAAGAAAAGAAAACAGTATTGAGCAGTGAAAATAACGAGATCTCTGAAGACGTAAACAGAGAAACAGTGCCAACCAAGAAGACAAGAAAAAGGAGATCATTGGCCAAGTGTCATTAAAAGAGTAAAATACCACATAACAACCAGAAGTGAAGATCCAGAACAAGTACCTGAAGTGACAAGTCAAACTGAACAAGAGAAAAAGTCAGGGAAAAGAAAAAGAAAAAGACTGAGACTTGTGAATAACAAATTCAAGGGTCCTGACTGGACTTATATTATTCTTGAAGATTTTGAAAGCTCAGAGTCAAGTGACAGTGGTGGCGAAGGAACAAGTGCAGAACTGACATACGAAGAAGAAACAAGACCACCCTGACTAAACAAAAGAATCCTCTAAAGAAAAGAAGAAGAGATAAGAAGAGCAATCTTCCTTGTCGAAAAAATGCCTGATGATAGAGTTATTGGGAGACCAAAACGAAATTGTTGTAGGAGATGCTGTGCAATCTGCATATGTAGTCTAGTATTGGTGCTTATAGTATGGTTAGTCCTGATTGTAGCAGTTCCTTACCTTATGATAATAGATAAGAAGATAAATAATGAAACTAAAGGGAGGACAGCAAACATGAAGGGCAATAAAGTAGAATTAATGGCAGAAGATGAGGCAGAAATTCATCATGAAATAGCTGATAACGATACTAGTTTAAATGTTTTCACAAAGTTATTGTTTCAGTATGTAGACACAATGGAAGTTAGTAATTGTTATGTTTGTATGAAGTTACCTGAATCAGTAGCGGAAGGATTAACATACCATCATTTACCACTGACATATGGAATCTCATGTAGTGTATTAACAAGTTTATTTTATAGAACAGGTAGGCTACAGTATTATTATTCAAACTTAGATGTGATATTTTCTGAGGTTCCGATTCGCAAGAGTATGAACCCAGTGCTTAGTAGTCAAGACGCACAGTTTATGGGAGAGTTTTTCTTAACAATGAAATCAATAGACATAACACATGCACATAGATACAATCTAACATGTTCTTTACTAGAAGAAGAAAAGATATTTTTGAATTTAGTAGAAGATAGAAGACATGATTTTCAAAAGAAAGCTTTAGAGCATAAGGCTCAGTTGCCACCTTGGGCGGAGAAAGAAGGGAGTTATACACCTGGTAAAGCTCAAGCTGCAATGGCTCTGGATTTCGTAAAGAAAGGGAAAATTTGTCTTCAAAGATTAAAGACTGATTATAACAATGTTTTCATCGGTACCAGTGAATGTGAACACAATTTTTTAATTCTTGGAGGTTGGGGACTCAAAGGAGGAACAGATTCAGTTTTTCCTGGAATCTATTATGTATGTGGGAATAAGGCTTACTTTAGGCTTCCTGCACGGTGGTATGGAAGTTGTTATTTTGGAATAGTTTTTCCAAAGATATACCACGTAAAAAGAAACACTGGAAGCAATGAAAACAATAATGAATTAATACGTAGTAAAAGAGCTACTTTTTCAGAAATTGTAGGTGGTATATTTGGTGCATTGATACCTTCAGTGGGAATAATTCTGAACTCAAGGAAAATATGTAAATTGTCTACAGTGGTTGATCGTTTATCAACGGATACTGCTGGAGGTTTTCTAATTAATACGGAGATGGTTGCGATTAGATCTATGGTAATGCAAAATCGACTTGCTCTTGACATTCTATTGGCAAAAGAAGGAGGAGTTTGTAAATTATTGAAGACGAGACATTGTTGCACTTATATTCCTGATAAGAGTGCAGAAATTGGAACGTATATTCAGAACATAACTAAACTTGAGAAAGAACTTAAACCACTGGAAGTTGATAGTGTATGGGAAAGATTGACAAATAGTATTGCGCCAATTGGAACCTGGTTTGCTAATATAGGGAAAGGACTTATAGGTCAAATATTAGTACCCCTAGCAGGGATAGCAATAATAATATTGGCAATAACAACATGGTGCAAATGCTGTAGAAAGAATGGAACAGATAAAATGACAGGAAAAGGAAAGAAGAGAAAACTAGATGAAATAGAACGTGAAGAATGGAGAAGTGATTTATACAAAAAGTTGAAAGGGGATGTGAAAAACAGAAAATGTAAAAATGAGAATGAAACGAATTGCTAGAAGTTGGCATCTGATTGAGGGTAGTATTTTTGATGGCTCAGAAACGCCATCAGAGAGGGGATTGATGGAGCAAGGTTTCAAAAATGAAACTTGCTTGTACACAATCTTCCTCATAGTATTAATTTATTAAACTTGTATTGTCAAAACTAAACTTTGCATTCACAAACACATGAGGGACAGAAGCTTGCTTATGTGTTTTACTAATGAATAACGCTTGTCTGTAATCCAAAATGTCCGATAAAGCGCGGGAACCTCCATGCGCATGTCGCAACCTGATCACATGGTGTGACGTCTTCCTTTGATTGGTGGGAAACGTCTGCTTCTGCGCAGTGTGCGCTAAAATGGCCGCTAAATGTTTTCACATGCTTCAGCTTGCTCTCATGTCATTATTAAATTGTCGTTATCTTAATGCTACTAATGCAGGATAGTATTATAATTAATTGGGAATAGAGTAGGGAAAGTGGGCATACAGTGAAATATTTTATTTGTGATTTTAATATTTTCTTCTTGCACTTTTAGTAATTCGTAAACTTGGGCCTGGGTTGGTGACTTGAAACTCGAGAGACAGATGGTTCTGCGCATGTGTCCTGTGTGCCTGCCAAGTGAAGTCAACTTGGACGTCTTCCAAGGCCATGACCCATTGGCCGAAGATGCTGTACTTCATGTTTCCGGAGGACAAAAATGATACTTTTCCCCTGTAAAATGTATAACATTTGTCATGAGACGGGTGGGAAATAAAGTGAATGTATTAATCTGAAGGGGAGGGAACGTAAAAACAATAGGCTTTACAATTTAGGCCAAATCGATATGGTGCGAGAATCCACCCCCTGTCCCTGACCAATCAGAAGTAGTGGTCCCATATTTTAGCAACATTAAGGGGAGGTACATGGGCGTAGAAGGGTATAATAGAATATAGCATTAGTTAATTAGTCAGAGCAAGATTCCATGAGAGCTGACTCTCAGAACACGCAGAAGAGCTCCAGACTGCCATGCTGATCGGTTGCTGACTGAATCCCTGTCCAGAAGAGGTCCTGAGGAGGGGGCGGCGGAGTCCATTAGAACGGGAGAATCGAGGAGAAGTCGAGTATCAGAGAGGGGAACGGCGCAGGCGTCGTTGTAGAGAGGTCACCGGTCCTGTGCTGATCCTGGAAGAAGTCTTTGCTCTTCATCCTTCCTGGGTCCTATCTTTTCCAACTCCTTGGCCAAGGGGCTTGGTTCTCGCATTTAGGTAATTATACTGCAACCTTTAGTTGCGCTGCTGTCTCTATCTTCTCCTCTTTCTTAAACACCGTCAATGATTAGCAAAATCATTTCTATGCTTTTTCTTGGGTTTTTCAATCAAGTACCATGTTTTCTGTATTTTACTCTGCTAAAACTTTAGATAAACATTTTAAAACTTCCTGACTCAGTGGTTATTTCAGGATTATGTACTATAATGAATGTCACTCATTTTAAACTTCCCAATTAGCAAAGGATCCATTGGTAAGTTATTACTCTTCAATCAGAAGGTAATTGGTAGCAGGGACTTTGATAAAAGAGTACATCTGACACCCAGCGTAAGTATTAGTGTAGTGTGAATGTATGGGCCCAAGTGAGTATATGGTGTATGAATGTTGTTGGCTAATATTGCGCTGGATCAGCCGGGTGATGCCAGGGTCGGCCTAAGTTTAGTTGTTGCAAACTTACTTCATCAAGGTTGACCACCCGCCGATCCTACCTATTCCGGTCTTCTTGGGATCCTGTAGGTGACCGTAGGGGGCGGTTGCAGTGCTTTGAACGCTTCCCGGCAGTAGCTGGGGGCGTGGCCGCGTGTGAAAACGTAACCACATAATTACGGGTACGTGAGAGGCGATCCGAGTCACTTAACCACTAGACCCTCACCTTGGGCGTGAGACATACAGTGGTATTGCGAACCGGAAAAGGATATTTGTTCATAGTAAATCTAGCCAATAGACCGTCACACTGGTTGTGCGGCTTTCAATCGTAAACCCTGAAAAGGATATTTATTCATATTCGGCACAAATGCTAGCCCATCACAAACTCAAGGAACCGGGTTATCCAGACAAGGTCATCAATACTGCACAGAAACGTGCCAGAAATCTAAACCGTGAAGGTTTACTTGAACAGACACAGCACACCTCTGCGACAATCCCGCTGACATGCGTGACTACTTATAACTCCATCTCTAATAAAGTATCACGGATCAAACAAAAGAACTGGAGGATTCTAAACACAGGCAAACTAAACTGGGAAAAACCAATGTTCTCATATAAAAGAGCAAGATGCCTAAAAGACAGTCTTGTGGCAACACGTCCACAACATCATCTTAAACCTGCCAATACAGTGCTAAATGCCTGGGGACTCCCAAATGTAACTGGCCATTTCCCTTGCGGGAACTGTAGCGTGTGCCACCTCTCTAAACCAACAAAATCTCTGAACCTGGAACCAGACAGTACCTGGCAGATCAAAAAACATACAAACTGTAATTCCTGCAATGTCATTTACTTAATCACTTGCCCCTGTGGTCTCCGGTATGTCGGCATGACCAGTCGCAAAATCAAAATCCGGATTTGCGAGCATAGGAGCAACATCCGATGTAAACGCAACAATACATAGATGACTGTTCACTTCCTAGAAGCTGGACACACAACAAACGACATAAGATGGGTCGTTAATAAACAGCTGGAGCAGGACTCAACCAATTTACAGGGCCGCCTTCTAGAATAAGAACAACGATGGGTCTACCGTTTATCAACACACAAAAACGGACTAAACGATAATATCCCTTGGAACTCACTGAACAGACCTTAATAGACAGACACTTCGACTTGCCCACGCAAATTAATAGGGCACCACAATGTGACCTTACAAACGTAATTGCACAGTATAATATGGAGGCTAGGCAAGAAATAGCCCTTCCCCAAAAAACTATATAAAGCTATTGAGATAACTGCACCAACAAAAACACCTATACTGGGAGTATAATCCCATCACATAGTGCATAATATCCTGCATATGGTCACCCATCTCGTCACTGTCCTTCTATTCCTGTGACAGTGAATATTATACCAATACCCATTATGTACTAGCCATCAGATTTATCAGCACAACTCATCTAACACTACATATATTTGTGTGCATAGCCATTTATTCACGGGAACAATGTGCTATGTGTGCCACACATATACAAACAAAGTTTTGGCACGTACGTTACTAACAGGAATAAATATCCTTCCCCTGTTTGCAACACCATTGAAAGTCTCACATCCATTGTGATGGACTAGCATTTGTGCCGAATATGAATTAATATCCTTTTCAGGGTTTACCATTGAAAGCCGCACAACCAGTGTGACGGTCTATTGGCTGGATTTACTATGAACAAATATCCTTTTCCGGTTCGCAATACCACTTTATGTCTCACACCCAGGGTGACGGTCTAGTGGTTAAGTGACTCGGATCACCTCTCACGTACCCGTAATTACGTGGTTACGTTTTCACACGCGGCACGCCCCCAGCTACTGCCGGGAAGCGTTCAAAGCACCGCAACCGCCTCCTACGGTCACCTACAGGATCCCAAGAAGACCGGAATAGGTAGGATCGGCGGGCGGTCAACCTTGATGAAGTAAGTTTGCAACAACTAAACTTAGGCCGTCCCTGGCATCACCCGGCCATAATTTTCCATCACATGGAGGACTCGCAATAACTAAGATGCCGTATTTGTTTTACCAGTGTTTGACTATAGGAGTCCGCCCCCTTCCGGGATCCATTAGAGCTACCCAATCTACGTAGCTAATGTAAGATACTGCGGGCTGTTCACACCTACTTTTTACTGTTTCTTCTGTGACAAAATGAATGTTTTTTTCAATCGCATGCCTTTGAGTACGCATGCACTCACATTAAGACGTAATTCGTCTACGACCAAATACACTGGCCACTTTTATCCAGGTCATAGTTACCGAGGATACCATTTATACCACAAACGGAAGCTCCAACCAACAAGCTTTGTTTAAAACCGTGATCACATATATATGTTGCCACACAATCTAAATCGTAAATGTTCACTATAAGACATGCATGCCTGCACCATCCCCAAATGCATGAATTTGCATACACTAGGTGTGTGTCGCATATCTATGTGTGAATGAATGTATGTAGTGAATCCTTCAAACCGACTCACGGAGTGCACTTGAATACGAAAGTCAGCACAGGCGAAAGGAATATGAAGCTAGACATGAGCAGTCACAATCATGCTTCTTTACATGTTGTATACGTCCTTTTATGTTGTGTTTTGTCTTTCAGGTTTTAACCAGCTAGTGGGTCCGTAAGTACGGCTACACCACAGTATGCACAGCACACCTTAGAGTGTTTGCTGCAAACAATTCACGTGGCTTCCTTTTTGCCACATCACAGTTCACATTACATGGTCCTGAAGAAATTTTTTGCAGGAGGCTGAAACATGTCGACCAACACATAAAGGGATAACGAAGACCAATTTTTACCTTCTTACTATTCCGCACTGTTTTTACTGTATCCCAGGACCCCAGGAATAAAACTTTTTCAGCAGGGGATCCCAGAGACATTTTTAATATCACCACTCTGAGCACACTTCACATATAATAAAAATCAAAACCTGCTCTGCTGTAACACAGGCGTCGAAGCACAGCTGGGTTGCATTCTGCAGACCAGCTGGGAACCCAATGA
This sequence comes from Calotriton arnoldi, assembly GCA_963921515.1. Taxonomy (NCBI): domain Eukaryota; kingdom Metazoa; phylum Chordata; class Amphibia; order Caudata; family Salamandridae; genus Calotriton; species Calotriton arnoldi. The sequence goes on from CAWUFW010004157.1 coordinate 788,452, forward strand.
TGAAGCATGCCAGCAACTAGGTTGGCGGGTGAGGGTTCTTCTTAAAACCCATTGGGTTTTTCTGTATTCCAGCACTCAGAATTGAGTCGTCCTGGCACGAAGATTCATTAGTGGGTTCGTCCATGTTGTTCTAAATGATGAAGCATGTCAGATTTCGTGAGTGAGCCATCCTCATCCAATTCTTGGAAATTCCTTGAATTTAGGTAAGAAACAAGTAGCAGCATACAGAGAACTCATTGGGTCTCTGGCACTAACCTGCTGACTTGCTGAATAAGCAAGCAGCATTTCTCTGAGGGTATCACTCCAATTTTTGTGTTTGTCTGCGAATCCCAGCCTTGTTGGTTCCTAGATAGAGGATGTTACAGTAGTCTAGCCGGGATAGGATAGCTGCCTAAATGATTACTTGTCGGTGGGAGGGTAAAATAATCTGAGAAAGGGTTTAAGTCCGCGAATAATTCCAAAGCAAGTGCCTACCACTGATTTCACCTGTTCTTCAAAAGTTAATGCGTTGTCCACACAGAAGTCTTTGTTTTGTGTCCACCGACTTAGGACGAGGAGCAAGACAGATTGAGGGAGGCCACCAATGGTCACCCCAAGAACGGGTGTCTTTCCCTATAAGGAGAATCTCAGTTTTGCTTAATTTCAATTGCAAACAATTAGCCACCATCCACTTTGCAATGGCTAACATACCCCTTTGGAAATTAGCCATATCTGACATGGGGTTGTTAGAAAAGGAGAGCACAAGATGGGTGTCATCCGAGAAGGACACCAGCGAAAGCCCCAGGGATTTCACAACCTGAGCCAAAGGTTGGATGTATATATTTAACAAAGTGGGGCTCAGAGAGGAGCACTGGGGAATGCCGTGGTGCAGAGTGTGCAAGTGAGAACTATGCTGGGGAGAAATAACCTGAAAAGAATGGTTAGAGAGATAGGAGGAGAACCAGGCTAAGGCAGGACCGTCTATGCCAAAATTCAAGCCTTTTATCAATGGTAAAATAAAAAGCTTCCTAGGAATAATAAACCTCCTACAATTAAAGACTATGGCCCTCATTACAATGTCGGGGGACACCGTTGCGAAATCGGGACCGACTGACCTCCGGTCGGCGATCCCGACCGCGTTATTAGGATGCGACCGCACATGGTCGGAGCAGGATTAACAGGGGGGCACCGGTGCCCCCCAGGCCTCAAACCGGAGGCCGTAGTGGCAAGGGGGCCTTGCTAGGGGCCCTCAAAGTCACTTTCTGACAGGCTTTTTATGTCGGAAAGTCCGGCATGAAAAGCCTGTCGGAAACCGACATTATAATCCCCACGGCGTAAACTCCGTACATAGGGGATTATGAGTGGCCTCCTTACATCGTTGGTTTCAAATCCGACAGCCTTATTAGGATAAAGGCTGTCCGATTTGAAACCGGCCAGTCGGTCTGACCGGCCGTTTTCAAATCTGACAGCCTTTATTGTAATAAGGCTGTCGGATTTGAAACCAACGATGTAAGTCAGAAAGCCTCCGACCTGTGGTCGGAGGCTTTCTGACTTACATTGTAATCAGCCCCTTTGTGTAAAGGGCTTTGCTTAGAGCGGAATTCACAAGGACAGGGGGGTAAAGGAACAGACCAGTCGTGTTTCAAAGGATGAAAAACAAGAAAATGAAAAATGTTAAAACGGAATTGTGTTAAAAGAAACCTATGTCAACGGTTTGTTACCAAATTAATATGAGGTTGAATGCCACAACTGGTCAGATATCCAGTGTGGTTGAGCACAGTCAACTTTTTCTCCTCCCGGGTACTATACTAGTTCTATATTGAGTAAGGAGAGCTTTACAATTGTGCCTACTAATTAACTGGATTGAGTCTGGGTCATCCAAATACTTGCTCACAACCATCTTCTGGCATACCTTCTTGATGTACTCCAGCCATGGACTAACTCTTGCTGAATCAAGGCCTAAAAATCCTTTACTGTCTTCTTATTTAAAGCCACATTCAGCTTTGTACAAATTATATTCCACAGAAGAAGTGGAGCTAGCTAGCCTGTCTTCATGAAATGGCAACCCCAACCCCTGATGACAAATATAGAAGGAAACAGCCAGAAGACTTTTAATAAATTGCTTCTTTACCATCTGTAAATCAGTCACATTAACATAGTCCCAGACCCCTGCCCAGTAGCTAACAGCAGAAATACATTCAGCTGTGTACACCTCCAACAGCTCTTTTACTGGTTTGTGTCCAAATCTTGCAGCAAAGCCTTTAACAGCCACAATTGTTTTCTCAAAGTGCAATTTCCTAGTACTCAATGAGTGTCCCCATTTGATTTGATGATCGAAAGGGATGCTAAGATATGAAAAGGAAGGAGAAGACACTTTTTTACAATTTTTCATAAAGTGGGAGCTCTTTTTAGCTGGTCCACCAATCATAGTGAAGGACATGCTGCAATATATGCTCAGATCTAGACTTTGCATAAAAAAACGAAATTATCAATAAAGTACTGCACTCTTTCCAGTTCGTGCCATTAAAACAGCATCGTCTGCATAGAGCATAATAGGGAGAGGGTGTGAACCTGCCTGTACCTCGTCACCTTGTCTTTTAATTAAAACATTTTCAACACCATTAATGTATAATAAAAATAGGAAGGAGGCCAACATGCAGCCCTGCCTTTTTCTGCGGTAGATCCCAAACTTGTCCGTATATTCCCCACCTTTGCCATAATGGACACAAGCTTTAGTGTTCAAATAAAGCTTCCTTCGAAATAAGATTAAGGCATCTCCTACTCCCAAATCTTTCAACATAATCCACAATTTGATGTGATTAATACAATTGAACGCGCAATTTAATTCAGTAAAAGCTAAATATACAGACCCCTTTTTAGCCTTAACATATTTATTTATTAAAAAGGAAAGGGTCAAACATTGTTCCACAGTGCCTATACCTTATTGGAAACCATATTGTGCATTGGAAATACTGTGATGCACCTCTGGAACGGGAAAAAATAACTCTCCAGACCATCTTTAAAGTAGCATCTAAAATGGAGATAGGGGCCAGGCGGTAACAACATGGATCCGCCCTATTACTTTTTTAAATATAGGCACTATTATGGATTGACCCAATGAGAGCAAACTTGCTATAATAGTCACTGTATTATAATCATTAGTCAGACTCCATGTATAGAAAAGTTCAGCATTGCTGGTTACATAGATACCAAGGTACCAAAATCCCCACTCTAAGACCTGTACTGCACAATCTGGTGGCAGTCTTGGCATCTCGCCCTTAAGTGGAAATATTAAGAATTTGTGCCAGTTGATGGCATATCCTGAGTATTTGCCAAAGTTTCTGAACATTTGCATGAATCTGGATACTGACATCTGAGGGTCGGCCGCATAAAGCAGAATATAGTCTGTGTATAGAGGTATCCTGTCTTTCCACGCACCTCCTCATTCTAGTCCCCTGACCAACGGAGACGGATGGGCAGTGGCTCCAGTGCCAGGACAAGGATCAGTTGGTGACACTGGGCAACTCGGTCTTGTTCCCCCTATGGAGTTTGAATGTTGAGGAGTAGGCCACGATGACCTTAACCCTTGCAAGCGGGCTGATGTAGAGTAGTTGGACCCAGTATATGTATTGCGGGCCAAATCTGAGCCTGTCCAGAACCACAAACAAGTAGCCCCATTCTAGCGTATTAAACGCCATCTTAGATTCTAAGGACATCTATTTCTTTTTCATGGAGGGTTTTAGCTTCTGCTGTACCCCATGTAAGCGCCTAAGATTGAGCCTCGTACTGTGGCTTGGCATAAAACCTGATTGATCATTGGGCCCCATGGCTTTTCCTGTCTGCAGCTCACAATTTGCTGCCTCAATCTCAGTCAATTTCACATCGGCCTCCAGGTTGTCCCGATCCTCCTGGGCCAGTCGTAGTAATCAGATATACTGGAGGAAGTCCACTGCTTCTGTAGCAGTCGTAGTCACAGGAGGCGAGTAGAGCTGGGCGTAATATGAGGCAAATACTTCAGCAATGTTTGCACCCCCCCCCTTTATGGGCTCACTCGCTGCGATTCTGACATCTTAGACCCTGGTTTGAGACTGGTCCTGTGTGTCCAGCCAGGGCAAGAGCTTCCCAGCTTAATTTCCCACATCATATGGACGCCGCTTTTAGGCTCTATGGGCTGCGAGCGCTACATTGATTGCGAGGTCTCTATATTCCTGCTGTTTAGGGTTTAATCTGTACAGTAGAGTGTCATCTGCTCCAGTTTGGAGTAGGATCTTAATATCCTGGATCTCCCACTCAAAATCATTAATCTTTTTCTGTTTTTCATTTTCCACTCCCACTATCAGAGACAGTGCCTGTCCCCTGCTCACTGTTTATGCATCCCACAGCATGAGGGCCGAGTCAACTGAGCTCTCATTGTTTGTGAAGTACATTGGCAGAGTCCCTCCATGAGTCCCCGGTTTTTGAGGTACCATGGATTGATCGGCCATACCCTATTCTGAGTGTCCGTTCTTTTGTACATCATCGTCGATATCAGGGAGTGATCCGAAATACCCCTTGCGAGGTGTCCTACCACTGAGTAGTAATGGACTTGTGCATGGCAGGTGAGGAGGGAACCGATACGAGAGAAACTTCTGTGCACCTGAATAATAAGTGTATTGCCATTCTTGAGGGTTGCGAGCTCTCCAGAGGTCCACCTACCCCCTGGTTGTTGAAACACTTTGGAGAAGGCTAAATTCCCCCGGCGTCTCTTTGCTTGTCTATTCATCCCATTCCTCCTGTAGTGCCATGTTGAAGTCGCCCTCCAATACCAAGGTGCCCTCAGGGAGATGCAGTAGCATAGAACCCACATCTGGCAGACCAAGTGCGTGGAGTTTGGGTAGTATATATAATGAGCATAAATTAAGTCCTTAGCCCTTCCAGTACCCAAAGAAAGCCACAAATCTGCCCAGTGGGTCCATCCATCTCCATTGGGGGATAGTTGAAACCACCTTTCGGACAAGCGTGCCTACCCATCTGGATCCCGTTGTGTACCTTGCATGGGCCAGGATTTTGTGGCCCCATCTATCCAGGGTTCTGTAATTATTGCCCATCAAATGTGTCTCCTCAAATAACACGCTATTGGGTGTTGTGGCATTTAAAATATCGGAGTACCACCCCTCTTTTAATTTTGTTCCCCAGTCCGTTAACATTTCAGGATAGTATTTTCAATGTTTTTCCACTGACCATGATAGTTTTGTAGTGTCCCTGTGTAAAACAGCTTCTCACAGTGTTCCCTGCCCCAGCTGCCAGTGGATCAGCCAATGTAGGCCTGGGTCCCTCCCCACATTTGTATACCTCAACAGTGAAAGCACACAACAATAAAGTTGTAACAAGATAAAACAGTTCCCTTGATCAACTCTCCCTATCCTGCATCCCTGCACGGTGAACTTGATATCGCCCACCCCTCAAATGTACAGAGTGCCTTTTGCCCCATAACGTGCATTCCAAAACTGGTGGTTCGGACAATGCAATCACATAAACACGATATAAACCCTTCCCCTCAAACCTGCTTAATACGGTTTCTCGCTGTGAGCCGGGTCGTAGTATTAGGAGACATATGTTCAGAAATTCAGGCCCCCTGGCTGGAGTCCATGCTTCCTGGAAGTAAGCGATCGATCCCTAGGCGTGTATCACATGGAAGCTGTAATCTAGTGCATTATGTACCTTCCTTGGCTAGATTCCCCAGGCTTCTGTAGATAGTGGCTCCTTCGTGTCCTCTAGAAATGTCTGCAGCCCTCAATGGGACCCTCTGCTGCCCTATGAGGCTCCCGGTGGAACTACAGTGTGTCATCAGCGCTGTGGTCTACTGATGCCTGGTCTCCATCCTTCGATTCAGTCCCAAGCGTCACTCGGGGTCGTAAAGTGCCACATTTTGCCCTCTATCACTACTCTGAGTTTCGCAGGCAACATCATCATGTACCTCAAATCTGTTTTTGATCTCAGGGCTCCACTGGACAGACATGAACATTTTATCTTTATGCGAAATTATGATGTTTGAGGTAGGTATGTATTTTGCTGATCATTACATCGTTTCTATCTGAAGAAGGAGTCTACATCCATTAAGAGCAGATAACATAGTCTACAACTGCAACTCATGCATTGTTATGGGACATCAAAAACCTCTCTACACCACAAGAAGATCAAGTGCCATCACCAACAAATAAAAACACTGAGAACTTTTGTGTACAGTTCACTAAGAAAATCTGATGAATAGGAGACATTTTGACATGAACAACAAGTGTCCTATCTTCCCAGTAGAATACTCAAAATCTTCAGTACCTTAACACCCATCACTACAGATGAACTGGCTAAATTCATCGAATATCATAAACCTACAGACTACTTTTGTCAGCCAATTACATCCAGGACTATAAAGGACAACTGTTTCATCTTCCAATACGCTTGTTGACACCTGAGCATTGCTTATTTCCAGGTTCAATGCAAGCCAGTCAGATTGCCACCATTCTCTAAAGATCTAGCATTTGTCTCACTCAACCAACACACTTTTGCCCAGTCTTCTGTCATCCATGGCTGGGAAAAGCAAGTCAAAAATCAAATGTTAACCAACCACATACCATCATCTCCAATTACCAATGTTGATTCAATGCCGACCACATCATCTAAACGGCAATCCTAAAAGTAATCGATGATGTGCACTATATTCTACACAGAACTGATTTTTGCTTAACTGACTACCAGATGCATCAGCCTTTTTTCATATGATCAATCATGGCAGGATACTCAGAACACTTGATATCACATGGACTTTCTTGGAATGGTGTTGAGATGGCTCACATCCTTTCTGGCCAACAGACACCTTGACCATGGCTGAAATGGTATATTATGTTCCACAGTGCTCAAGCCTAGCTTTTACCTTATTGAATCACTACATGAACCCCATGTCTTGAGCATAAAAAGTACAGATGTTGCCATGCACCAATATGCAGAGTTTTACCTAAACCATCAGCAATCAAGCACAATGTTGCGCAACAAGTGCCCCTTTATACACCCATAGGCGATTTGGGACTGCGAAGTGAAGCTCTACGTCACTGAACACAAGACGAAGTTGCAAGTCTCGCATAAGCCCTGCACCCGCTCAAAATCGAGGGCATGGACTTGCTCCCGCTTCCAGCACCGCTCCCACTAGAGGTCTTCTTTGCGGTTGAAGTCCAAACATAAATGCAAGAAGTCAAAGCGGAACTCAGCCCCATTCCCCCACTCTTTATCTAAAGAAAAGGCACAAGGGTGTCACGGTATAAGTCCATCTCCCTTCAAGTCCCTGGTTGCAGAGCCAGTTCCAAAGTTGATCCCAGTGCACCCCTAATTTCACAGGCCAACAATGACACTGCAACAGATTGCAGGCCTTTAAGAACTCCATGTTGCAGACATTTGGCACTCTCCTGGCTCCCTCTGGCACGCTTTTGGGCCACAAGGATCCACAGGAGCCCTAAATTGTATTACTCCTGGTGGATCTGTCCTGGCCTCTGCCTGAACACCTTGAATACATCACCAGTTCCGTACCTGCTCCGATACAGACTTCCACCCCAACTCCACGACCTGTGTTGGCTCCTCCCTCATTGATGCTACCAGCGTCGCAGGATTATCTGGTGCTGATTCCAGTGTCTGATCCTGAACGGACTTCAGCACAATCTCAACCAATGTCATACTATGAAATTGCTGTAGCGCAACTGGTCTGCATGTAGCAGTATTCTCATCCTATGCCCCTACTAGAGCGGATGTGTCCTCAAAGGCTCTATTATGTTTTTAGCTCTGATTCTGACCAAAGATGATGATGTTGGGCAATGGGATGATTTACTCCCTCCTTATGATGATGACACTTTTTACATGGACTAACAAGAGGCCAGTGGGCTAATAATTACCCTGATAGAGGGTTGAACTCTCCATTTGGACCCCAATGAAGGAGAGTACATCATTTGCAGAGGTAATTTGATGACCTGCCGAGGTCATGGACCTACAACTGCCCTCTATTGATATTAAAACTAATGTCCTATGGTATTCTCATTCTTATTGGTTTCTTGGGTGTTTCACATGTTACTGTATAAGACTGTTTATGATTGGTTCTCTTCACGTTCTATATTATAATGTCTGTAGTTTATCCTTGAAATGTAATGACAGTTGGATTTGGTTCCTAGGCCTGTTGTAGCAGCTTCTACTTTGTGTTTGTGCTTCTCAATAAATTATGTTTGGATTGAGCCCTACTTTTAGACATTTCACATTTGGCGACAAGCTGGCTGAACCTGTATTTCTAGATTCCACAAAATACGGTTTATATGTGTCTAGTCTGCGCCACGCCATGTGGGAAGGCCCAGGAGATTTCTTTGATTTTTCCTACCTTGTGAGTTTGTGAAAGTAAGAAGCTGCTTGGAGAATCCTTTTTGGTTCGAAGGTTTGCGCTTTTGCTGGTTTTTAGATATTTTTTCAGTGGTGGTGAACGTTTTACTAGGAGCACGCGCTCCGAAACAAGTTGGAGCTCGCGTTCATAGTCAGCCCCTGATCTACAGCTGACGACTTCGATATGCTCGAGCTGAATCTTTTGGATGTCCCACTTTACAGAGGAGTGTTACGCTTAAGACATTTCTCGCGCAGTATTCAGCGCTTCACATTACGCACGGGAGCTCCTGCTCACGCTTTCTGTCTTTGACCATTTGTGCAGCATGAAAATTTACTTACCAGGGAAAAAGTGCAGTGCACGGTTGAAATGGATGTGTCTCCGTTACATTTTCCTTGGCAGTGCAGTTCAAAACATCTGTCTACGTGGTGACACTGATCCAGCGGAAGGCCAGGGGTGAAAATATTTCACAACTGCATATTTCACTGGGCCCATATGCATTTATTTAAAATGCTCATCCACACTCCCTGGCTTATCAGCTGGGGGGGGGGTCAAGTTTTATAATTCACTAAAGTTCTGATTAGTTATTTCCCTTTAACCACAAATCGGGTTAAATATCATTTCAATGCCTAACTAATCTTCACGAATCAACACTCTTTCCTCTGGTCGATGGACCATTAATTGAGTTAGTTGATGGTGATATTAACAACTTCTTAACTAATTCACAGTTCTTAGTGAAATAACCACAGATTCTGAGTAAGATTCATAAGCTTTATCTAAAATTTCAGTCATAAAGTTGAACGCTCATCAATACAGATGTAACAGTACAAACTCCATCATTCTTCAATGGGAGAGAGAAAATTCATTTAGCAAATACGTTCAATTACACAACCTCATTCAACAAATCAATGCCTAAGAGTGGATAGATGTAGAGACAAAAGACACATATTAACATACATTTGCAAAGAGATATGCAAATTTTAGGGACAGAATGACATTTACCTAATAGAGATGACCGGAAAACCAACCCTCTGGCCAAAGGAATGGTGGGGGTCCCCTGACTTAGAATCAGGAGACAAAGGCTATAGGACAGAATCAGGACAGGGCTGATACTTGCTAGACTTTTCTACAAACCCGACGCACCAGGGCGATTCCCTCTCTTACACTCTCTCCCTCCTCGATATTCTTCCGCAAATCTTCGAATCTAATCAGGCTGTCGTTTCGGATCCGAATCTTCCCAGTCTGCTCTCGCCTCTCCCTCTCTCTCTCTCTCTCTATGCTGATCTTGATGCTCTCTCTCGATGCAGCATACTCGTCTCTCTCTCTCACAGCGTCGATGAGCACACCAACAGCAGCATTCCCCACTAACTTAACTTAAGTCACTCTAGTTATAGTCTTTATTTCTACATGTCCCACCCTCAAGAATTGCAAATTTATTAAAATATGGAATATGATTGGACGGGGCTAGGGGAGTTTATCACATCATGCTGACATATTCATTTTTATTAAGGTACTTATTGTTTGCTAGCCCTTCCCCTTTAGCTCATTCATGTTGTTCTCTTCCCATGCATATATTGTTGCTATTGTAATAATACATTCAATACAGGCTACATAGATGAGTGATACATGTCTTCTTTTTCTCATGTCTTTTGTCCTTGATTCTTGGCAGTCATTCAGCTCTTTCGGTCACCCCGTCACACCATGGACTCACTGAGCATGCGCAACTTTTGGTCATCCATCGCCATTTTCTTTTTCCGTCAAGCTTTAGCCGGCCCGAATGTACACTATTAATAAAGGAATCATAAACGGATGTTATTTTCTTAAACATATAATTCTCACTGTTCACCACCCACTTCCACTCTATCCCATGTTATTATTATCTTTCTGGGCAAAAGCATTAACAACATTAGCATTCTTTTAAATTCAAACAAGCAGATGCCGGGCACGCGGTACCTCAAGACCACGTGTTAGTCTTTCTTGCGCATGTGTGAGGTTTTCCCTCTCAAAGCGAGTTAGTCACGTTATCTCTACGTAATTCAGGTTTGCACATGCGCAAAGCGTTTTCGTAAATTAAAGCGGGTTTTAGTTGCGTTGCATTTCATTCCACATTAATTTAAGCATGCGTAAGCTTTTCTCCCCATGTGTCAGTATCTGGTGTATATTAGTTTCGTCTCATCTACAGTTTTAACGATTAGTGAAAGTTAATGGAGGATTTCTCTGAGCAAGTTTCATTTTCTCGAATCCTTGCTCCATCAACCCCCCTCTGATGGCATTTTTGAGCCATCATAAAATACCCATCATTACCAAGTGCCAACTTTATTCATCTAGTTTTTAGTGTCCTCCTTTCTTTCTAGTAATTCTTCGTTTTTCTCTTTCATGTCTAATTCTTTCATTTTATCATATAAACTTCCTTTCATTTCCTCTAACTCAATCTCTTCCCTTTTTCTCTTTCTTCCCATTCTCTTATTCTTTATTTTGGCCAACATTCTTGCTCTTGGTTTACTCTTGCAACATCTATATGTTTCATTGTTATCAGAGCTATTATTGCTATCGAAATTACAGGTATTAGGATCTTCCCTAATAGACTACTTCCTATAGTGGAAAATCAACTATCTATCGCGGAAATACTCTTACTAAATCTTTCCCAGACACCGTCAACCTCTAGTTGGGTCAAATTGTCATGAATCTTTGTAATATTCTTAATATATCCCTCAATACCTTTACTTTTGTCTGGGATATATGTACAGCAATGTTGGACTTTCAACATGCCACAGTCTCCACCCTCTTTTGCCAATAATATATCAAGTGCAAGTCGATTTTGCAAAACCATAGATCTAATTGCAACCATTTCTGTATTAATCATTAAGAATCCCCCAGCAGTATCTGTTGATAGACGATCAACTATTGTTGACAATTTTCGTATTTTATGTGAATTTAGTATGACTCCAACTGTCGGTATCAGTGCACCAAATATATCACCTACTATTTCTGAAAAACTTGTTCTTTTACTCCGTTTTAGTCCTTGACTTACTACATCCATTTCATTGTTCTTAGTTATGTGATACACTTTTGGAAATACTATTCCAAAATAACAACTACCATACCATAGCGTGGGCAACCTATAATAGGCATTTTTACCACACACGTAAAAAATCCCTGGAAAAACAGGATCAGTTCCACCTTTTAGTCCCCATCCCCCCATTATTAGGAAGGTATGTTCACATTCACTAGAACCAATGAAAATGTTGTTATAGTCAGTTTTTAGTCTATGCAGACAGAATTTTCCCAATTTTGACAAGTCTAGGGACATTGCAGCATGAGTCTCGCCTTTATTATAGTCCCCTTCCTTATTAGCCCATGGAAGTGCATGTGACTTCTGTTCAACAGCCTTCTTTTGAAAATCCTGCCTTCTTTCCTCTACTAAATTTAGAAAATCTTTTTCTTCATCACGCAAAATACATGTTAGATTATTCTTATGAGCATATGTTATGTCTATTGGGTTTGTTGTTAAGAAGAACTCGCCCATAAATTCTGCATCTTTACCACTAAGTACTGGATTCAGGTTTCTTCAAATAGGGATTTCTGAAAATACTAAATCCATATTCGAATAATAATACTGCAACTTGCCTGTTACATAAAACAAACTGGACACAACACTACATGACACACCATATGTTAAAGGAAGATGGTAATATGTCACCCCCTCCGAGACAGACGAAGGTAATTTCATGCAAACATAACAATCACTCACATCCATTGTATCTACGTATTCATAAAGAAGTTTAGTAAACACATTTAATGATGCATCACTATTTGACTTGTCATAATGATACATGCTCTCATCCATTTGCTCTAAATTAGTGGTAGTTGTTCTTTTAGTAACTGCATTCACTCGATTATTTGTATCAGTGTTATTTCCGTTATTATTTACCATTACAATAAGTATCACAACCGTTAGAAATAACCACATTAACATTAGTATTAAAACACTGCACAAAAAATATTTAACACATCTTCGTTTAAAACTAGATTTCGAATGTTCAGTCACTTTTGGTTCTGCCATTTTGGTATTCTAAAATTTATCAATATCTAAATTATTTCTTCTGAATTCTATTTTTTTTTTTCTAAAAAAAAAAAGATATAAGAAAAATCTTTGTGTGATCCCACACTTTTCGTCTTTGTTCCCCTTTGTCTTTATTTTCTCTCTCTTTTTTTTTTCTCTTTGATTTCTTTTATTCTCTTCTTTATTTGTTTGTCAATTTCCACCCTTTGTGTCAAAGTCTTTTTCTTTTAAGGTGGTCTCAATTTGCTTTATCAATTCCTTCAACAGTGGCACTTTCTTGTTCTTCATTCAGATCAAGATTCTCAAAGTCCTCGAGGATGATATATGTCCATTCAGGAGCCTTATATTTTCTGCCTGGAACTCTCTCTCTTTTTGATTTTCGTAAAGATTTTCTTCTTGATTGTTCTTGCTCAGTTTGACTTGATACTTCATTTACTTGTTCTTTCCCTGTTTTTCTTCTTAAAAAATATCTCAGTCCTTTTACTCCACTTGACCAGTGATCACCTTTTCTGACCCTCTTTATTTGTACTGCTTTTACACCTTCTTCGCCTATTTCTAGTGTTCTTTTATTTTCTCTTTCTTTTAGCTGAGCTTGTTCTAGACGTTGTGATTTCTTTCTTTCTGTTGATTGAATTTGTTCTTGATCTTTTAGTCCTTCTTTTTCTAACTCTAATTGAGCTTGATGTGAATTTCCTACAGTAGATTCTTCTGTTGACTGAATTTGTTCTGAACCCGTTAGTCTTTCTTTTTCTTCTTTTGATTGAGCTTGATCTGGATTTTCTGTTTCAATTTGTTCTGGTCTTTCAATCTCTTGCTCTTCCTCGGCCTCTACAGCAGTCTCTTGAGACCCAGTAACTGGTGCCCACCCTACATGACTTGTACTTGGTTGTTCATCATCAATGCGTTCTTCAGAGTCTGTTTCTCTGATTTCTTCGACTTCACAACTTCCAGCTTCTGGTTCTTCTCTTTGCTCTACCAGTTGCTGCTCTTGTCGTTCAGGTGGACTTGGGACTCTTTGTGTATGACTGGCATGGATCCAGTTTGGTAAGCCAGCACACTTAACTACTGACGTCGTGACCAATATAACTTGATGAGGTCCTTTCCACCTGGGTTCTAAACACGATTTTCTTGTGTGCTTCTTTACCACAACCCAGTCTCCTGGACACAAATCATGAGCTTGATTCGGCTGTGCTGTGGTTGCATCTTCTCCAACCTGGTGAGACACAGAACGTACCAGCTCAGCTAGTCCTTTACAATAGTCCAACACTAGATCATCAGTTATATTCATCAGTTTGTTTCCAGGTACAAATGCTTGTCTCATTGCTCTTCTCATGAGAATTTCATGAGGACTCAATCCTGTCCTTCTGTCAGGGATGCTTCTAAGGCTCATCAATACAAGGGGCAAAGCGTCAGGCCATTTCAGTGAAGTGGATGCAAACACCTTCCCTAACCTGGATTTTATTGTGCCATTGAGCTGCTCAACCACTCCAGAGGCTTCTGGTCGATAGGCACAATGTAGTTTCTGCTCAATTTTGAAAGCTGTACAAATTAATCGAATTATCTCATTGTTAAAATGAGGTCTTCTATCTGATTCCAAAGTGACTGGAAATCCAAATCTGGGAATTAGTTCTCTCAACAGTAGTTTGGCAACTGTGAGGCTGTCATTCCTTCTCGTGGGATAGGCTTCTACCCATCGAGAAAGACACACAATGACAAGGACGTACTTCAAACCATTGCACGACGGCAGCTCTATAAAGTCAAGTTGCAGTCTTGTAAATAGTCCCTCTGCTTTTCCAATTTTTCCCCAGCTGACAACCGTTTTTCTACCTGGATTCTGCTGTTGACACATCAAACATCGCTGGCAGAGACTCTCTGCAATTAGCCTAAACTTGGGATTATACCATGTCTGCCTGAAGTGCCTAATCATGGCATCCCTCCCAATGTGTGTAGCTCCATGATATACTCTTGCCATTTGTGATAGTAAACTATCTGGCAATATCGGTCTACCATCTGGACACACCCATACTTCATTATCTGCTCTTCTTGTGCATCCTGATTTGATCCAGAGTTCCTTTTCCTTTGCATCTGCCTCATCCCGTAACTGTCTAACTTCATCCCATGTTTCAAAAGCAGAGAAAAACATTAGTTGGCAATTGGTAACTTCTTTTTCCAACCCTCTGTTCAAGGACATTGTACTTCGAGCACAAAATTGTGCAACTTGGTCAGCATATTTGTTGCCTTGTGTCACATAATCATTTCCTGAATTATGTGCGGCACACTTGACCACTGCAATTTCTTTTGGCAATTGTAGTGCTTCCAATAGTTCTTTGACATTTTTACTATTCCTGATAGGAGAACCTGAAGAAGTCAGAAATCCCCTTTGCATCCATAATTGGCCAAAGTCATGCACAACCCCAAAACCATATTGACTATCCGTGAATATGGTTACCCTCAATTTTTTCCCAATCTTGCATGCTTCTGTCAAAGCTATCAATTCGGCTATTTGTGCAGACTTGACTCCTCTTAGACAGGATGCTTCCAGAATAGCAGATACAGTACATACAGCATAGGCAGAACTCAGTTCTCCATTTTGTTTTCGCAAACATGACCCATCAACAAACAATACATAGTCTGATTCTTCCAATGGGACATCAAAGATGTCAGGTCTGGTCTTTGTGCACATTTCTGTCACATCCAAACAATCATGATCAACCTCTTCTTTTATTTCTTCACAGTATGGATCCGGCAGCAAGGTTGCTGGATTTACTGTGGTGCATCTTATCACACTCACATTTTCAGCCCCTAGGATCACTCTTTCATACTTAGTCAGCCGACTAGGGGTCAAAGTGCTGAGTACGAGTCCTTGTTAAAAGGATCTCAACTGAATGTGGCACATATACTTTTAGGGGATGTCCCATTACAATCGAGTCATTCTGCTCCAGACTCACACAAGTAGCAGCTACTGCTTTTAAGCAGCCAGACAATGCCGCAGCCACTGAATCCAGGGTGGCAGAAAAATATGATTAGAAAAGAGGGTATGCAGTTCCTCTGGATGGTCAAAGGAGGGGGAAGGAGATATGTCAGGATGTCACGGGGAGGAGTGGTTGTCCTAGGTAAGTCGGAAGGAGGGGAATTCCTCCTATCGGAACTAGGGCCCTCACACACCCAGCCAGCTAGGTGTCATGCTTCATCATATGGGCCTGCTCCTCGTCGGGTCGGCGCTGCAATACCCGACGGGCACCCATAGAGGGGCTCTTTGGCGGAAATCTTTTGTTCCTTGCCGTTTGGTGCAGTGGGGGTAAGGGGCCTGGGAAGTGTAGATGTAGTGAGAAGTGATTAAAACAGGTTGGGTAGTCCAAAAACACTTTTATTCAAATTGGTTCTCCACCTGATTAAAAAAGGGGGGAAGAGTGGCGACTATCTGAAGTAATGATTCAGGGTAACTGCGCTCTACTCTTGTTGGGTCAACATGTTTCATGCCAAATGGTCAGGAGGATCAGTGGCAATTCATCAGGACCTAGTGGATAAACTATCTACACACCGTGGTGGGTGGGTAACCTACCTACCACGTATCAGCGCTGCGAGTAAAGTACCCACAGCATCAAAGGACGACCTAGGAGAAGAATAAAGAATAAAAACCACAACAAAGTCAAATGGCAGCATAATCATGGTGGCGACATATCTCTCTCTCCAAATCAATTCACAAAAGTGACCATTAAATAGTGTGCAAACAGTGGCAGACACCGTCACGTAACAAGTGGTAAGTGACAACAGTAGGCATATGGTGAAAGAACCTACTTCATGTATAGGTCACTTATTAATAGAAATATAAAGCTCAGAAGACGGAACAGTAAAGAGTTATTTTAAAAAAACCAAACCAACAATTGTTGCAAGGGTGGCTGATGTGGGCGACTCAACTCACCTAAAGGTAATCAAAGTGTCGCCTCAACAGTGTCCGGCGGGATAAACAGACACATAAAGCATTGTGTCCTGGAAAGACAATAAAATGGATAGCTGGTGAGGTAACTAAACAAACGGAGACTCATGTATCCCCAGAACCCAACGCAAAACTGTGGGTCGGCGATAGGGAGAGTGGCGTGTCTGGCACAGAGCACGCCTTCTATCGCAGAGTAAAAGAGGGGATGTCGGGGGCCAGCCATAGGTCCAAGCTACTGCAGGGCCAAGCAAACCAACCCGCGCTGGGACTGTACCCAAGAATATAAAGGTAATCCCCTGCGGGCGGGGCTCGACCGCGCTCTTATGCTCGTCATGGCTCCAAGGCTCAACAACTCTGGAGCTGAAAATGCGTGATTGCTACCGCGAGCAGTAGCTCCACTCCCAAACCGCTTACCTTTTAAGTCGCCGAAGGCTGGGTCAAGGCTGTATCCGCATAATGGTATACTCATGAAGCCCCAAGAAGTGAGCCGTGAAACCTACCCCTCACCGCCGGCACTGGGTAGTAGACTGCTGTGTCCCGGAGGCGCAGAAATACTCACCGGCGTCCGGTTAGGGGCGGGGCAGGCTTCCGGGTTACGTCAGCTGTGACACGTGACTGACGCTTCAAAGCCAGCAAGGTTCAGATGTGTAACCAGCGGCCATATTGGAGTGTGGGTGGTATAATGGACTCGTGTTATAAATGTGTTAATTGCGAGGAGTACCCCGGGGTATACGAGTCGATGGAGCCCAAAAAGGGGGGAGAGTACCCAGTGCGCTTAGTTGTAGCGGGTGGCCTGCGCGTCAAGGGCCTACAGGGGGTACAAGGGTGTAATCAACGGCCATCTTGTAGTGTATAGTAATGATGGCTGAGGTCATTATGTCGTGTAATTAACGGCCATCTTATAGTGTGTATTAGTGCGGGCTGGGGTCATTATG
Source organism: Calotriton arnoldi (assembly GCA_963921515.1). Taxonomy (NCBI): domain Eukaryota; kingdom Metazoa; phylum Chordata; class Amphibia; order Caudata; family Salamandridae; genus Calotriton; species Calotriton arnoldi. Next base: position 805,752 of record CAWUFW010004157.1, read on the forward strand.
TAGTGTAATGACTAAGGGCTCTCCCTCACAGTGACTCAGCCAGAGTTGGTAGGGCCGAGGGACATATCTATATGGGTTTCAAATGATATGAACAGCGCGAGGTGTGTAGCCTCGAGCCCAGTGATGTCTCTGGTGCACAGGGTCCGCCATAAAAGGGAGACGTGACGCCATGCTCAAAAGGTTTTTGGACAGTGGCCAGTAATGTGGAGTCCTTTTCTACTTGAGGGTTGTAAACCAGACGTGGCCTCAAGAGGACTGGTGTGTAAAAGAAAGGCACGATCTATTCACCTATTTGATAGTGCTGCCCAGGGAATATCATCATTCAAGCCCTGTCGGTCAGTCGAGAGCCGATGCACCCATCTTTGTTCTATTTTGAACAATGCTTGTTGTGTGATTCTGGGGTGGGCTTCAAGAACCAACCATCGGAGGGTGTCTGGGAGTGGTTGAACTCTTTGTAATGTGTGTACATCTTTGTGGTTACTCTTTGGCACCGTATATTACTCTTATGTTCTGTAATGCGTGTTTTCACCATCCTCAGGGTCATACCTATGTACTTCATGTTGCAGGGACAGATGACCATATATATGCAGTGGGTGGTGTTGCAATTTGTGTGTCTCGTCATTTTCCAAGTGAAGGTGTCGGAGAGGGTTATCTCCTTCGTAGGTGTAGTCTGATGACACACTGCGCATGTGCCACATGGGTAGTGGCCAGCGACTGGGGGAAGATCCCAGAGAGTTCTTTGATCTTTGTTATTCTCAGTCTTGGGCCTTGTGTGCACAAGGATGTCTTTAAGGTTTTTTGTTCGTTTGAAAGCAAATCTCGGTGCCGGCATACGTAGATTCCCGGTGGCCAGAATTCCCCAGTGTTTTTTAATAATGCCCTTGATGCGGGTCGAATCTGGTGTAAAGGAGGTGACGTATGTAAGGGTGTCGGTGTGTTCTTTAGGGGTCACTTCCAACAATGCCTCATAATATGGCGTTGTGGGTATTCCCTTTGTCTTAGATTAGTCGCTAGGGACTGGGCCTCAGTCTTGTAGTCTGTTAGAGAACTACAATTTCTCCTAATGCGCAAAAACTGCCCAAAGGGCAGATTGTCCTTGAGGGCTCTCGGATGGTGGCTGCTATACAGTAACAGACTGTTTCTGTCTGTCGGTTTTTTGTAGAGGGTAGAACTCAGCTGTGCGTCGTTGAGTCTGGTATTCAGGTCCAAGAATGGTATATTAGTGTTTGATATAGTGTGCGTGAATTTCAGGTACTCATTTTGCACATTAATCCACTGGCAAAATTCCTCACAGGTGGAAAGGTCACCCTTCTAGAGGATGAGGATGTCGTTGATGAACCTTTTCCACAGCCTCAAGTTACTGGTGTATGGGTTGCTTGGGTGCAAGATGACATTCTCCTCAAAAGCAGCCATGTATAGACATGCTACGCTCGGGGCGAAGGTACTCCCCATGGAAGTACCTTGGGATTGGTGAAAGAGTTGTTTTTTGTATTCAAAAAAGTTCTCAGTCAGTGCAAGGGTAGCACACTCCATGATGAAAGAGACAGGGGTCGGTGATGCCCACTCTTCTCTGTCAAGGGATGCTTCAATGACAGTCAAGGTGGCACGCTGAGGAATATTCATATATAACGCTTCTACGTCCAATGTGACTAGAAGGTTAATCTCATCTGTGTCCTGTGTCTCCTCTATGATGCGTAGGATGTCAGTCGTGTCGCGTACAAAAGAGGGAGTTTTTTCCACTAGTGGTTGCAAGAAGTGGTCTCAGAATTTAGATAGAGCCTATACCCGAGACTATGGGTCGTCTAGGGACTGGTGTTGTACCCTTATGAATTTTGGGGAGGGTATAAAAGTAAGGTATTTTAGGGTCGTTTGTAATCAGGAAGTCGGCCTCCTTTTTGTTGATCCATCCATTGGCCTCTGCTTCAAACACCAAAATAGCAATCTTGGAAGCAAGCCGTGGAGTGGGATTTACGGTAATGGGAGTACAGTATCTACCATTGTTGAGTTGGCGTTGGCACTCACGGTCATAGTCAGTGGAGGACAAAATCACCGTAGCTCCTCCCTTGTCAGCCTGCTTAATGGTAATGCTTGTGTCATCTGCGAGGGATCTGGCCGCGGCTAATAAAGCTATGGAGAGGTTATGGAATGGGACATTATTAGAGACAACTGACATGTCTTTGAGTACCGCTTGTTCGAATGTCAAGATTTCAGGAGGGATCATGCTGTTATTAGGGGTGAAGGTAGATGGATTCCGTAGCCCAGTGTCTACTGATGCAATCTGGGGTTTGTCTTGAAAGAAAGCTTTCAGACGGATTTTTCTGAAGAAATCCTGTATCTCACAGTTGTCTCGAAATTTGTCAACCCTTGGAGTGGGGACATAACCTAGTCCTTTTTCTAGTACTGCCTTTTCCGTCTCTGTGAGTGACCTATGTGACAGGTTAACCACTAATTCCTTTTGCCCTTTGTCCTGCTCCTTGTCTTTACTGTATGTGGTGGTTGTTCTTGCCACTGAACTTGTTTCTGCATCCCTCTTTTTCGCACTCTTCCTTTGCCCCAACCTCTGTCTAAAAAAGGGGGGTTACCCATCGGGAAGAATTGAGGCTGGCCTTGAAGATACATAGGGAATTGCCAGAAAGGGGGAGGGGGACCGGGGTACGTGGGTGCATTGTAGTTAGGGTATGTAGGGTGAGTGACCCTTCTCTGGTTATTGCTACCCCAGCTGCCAGTGCGAGAATCACTGTTAGAAGAACTTCTCCTATTGGTATCCGAGCCCTCATCAGAAGAGTAGCTACTTTTCGATGCTGAATAGTCAGCCTTCAGATAAGGATATACCTTTTCCTTATCGAATTTCTGTATATCCTTTTGTAGTTTAGCTATTTTTTGTTTCAATAGATATTCTTTATTGTCTGCGATTTCACTGTTTATTTCCGCCAGTTTGGATTTAAAGGCGGTCGTCTGGATGGTGGTTTTAAGTGCCCCTTCCGCAATCTGTATTCTAATTAGCAGGGCGTCTGCTATCCTCTTAGCAGTGTTAATGATTAACACAAGTAGGTCCCTAGTGCATTTCCATGCAACTAAGGACCATTCTTTTTTTAATACAGCATCCTCCAGAAACAATCTGGGGAAAATGTTAACTATGAGACCACTTGGAGCGATGTTAGCTCGCAGGTACTCCGTCATCATGGCTCCATGGAGGGTAATTTTGAGCCATTCCCTTTTCATAGTTGTTAGGGATGTCCAGTCTTCTGATTGCGTCCCTGAGGCCGCACTGCCTCCCGCCCCTAGGAGGGAAGGCGTTTTCAAGATATCGGCTACTGTTTCATCATTGAAACTGAGTCCCTGGGTGTCCTCCATAATGGTAGGGGTCCCAGGTATCCTCCTCTCGATCACTGTAGGGAGTGGTGGAATCAAATGGGCCAGTAAGTGCAGGTCGCGCTTCTGGTAACCTAAGAGGAACTGTCCCACGGGGGTTACCCGTGCATACAATCAATCAACAGAAGGGGACTATAGGGCTTTTTTTTATGGAGGTCCAGCATACATGCCCAGGCATATGATTAGAAAAGAGGGTATGCAGTTCCTCTGGATGGTCAAAGGAGGGGGAAGGAGATATGTCAGGATGTCACGGGGAGGAGTGGTTGTCCTAGGTAAGGAGGGGAATTCCTCCTATCGGAACTAGGGCCCTCACACACCCAGCCAGCTAGGTGTCATGCTTCATCATATGGGCCTGCTCCTCGTCGGGTCGGCACTGCAATACCCGATGGGCACCCATAGAGGGGCTCTTTGGCGGAGATCTTTTGTTCCTTGCCGTTTGGTGCAGTGGGGGTAAGGGGCCTGGGAAGTGTAGATGTAGTGAGAAGTGATTAAAACAGGTTGGGTAGTCCAAAAACACTTTTATTCAAATTGGTTCTCGTGGGATAGGCTTCTACCCATCGAGAAAGACACACAATGACAAGGACGTACTTCAAATCATTGCACGACGGCAGCTCTATAAAGTCAAGTTGCAGTCTTGTAAATAGTCCCTCTGCTTTTCCAATTTTTCCCCAGCTGACAACCGTTTTTCTACCTGGATTCTGCTGTTGACACATCAAACATTGCTGGCAGAGACTCTCTGCAATTAGCCTAAACTTGGGATTATACCATGTCTGCCTGAAGTGCCTAATCATGGCATCCCTCCCAATGTGTGTAGCTCCATGATATACTCTTGCCATTTGTGATAGTAAACTATCTGGCAATATCGGTCTACCATCTGGACTTCATTATCTGCCCATGACACCTAGCTGGCTGGGTGTGTGAGGGCCCTAGTTCCGATAGGAGGAATTCCCCTCCTTCCGACTTACCTAGGACAACCACTCCTCCCCGTGACATCCTGACATATCTCCTTCCCCCTCCTTTGACCATCCAGAGGAACTGCATACCCTCTTTTCTAATCATATGCCTGGGCATGTATGCTGGACCTCCATAAAAAAGCCCTATAGTCCCCTTCTGTTGATTGATTGGCAGAAAAATATGCCACTGGTCGTCTGGACAATCCATGTCTCTGGGTTAATACTGAAAGTGCACATCCTTCTCTCTCACAACAGAACAACGCAAATTCTTTCGTATAGTCTGGCATTCCTAATGCTGGTGCTTGACACAAACAATCTCTCAGTTTTATGAATGCATCCTCACTTTCATCATCCCATTCAATCGGATCTGTCACATCCTTTCGTGTCAATTTTAGTAAAGGCTTTGAAAGCAATGAAAATCCACTAATCCACTGACGACAGTATCCAATCACTCCCCAAAACATTTGTACTTCTTTCTTAGTTTTAGGCAGACTCATTTGTCGAATTACTTTTATTCTCTCTGGTGTCACTTTTCTAACTCCCCTTTCTATCTTGTATCCCAAATATTGGACTTCTTGTTGACAAAACTGTAATTTTTCTGGTGACACCTTGTGTCCACCTTCTGCCAAATGGTTCAGTAAGGCAATTGTGTCAGTGACACAAGCCTCTCGTGTCTTTGATGCCACTAATAGGTCGTCAATGTACTGAACCAAAACCGAATTTCCTGGCATAACCAATGTTTCCAAACACTATTTCAGGATCTTATTGAAAATTGATGTGCTCTCTGTGTACCCTTGAGGAACTCGACACCATGCCAAAACACGGTCTCCGAACCGGAATGCAAAAAGATATTGACTATCCGGATGCAAAGGAATCGAAAAGGATGCTTGGCACAAATCAATCACCGTGTACCAATGTGCATCCCAAGGTATCTGATAAAGGATCACGGCTGGATTTGGTACTACTGGACAGCAGGGTACTACTATCTTATTAATTTTCCTTAAATCTTGCACTATCCTATACTTGCCACTAGGCTTTTTAAGCCCCATGATTGGCGAATTACAAGGACTGCCCATTATCTCTTTCAAAATACCTTGTTCAATCATTTGATCAATTACTGGAGCAACTCCGGCTTTTACTTCAGGGCTCATTTTGTATTGAGGTGTGTTCGGATAAATTGCACCTTCTTTCACCATTATCTTAATTGGGTCTACATTTGCCATCAGACCAATTTTCTTTCCTGAAAAATCCCACACATCTGATCTCACTGTGTTTTTCAACTCATCAGGCAAATTGTTTTCAGTAAGAAGTGAAAACATCTCATCCACTTCTGTTCCTTGTTTTGCAAGCATCATTTTGAAAGCAATATCTTCATCAGGTGTTTGGAAAGCCATACCATCAGGTGTACAATAGATGGTACAGTTCATCTTGCACAACACATCCCTCCCTAACAAATTTACTGGACTTGAATCACATACCACAAACCGATGCATATCTTTGAAATTCCCAATATTCACTTCTATTGGTTTAGTGACTGGGGTTTTTATTTGCTTATTTGAGACTCCTACAACTTGGATAGTTTCTCCCGAGAGGGGTAGGTTTGGAATTTCTGCTGCTCTCACAGTAGAATGGGTAGCACCAGAATTGTTATTTTGCATGAACGGGAGCTGTGTTATAGCTCCGGGGGCGGGACACTGCTGGGAACCGGGCAGTATATTCCACGGAGGGACACCACGCCGAGGTCAGCGCTCTAGGCAATGACGCACGCCCGACTCAAAAGGGGCTGATGACGCGGCCGCGCAGCGGCGCGATCATTTGATCTTACTAGTTTTAGACGCGAGACGCTTGAATTTTAATTTGAGGAAATTTGAATGTAATTGATGCTTTGATGTTTTAAACTTTGCACCTGAATTGTTATTTTGCACGAACGGGAGCTGTGTTATAGCTCCTTGGGCGGGACACTGCTGGGAACCGGGCAGTATATTCCATGGAGGGACACCACGCTGAGGTCAGCGCTCTAGGCACTGACGCACGCCCGACTCAAAAGGGGCGGATGACGCGGCCGCGCAGCGGCGAGGTCATTTGATTTTACTAGTTTTAGACGCGAGACGCTTGAATTTTAATTTGAGGAAATTTGAATGCAATTGATGCTTTGATGTTTTAAACTTTGCACCTGAATTGTTATTTTGCATGAACGGGAGCTGTGTTATAGCTCCGGGGGCGGGACACTGCTGGGAACCGGGGAGTATATTCCAAGGAGGGACACCACGCTGAGGTCAGTGCTCTAGGCACTGACGCACGCCCGACTCAAAAGGGGCTGATGACGCGGCCGCGCAGCGGATGCGCCGCTGGCTTGCCAAAGGTGCGCCTAAGGCAAGCCCGTCTGCACCCGTCCACGCCCGCTGGGCCCAGGGGCCAGAACCCCTGCCGGATTAACATCGGAAAGGCATATTTACACCGCAGATCAGCTCCACCAACTTAATGGGCCAACTAGGAGTCTGTGCACACACTCAATCAGTCCTGGCAGCAATGTAAGTCATTGCCCCCATTGTCCCTTCAAACTTTGGTCAGCCACGAGAAATCCCTTAGCTTCACCCTCTCGGGCTACCCTCAAAATGCTGTTACTTAACTGTCGATCAATCCCAAAGCACGCAATCGAAATCCGACTTCTGTTGGAAGAAGAGAGACCGGATGTGTTGTTTCTAACCGAAACATGGCTAAACAGCGAGGCTGACCCAGCTGTTGTGCAAGCCCTAACCCCGGGGTATGCTATCCAGAGACGAGATCGGGAAGTAGGCAGAGGAGGCGGCATAGCAATTATTTACAAAACAACATCTAACTGCCGCATTTCTGCAACTTCCCTTCCCGATTGTGAGAGCCTCTTTTTCGCTATTAGTTTTTCGCACATTTGCACTTTCTTGGGGATTTTAATCTACCGCCTCCCAGGTCCCCTTTTCAAATTTCGCGACAATCTTCTTGATATTGCCGCCAACTTTGCTAGCACCCTCCCCAATTTTACCCTACTAGGTGATCTTAATCTCCATTTGGAGGACACTGCACACTTAGCTACATGCGAGTTGATCGAAGGTCTCCGGGCATTTCAACTCAATCAAAAAGTTGGTAGGCCCACTCACCTTAAAGGCCATTTACTCGACCCTGTCTTTTCCAACCTTGAATACCTTCTAGTCGGGGATCCTATCCCTGTGCCCTGGACTGACCATTTTCTAATCACATGTACCTGGGCCTTTCCTGTCCCGATCACGCCAGTTATAAGAAATAAAAGACAGGCACGCGTTTGGTCAAAACTCCCAATAGAGGCTTGGGTGAAAACGCTTGAAAATACCATACCAACACCTGATTCAAACCCCACCATAGCAAATGATAAATTTAATGCATGGTTGGAGTCATCCCTGGACCAGGTCCTACCAAAAAAATTGATTTGCAATAAGGTAGGGGCCAATCGTAATCCGTGGTACTCTCCGAAACTTTGCGAGCTCAAGCAATTGTGCAAAAAGCTCGAAAGAAGACGGAGAAAGGATTTCTCTGTACTCAATAAAGATAAATATAGAGAGGCTATTAGAACCTACAAAGCTGAAATAAAATTGGCTCAGGCTCGCCACTTTGGGGAGAAAATTACATCAGCCTCCAATTCTCCACGTGAAATTTTTCGCATTGCGAAATCACTTCTTCAATCCCCTGCCTCTCCCATTGTATCTGATGATACTTTATCTTGCTGTAACAAAATGGCAAAGTTCTTTTTTAACAAAATACAGGATATATACTCCGCCTTCCCTCAGGAAATATCCAAACAAAACATAACATCTCTGGACATTATGCCCCAAGCCAGAGAATGCTTATTTGCCGAAATTCCTCTTCTCAATCTGTCCATTCTTCAAGGGATTCTTAGCCAATTAAAATCCGGCTCGCCTATGGATCCCTCCCCCCCCACCATTCTTAATTTAGTCACGGAGACCATTGCCCCTGTGATCCTCGATTTGATTAATGCCTCATTCCAGACGGGACTTGTCCCCCCTTCTTGGAAACGGGCAATGGTCAAAGCATTGTTGAAAAAAACCCAATCTAGATCCGGAAGTGGGGGGGAATTACCGCCCCATCTCACTATTGCCAGGAATCAGCAAAATTGCTGAGAAACACCTTAACACTGCTCTTTCTGCTTTTCTGGAAAATATTGACTCTCTCCACCCCTCACAGATGGGATTTAGACCCCTACTAGGTACAGAAACCGCGCTCCTGGCAGTAGCAGAAGAGTCTAGAAAAATCCTAGATGACGGAGGCTGCGCTGCTATCATTCTTTTGGACCTCAGCGCAGCCTTCGATACGGTCAATCACCAGCTGCTGATCCAGAGACTTACAGATGTGGGAGTGGTTGGGACAGCACTGAAATGGCTGCAGTCCTTTTTAGAGGATAGGTCTTTTGAAGTCTACGAGGATGATATCACCTCAGCATGGATGCCGCTTAGATGTGGGGTTCCTCAGGGCTCTTCCCTAAGCCCCACACTATTTAATATCTACATGAGGTCTCTGGCGGAGGTAGTTCTACCTTTCGGAATTCAGATTGTCACATATGCCGATGACACCCAACTGGTTGTCTCTTTCAATCAGCCGGTTTGTACTGGACATGGTCTAACAAGGTGTCTTGAGAAGGTTTCACTTTGGATGGAATGTTCGTACTTGAAACTCAACGGAGCTAAGACGGAGCTGATGTTCCTCGGTAATTCGTCTTCCCTCAATATAGGACCATCTTGGCCCAGTTGTCTGGGTCCAGCCCCCTCTCCTAAAGACCAGATTAAGAGCCTGGGCGTCTGGCTGGATCGGAACCTTGATTTCAAGGTACAAGCTCGGAAGGTTGCAGCCAGCTGCTTTGGTATCCTAAGAATGATTAGGAAAATCCTTCCTTTGCTAACTTTTGCAGCCAGAAGATTGCTGGTGCAAGCACTGATTCTCTCTCGGCTTGACTATGCCAACGTCCTCTACTTAGGAGCTCCATGCTGTACCACAAAAAAATTGCAGATTGTGCAAAACTGTGCAGCACGCCAGCTATTGAACATTCCCAATCGTTTATCAGCTAAGCCTGCTCTTGCGGCTCTCCACTGGCTTCCTATCCACGAGAGGATCCAATTCAAGGCATTGTGCATGGCTCATAAAGCACTATCAGGAAAGGGATCCTCCTTCATCCAATCTACTATTCTGCCCTATCGTGCAAACAGGGTACTAAGGTCGGATAACAAACGTCTGGCAGTAGTACCAAAAATAAAAAGATCGAGGAGTGGAGGACGCCTTTTTTCATATAATGTTGCCAAGCTGTGGAATCACCTTCCCCTTCAGATCCGGCTTGAACCAAATTATTTGATCTTCCGGAAACAAATTAAAACTTTTCTCTTTCCCTAAACACTGCTTAGAGCCTTTGATTGCATTGCTGCAGCGCTGGGATGCCCTCGAGTAACCACACGCTCTAGAAATGCTGCTTCAATTCAATTCAGTATCCACTAGGAAAGTGATGTCATTACCTTCCACTTTTCCATCAACAAATGGACCTGACTGATCTACCTCCAAGGATGCGCCAAGCACGCATTCTTCCTCCCCCCTCAGGCACCGTCATTGGGAAGTGTATGAATCACTCTCACCACTTTGCATCCAATATTGTTGAACCGTTTGTGTATTCTTACCACTCTCTCCATGAAATCCGGTGTTCACACTGTACCTGAGCGTTCACATGGTTGGGCATAGGAGCTTGTGGCACCTGTAATTGCGGAGTAACTACCTGTTGCTGTTGCTGCTGGTTCACAACCACCTCATTCTGCATCTGTGGATTTAAAGTTTGATTTGCCCCATTACTCTGTTGAACATTTCTACACTCATTCTTCCAATGTCCAAGCTTTCCGCACGCATGACAAGGATACTTCTTTCTCGCTTCTTCTCTACTCATTCACCCTCTTCCTTTATTTCCATTTAATCCTTGACTATTCTGATTCTGATCGCTCGACTGATTATCATTTTGAGAACCAGAATTTTTCTCTTGGTGTTCTGCTAGCTTCACTTGTTCCCACATCATTTTCTCTTTCAGTTTCTTGTGTTTTGCATCAATATCATCACTACAATACTTCAAGATATCATCAATGGGCTTACTCTGCCAGCAAAACATATGTTGCTGAATCATCGGACTAATTTCTGATCTCAATCCATACACAAACCTATACACGAAATGTCCCATATCCTTATCACCAATATTTTCAAATCCACTATACGGCTTGCAATAGCCTTTCGTAATACGTGTGCACTGACTCTTTTGGTTCTTGAGTTGTTCTATCTATTTTAACCCAATCTGTTTCTTTTGGAGCAATTTTCCCTTTCAAGAAAGTAATCACCTGTTGATACTTTTTCATCACTTCTTCTGAAGGCGCACCTGTCTTTGCGTCTCTGGGATACTCTTCAGTTGGCCAATCAACAGTAATTTTACATTCCGTCCACAAATCAGTTATGTTATGTTATGTTAAAAATGGATTTATAGAGCGCACAGCTACTCAACAGAGTATCCCGGCGCTAAGACAGAAAATACAGAAGCCTGGGGTGAAGCAACGGTCCCGAGCGGATGGCCATTAAACTGCATGCTGGAACAGCCAGGTTTTCAGTTGTTTCCTGAATGCCAGTATACTTGTGGCTTGTCTCAGCGAAAGAGGTAGCTTGTTCCAGAATCTAGCCACTTGCACTTGGAACGAGCGACCGCCTCGGCGGGCTCTGAAACACTTGGGGATGACAATTAGATGTTGGTGTGCTGATCTAAGGGATCGGCCGGGTACGTACTATGAAACTCTTCTGCGGATATAATGTGCCCCCATGCCATGCAGAGCTTTAAAAGCAAGGACCAATGCTTTAAAGAGTACTCTGCATCGGACAGGCAGCCAATGCAGATTCTTCAGATGGTGGGAGATCCGCTCTCTAGGTCCAAGTCTCAGGACTGCTCTGGCTGCCGCGTTCTGCACGACTTGCAGTCTATTGAGTATAGACTCTGGAAGACCCAGATAGAGCACATTGGCATAGTCCAATCTGGAGGTGACAAGGGCCTGAACGACTGTCTTTCTGTGAGAGGTCGGTAATAGGAAAAGAAACCTACGGAGCATTTTCAAAAACCCAAAGCACGTGCCCGCTACCGACTGTACTTGAGGTATCATAGATACAGTGGCATCCATTTTCACTCCCAGATTTTTTACGATCTTAACTGCTGACTGGGGGGGGAGACATATCCGTGGGCCACCATTGCTTCCAGGCATCCAGAGGGGGTGTGCCAAAGAAAATAATTTCAGACTTTCCGGGTTACATTTGAGATGGTTATGTCTGAACCAAGTAAAGATTTCTCTCAAACATTTATTGATCTTTTCACCGTTAAACTCCTCCCCCTTCTTGCAAGTGAACAGCAGTTGCGTGTCGTCGGCATAGGATATAATCATAGCCTCCCCTGCTTCCGCCAGGGTAGCCAGGGGAGCCATGTACAAATTGAAAAGTACAGGGCTCAAAATAGATCCACTATGTCAAACAGACCATCCAAATCCTTTAATAATACCTTTGAAACTTTCACAAATCTCTCTACCTGCTTGTACCATTCAACTGGTTTCTCTCTTAATCTTGGGAAATCATTCTTAAAAGACAAAATATCCTATCTAGACCAAGGAACATGAACATATCCACCACCAGGAACTTCTCTCATTGGACACACTCTTTCAACTTGTTCTGTCTCTCTTAATGGGAATGCATATGTTTCCTTCGTAGCTGCCTCATCCCTTTTTCTTGTCCATCTACCTCTCCATCGGTCTGCATCTCCCCATTTCTTCAAAATATACATTAATTCTTTTATCTGTAATCTCCTTCCTGATGCATTCAAACTTTCGAAATCTTTCTCAGTAAATTCTGTCCTGTATGGTTTTTGTAATATTTTCGACTTTTCTACATCTATTCCAAATTCTGTAGCCACTTCTACTATCTTCTCATGAAGATTCTTTGCTCTCCAAGTTATACTTTTACACAAAAACAACAATTCCTCATCTCCATATGAACCTAATCTGTCTGAGCTTATAGTACCAAGAATCATTTCTTCTAAATCCACTTTCAACTTGCCTACATCTATATTTGATGTTTGGGGTTTTTTCTTGTCTAATCCTTTTGCCCACTCCTCTAGGTCTTCTGGTGAAAATCCTTTAGAGTTCCCTGCTGCTGGAGTGACATTTGGTTCTTTTTCCTTGTATTTGCTGGTGTAATTCTCTTCGGGGTCTCAGTCACCGTTTCAAGATTAGGGAGATCTAGTAACGAGACATTCAAATCACTCTCACCAGTTTGATCTTCTAACATTACAGCCTCTTTCCTAGCATTATTCTGTGGGACTGTCACTGTTTGTAATCTCGGGGTATCTCGTTTATCACCATACAATGGAATAACAGGACCAATTGTTACTGGTACTGTCAAGGCTTCAGCATTCAAACCTAACTGATTTATTTTCTGAATTATCTCTTCTTTTGTCTTATTCAACTCATTCCTTTCTTTTTCCTGTAATACTCGGGTGAATGTTGGATCATATAAAACTTGTGGAACTAATGGAGTTCCCATCATTGGTGCACTTGGAGTTATCTCTCTAGCATTTTCTTGATAAGGTGGAGGTCTTTTAACTAGAATGTCCTCTAATAACTCATCATCAGATTCATCACATCCTGTTCCTGTCATACCTATGTGTTTCAATTTTTCTTTACACTTACTCCCTACTTGATCCTCAGCCATCAACGCTGGATACAAGCCTTCCGTTACTACAGCTCTTCTCCATCTTTTCATCTGATCTCCTCGAGTATCAAACGGATATCTGGGTAAAAATCCTCTGTTTATTCGTCTACCTCCTCTGTATTTCTCTCGTTCAAATGCCTCAACTTCCCATTCCTCCAAAGCTTCATACTGTGTTAACCTAGGACTTGGTTCTAATGAATTCATCCGATTTCTCAAATTCTGAAGAATCCTTACATTAAACGTACCATGTTCAGGGAAAGCTAGAACACCATCACCTTTCGTATACTCTACCCAATTTTCCAACCAGACACAAGTATGGTATCCTTGTTCCATCATCATAAAGGAAGCAGGCGTGTTAGGAGGTGGCATAAGTATTCCTTCTCTGGTTACTACACGTTTATCTTTTTTAAAGAAATTTTTGATTTTATTAATCAGCTTCATTCTTCTGATCCTTGTGACTAATTATTTCAACAAGCAAAACCTAGAGACTCTTCCGTACTTTCCGCGTATCCTATTTGCCAACACTCGTCCTATACCAGCGCGACTCACACCAACAATCCAATCAGGGCTCACTACTGCAGTACGTATTTTCTTCCGCAACCAATACCAGCGCGGTTCTTGTCTACCAGCCAATCAAAGCTTTCAACACACCCACTTGTCTGACCAATGCCAGCGCGGCTTTTTGTGACGTCAGTATTACTCCTACTACTGACCCTCCCTTTACAATTCTGCACTTGTTACACGCCTGCTGTCTCAACCAATACCAGCGCGGCTCTTTGTGACGTCAGTATTACTCCTACTACTGACCCTCCCTTTACAATCTGCACTTGTTACACGCCTGCTGTCTCAACCAATACCAGCGCTGCTCTTTGTGACATCAGTATGACTCCTGCTACTGACCCTCCTTTCACAAGGTAATACGACAATGTATTTTCTATTTTTTTAAATCATTTTCTGTTAGTAACAACGTAAAAACAGTGCTACTCTGTCTGCTCCGCTAATCCAAAGATAGTTTATTCACTTGCTTCAAAGAGAAAATACTTCCTTACACTGCGAGTAAAAACCACTGTTTACCCTTCACTTAAGCTCGGGGAGGACCTATTACTCCTCTAGGGATACTCCTCCTTTGGGTAAGGCCAAAGTTTCACAGGTGGACCCTTCGCTATCATTCACTCTCTACTCTTATATGATATTGTCCCTAATATAACACCTACAGCCCTCCGTAGCTTTTAGGTATTATGACAACAGACGAGTAACCTTCTGCAGTGTGATTTCCTTACCACACTCTTCTAAATTCCATTCCCGGGATTCCCAGGTATCTCCGTACCTGTATTTCCAGACAACATAAAACGCGATACTAACTCTTAATGTTAAACATGTAGTTAATGATCAATAATCAATAGTCAATAATCACCAAACTAATCAATAATAACCATAACTCTGCTACCAGAAAAACTGATCCAGCGGAAGGCCAGGGTTGAAACTATTTCACAACTGCATATTTCACTGGGCCCATATACATTTATTTAAAATGCTCATCCACACTCCCTGGCTTATCCGCTGGGGGGGTCAAGTTTTATAATTTACTAAAGTTCTGATTAGTTATTTCCCTTTAACCACAAATCGGGTTAAATATCATTTCAATGCCTAACTAATCTTCACGAATCAATACTCTTTCCTCTGGTCGATGGACCATTAGTTGTTAGTTGATGGTGATATTAACAACTGTCTTAACTAATTCACAGTTCTTAGTGAAATAACCACAGACTCTGAGTAAGATTCATAAGCTTTATCTAAAATTTCAGTCATAAAGTTGAACGCTCATCAATACAGATGTAACAGTGCAAACTCCATCATTTTTCAATGGGAGAGAGAAAATTCATTTAGCAAATACGTTCAATTACACAACCTCATTCAACAAATCAATGCATAAGAGTGGATAGATGTAGAGACAAAAGACACATATTAACATACATTTGCAAAGAGCTATGCAAATTTTAAGGACAGAATGACATTTACCTAATAGAGATGACTGGAAAACCAACCCTCTGGCCAAAGGAATGGTGGGGGTCCCCTGACTTAGAATCAGGAGACAAAGACTATAGGACAGAATCAGGACAGGGCTGATACTTACTAGACTTTTCTACAAACCCGACACACCAGGGCTATTCCCTCTCTTACACTCTCTCCCTCCTCGATATTCTTCCACAAATCTTCTAATATAATCAGCCTGTCGTTTCGGATCTGAATCTTCCCAGTCTACTCTCGCCTCTCCCTCTCTCTCTATGATGATCTTGATGCTCTCTAGCGATGCAGCATACTCGTCTCTCTCTCTCACAGCGTCGATGAGCACACCAACAGCAGCATTCCCCACTAACTTAACTTAAGTCACTCTAGTTATAGTCTTTATTTCTACATGTCCCACCCTCAAGAATTGCAAATTTACTAAAATATGGAATATGATTGGACGGGGCTAGGGGAGTCTTCATCACAACCTGCTGACATATTCATTTTTATTAAGGTACTTATTGTTTGCTAGCCCTTCCCCTTTAGCTCATTCATGTTGTTCTCTTCCCATGCATATATTGTTGCTATTGTAATAATACATTCAATACAGACTACATAGACGAGTGATACAGGTCTTCTTTTTCTCATGTCTTCTGTCCTTGATTCTTGGCAGTCATTCAGCTCTTTCGGTCACGGGGTCACACCATGGATTCACTGAGCATGCGCAACTTTTGGTCATCCATCGCCATTTTCTTTTTCTGTCAATCTTTAGCAGGCCTGAATGTACACTATTAATAAAGGAATCATAAACAGATGTTATTTTCTTAAACATATAATTCTCACTGTTCACCACCCACTTCTACTCTATCCCATGTTATTATTATCTTTCTGGGCAAAAGCATTAACAACAGCAGCTTTCATTTAAATTCAAGCAAGCAGATGCCGGGCACGCGGTACCTCAAGACCACGTGTTAGTCTTTCTTGCGCATGCGTGAGGTTTTCCCTCTCAAAGCGAGTTAGTCACGTTATCTCTAGGTAATTCAGGTTTGCACATGCGCAAAGCGTTTTCGTAAATTAAAGCGGGTTTTAGTCGCGTTGCATTTTATTCCACATTAATTTAAGCATGCGTAAGCTTTTCTCCCCATGTGTCGGTGTCTGGTGTATATTAGTTTCGTCTCATCTACAGTTTTAACGATTAGTGAAAGTTAATGGAGGATTTCTCCGAGCAGGTTTCATTTTCTCGAATCCTTGCTCCATCAACACCACTTCCTGGATCGTGTCGTGACTGACTCGTCATCACCATTCAGTGGTCTTCAGGGTTGACTGCAACTAGTTTTTTGGGATTGTTTGGAAGAATCTTTTTCTACACTTTTTCATCATCAGCGATCTGCACGCTCGTGCAGAACATTCATTTATCAGCGATCTGCATGCTACTCCAGTACTTTGCTCATCTCATGTTCTAATGTGTCAGCGATGTGCACGCTTGTGCAAAACATTCTATCATTAGCAAGGTGCTCGTTTCTGCATCATTTCATTCATTTATTTTTATTTATTTTTATTGGTCAAGTTTTTACATTTCAGTTTATTAATTCTTTTGCTTTCTTCTTCTCATTTATTGCATTGTGACCAGGTTCATCTGTTGCTCTTGTTTATTTGTCATGATGCAATCAGTAACACCTCCAGCTCCCTTCTTACAAGATCTAGGTGAACATCCCCTGAAGTGGCAATTGTGGATCAGATCTTTCAATGCTTATTTAGGGGCCATTGATGGAATTAAGATCAAACCTGATCGCAAAATTAATTTGTTGTATTATTTGTTGTATTGTATTCTGGCAATATCAGAATACAAGCCTACAGTGAATGAAGATGCTGATGAATTCTAGATTGTTGTAAAACAACTAGAAACTCATTTTGAGGGTAAGGTCAACTTGGTAGTAAACAGACAACAATTTTTCACAAGAGTGCAAGGTCCTTTGGGGTCTGTTGACACGTATGTTACAGCATTGAAGGAACTAGCCTCTTACTGTGAGTTTAAGAACTTTACTACCCAGTTAATTTGTGACCAAATTGTATCAAGGTGTAATTCCAAAAAGATACAAGAAAGGCTATTAGCATGTACAAATCAGAGTCGAGATGAAGTGGTGGATATAGCCAAAAGCATTGAGTGTTCAAGGGAAGATTCAAAACAATTGGAATGTAATGTGGGACATGTAGCAAGCGTCAACAATGGCAACAGACCTCAATATAATAATGTTACTTCGTTCAGTAGCAAAGGTAAATGGCTGCAAAGTAACACAAAACCGCAGTGTTTCAGATGTGGGTGTCCAACATGTTTCAAGTTCCAGAAATTGTCCAGCTGTGGGCAAACATGTTGGAAACGCACCAAGCTGGGTAATTTTGCCAAGGTATGTAGAGGGGAAAACGCAATGTCGTCAGGAGTGTACAAGATCAAACAGTAACCGAGGACATTGAGGATGTTGGAAGTAAAATCAATGACTTAGTACTATCCATAGAAGTTTTGGAAATTGGAAATGTAGATGAGAAAAGACAATATAGTGATCTTCTTGTAGACATAACTATTGATGCACATGATATTCCCCTCTTACTTGATTCGGGTCCTAGAATCACTATTAAAGACATTGACAAGTTTAAAGAAAATGGACTGACAAAGTGCTTCTGCCTCCAGATGTCACAACTACTGCTTTCGAGGGCAGCAGGATTGATCTTCTAGGCTATTTTTGGACAAATATTGGGTTCTGTGACAGGCCGATAAAAGGCAAGGTGTATGTTGCTAAAAAGGGGATTAATGTGTTCAGTTGGTGGCATCAAGCCTATTTTGGGATGATAATTAGAAGATGTCCTGTTACCCTAGAAGAAAATCATTGAGTTGGGGAAGTGCTGCCTAACCAATCTCTGTCTAAACAACATTGGTTTACTTGTTATGAGAAAGTGTTTTGTGATGGCATTGGGAGAATACAAAATAGTGATCATACCATTTACGTTAAAGATGGGTGCCTTCCAGTCAAACATAAGTTACAAAATGTTCTGCTGAGTGTGAGGGAGGAGGTATCTCAGATTTGGAGAAAAATGAAAGTTAGATCTCAAGGCTGCTTATTATCAGGTAGTTCTAGATAAAGACTCTCGTCATCTAACTTCTTTTGTCATTCCTGATGGTACCATCCAATTTTGCAGTATGCCTTTTGGGCTGGCCTCAGCCCATCGGTTTTCCAATAAGTGATGACTTTTATGCTCAAAGGGATCGGAAATGTTGCAGTCCTTTAGGCCGATATTTTTATTTACGCAAACACTGTGAAAGTTCATGAAAAACTTTTAAGACTTGTGTTAGATGTATTGCCTGAAAATGGTGTCTCTTTGAGAAAGGACAAATGTATTTTTGGTGTGAATGAAGTGGAGTACTTGGGTCATGTTTTAACTGTGGATGGAGTGAAACCTAACCCTGGATTAGTGGATGCTGTAGTGAAAACACCATATCCTTGTGATAAGCAACAGTTGCGTTCATTTCTGGGTTTGTGTGAGTTGTATTCAAAGTTTATGAGAAATTATTCTGATTTGACTGAATGCTATAGGAAGTTACTCAAACATAATACGGAATGTGTATGTTCAACTCAGTGTCAGGATAATATTGAGCTCGCCAAACACAGTATTGTTTCAGCTCCATGGCTACAACCCTATACAGAAAAACGTAAAACGTTTGTGACTGTTGATGCCAGCGCTATTGGAATTGGGCGGTGCTGTCCCAATGGGATTGCAAGGAGGAAGTCACAAAGTCACTGTAGGCTTTGCCTCACGGCGTTTAAAAATGGTAGAATCTAGGTACTCTGTTATAGAAAAAGAAATGATTGCCTGTTCCTGGGGAGTGGAAAAATGTAAACTGTATTTGTGGGGTAGAACATTCTGTTTAAGGACCTAACATAGGCCCCTTGTTGATATCTTATCAGTCTACTAAATTGCTAGAGTTCAACTTTCAGGTGTCGCACATTGCAGGTGGAAGAAATGCCAAGGCTGATTGTCTATCGAGGAACTAGAGTATGACAGTGAAGACATCGAAGAGTGTATTATAGCTAAAGTTTAAGAATGTGTGGTGTGTGAAAGCATGGAATTATGGCGGAAAGAGTTAGAACAGGAGGTTATTACCTTTGTCATTAAGGGTTGGCCTCATGAGAAGTCAGTCAATGTGTCAATTTGCAACCTTTTTACAAAGTTGCAACTGAGTTGTCCATAGAAAATGGGGTGTTGATAAGAAGAGACAAGCTTATTCCTCCTGCTGTGTTTAGGCAATGGATTTTGGAAACGGCTCAAGCTGGTCATCTTGGCATGAGTGCCACCAAAAGGAGAATTTGTCATATTTTTGGTGGCCTGGATTGGATGGGGATGTTGATGATCTTGTTCACAATTGTTATAAATGTTTAAATAGTGATAAACACCTTAAAACCATTTTCCTTCTTCTAGTTCGGTTCCATGTCCTAAAAGATTATGGCAGAAGGTTGATGTTGGTTTTTTGGGTTCATTCCATGTGCTGCGAATCAGTTAAAATATTTTGTTGTGATGATTGATCATCTTTCACATTGAGTTGAAGTCAAAGGTGTGGCTTAACCCACAACGAACAATGGATGAACTTGGATTTTTCAAAGAGGTCTTTACCAGAGAGGATGTTTCTTCTGAGGTTTTAACCGATAACAAAATTCAGATTACATCTGCCGTCATGCAAGAGTTTGTCTCCAAGAATGGTATTAAAAATGTGCTTACTCCATTGTATTATTCACAATTTGATGGAAAAGTGGAGAGATTCAACAAGGTATTGGTGGAATTCATTCAAAGTGCGATCAAATCTCACGTTGATTGTGTGGAAGCGATCAGGGATTTGTTATGGGCTTATCGCACCACATCTCATTCAGTGGTTGGTCAAATACCTTTTGAATTGATGAGGGGTAGGTTGGTGGGGTCAAGTCTTTCTCCTTTATGGCTGATGGATGTCAGGAACCATAAGGTTAATTGAATAGTTTTCTTGTTTTAGTGCTAAATGTGCTAGTGAAAATGCCAGTAATTCACATGTTGATCGTGAGTATGGAAAAAAAACACCATGTGGTTCACATTAAGAACTCAAGCAGAGTGTGTGTTGAGCACTCGGTTCGCACCAAAGATCCTTTGTTGTTAAGAAAAGGGAGCTCCAAGTCCAAGGATCCCATTTAGGTCATGGAAGTGCGTGGTAATGTACGCATGTCGAGTGGCCAATGGTAGAATGTATCTCATGTGGCGAAGTATTTTCCTCCTGTTCAGGGAGAAGTGGGAGATGGTGGGACACAGTCTAGTCAAAATGTTCAAGTGCGGAAAAGTAGCAGTCAAGATGTAGAAGTGCAGAAAGGTAGCCATATCAGGAAAGTGCCTTATAGACTTTTAGAGTATATTTGTACCATTATAAGTTTGTTTTGTTCATTTTTTTTTCTATACATGTGATTGTCGTTATTGTTGGTTATTGTGGTGTATTGTTGTATGTTCTAGTTGGTTTTAATGTTTGTTTTGTTGTGCTGTGTGTTTGGGGGAGATATGTGGTAGTCTCATTCTCATTGGTTTCTTGGGTGTTCCACGTGTTACTGTGTAAGATTGTTTACCATTGGTTCTCTTTATGTTCTATATTAGAATGTCTATTGTTTAGCCTTGAAATGTAGTAACAGTTGGAGTTAGTTCCTGGGCCTGTTGTAGCAGCTTCTACTCTGTGCCTATGCTTCTCAATAAACTACGTTTGAATTGAGCCCTATGTTTCATGGATGTATATATATACATACTTATTTAGACACTTCACATTTCCTTATAGAAATCTTACAGCCTGGGCCAGCTTCATCTGAGCCCTCACTGATACCTTAATGGGCACTTAATCAAAGCCTTGTCTTGCCCATCAGTGATTAGGCAAGTGGTCAGATGCCACAGACCTCTCAGTTGTAAAATATTTCTCCCATCTCGTTGTAACCCCATTGTTTTGGACATTTTCATAATAAAGCGCCCTGACACCCACCCGGTCCAGGTGCGCTTTTTAAATAGTTAAGTACATAAATAAAGGGCTCTGTGACTCCAAAATATTATGCATTGACCCATCTCTACATGTTGTTTTCAGTTAGTCTAATAAAAGAGATTCACAAGTAAGAGCATTTAGAAACACTCTTTCCTGAGTCATAAACTTTGTTGTGCACCTTAGTTCAATTTAAGTGTGAAAAAAATTCATAGGCAAATGTTCATTCTTGTTTGATAGAAGTGGCATTGGTGGCACTGTATTATCACAAATGGGGTTGGCATGTAAGGAAAATAAGTTATTGAGGTGAAATTTCTGAATCTGCAAATATAGGTTTATGACTAGTGTGTGGCCGTTCCAAGGAGGTCCTACCTGCAACACTTGTACACTTTTAGGTTTATGGATAGTCACGTTCCCCAGCTAGTAGTTTTCCACTTTCATATTGACTCCTGTCAATTATAAGAAGAAGGCAGTAATGGAGTGAAAACACCATTATATTTAGTGGTGAAAAATATTGTCCTGTGGGAAAAACAGAAAGGTAAATATGGAAATGTACATTAGTGTCACACTCCTGTATGCTGGATTTTAGACCTACTGGAACTTGTGTATTCATAAATGTTGCTTATCACTTGGAGAACTGGGGCTCGCATAGTTTTCTAAGGAATGCTTTTAAATTTCTTTGAGAATTCTATAAAAGTCAGAAATTAGATTTTAAAATAGTGATTATCCTAGAGGAGCACATTTATGCTTTTTCACCCTGTTGTTTGCAATTTTGCTCTTCTCTATCTTTTTTATAGCACATTTTATTAATTTTAGGTAGAAACAAAAAGAAGAACAAGGAAGACATATATCAATATCCATAAATATTATTGTTGAGTAATAGCAACACAATCCCATTCCACACCCCACACCCTGTTTCTCCCACTCCATACCTGATCAGGCAGATTAAGAATAATTCCTAACATACGAATTTCAGTATCCACGCTTCGCCTTTGTTGTGGCAGGCATCCTGTACAATTCCTTTATAATGAGGCCAATCCTTCCAAAATGTTGTGGTGTTTTTGTGGACACCCCATGGCCGCACAGACTGGCCTTTTGAAACTCATTCACCAATACACCTCCTCCAGGTCTCCAAGAAAGGGGGGCAGCACATTTCCAGTTCAAGCAGGGTCTCTCTTGACCATCAAGAGACCAATTGATAGTAGTGTTCATCAGGGTCATGCTAGGGTCCCTGGGAAGTGACCAGCCCAACATCCCCTCAAGCATTTACAAGACCTCTTCCCAAAATTCAGCAACCATCCCACAGCTCCAGTTCGTATGTAGAAAGCCTCCCACATTTGATGGGCATCTGAGACAGTGCGAGGAACTCACCAGCCTTATTTTCCACAGTCATTCACCAATGTTCTATGAATGTGCAAAACTTTATGACTCTTGGGCTCTTCCATAACGAGTTAAGCCTCTAGAGTGCTATATTCAGGGAGGTCATTAAGTCCACTAATATAGGGCCCCAGGGCACGGCACACCTGTAAGTATCTAATAAATTGGGGGCAATGTAGGTCAGACTCCTCATTTAACACCACAAAAAACGTCATTACTGTCCCATCCATGACATTTCCCAATTTGGAGATAGTAATGGTGTCCCATTGTTGGAACCCCTGAAGTTCCGCCAGCTGATGGAGCCACACTCCTGCGCATAAAAGTGTTTCTTTGGTAAATTTATATTTCAACCCCAGCGCTTTGTTGTCTTATGCCATGCCTGGAGCACCACTTTAGTAGCAGGTAGAAGAGAAGGAAAAGACATCCCTCCATAAAAGAGGAGCAGCAGCTGTGTCTCCAGCATGGCTCATTTCCCTGACGCATAAGCCGGGTTCCTAGTATCTTATCACCACTAATTTATTACAATCAGTCGTGCCCCCTTGTAGTATGAAGTGATATCTGGAGATGCAACACCCCCATCAAATGTAGGTTTAAAAAGTTTCTTATGGCTCCAAAGGAATCCTTTAAGTCTTAAGTTGATCTTCATGAACCAGGACAGAAGGATCACATGGGGTAGTTTTGTAGTTGGTACAGAAGACGGGGCAAAGTCACCATCTTAAAAAATGCTGATCAGCCTAGTAGTGATAGAAGGAGAGTATCCTAGGACCGCACCTCACCGATCAGCCTGTCATTTGCAACTGGATGTTTTTTGTCCACGCCACCTGCAGGCTAGGTGATACGTAAACACCCAAGTATTTAAAGCCAGTTGTTACTATCTGTATCTCCCCTACCTATCCTAGGTTTTGAGGGTTCTTTCCAACTGGAAACACTCAGTAGCGGCTGCTACCGGACGGGGTGGTGGGGCAGTGGGGGCTAATTAATAAATAAATAAACACTTACCTTAGAACGGTGGGCCGCCCTCCCCTGCGTCCTCTTCCTTCTTCCTCTGAAGTCCAGCCGACAGCAGGAAGCACCAGGCAGACAGGCTCCCCTGAGCCAATCACAATGCTGCAATGCAGCGTTGTGATTGGTCTGAGCACTGTGGATCGATGCTCAGACTCGAACAGGGAGCCTGTGCATGTTCCTGAACAGGCTGTGTAATGCAGCCTGGGAGTAACATGCAAAGTGCACATGAACTGTTTGGTTGGCCCAAGAGGGCTGGCCAAGCAGTTTATGAACTGTTTGGTTGGCCCAAGAGGGCCGGCCAAACAGTTTATGTGCACTTTGGGAGTGCAAACCACTCCTACCCTGGCCAGCCCAGCCCGCCCCACACTGCACACAGGCTGCATGTAATAGGAAAAATAAAATGGCAATAACGATACTTTATTGTCATTTAATTTTTCTTTTTTGCACAGTGGGGCAATACTCCTCCACCTTAACGGAGGAGCCGCCACTGGAAACACTGAGGATTTAGCCCTGTTAACACAGAGCTATGAGAACCTGTCAAGCATATTTAGGATCTGTAAAATCCCTGAACCTAAGGCCTCTGGGTCCCCTAGAAACCCCAGTATGTCTTCGGCATATAATGCTACTCTATCAGCCACACCAAGAGCCCACTTGAAGCCACTAACTTGGGTATCTATCCTGATCTATTCAGTAAGAGACTTGCTCTTCTATACCTGAACAGATCAAATGGTGAGCCCTGGCAGTCCCCATGTGCATATTTCTATAGCCTGTTTGAACCCCTGGGATCACAGCACCCAAGGTGGTCACCTAACTACTAGGGTCCTGAACCAGGCCCTTAAAATAATAATATCCAGTGCACCTGTGGTCCTGCAACTACGGTCAGCTGCATGTCTCAAATATTTATTCCCCACATTTGCTTTAGGTGTAAATTACTTCTTCAGTGTCTTATTCCTAGCTTCCTGACACATGCCATCATCACATCCCTCCTGGAAAAAAAATCTGCTGAGCCGAAAGTAATGGCCAACTACCAATGCATCTACAACTTCTCTTTCCAAAGCAAAGTCATAGTTAGGAAAGTGACAAGACAACTTTAAGTCCATGTGATAATGAATCGCATTCTCCAAGTCCACCAATCTGGATTCTGACCTGCAAAGGGCATTGAAAGTGCAATGGCCAACATGAGGGAAGAACTTCTCCTCACCCTAGAGGAGGATTAGAAAACTGCCCGATGATCCTTGACCTGGCCATAGTCTACAAGACTGCAGAGTGGACAGTGCTTCTGGAAAGGCTCAAACTCTTGGAACGCACGTTCCTATGGGTGAAGGAGAACTTCCAGTGCATGCCAGAGGTCCCAGGCTCGTTGCATTATTGTTTCCTGACTTACAAACATCAGAACATCTTCCTTTCCCACACCAAAAGTTAGGAATTTGTAAATTCTTCTTGACACCGACTTCATCTAGCTCCTCAAGTCAAAGCTGTGGCACACAGTGTGAACTTGCAACCCTATTGTGCCCAGCACATTCTCCCACTTCTTTACAATGACAATGACCGCAGAATTTAGGTGGTGAGGGCCTTGACCACTGCAACATTATTTATTCTGCTTTCCCCATGACATCCATTGTTAGGCTCCAAAGACGTCTGAAGCAGATAGTCAGAATGTGCCCTGACCTCTGTGAGTGGGAACATATGAAACCTGCTCTTAAAGTTCTCCTCTGCCTCAGGGTAGATGCTACAATAAAACCCAAGGTCTTGTGCACTGTCTACAGAGTCCATGAGTAGAGGTCCTGCAGAGAATGACACCTCACACCCTTGCTACCACAGATCATAGCACAATCTTTTCCCATCTTATTAACTGACGTTTTTTCATAGGGATGAAACACAGGGGCAGATCTCTATGTGTGCAAAGACTGGCACTCTGATAGGCACTTAACCCCAACGTGAGAGCTGAATCCAGCCACATGAACTTCTGGAACTGCTGAAAACTGAACTCTTCATTGATGCTTTCAATTTAAATAGACCTGGAACAAAGGCCATCATTTTTGTGAACACTGTGCCAGTTCCTGTGCAAACTCTTTCTATTGTTTTTGTACTGTCAGACTCTACTATTTCTATTCCTTGCCTTCTTGAGACTTCTATTTCTTTCATTAAAAACGTGAAGCTTTAAATATGCATAGAAATGCAAAAATATCTGCACCCAATGCTCCTGCTTTTATCACTATGATAATAGAGTTGACGCATTTGTCACCATGATTGTTTTGTTTTGTTGCTGGGTCACTGTCTGCTAGTCCCATTGTTATTTTCAAAATATAAAATCAGATCGATAGTCAGATACTATAAAAAGGCAGGTATCGAAGCAGATTTTAGAGAGGGACTTCGCGCCGGGGCTATCGAGACAGAGGTCCCTCCGGTGTGGGTTTGCAACATCATCTTTCTACGGAAGCGACAGCAAGAAGCAGCGGCCTTCGGTGGTTCACTGTTTATGTTCCAGCCTTGAACAAGCTGTGATAGAAAATACCTAGCTTGTTATCTAGGGTAGCACTTCGAAATGACTTGAGGGTGCCAGGACAATGTGAACTCCAATGCAATGTGAGAGTTTTTCTTTTTCTTTTCATTTTCCCTTACATGTTTCACTGTATTACTTTTCATATTCTGTGCGGTTTCTATTAATATCTTATGCAATAGGCTAGGATTTTAGAATAAACAGGTTTATAAATATATATGCTGTTTCTTAGTGCCATCATTGAGTGTGTTTTCATTAAGACGGTTTGGAGTTCCACTGTGTCCCTGCACTCTTCTTATGGGACTGATCGTTACCAGTAAACACTTCCTGCACAGTATTGTTCAGTGGGTTGTGTATAGGTTGCACTCCAACTTGATTTGTAACTCGTATTGGTGCATTGACTAAGTCCTTACACCAGGGGGGTAGAAATCCGACCTCTGCGACTTGGGGGAGATGGCCAGTGCCTAATTTGTAAAACAATAAAAGCCAGGGCCCTCATCAGGAGGCCGCTGCATCTTGCACTACCCATTACTCCTGTCAGCGCTGCCAATGACAGCACCAACACAACTACTAATCATCACACTGCTACAGGTGTGACAATTCAGACTGTTGGAAGAATGGCTTGGGTGGCAGGTATTAGTTGTTTTTAATGTATATTGAATTAATAAACAACTGTTGTTCTGCTTATCTCTAAATCACATAAACTGCGCCACCATGTGGCAAGCGTCATAACTGCTGGTGTTGAAAGTTGATTATCGGTGCGAGCACCGGAAACCACCGGCACAAATTAAGCACTGGAGATGGAGGTAGGAGTGTACCCCCAGGGAATGTATCTGTGTTAGAGAAAATCGTGCCGATTAGGTGCTAACTTTTGCTTCCAAAAATCTGTATTTCCTTTTCCTTACCCATCAGGGCTATGAAATTACCGAAAGGCAACATGCCGTGCTGTGCAACACTCCTTAATAAATAAATATGTTTTTGCAAATATTCAGCTGGTGGATAGGTTTTCAAGTCAACGCTGGCAGAAACTTGCTTTTTTTAAATATCAAAACCTCCCTATAATGTCCTACCTGATTCCATGTGTTTTTGAGTTTTTCACTAACCCGCTTGTCAATTGCAGGCCTTTCTGACACAGTATAATTGCTTGCAGTAAAAGGAAACCGAGCTGCCTAGGATCAAAAAGAAGCCCAGCCCATCACGGTCCTCTTTGAAACTCCCAGGCTGCGAAAGGACACAGCAAGCAATCCTTAATCAAACAAAGATAATTGACTATTTCCAGCATTTCAAAGGCTCGTGCTAAAGTGTCCGTGATGTTTACCAATAAATCTATGGTAGTCTCGAGCCACGTCAGCCTAGGTTGCGCGATTTTTACGTGTGAGTTGAGTTCATTGCAGATTGGGAGTGATCCTGACTCTGCCTCGAGCATAACATTTAATGCATTCCGACAGCTCTTTTGATTCAAATTAAGAAAGCCTGTGAGTTTCGGCTAGTTTAAAGTCCGTGCTGTGATTACTTACCTCATGGAACGTGACGCTTTTGAGATAAAGTTATTTTAATTCTTTTTACTGGCGGAGCCGCAGCTGTATGATAATATACATATTACTAACAGTAGGTGGCAGTCTTTGTCAACACATGAGCGGCAGATCAGATTTTTTTGTTTTTTGTTTTTTTTACAAGCATTGTGCACAAGTATGTAGGGTGAGACGGGATTCTATTTTTGGGAACCGAAACTTATTTTTCGGCATTGTTGTGGGGCACCAGAAGGCAGTAGGCCGTAGCTGGGCTCACAGAGTAAAGTCACACAGACACAGTATGGTTATTGGTTGGCGCGAAGACCACGAGCGGTCTTGCGCCGTTTATTTATCCCCTCGGGTCGAGCCCGCCCCGAGGGGTGTGTGTATGTAAGAAAACGGCAACAATGTTTAAGAGAGCCCGGATGGCTCTCTACATCCCTTCCTGCTTTTGGTTAGAGTCACCAAAGTCAGTATTGTTCATGGGGACATGTACAGGAAGTCCTTGAGCATTTGGCTCGGCACCGGGTTTGCCCGGAGGCCATACCTTTGGCTCCGGGGGATAATAATGTTCCCTGTGCCGCCCAGGACGCCCACGGGTGAGCCAACCTCATCTTCTGAACCGGCAAAGTCAGGGGCGGTGACGGCTTCTCTGTTCTTGTGTGACCCTCCTTCAGAGACTGGGCTGCCAGCCCTGGGGGACTCTGGGGACGACGCGCTAGGACTCTCAGCCGGGTTGTCCCCTTCTTCACTGTCTCGGCCGCCACCAGCGATCAGCTTGAAACACGACACGTTTCTTGTAACTTGGAGGTGTCCTTTTCGAGCCGTGACCATCATTCCCTGCACCTCCGTTACGGTCCATGCTTCTGGCTCAAACGGTGTCTGGAACTTCCACCCAGGGTGTCGATCTTTGATTACCACTCGGTCTCCGATACAGATTCGGGGTTCTTGAGCCCTCCGGGTCTCACTGGCCTTCCGGTTCGTGATCTCTCTGCGGGCTTGAACGGCTTCATCGTCTCTCACTGGGGGAGCCCACGTCGGGTCGGCTGGGATACTGTCTCGTGGTGGCCGCAGAAACATCAGGTGCGAGGGTGCACACTTAGTGGTGCTGTGAGGCGTTTGTCGGTACACTCCGAAAAACTGATCCAGAGCTGCTTCGGCATCCTCCTCTCGTTCCACCGCGATACGCAGGGCCCTGTTGAGAGTTCTCATCAGCCGCTCCACCTCCCCATTGGCTTGGGGCCAGAGTGGCGTGATCTTGCGGTGTCGGATGGCTTTGCCTTCCAGATACTCCTGAAACTCCCTGCCCTGGAACGGAGGTCCGTTGTCGGATTTGATCTCCTCGGGCAGCCCGAGCATGGCGAAGATCCTGTCCAGCGCCCTCTTCACGTGAGGAAACGCCGTTGACCCCACGACTTCCACCTCGAGAAGGTGTCGACCACAACCAGCATATGACGGCCGTCTGGGAAACCCCCAAAATCGAGACTGACATGGGTCCAGGGGACTTTGACCGGATCCTCCGTGATTACTGGCGCCGTCGGGGGGTCCCCCCCTGTGATGGTACATTCATGGCAACCTCGGACCATCTCGTCCACTTTGGTATCCATGGCCGCAAACCAGACCTTTTGCCGTAGTCTCGCTTTCGTCTTGGCCATGCCCTGATGGCCAACGTGAGCGAGTTCCAGAATGCGTTGCTGTAGGGCTTCAGGGATTACAACAAGATGTCCTCTCAGGACAACACCATGCTCCCCCACACTGAGCTCATGCCGCACCCTCCAGAGCTGCTGCCGGTCATGTCCAACCTCCGGTCATAGTAGGCGACTCCCCTCCATGAAGCGGGCCCACGTGTTCTCCTCCAAAGCTCTTTTCACCCTTGGCAGTGTTCCGTCTTCCGCCGTGGCCTGTCCGATTTCATCCAGAGTCATGGCTTTCGGGCAGGCGCGCTGTGACACCATCCTCACAAACTCTTCCGTGTCCCGTTCCTCGGCGGATGGGTCCATGGGCGATGAAGGGTCTGGGTGGCGTGATAGGTAATCGGCAGGGTTGTGTGCTCCGGGTCGGTACACAACCTTGAACTGATACGCTTGCAGCTGCACGGCCCACCGCTCAATCCTTGGGGGCGCCAACCTGGACGACCCTGCAAAGAGCGGGATCAACGGTTTGTGATCCGTCACCACTTGAAAGTCCTGGCCACACAGGTATAGATGGAAGTGTTGGCATGCCCACTTGATGGCGAGAGCCTCCCTCTCTATCTGAGCATACCTGGTCTCGGTGTCCGTGAGGGCCTTGCTGGCATATGCCACCGGCTTCCAAACTTCCGGGTCATGTTCCTGCAGGAGCACCGCTCCTAGACCCATGGGGCTGGCATCCACGACCAACTCAGTGCGTTTTTTTGGATGGAAATACGCCATGACCGCTTTGTCCTGTAACCTCTCCTTGATGTCCTTGAACGCTTTGTTGGCAGCACTCGACCACTCCCATGGTTGTCCATGTTTCGTCAGGGTCCGGAGTGGCTCAGACAACGTTGCAAGATTCGGGATGAAACGCCCGCAATATGTTGCCATGCCCAGGAAGCTTCGCACCTCCGTGGGGTTCTTCGGCGTGCTGGCCGCCCGGATGGCAGCTGCCTTCCTCGGGTCCACCCGGAGCCCTTCCCGCGTAAACACATAGCCAAAGAATTCTACAGTGTCCTGATAAAACGAACACTTCGCCTTGTGTAGCGTCAGCCCGGAGTCCTCTAGCCTCTTCAACGTTGCACGGAGGTGCTTATGATGATCTTCCAGCGTGCTTGAGAAGACGAGGATATCATCGCTCAGGTTGATCACCCCTTGCAGCCCTGACAACACTTCTCTCACTGCGTTCTGGAAAACTTCAGCTGCCGAGGATACGCCAAAACTGAGTCTCTTGTATCGCCGGAGGCCGACGTGGGTCGAAAACGTTGTGATGTACCGGCTTTCCGGTTCTAGCTCCAGCTGATGATAGCCAGCGTTTAGGTCCAATTTGGAGAACCATTTGGCCCCGTTGAGGTCGGCCACAATGTCCTCCATAGTCGGGGTTATGTGTCGTTCCCTTTTCACTGCCACGTTGGGCAGGCGCATATCCACACAGAGTCTTATGGCCCCCGGCTGTTTGGGTTTTGGGGCCACAACTAACAGAGACACCCAGGGAGTGGGACCTGAGACTTTTTCAATTACGTCCAGCGCCTCCAGCTTTCTCAGCTCCTCCTCGACTTGTGGCCTTAGATTGAATGGCACTCTCCGATGCCGGAGTGCCACCGGTCTGACAGCGGGGTCGATATGTAGCTTGAACCTTTTGCCCTTCAGTTTCCCCAGACCTGTAAAGAGTGCCGGGAAGTCCTTCAGTATGGCCTCTGCGTGTGACTCATGTATCTGGTTCGCGAAGAACACAAGTCCGAGATCCTCAGCGGTGTGGCAACTGAGCAGGGTTCCTTTCCGTCCCTCTGTTATGTGGAAACGGGTGTTCGTGGTGTATGTGCCGCTGTCGATTTTGGCCTGGATGACCCCCCTCAGTGGTAGCGAATCGGTACCTCCATACACGTATATCCTAGCCGTGGACGGCTCGAGTGGGGGCCTTGGTGACAGGCGATCGTACTGTTCCGAGTCCATGACGTTGACTGAGGCGCCCGTGTCAATAAGGGCCTGCACGTCAGTGCCTTCCACTGTTACCGAGCACATCGGGGGAGGCCTCCGTCGTCTGTCCGTTCGGCTGGCATAGGACACAACAAAGACGTCATCGTCTTCATCTTCCCACACTTGCCTGGCCTCTTCGAGAGGGGGCGAATCTTCTAGGGATACCTGCTGGATCCGTTGCGTGATGCTCCTCTGTCTTGACGGGCCCTGCCGGAATCGTCCACCTCGGCATACCCTGGCGTAATGGTTGAGCCTCCCACACCGGGAGCACGTCTTCCCTTTCGCCCCGCAGACTGCTGTCTTGGCATGTTCGTCCCCACAGTATCCGCACTGACTGCCTCGCGACGGCGGCTGCGCTTGCCGGGCCTGGGTGGGACGCCTTTGTATTGCGTCTACCCTCTCTTCTTTGACGACTGGGTATCTTGGTGCACACGGCGCAGCTACAGGCGTGTGGAGTGCTGCTTCCATTGCTTCTGCCCGGACATCCGATAACTCATGGGAGCGTGCCAGGACAAGGATCTCGTCCAGTGAGATCCCCGGTTGTCGCAGTATGAGTTTGCGTAAGAGCTTTGAGCGGCAGCCCAGGATGATCTGATCCCTGATCTCCGTCTGCGGAGCGACAAATGCGCATGTGCTGGCGAGCTTGCGCAGCCTGGCATAGAACATATCGACCGATTCCGAATCTGTCTGTGAGGCCCTTCGGAACTTGAACTTTTCGAAGTCCGGATTCAGCTGTGGGTCGAAGTGCCTATCGAGCGCCCTTACTGCCGCGTCGTAGTCATCCTCACCTCCGGTGTTCGGAAGCGTCTCAAACAGGTCATAGATTTCGGGCCCCCCGTAGTAGATGAGAAGCGACCGCTTGACAGTGCCGTCCGTTTCCCCAGTTCCTTTAAAGTAAAGATTCAGCCGCCCTACCCATGCCTTCCATCGCGGCGCGGCGGTAGCCGGGTCCGAAGCCTCGCTGAACGGCGGCAGGGGAGCAATGGCGGTGTGATGGTGTCCGGGGGGCATCGCACCCTGTCCTCTGTCCAGATCCTGAGCTCCAGCCTGTGCGCCGGCTGTTTGGGTGGTGCTCATCTTGGGCGCGCCTTCCTCTCTTTGTCCAGTGGTGGGGCTAGCGACGCTGTATGTGGCCCTCTCGCTTATACTCTTGATGGGCCTTCCGTGCCCCTGTCTGCGCCCTCACTCCTCTTCCCCGCGTCGGCCTGCCACTTGCTGGGGGAAACCCTTGGTGTTCCGTGTTTCCTTCGGCTTGCGCGCGGGGGCGGGGCAACTGCTGCTGTGGGCGCTGTAAGGCGGTGGGGCTGGGGTCACCCACGCCGATGTGGGGTAGCGGGCCGGCGTGTTCTGGGCCTTGTGATGTCTCAGGCCGGGATGCCCACCTTATGTCCTTTTCAAATAATGGCCTCTGCCCCTTTTCTTTTGTGTGTAGGCTGCCTTGCTCAATCCCTTATTGATCTTGCTTTCCCCACTCTTCTTCTGTCATCTATATGTTTTTTTTTTGTTTCTTTCAGGCGTTTCTGTAGGCAGCCCTGGGGCCCTGAAGCAGCAGGGACGCTCCTCGGGGTGGGGCCTAGGGCACCGGCTCACGCAGCTGTCGCGGAGCACCACCGTCGAGCAGGAGCCTCCCCTGCGGTCGCGCAGAGAGGCGCACTCACCCGCTCTTGCACTGACGATGGCAGAGCGCCGCCGGCTGAACGCGCTCCCGCTGACTAGGGAGGCGCGTGGGCAGGCGCAGGCAGCAGCGGCAGGATCAGGCGTCGTCTTCCCGAACAGGCGCCGTCAGCTGAACACGCTCCCTTTGGGCCAGGAGACGCGTGGGCGGGCGCCACTCACGGGTAAGCGACGGCACAGCGAGGTGCGGGCGGGCACAACAGCCGCAGCAGGCGAGGCGCGCACACGTGCCGGTCCGACCGGCCTCGTCGCCAGTGTTGTGGGGCACCAGAAGGCAGTAGGCCGTAACTGGGCTCACAGAGTAAAGTCACACAGACACAGTATGGTTATTGGTTGGCGCGAAGACCACGAGCGGTCTTGCGCCGTTTATTTATCCCCTCGGGTCGAGCCCACCCCGAGGGGGGTGTGTATGTAAGGAAACAGCAACAATGTTTAAGAGAGCCCGGATGGCTCTCTACAGGCATCAGAGACATTTATAACAGCAAGAGAGGGGCTAACACACAAAGGGGAAAAAGGGCAAAAGAGGGGAAAACCATCCCATAGGGAGAAAGTAGAGAA
The DNA here is from genome assembly GCA_963921515.1 of Calotriton arnoldi. Lineage (NCBI taxonomy): Eukaryota > Metazoa > Chordata > Amphibia > Caudata > Salamandridae > Calotriton > Calotriton arnoldi. The sequence goes on from CAWUFW010004157.1 coordinate 839,168, forward strand.
CTACAAAAATGAGATAATGGGGGAAGGAGTGTCTGGTAGTGGAATAAAGAGGTTTGAGGTTAACTGAAGACTGCACAGCTTTGATATTCGGCGCGCTGGCAGTTAGTTGTACCAATCACGGCTTGGAGCAGAGCTTTGGGCGCTGGCACTCATTCATTTACAAATTAAGCACTGTAAAGTGTTACTTTAGCTAATCTGTCCCCAGCCCCTCCCCAGAATCACTACAGGAAGCTGGGGCCCCCTGCCTAAGCAATTTCTATGATATGGACTTCAATAAAAAATACACAAAAATACAGAAACCAGCCATCAAACAGATACAGAAGTTTAGTTTCTTTTATTTAATTCACAAACCAAAAAATGTGAACATTTTAACTTTAATGGGAAGGTTGGAGCTTTTTAAATTCTAAAACACATAACCATATGCTAGACTCTAGCATATCACTGTCTTTTTTGCTGCTAATACATGCTCTCTTTTTGTCACGCGCCATACCAGTGCTGCTTCAATTGAGACGATACCGTTCGCCCATACTAGGTTCCGTCTGGTACTGTCCTTGCTCCGGCTCCTACAAATCAAGCTAAGGATAGATAGCAGCCTAATTTTTGTCTTCCAATTTCAAATTCCTTGACATTTACAGAGAATTTTAAAACTTAAAGTTTTCAATTTTGCTTTTTTACGTATATGTACTGTATGTAACACTTTGTTAATATTATTTAATTTTATAAACAGCCACGGACCAGAGGTTTAGAACCACTGTTTTAGATTGTCTAAGGATGGGCCTTTCAGCCCCTACCAGCCACAGAAGGAATCAGGAATGGAAAAAAAAAATGTGCTGGGTTCTAGCAAACAACAAAGAGATGTAGAAGATAATTAGGGGGTTTCATCTCTGAAGGCCTCCTTTTGTAACCGGCCCGTTTAAAATCACTGGAGCATTTAATAGCAGTGACTTTGCAGATCGTTAGCCCAACCACAGCGCACCTTTGAGCTTGGGTTTATTGATGTAGAAAAGTTGGCTGCCTTACCAACTACAGTATTCTCGTTTGGATCACAATCTGTGTCGATTCTCATGCCTCTCTAGAGCAGGTATGCTTTAGGCTGGGACATTCTTAATCTAGAATCAATTGTTTGCATCAAACCAACAGCATTAATTGTTGATATGTTGCAAATATGGGAAAGTGCAGAGCAACCTCCGGCAAAGGTTGGTGGAAAAATGTCAGATTACGTTGAGAACTAGGCAGTGAAAATGTGTGGGAGGCTTCATGACGTAATCACGACTTGGAATCAAATTATGAAAAGAAATAGGGGCAGGGTTTAAAGCACTAACTGGGCCTCGCCTTTTCTCGCGAGCAGAGAAGGCTTCCGTAAGATTCTATTGACAATTCACCCGTTCAGCCTAGAGGTTGGAAAGTGGGCCATGCGTGTGCCTGCCACTGAAATCTCAGAGGTTAAAAATCTAACTCATGGCTATGTATGTTCTGAGTGAGACCGTAGAGCCACTCTGTAAAAGGTGGCGTGTATTTGTACTACATTTGAATATTCAATGAATTAATTAATCTTGCTTAAAGCTGTGCGTATAATTAATAATGCTTAAAGCTGTGAAATATTTGAAAAGCTTGTAACAACTTCCTAGCTACTATACCAATAAAAATTAACTGATAATCTAAAAATTAATGTACCCAAAAACATTTTTTGTTTGTACATAGTTTACTCTAACCAACATGTATGGAACTGGAGTGGAAAAAAGCACCACTATGTGTGATTTAATGGAAAGAACAAAAAAAAATTCCATTATCCATCTGCACAGGAAGAAACCACTGCATTTCCAATAATCCACAGGCAGTGACAAAACAAGATTTCCCATCATCCATCTTCACAGGAAGTGACATCACTAGTTTCCCACCAGACCATCTTTAGAACAGGAAAGGAAGCAAGAGGACTTTATTTCCAATAATCCATCTGCACAGGAAGAGAAATAACTGCATTTTCCATCATTTATCTGCACTGAAAGTGACATTACTGGATTTCCCTTCATCCATCTGCACAGGAAGTGACATCACTAGTTTCCTGGCAAAAACATATTTAAATGAAGAAGCCAAACAAGAGAACTTCATTTCCCATCACCCATCTATTCAGGAAGTGATACCACTGCATTTCCCACCATTCATCTTCACAGGAGGTCATATCACTTCCTGCCTTTTTCCTACTTCAATCAGCTCTTCAGACTGTCCAATTTCCCTGAAGGGGGGGGGGGGCGGCAAAGACAAAGGCATTGCCTGTTTGTACCAGGATGGAGCTTGCAGTGAAACATACAAGTTGAGATACACTTGTGTATCTCCCAGCACCCCATGCTGCCATTCCCCACAATAACACCCAGACGTAGACAACCCAAACACTTAAATGCATTTGCACAACACAAAGACCAAACCTCATATACATCTCACTAACTACCATATATACCCAAACTACACTACACACTTTCCAACGCATGCCTATTAATGCTCGCTCTGCAGTATTCCATATGCCAGACATTGCAGACCTCTTTACCTATCGGCCAGCCCACTACACTATCACAAGCTTGACATCTCTTCATCACAGAAACATGGTTCATGCCTACTTCTTTGCACATCCGAGACATCCTTCTTTCCACAGATTACATCATCCATTGTGTGGGCTGTGGACATAAGAAGGAAAAAGGCCCCGCTCTAATCCATATGTCCTACTGATCCTGTTCCTCAGGCAGCATAGTAACACTCAACTCCATGCAGCTGCTGATATGTCCTTTCCCACTCTCTGCTATTCAGACTGCCACCTTTCACTGCATCTATAGGCCTCCCAGGCAGAACATGGACTTCATTGATCATTTCTCAGATCACCTAACCACCTCTTCCATCCAAGATGCCCACACCACTCTCTTGGGTGACTTTAACATCCCAGACAACAACAAAAAAGTGACACCCTCTTCAACATCATCCATACACTCAATGTGGTACAGAAAGTGGAACAACCAACATAGAGCAAAGGGTATATTCTCAGCCTTGTCTTTTCAACGTCACCAATAATCTAATGCAAACCACTCATATTCATGGACTGTACTGACCATTTTTCCATCTCTAGCTCCATGCCCAGCGCCCTACCAACAAACCAAGATCATCACAAAAGAGAAGACCAATCCTTCAGATCTTTCAGAGATTTCTCCTTAGCAACCTAATACTTGAACTCATCTCTCACCCTAACAACTCCATGTCATATGCCAACACCCTTCTAAACAACTTCAACAATGATACTCTCCCCTATTACAACATGCACGTGTAAGCTAAAGCCTTTAGCACCCATGTAATCTAAAGGATTTGCTGATAATAAACAATCCATCTGCAAACAGGAAAGAAAATGAAATGGAAGAAAAAGAGAACTCCAGAAGACCCCTTGGTACTTAAGTCCTTCTGCACAACATGCAGAAGTCTAATCACATCATCCAAAGCAGAGTACTAAACCAACACCACCAATGAAGCCATCAGCAGAAGCAAAACACTGTTCAAGACAATCGAGCACTGCATCAACGCCTTGCCGGACACACCTATTCCTCACTCAATAGAAAAGACACTGATGCAGCGCGATATTAGCAAACAGCATTCATACACTAGATACTCACTTGGGCCCATACATTCATACTATGCTAATACTTACGCTGGGTTTTTATCAGTTGTTACTCTTTACCAAAATCCTTGCTACCAATTACCTTCCGATTGAAGAGTAATGACTTACCAATGGATCCTTTGCTAATTGGGAAGTTTAAAATGAGTGACATTCATTATAATACATAATCCTGAAATAACCACTGAGTCAGGAAGTTTTAAAATGTTTATCTAAAGATTTAGCAGAGTAAATGACAAAAAACACATGGTACTTAGTCGCACACCAAAAAGGAAGCATAAAATAATAATTATTGATTAATGACGGTCCCTTAGAAAGGAGAAGATAGAGACAGCAGCGCAACTAAAGGTTGCATTTATATTTACCTAAATGCGAGAACCAAACCCTTGGCCAAGGAGTTGGAAAGATTAGGACCCAGGAAGGATGAAGAGCAAAGACCTCCTCCAGGATCAGGACAGGACCGGTGACCTCTCTACAACGACGCCTGCGTCGTTCCCCTCTCTGATACTCGGCTTCTCCTCGATTCTCCCGTGTCTCCCGTCTAATGGACTCCGCCGCCCCCTCCTCAGGACCTCTCTGGACAGCGGTTCAGCATACACTCGGTCAGCGTCCTAATGCTAATGCAATGTCTAGCAGCATCTCTTTTTTCAGTTCTGCGGTCTGAGCTAAAACTAATTACTAATTCTATATCTATTATACCCTTCTACGCCCATGTACCTCCCCTTAATGTTGCTAAAATATGGGACCACTACTTCTGATTGGACAGGGACAGGGGGTGGATTCTCGTGCCATATTATTTTAATTCATTTACTGTAGGCCATTGTCTTTAAACTACTGCCCATCAAATTTGATACATTTGCTTTATTTCCCACCCGTCTCACGACAAATGTTATATATTCTTCAAATACAAAGTTTCAATTTTCAACAGGAAAGGCAAAAGCACATCAACTTCGGCCACCAGGTCATGGCCTTGGACGACGTCCAGGTTGACTTCATTCTTTGGCAGCCAAGGAGGACACATGCGCAGTATCATTGTCTCTCGAGTTTCAGATCACCAACCCCAGGCCCAAGTTTACGAACTAATAAAAGTCAAAGAAGAAAAATATTAAAATCACAAATAACACGTTTCACTGTATACCCACTCTTTCTACTCTATCCCCATTTACTTATAAATCTATCCCACATTAGTAGCGTTAAGAAAACGACAAATTAATAATAACACAAGAGCAAGCTGAAACATGTGAAAACATCAAGCAGCCATTTTAATGCATACTGAGCAGAAATTTCCCACCAAGCAAAGAAAGACGTCACACCATGTGATATGGATGAGACATGCGCAGTAAGGTTCCCGCGCTTTAGCGGCCATTTTAGAATAAGACAAGCGTTACTTGTTAGTTAGAACACATAGGCAAGCTTCCTTGCTATTCGTGTAGTGTATGCAACACGTTAGTATAAACAATACAAGATTAATAAATTAATACTGTGAGGTGATTGCATTCGAGCAAGTCTCATTTTTGAGTCCTTGCTCAATCAATCCCCTCTCTGATGGCGTTTAAGAGCCATCAAAATACTACCCTCAATCAGATGCCAACTTCTAGCAAATAGTTTCATTCTCATTTTTACTTTTTCTATTTTTAACATCCCCTTTCAATTTCTTGTATAATTCGCTTCTCACATCCTCAAGTTCAATTTCATCAATCTTTCTCTTCTTTCCTCTTCCTGTCACAGTATATGTTCCATTCTTTCTACAACATTTACACCATATTATCATCGTCAGTACTATTATTGCTAACCCTGCTAAAGGTACTAATATTTGACCTATAAGTCCTTTCCCTATATTAGAAAACCAGGTACCAATTGACGCAATGCTACTTGTCAATCTTTCCCATACACTATCAACTTCCAGTGGTTTAAGTTCTTTCTCAAGTTTAGTTATATTCTGTATATACGTTCCAATTTCGGCACTTTTATCAGGAATGTAAGTGCAACAATGTTTCGTCTTCAGTAATTTACAGACTCCGCCCTCTTTTGCCAATAATATATCAAGAGCAAGTCGATTTTGCATAACCATAGATCTAATTGCAACCATTTCCGTATTAATCATTAGAAATCCTCCAGCAGTATCAGTTGATAAACGATCAACCACTGTAGACAATTTACATATTTTCCTTGAGTTCAGAATTATTCCCACCGAAGGTATCAATGCACCAAATATATCACCTACAATTTCAGAAAAACTAGCTCTTTTACTACGTGTTAATTCGCCATTGTTTTCATTGCTCCCAGTGTTTCTTTTTACGTGGTATATTTTTGGAAATACTATTCCAAAATAACAACTTCCATACCACCTTGCAGGAAGCCTAAAATAAGCCTTATTCCCGCATACATAATAAATTCCAGGAAAGACTGAATCTGTTCCTCCTTTGATTCCCCAACCTCCAAGAATTAAAAAATTGTGTTCACATTCACTGGTACCGATGAAAACATTGTTATAATCAGTCCTTAATCTATGTAGACAAATTTTTCCCGTCTTTACTAAATCCAGAGCCATAGCAGCTTGAGCCTTGCCAGGAGTGTAACTCCCTTCTTTCTCAGCCCAAGGTGGCAAATGAGCCTTATGCTCAGAAGCTTTCTTTTGAAAATCTTGTCTTCTATTTTCTACTAAATTCAAAAAGATCTTTTCTTCTTCATATAAGGAACATGTTAGATTGTGTCTATGTGCATGTGTTATGTCTATCGATTTCATTGTTAAGAAAAATTCTCCCATAAAATGTGCGTCTTTACTACTAAGCACTGGGTTCATATTCTTTCGAATCGGAACCTCTGAAAATATCACATCTATGTTTGAATAATAATATTGAAGTCTCCCTGTTCTATAAAATAAACTAGCTAATACACTACATGATATGCCATATGTCAATGGTAAGTGATGATATGTTAATCCTTCTGCTACTGATTCAGGTAACTTCATACAAACGTAACAATTACTAACTTCCATGGTATCTACATATTGAAATAATAACTTTGTGAAAACATTTAAACTAGTGTCGTTATCAGTTATTTCATGATGAAACTCTGGTTCATTTTCTGCCATTAGTTCTACTCTATTTCCCTTCATGTGTGCCGTTTTTCCTTTAGTTTCGTTGTTAATCTTTTTATCCATTATCATAAGGTAAGGGACTGCTACGATCAGAACTAACCAAACTATAAGCACCATTACTAGACTACATATGCATATTGCACAGCATCTTCTACAACATCTCTGTTTTGGTCTCCCAGCAACTCTATCATCAGACATTTCGACAAGGAAGATTGCTCTTATCTATTTTTCGTTTTTCTTTATATCACTCTTTTGCGTAATCAAGGTGGTCTTGTTTCTCTCTCGTACGTCAATTCTGTACTTGTTCCTTCGTCACCACTTTCACTTGACTCTGAGCTTTCGTAATCTTCAATAATAATGTAAGTCCAATCAGGACCCTTGAATTTGTTATTCACAAGTTTCAGTCTTTTGCTTCTTCTTTTCTTTGTTCTGTTTTCTTGTTCTGTTTGGCTTGTTACTTCATTTACTTGATCTGGATCTTCACTTCTGGTTGTTATGTGGTATTTTACTCTTTTAATGACACTAGGCCAATGATCACCTTTTCTTGTTTTCTTTGTTTGCACTGTTTCTTTATTTTTGTCTTCAGCAGTCTCTTTATTTTCACTGTTCAACACCTTTTCGTTTTCTGCAATTACTGTTTTTCTTTCTTGCTCTTTTTCAGGCCTTATTTGTTTTTCTTCTGCAGCTCCTCCGTGAGCTTCCAATAATTGACCTTGTTCTTTCTTTAATTCTTCATGTTCATGTTTCTCGAGATCCTTTTCTTCTGTGTGATTTTCTAGATCTAACTGGTTCTGATCAGGGCTTATTGCACTTTGTACTTCTGCAGCCTGACCGGATTCTTCTAAACCTGTCTTTCCCTGCTCAAAACTTGTTGGTTCTTCGTTATTTTGAGTCCAGTTTCCTTTCCCTATCTGGTCTTGCTCAGGTTCTTTTATTGTTTGTTCTTCTTTTTCCTGAGCTGCTTCTTCTTCACCTATCTGATCTTCTTCAGTTTCTTCCAATTTTACTTGACTTCTTGTTCTGTAGTAAACTTCAGGAATTTCTACTACCGGTATCCAGTCCTGACTTGTGCTCGGTTGTTCTTCTGCATCCTCTCTTGAATCTCGAGCCTGAGAATCTTCAGCTGGGCAACCTTCAGCTTCCTCAGTGATTGGTGCTGACTGAGGATTTTCTTCTTCAGGGTCTGGTACTCTTTTGGTGTGGCTTACATGAATCCAATTAGGAAATCCTGCACACTTCACTGCTGTATTGGTAGTCAGTATGACTTGACAAGGTTTTCCCCATCTAGGTGATAGACACGTCTCTCTGGTGTGATTCTTCACTACCACCCAGTCACCAGGATTCAGATCATGTTCTTGTTCAGGCTGCCTCGAAACTGCGTCTTCTCCGACCTGATGAGAGACAGAACGCACTAGGTCAGCCAATCCTTTGCAATAATCCAGAACCATATCATCAGATATATTCAGCAGTTTGTTTATGGGAACATGTGCTTGTCTCATTGCTCTTCCCATCATTATTTCATGTGGGCTCAATCCCGTATTTCTATCACTAATGCTTCTGAGTCCCATTAAGACAAGTGGCAATGCATCTGGCCAGTCCAATGATGTTGAAGCACACATTTTTCCCAGTCTTGATTTTATAGTGCCATTCAATTATTCAACCACTCCAGAAGCCTCTGGGCGATATGCACAGTGCAATTTTTGTTCAATTTGAAATGCTTCACAGATTATTTGAATCACTTCACTGTTAAAATGTTTTCCTCTATCTGATTCCAAAGTTACTGGGAAACCAAACCTAGGAATGAGTTCTCATAGTAACAGCTTTGCGACTGTAATGCTGTCACACCTTCTGGTAGGGTAAGCCTCCACCCACTTTGAAAACAGACATACTATGACTAATACATATTTCAACCCTCTGCATGGTGGTAACTGTATAAAGTCAAACTGTAGTCTTATAAATGGACCTTCTGCTTTTCCAATTTTTCCAAACCCAATTATTGTTTTTCTTCCTGGATTATGCCTCTGGCAATTCAAGCATCTCTGGCAAAGGCTCTCTGCTACAGCCCTGAACTTGGGATTGTACCAGTTCTGTCTGAAAAGCCTAATCATTGCATCTCTCCCTATGTGTGTGTCTCCATGATACATCCTGGCCATTTGAGACAGTAGACAGTCAGGCATGACTGGTCTGCCATCAGCACAAATCCACACTTCATCATCTCCCCTTTGGGAACAACCCACTTTGATCCATGTTTTCTTCTCATTTTCATCAGCACCATCTTGTAATCTTCTAACCTCATTCCATGTTTCAGGTGGCATATACAACATAAGTTGGCAGCTGATTCCCATTCTTTCCACCCTTTTATTGACTGACAATCTATTTCTGGCACAATGTTGAGCCACAAGATCTGCGTATCTATTGCCGACTACCACCCAGTCATCTCCTGTCTGATGTGCGGCACATTTCACCACAGCCAATTCTTTTGGTGATTGTATTGCTTCCAGCAATTCCCTTACAAATTTTCCATTTTTAATGGGGGATCCTGAAGAAGTCATGAAATCACTCTGCATCCATAGTTGGCCAAAATCATGCACAACCCCATAACCATATTGGCTATCTGTAAATATAGTCACTTTTTAATTCCTCCCAATTTTGCACGTTTTTATCAAAGCAATCAATTCAGCTACTTGTGCCGATTTTACTTCTGGTAAATAGGATGCTTCGACTATTCCAGTTAATTCACATACTGCATATGCTGCAGTCAGTTTACCATCTTCTTGCCTCTGGCATGAACCATCAACAAACAGCTCCCTGTCTGGCTTTCTAAGGGCTGTTCTTCTATATCAGGATGTGGTTTCGTGCATAATTCTGTGACTTGTAAACAATCATGTTCTTTTTCTTCATCATTTTTAATTTCCTCATGATACGGGTCTGGTAGTAAGGTTGCAGGATTTACTATTGTACACCTCACTATGTTCACATTTTCAGCACCCATTATTATTCTCTCATACTTAGTCAGCCGACTAGGAGTAAGATGCTGAGTTCGTGTTCTTGTCAACAGAATCACAACTGCATGTGGAACAAACACCTTTACTGGGTGTCCCATCACAATTGACTCACTTTGTTCAATGCTTAAACAGGTAGCCGCTACTGCTTTTAAGCAGCCTGGCAATGCGGCTGCCACTGGATCCAACGTAGCAGAAAAATATGCTATAGGACGTCTGTCCAAACCATGTCTCTGGGTTAGGACTGAAAGTGCACAATTTTCTCTCTCGTGACAGAACAATGCAAAACTTCTTTTATAGTCGGGCATGCCTAGGGCTGGTGCTGAGCACAAAGCATTTCTCAATTTTACACAAGCTCCTACACTTTCATCATCCCATTCAACTGGGTCTTTTGCTTTCTTTCTTGTCATTTGAATTAAGGGCTTCGCTAACAAGGAAAATCCTAGTATCCATTGTCGACAGTAACCTACTATTCCTAAGAACATTCTCACTTCTCTTTGGGTTACAGGCATTTGAATTTTCTTAATCAACTGTACTCTTTCCGATGTTATTCTCCTTCTGCCCCTCTCAATTTGGTGTCCCAGATATTTAACAGCTGTTGTACAGAACTGCAATTTTTCTGGTGAGACTTTATGTCCTTCTTCAGCCAAATGATTCAATAGTGCTATGGAATCAACAACCCAGTCTTCTCTGTTGATTGATGCCACCAATAAGTCGTTGATATATTGGACTAAAACTGAACTTCCTGGCATCACTAGTTTCTCTAGGCACTTTTTCAATATCTGATTGAAGATGGAAGGACTTTCCGTGTACCCCTGAGGAACACGATTCCATACATAGACTTTGTTCTCAAATTTAAATGAAAATAGATACTGGCTGTCTGGATGTAATGGTATTGAAAAGAACGCTTGGCATAAATCAATCACTGTGAACCATCCTGCATTCCAAGGAATCTGGTATAGTATTACTGCAGGATTGGGTACTATAGGACAACAAGGTTCCACAATCTTATTTATTTTGCGCAGGTCCTGAACAATCCTATATTTTCCGCTAGGTTTCTTTAAACCCATTATTGGTGAATTACATGGGCTACTCATCACTTCTCTCAGTATGTTTTGTTCTACCATTCGATTTATTTCTTCAATGACTCCTGTCTTTACTTCTGCACTCATTTTGTACTGTTTGGTATTTGGGAAAATTGCACCTTCTTTTACAGTAATTTTAACTGGGTCTGTTTTGGCCATAAGTCCTACTTCTTTTCCTGTGAAATCCCATACTATAGGGTTTACAGTAGTTTTTAATTCTTCTGGCAACTCATCTTTTGTTATCAATGAAAACATCTCATCTACTTCTGTACCTTGTTTTGCAATCATAAACTTATATACATGATCTTCATCTGGGGTCTGAACTGCCACACCGTCCGGTGTGCAGAAAATTGTACAATTCATTTTGCACAACAAATCCCTGCCCAATAAATTTACTGGACTGGAATCACAAACTACAAATTGATGCATTTCTCTGAAATTTCCAATTTTAACTTCCATTGGTTCGGTAAGAGGTGTTCTAATCTTTCTATTAGCTACTCCCACTACTTGGATAGCTTCTCCAGAGAGAGGATGGTCTGGAATGTCTGCTGTTCTCACAGTAGACCGGGTAGCACCAGTGTCCAAAAGAAAAGTAATATCATTACCTTTCACACTCCCTTCAACATATGGACCTGACTGATCTACCGATAAGGATGCGCCAAGTACGCACTCCTTCTCCCCCTCTCCCAGGCACCGTCATGAACTATATTGCCAGTAATCGTCCTGTAAAAGAAACTGTGTTGTTACATAATCATTCTTACCACTTCCTCCTTGATATCCGACGTCTGTACCGTGTTTTGCTCTGCTTACATTACCCTGAATAGGTGGAGATGGCAACTGACTCTGAGGATTTACACCCTGCTGTGAGTCATTCTGCGTCTGTGGATTTAAATTTTGATTTGGGCCATTATTATTCCGAATCTTTTTACATTCATCCTTCCAATGCCCCAATTTTCCGCATCCATGACAAGGAAATTTCTTTTAGCTTCTTCTCTACTCATTCGTCCTCTCACTTTTCCACCATTCCCAGTATCTCCATTCGTTCCAGAATCCTTTCCTTGATTTTCACTTGGATTTTCCAAATTAATTCCCTGTTTCTCAGCCATTTTCACCTGTGCCCACATCACTTTTTCCTGCAATTTCTTATGCCTATCCTCAATATCGTCTCCACAATATTTCGCATATTTCAAAATTTCATCTATGGGTTTTCCCTGCCAGCACAACATGTGCTGTTTAATCATCTGACAAATCTCTGGCTTTAGACCATAAACAAATCGATACACAAACTGACTCATGTTCTTGTCTCCAATGTCCTCAATTCCACTATACTGCTTGAATACCTGCAATAAACGCTCATAATAGGCATGTACCGATTCACTGGCTTCTTGGGTGGTTCAATCTATTTTCACCCAATCTGTTTCTTTCGGGGGTATTTTCCCTTTCAGGTATGTTATCACCTGCTGATACTTTTTCATTACATCATTTGACGGGGCACCTGTCTTTGGATCTCTTGGATACTCATCACTAGGCCAATCAACCGTAATTTTACAATCGGTCCACAAATCGGCAGGTACCACTATGTCAAACAGACCATCTAAATCCTTCAACAATACCTTTGACACCTTCACAAACCTCTCAACCTGCTTGTACCATTCAATTGGTTTTTCTCTCAATTTTGGAAAATCATTCGTAAATGACAAAATATCCTGTCTACTCCATGGGACATGTACATAGCCCCCTCCGGGAACTTCTCGCATCGGGTACATTTGATCTGTCTTCCCTGTTTCTTTCATCACATATTCAGAAGCTGTTCTACTTGATCGTGCTTCTTCCTTTTTCTTTGCCCATCGAACTCTCCATTTATCTAGGTCTCCCCATTTTTGCAAAACTGTCATTAACTCCTTTACTTGTAACTTTCTTCCAGATGCGTTCATATTTTCTAAATCTTTGTCTGAAAAATCTGCTCTATAGGGTTTCTGCAACACCTTTGATCTCCCTATTTCAATTCCCATTTGCAAAGCCAAATCTGATAATTTTTCATGAAATATTTTTACATTTCTGGTGATACTTCTGCATATGAACAATAATTCTTCTTCATTGTAAGCATTTAGGCGATCTAGCCCCACATTTCCTGCTATTATTTCTTCTAATTCGACCTTTAACTTATAAATATCCAACATTTTTGGAGGTGTACACTGCTGATCTGATCCTTGTGCCCACCTTTCTAAGTCTTCTGGACTAACTACAGTGACACTTTTTGCTCCTGACGAAGTTATCAAGTTTATCTCTTTCGAACACCCAGGTGTATTTCTTCTGGGAGTACTATTGACAGAATCCCGAATTGGTAAATCCATTAATGATATTGTAGATTCACAATCACTAAAATGATCCTCAACCAATACTGGTGCTTCAGGTTTAGGAATATTCACAGGAGTAGGCATAACTAACGGTGGTGGACAACTTCCCTGATTACCATATAATGGAACTACTGGACCAATTGTTACAGGTATGGTCAAAGAATCAGGATGTACTTTTATCTGTGTTATCTTCTGTATTAATTCTGCTCTGGTCTTTTCTAGGGCTTCTTTCTCTTTGTCGTGAAGGATCCTACTGGGGGTGAAATCATGCACTACCTGCGGTACTAATGGAGTTTTTAATACTGGAGCACTTGGGGTACATCCACTTGTCCCTTCCTGATAAGGTGGGGGATTCCTTAATATTTCTTCTATAAATTCATCTTCAGAATCTCCATTTCTCATTAAATGTTTTGTCTTTTCTGCGCATTTCTTCCCTAACAGTTCTTCTTCCGTAAATATCGGATATAATCCTTCTGTAAGCATTGCTCTCCTCCACTGTTTCATCTGCCCGTCCCTATTCTCATGTTGATATCTGGGGAAAAATCCTCGATAACCCCTATTACTCCTGGATCGGTCGCGTTCAAATGCCTCGGTTTCCCATTCCTCTAAGGCTTCATATTGAGTTAATCTAGGTCTGGGTTCTAAGTCATTCATCCTCACTCTCAAATTTTGAAGAATTCTTCCATTGAAGGTACCATTCTCGGGAAATGCTAATATCCCATCATTTTTGGTATATTCTATCCAATTCTCTATCCATACACAAGTATGATAATCTCTCTCCATCATCATGAATGAAGCGGGCGTTTTAGCTGGTGGAATGATAATTCCTTCCCTAGTTTTGATTGGTTTATCCTTTTTAAAATAATTGTTTATCTTTTGCAGAAAGGACATTTTTCTCTTTTCTCCGTACATCTTTGGTAAATCTCGATGTATATAATTATATTCTGAAAAACCCAGGAATCTCCTATCTGGACGAGTTCCTGTTAAAGTCGGATCGCGTTCTACCATGTAATCTCTATCCACTAAGATTTTAGCTTCTAGAATCTCAACCAATCAAATGTCTGCTAACTTTTATTTCTGAACCAATCCTAACTCGGCCTTTTGGTGACGTTTGTCTGTCAACCCCTCCTTTACAATCTGCGTTTCTCTGTCCCTCGCTGTTTCAACCAATCCCAGTGCGGCACCTGTGACGTTAGTACTACTCCTGACTACTGACCCCTCCTTTACAAGAGTCGTTCCACACCCGCTGTTTCAACCAATCCCAGCGCGGCGTTTGTGACGTCAGCTCCTTCTCCGGCAGCTGACCCTCCCTTTACAAAAATCTTACGCAAACCTTATTTTCTCTACAAATCTTAATTAAGTTTCAGTAACAACATAAAACATTCGCTATCATGTCAGTTTCTCTAAAAATAGAAAAGATAGTTTTCTCTCACACTTAGTAAAACCTTTCCGTTTACTAAACATACACTACGAGTAAAACCCTTCCGTTTACTCTTCACACAAGCTCCAGAAATACCTGTTACTTCTCCAATGTTACCCTTTCTAGGTGATATAACATCAAATTTTCACCAGCGTACTCTTTTGCTATTACTCACGCATAGATTCCCTAACCAGTACTGATAGTCCTGCTTAACTTTTCAGTACTATTTCTGCCTGACAGATAACCTCACTGCAGTATGGCTTCCACTTACCAACCACTATTCTTTCCCCGGGGATTCTGGACAACATAAAACAAACTTTGAATACACGGTTGTTAGTTCATAAAATATAAAATTCTCATTACCCAATTAACAAAGAGTAACCATCCTCTGATTACCAGAAAACTGATGCAGCGCGATATTAGCAAATAGCATTCATACACTAGATACTCACTTGGGCCCATACATTCATACTACGCTAATACTTACGCTGGGTTTTTATCAGTTGTTACTCTTTATCAAAATCCCTGCTACCAATTACCTTCCGATTGAAGAGTAATGACTTACCAATGGATCCTTTGCTAATTGGGAAGTTTAAAATGAGTGACATTCATTATAATACATAATCCTGAAATAACCTCTGAGTCAGGAAGTTTTAAAATGTTTATCTAAAGATTTAGCAGAGTAAATTACAAAAAACACATGGTACTTAGTCGCACACCAAAAAGGAAGCATAAAATAATAATTATTGATTAATGACGGTCCCTTAGAAAGGAGAAGATAGAGACAGCAGCGCAACTAAAGGTTGCATTTATATTTACCTAAATGCGAGAACTCAACCCTTGGCCAAGGAGTTGGAAAGATTAGGACCCAGGAAGGATGAAGAGCAAAGACCTCCTCCAGGATCAGGACAGGACCGGTGACCTCTCTACAACGACGCCTGCGTCGTTCCCCTCTCTGATACTCGGCTTATCCTCGATTCTCCCGTGTCTCCCGTCTAATGGACTCCGCCGCCCCCTCCTCAGGACCTCTCTGGACAGCGGTTCAGCATACACTCGGTCAGCGTCCTAATGCTAATGCAATGTCTAGCAGCATCTCCTTTTTCCGTTCTGCGGTCTGAGCTAAAACTAATTACTAATTCTATATCTATTATACCCTTCTACGCCCATGTACCTCCCCTTAATGTTGCTAAAATATGGGACCACTACTTCTGATTGGACAGGGACAGGGGGTGGATTCTCATGCCATATTATTTTAATTCATTTACTGTAGGCCATTGTCTTTAAACTACCGCCCATCCAATTTTATACATTTGCTTTATTTCCCACCCGTCTCACGACAAATGTTATATATTCTTCATATACAAAGTTTCAATTTTCAACAGGAAAGGCAAAAGCACATCAACTTCGGCCACCAGGTCATGGCCTTGGACGACGTCCAGGTTGACTTCGTTCTTTGGCAGCCAAGGACACATGCGCAGTATCATTGTCTCTTGAGTTTCAGATCACCAACCCCAGGCCCAAGTTTACAAACTAATAAAAGTCAAAGAAGAAAAATATTAAAATCACAAATAACAGGTTTCACTGTATACCCACTCTTTCTACTCTATCCCCATTTACTTATAAATCTATCCCGCATTAGTAGCGTTAAGAAAACGACAAATTAATAATAACACACGAGCAAGCTGAAGCATGTGAAAACATCAAGCAGCCATTTTAATGCATACTGCGCAGAAGCAGAAATTTCCCACCAAGCAAAGAAAGACGTCACACCATGTGATATGGATGAGACATGCGCAGTAAGGTTCCCGCGCTTTAGCGGCCATTTTAGAATAAGACAAGCGTTACTTGTTAGTTAGAACACATAGGCAAGCTTCCTTGCTATTCGTGTAGTGTATGCAACGTTAGTATAAACAATACAAGATTAATAAATTAATACTGTGAGGTGATTGCATTCGAGCAAGTCTCATTTTTGAGTCCTTGCTCCATCAACACAATGACATCAACCTCTTCTTCAGTGCAAAAATAAAAAGATCCGACAGCACATCGATGAGACGAAGCATGCTTCATCTCTTACAACCACCCCTTCCTGTAGAATCCCACAATGGTCAGCCTTGAAAGTCCTATCTCTCCCAGACATCGCTGACATACTCAACTCACTCAAAGCCACTTCTTATGAAAATGATGTCCTACCTTTGTCCTTCATCAAAGCTCTCTCTGGAAATGGTTTCTTGCCCCTATTTATCATTATCAATGCCTCCGTCACTCAAGGGATCTTCCCAGAAGCTATTCAGACAGGCCAAATCCTCTCACTCCTGAAGAAACCTACACAAGACCCTGATAACTTCTCCAACTACTAGTCCATCACTCACCTACCAATCATTAGCAAGATCATTGAAAAAGCAGTTTATGTTCAACTCCAAGATCACATCAGTGTTAACCATCTCCTGCACAACTACCAGTCTGGCTTCAGATCATACTGCAGCCCAGAGACAGGTACCTTACACGTTGTACACAATGCCCTTTTAACCACAGGTGCAGACAACCCCTGCCTCTTGATATTGCTGGACCTCCTAACTGCCTTTGACACACTTGACCATCCCACTCTCATACACACTCTGGAATCTTAAATGGGACTCACCTGAAATGTCCTTCTAAGGTTCTCCTCCAACTGACACCAGTTTGTTCATATTGGCACCTCCAGGTCAAAAAATCCCTATCACGTCTGTAGTCCCCCATGGTTCCATACATGGAGCAGCTTGGCGCTCTACTTAAAGATAACTGTAGCAAGACTCATCAATATGCCAAGGATACTCAACTGTACTTAAAGTCTTCTCTGCTTCAGACACTCAGTGCCTCAAAAGTTGCTTGTACATCATCCAGACATGGATGCCTAGCACCTACCTGAAGTTCAAGACAGTATTCCTGTTGTTTGCCAAGAATAGCAAACAAGATACAGTACAAATCTGTCTCAACATCAGGAACCTTGACGGCTTTGAACCCAAACTATTACCCAAATGCCAAGTGAATTGGATTCACCCTGGACACCAATCTCACCCTCAAGGAACACATTGCATAAAGACAAAGACTTCTTGGTACCAACTCTCTCTTGTAAAGAAAGTCAAACGGTTTTTCCAGAAAGTGATTTCCGAACGGCTGTTCAAGCCCTCATACTCTTGCATCTGGATGGTGGTAATGCCCCACTACTTGGCCTCCCACACTCCACAATGGCACCCCTTAAGGCCATCCAACATGCCGCAGTAAGTCTCATCCAGGGCCAGAAGAAATATGTTCAAATCACCCCATCCTGATGGAAATCCATTGGCTCCCCTTGCCGTCCCGCACATCTTCCAAACCAGTTGATTTATTTACAAAGCCATCATGACCAGCATCCCCCACTTATCTTTCACACAAGCTGGCCATTATTAGTTGGTCTCGGCTTACCTGCAGCCAGGACACCATCAGACTCCAGACTAAGAAGTGTAAAAAAGAAAACACAAGGCAGCATGCCTTTTCCATCTATGCACCCAGGATCCAGAACCAAATTACCATATCCATCAGGACTGCCCCAACACCTCTCCAAATTAGGAATTAGTTGAAAACATATGTCTTTAAAGATCACAACTTCATAACACATTACCTGTTTACAACCCAGTTTCCTCTCCTATTACTCATTGTCATTATGCTTGTCTTTGACCATGTACAGTGCTTTGCTGCCTTTTAGCTAAGTTCATGCCATAGAAATATCATATACAAACTTACAAACATTGTAAAGAATTTGGTTATTAGTTGAGGGCAATAAGTACCCACCTCAATTAACAATCACAATCCTTGTCAGGGTGAACCACTAAAGTCACTAAGTAAACCTGAGGTGAGCAGACAGGGTTAACTTAGAATTCATTACAATCTAATGGGGTGACCCAGTGAGCCTCAGGATATCGTTTAGTACAGTCAACAAAATAGTCCTGTGGGTAACAGAGTAAATTTGGAAATACCAGTATTTCTTCAAGGTAAATCAGAAGCTTTACTCAACATAAGAAGCAAAACAGAAAAAAAGGAAACACAACCAGGGAAGGGATTACTGCAAACAGCATGTATTATGGCAAAAGTACAGGAAGCTGTCTATGTAAATTTTATTGAAGGTTGCTCCAAATGTGCAAGATGTGATGAAAATGCCCGTGCAGAGTGACATGGAAAATAAGGTGACTAGATACATAAAACACAATAAAAAGTTGAAAATCGCAGTGCTCAAGCAGCATGCAAGCTGTTTGTCAGGTAAGACTGAATCCACAATCCTCATCCAGAAGGGCAACTAGAGGATTTTCTTAGAAGTCCAATGCGGGGATTAGGCCTTAGTACAGACAATTAGAGAACGTCGACGTCTCACCCCAAATAATCGCGATTTAGGACCATCAGAGAGGGTCTTCATCAGGATGTGGGGGTGGGGCAACCTGTGTAACGATGGCCGGGGGTAGTTAAAAAGGGGCCAAACCTGGTGTGATTTCTAAAAAATGGTGCCTAGTTCATGCAAAAAGTCACCTTGATTTGCATGAAAAACTTTTCCATGGAAGAATTCTTATGGATTTAATTGGACGGCAATCCTGCTCGTCGCAGCGAAGTTCTAGATAGAAAATAATTAAATCAGTATCAGGCTAACTATACATAAAATGGATGAAGAAGGAGTGGACACTAAATTCACATTCACCTAGGAGCACACAGTTCCACTTGCTAGAAACGATGTGGGGGCCCTTCCAAACAGTTTTACATGAGTGGGTTGAAAATGTGAAAAAAATCACAAACACTATTTAAGACAAAAGGAAAAGTAAATAATTTGTCCCAAAGTAATTTAAAGGCAGTTTGAAGACACCCTGGAAGCGGACAGGGAAACACTAACCAATTTAATGTAAAAGATGTGGTACACCTTTCTAAGTACAGTGGCAGGAATGAGCTGCAAAGAATTAAATCAACATCAGCAAAATAGACAAATAGGATAATTTGTCCAAAAGAAGAGTTTAAAATCCCCAAAGTGCGGGCAGGGGAACATGAAGAAATACTTACCACCAGCTGCTTTGCCGATGCTGCAGATGAAAGGCTAAGCAGAGTTTGTGCCAGGAGATAAAAGGACTCCCCTGTGCTGCGTGAGCATGCACGCCAGCGCGGCAAGGGAAAAATCCCTTACTTCAAGATTGCGGAGTTCTTGGGTGCAGTCTATGCATTTAGACAAGACCATGTTCGTTCCGATGCATGATGCCTTTGCTCATATGTGCAGTGTTAAATTTAAATTAACCCCTTCGCTGCTAGGCCTTTTCCCCCCTGTGCTAAGACTGTTTTTGGCTATTTGGGGTAGTTTGTGCTTAGGCCCCTGTAACTTTTTGTCCCCATAAGGTATCCACGCCAAATTTGCGTCCTTTTCTTCCAACATCATGGGGATTTTAAAGGTACCCAGGGTTTGTTGATTCCCCTGGAGGGGATCCAGAAATTAGCCAAAATACAGCTACATTTGTTTTTTTTTTAAAATAGGGAGAAAGTGCTGCAGAAGAAAGCGTCTGTTTTTTCCCCTGCAAATGGTATCAATAAAGGGTTTGTGGTGCTGAAATCACCATCTTCCCAGATTTCAGGGACAGACAGACTTTTGTCAGAAAACCAAAATGTTTTACACAGTTTTGGGATTTTACTGGGACATAGCCTATATTTGCTATTTTTTGTGCTTTCAACCGCCTTCCAGTTAGTGGTAGAAATGGGTATGAAAGCAATAATGGATCTTGGAAAGCTATACATTTCAGAAAATTAGACACAATTCTGAATTCGGCAAGGGGTCATTTGTGTAGATCCTTCAAGTTTTTTTTTATAGAAACTAACAGATGAAAATAAAAATTGAAGATGAGTTGAAAAAAAACACAATTGTGCCACGTTGTCACCTGTAACTTCTTCTAAGTATGACAGATCTTTGAAAGCAATATACTGTTACATCCGCTGGACCCTTCTGGCTGTGGGGATATATAGGACTTGTAGGTTCACCAAGAACCCGAGGAACCCAGAGCCAATAACTGAGCTGTGTCTTGCAATGGTTTTTCATTGTGTACCGGGTATATAACAATTCATTTGGTAAAATATAAAGAGTGAAAAATAGGTATCAAGGACACCTATGTATTTCCGAAATGGGAACAAAATAAAGAGTTTAGAAGCAGTAGCTATTTGCACATCTCCGAAATTGTGGGTACACATACTAGCATGTGAATTATAGGACATTTTTCAAAGTGACTTCTTTTTTACACATTGTTTTACATGTGGAAGGCAGAAATGCATTGAAGGTCAATAGGTAATAACAGTTGGTCTACAATTCTGTGTTTCCCTAAGTCTCCTGATAAAAATGGTGCCTCACTTGTGTGGGTAGGCCTAGTGCACGCAACAGGAAACGGCCCAAAACGCAACGTGGACACACCACATTTTTACAGTGAAAACAGACTCTTTTTTTACAAAGTGCCTAGCTGTGGATTTTGAACCCTAGCTCAGCCGGCACCAAGAGAAACCTAGCAAACCTATACATTTTTCAAAACTAGACACCTAGAGCAATCCAGGAAGGGGTGCTCACCAGGTTCTGTTACCCAGAATCCCTTGCAAACCTCGAACTTTGTAAAAAAAAAACACATTTTCCTCACATTTCTGTGATGGAAAGTTCTGTAATCTCCGTGGATCCACAAAATTCCACCCACGCCACATTCCCCAAAGTCTTCCGATAAAAATGGTATCTCACTTGTCTGGGTAGCCCTAGTGCCCGCGACAGGAAACCGGGCAAAACGCAACATAGACAAACCACATTTTTACAGTGAAAACTGACCCTATTTTTTCAAAGTGCCTAGCTGTGGATTTTTAGCCTTAGCTCTGCCGGTGCCTAGGGAGACCTAGCAAACCTATACATTTTTTAAAACTAGACACCCAGGGAAATCCAGGAGGGGGTGACTTGTGTGGCTCCCACCAGGTTCTGTTACCCAGAATTCCTTGCAAACCTCAAACTTTGTCACAAAAAACACATTTTCCTCAAATTTCTGTGACGGAAAGTTCTGGAATCTGCGTGGATCCACAAACTTCCACACACCCCAAATTTCCCAAAGTCTCCCGATCAAAATGGTACCTCACTTGTGTGGGTAGGCATGGTGCTGCGACAGGAAACGGCCCAAAACACAACATGGACACATCACATTTTTACAGTGAAAACTGACCCTTTTTTTGGAAAGTGCCTAGCTGTGGATTTTGAACCCTAGCTCTGCCGACACCTAGGAAAACCTTGCAAACCTATACATTTTTGAAAGCTAGACACCTAGAGGAATCCAGGAAGGGGTGACTTGTGTGGCTCTCACCAGGTTATGTTACCCAGAATCCCTTGCAAACCTTAAACTTTGTAAAAAAAAAACACATTTTCCCCACATTTCTGTGATGGAAAGTTCTGGAATGTGCGTGGGTCCACAAATTTCCAGCCACCACGCATTCCCCAAAGTCTCCCGATAAAAATAGTACCTCACTTGTGTGGGTGGGCCAAGTGCCCGAAGCAGGGAAGGGCCCAAAATGTATTGTGGCGACATCAAAATTACCTATCAAAAAATGACCTGGTTTTGCAAAGCTGCTCACCTGGATTTTTGGCCCCACACTCGGCGGCCATCTAGGGAACCCTACCAAACCCAGATATCTCTGAAAACTAGACACCCGGGGGACTTCAGGGAGGTATGGCTTGTGTGGACCCCCCAATGTTTTCCTACCCAGAAACCCCTGCAAACCTCAAATTTAGCAGAAAAAATCAAATTTTTCTCAAATTTCTGTGTGGGAAGGTTGTAGGTTCACTGGGGTGACACAAATTTCCTACCATCCAGGGTTCCCCCAGGACTCCTGCTAAAAATGGTACCTCACTCGTGTAGGTGGGCCAAGTACCGGCGACAGGCAAGGGCCCAAAACGTATTGTGGAGACATCAAAATTATCTATCACAAAACAACCTGGTTTTGCAAGGGGGGGGTCACCTGGGTTTTTGACCCCGGGCTCGGCGGCCATCTAGGGAAACCTACCAAACCCACACATTTCTGAAAACTAGAGACCCGGGGGAGTCCAGGGAGGCATGGCTTGTGTGGTAAGGTACCATTTTACTTGGGAGAACAAGGGGAACACTGGGTGGTAGGACATTTGTGCCAACACGGTGATCCCACACAAAAATGTGAGGGAAAATGTATTTTTTTCAGCTAGATTTGAGGTTTGCAGGGGATTCTGGGTAGGAAAACGTTGGGGGATCCACGCAAGCTATACCTCCTTGGACTCCCCAGGGTGTCTAGTTTACAGAAATGTGTGAGTTTGGTAGGTTTCCCTAGACGGCCGCTGAGCCAGGGGCCAAAAACCCAGGTGCCCCCCCTTGCAAAACCAGGTCGTTTTGTGATAGGTAATTTTGATGTCTCCACAATACGTTTTGTGCCCTTGCCTGTCGCAGGTACTTGACCCACCCACACGAGTGAGGTACCATTTTTATCTGGAGACCTGGGGGAACGCTGGGTTGTAGGAACTTTGTGTCAGCCCGGTGATCCTACAACTTTCCAAAACAGAAATTTGAGAAAATGTCGGTTTTTTCAGCTAAATGTGAGGTTTGCAGGGGATTCTGGGTAGGGAAACGTTGGGGGATCCACACAAGCCATACCTCCCTGGACTCCCCAGGGTGTCTAGTTTTCAGAAATGTGTGGGTTTGGTAGGTTACCATAGATGGCCGCGAGGCGCGGAGCTAAAAACCCTGGTGTGCCCTTTTGCAAAACCAGGTCGTTTTTTGATAGGTAATTTTGATGTCTCCACAATACGTTTTGGGCCCTTCCCTGCTGCAGGCACTTGGCACACCCACACAAGTGAGGTACAATTTTTATCGGGAGACTTTGGAGAATGTGGCGTGGGTGGAAGTTTGTGGACCCATGCAGATTCCAGAACTTTCCATCACAGAAATGTGGGGAAAATGTGTTTGTTTTTTTACAAAGTTGGTGGTTTGCAAGGGATTCTGGGTAACAGAACCGAGTGAGAGCCTCACAAGTCACCCCTCCTGGATTCCCCTGCGTGTCTAGTTTTAAAAAATGTATAGGTTTGCTAGGTTTCCCCAGGTACCGGCAGAGCTAGGGTTCAAAATCCACAGCTAGGCACTTTGTAAAAAATGGTCAGTTTTCACTGTAAAAATGTGGTGTTCCATGTTGCGTTTTGGCCTGTTTCCTGTCGCGGGCACTAGGCCTACCCACACAAGTGAGGTACCATTTTTATCGGAAGACTTTGGGAAATGCGGTGTGGGTGGAGTTTTGTGGATCCACGCAGATTCGAGAACTTTCCATCACAGAAATGTGAGGAAAATGTGTTTTTTGTGACAAAGTTTGAGGTTTGCAAGGGATTCTGGGTAACAGAACCTGATGAGGGCCACACAAGTCACCCCATCCTGGAATCCCCTTGGTGTCTAGTTTTTAAAAATGTACAGGTTTGCTAGGTTTCCCTAGGTGCCGGCTGCTCTAGGGTCCAAAATCCACAGCTAGGCACATTGGGAAAAAAAGGTCAGTGCCTAGTGGCCTTCTGCCGCCCTGTTGGGGGGGCAGATCGGGGGCTTTTGCCCCGATATGCCCCCAAGGAGGGCAGAAAGACTGTGACTTTTTTTGGGGGGTGGGGGCATTGGTATGCCTATTTTGGGCAGCCCCCACCCCTATGTATAAAAAAGCCAGCGTAAACCCTGGCGCCTAGTGGGCCCTCTGCCCCCCCTGGGAGGGGCAGATCAGGTGTTTTTGCCCCCAACTCTCTCCTGGGGGGCAAAAAGACGGTGGCGATTTTTTTTGGGTTGGGGGCATTGACATGCCCATTCTGGGAAGCCCCCACCCCTAGGTATATATATAAAAAAAAATAATCCCTGGTGTCTAGTGGGCTTTCTGCCCCCCCCGGGGGAAGATCAGGGGCTACTGCCCCCATCAGCCTCTTGGGGGCAGAAAGACTATGCATTTTTTGGAGGGGGGTGGGGGCATTGACATGCCCGTTCTGGGCAGCCCAATCAATCAATCAATCAATCAATCATGTCACTTATAAAGCGCACTACATACCCGCGAGGGTCTCAAGGCGCTGGGGAAGAGGGGGGTGGTGCTGCTACTGATCGAAGAGCCAGGTCTTGAGGAGTCTTCTGAAGGCCAGTAGGTCTTGGGTCTGTCGGAGGTTGGTGGGGAGGGTGTTCCAGGTCTTGGCGGCAAGGTGGGAGAAGGATCTGCCGCCGGCGGTCGTTTTCCGGATGCGGGGGACTGTGGCGAGGGCGAGGCTGGTCGAGCGGAGCTGGCGGGTGGGGGTGTAGAAGCTGAGTCGTCTGTTGAGGTAGGCTGGTCCGGAGTTGTGGAGTGCTTTGTGTGCGTGGGTGAGGAGCTTGAAGGTTATCCTCTTGTTGACAGGGAGCCAGTGCAGGTCTCTCAGGTGGGGTGTGATGTGGCTGCGTCGGGGGATGTCGAGGATAAGACGTGCAGAGGCGTTCTGGATGCGTTGCAGCCGTCTCAGGAGCTTAGCCGTCGTTCCTGCATAGAGGGCGTTTCCGTAGTCCAGCCTGCTGGTGACGAGGCCCACATCCAGACCTTTGAAGAAATAAAATCCCTGGTGCCTAGTGGGCTTTCTGCCCCCCCCGGGGGGGGGTAGATAAGGGGCTATTGCCCCATCTGCCTCCGGGGGGGCAGAAAGACTGCGGCAACTTTGTTTTGGGGTGGGGGCATTGGCATGCCCATTCTGGGCGGCACTCACCCCTACGTATAAAAAAAAAAATCCCTGGTGCTTAGTGGGCTTTCTGCTCCCATCTGCTTCCTGGGAGGGAAGAAAGACTGTGGCACTTTTTTTTGGGGGGGGGGGTTGGGGGCAGTGACATGTCCGTTCTGGGCAGCCCCCATCCCGAACTTAAAAAAAAATCCCTGGTGCCTAGTGGGCTTTCTGCCCCCACGGGGGGGCAGAAAGACTGTAGCAATGTTTTTGGGGTGGGGGCATTGGCATGCCCATTCTGGGCAGCCCCCACCCCTACATATAAAAAAAAATCCCTGGTGCCTAGTGGGCTTTCTGCCCCTTGGGAGGCAGATCAGGGGCTACTGCCCCCATCTGCCTCCTGGGGGGGCAGAAAGTCTTTTGTGTTATTTAGGGGGGAAGGGTGGGGGCACTGGCATGCCTATTCTGGGCAGCCCCCATCCCTGGCTTATAGAAAAAGAATCCTTGGTGTATAGGGTGCTTTCTGCCACCCCCAGGGGGGCAGAAAGACTGGTTGTGGCAGAATAAAATGGGGGGAGCAAAGCCCTTGCCCAAGGGGCCGCTCCCCCCTCCCTGGTGGCTCGTGGGTGGATCCCTGCTTGGGGATCGCCCTCCTGGGGCAATACCCAAGCAGGGATCCGCTAGGGAAGCATACCATTTGAAAGGGGAGATTATCCCCTTTCCAACGATACCTCTCCCATGTGTTTTGGTGCTCGGGGGCTGAGATAGCTTAAACTAAGTTTCAGTTTCGTTTTTGTTGTAATGACGACAGCGCGCCATGCACGCGATGTTCATTACAAGGAAAACAACAAATATGCCTTTGGAGTTGGGTAAGCTCTTTCCCACCTCCCAAGGCAAAAAAGAAAAATAGGAACTCCCTCTGCTGTTTACAGCAGAGGGATTTTTTGCAAGTGTGCTCATGACGGAATGTGAAAGGGTCCGTAAGTTACCCTGCAGAATAAACAGTGTAGCCAACCCAATGCTGGGGTAAGAGGAAGCCAAAGATGGCACAATTGAATACTTGAAAATAAGGCATTAGGGAAACAAACATTGCAGTGATTCGGGTGAAGAGAGCTGCCAACATGTGTGTGTGTACATTAGATCCATGTGCCCCCCCCCTGCCGCATTGTCTGTCTCCATGATAGGTGGACTACCACGGCATGATTATAATCGCTAGTAGGCGGTTATCACACTGATGCATTTATCAGTGCGGATCTCATGCCCGACACTGATTTACAGCATCATTCACAAAAACATTGAGCACACGGGTGTCCCACTATGTGCACATGCGACACCTTAATCTCCCTCTCTTCCAAGTCCTTCAGGAGGTTAGCGCTCCAGTTATCGGACGCCCACCGCGTCTCACGCATTGCGTGGATGCGGTGACGTCACCACACCAGGCTCCTGCGTCCCCGACCGTGAAATAGACGCCGGTCAGCGGGTCCTCCATCTTCCAGGACTGCGAGGAGACCGGAGTAGGTGGCTTGCAGACGCTACGTCTTGACGAAGTAAGATCCAATCCTTCCCCTCTAACCTCTGTCCAGCCCATGCGCTGTTCAGAGGTACACGAGCAGTTACGAGCCTCCGCTCGAGGCAGAGCTAATAGTACTCCTTGATCTGTAATTTCATCTCAGACCATTTTTCTCTCTCTTTCTGGCCCCCAGTGTTCGACTACAGACGGGTGCCCCTCCCGAGTCCTGCATAAAGCTACTTCAAATTCGTAGCCATTGTAAATATGTTTTTTCCATGACAGTTTTTTATTTAAAGTGTATGATTGTGATAATAATAACCACACATACAGTTAATGGTACTACCGCTCACACGCAGGCACTCCTCTGTGCCTCGATAGCTTTCTTATCTTTTTCAAGCATACAGCACCCCAACGGCATGCCACTAAAGCACCACTGCAGCTAATCTTATAGTATAGCAGTGTAAGCCAGTTGAGCACAGTATACTTGAACAGCATGCATTTACTGCGGGCCATCCGGGTGGCAGTCGCTATTGACTCACGCATGTGCCAGTTGAACAATGACACTGTTTAAGATATAGAAGGTGGCACAATATATACTGTATATAAAGATTGCATTTTATATTACTTGCTTCTCCCCTTCTTGCTTTCTTACTGGTTTTTTGATCCAGTGGGTCCGTAAGTAGGCACCACTGCATGCACAACACACCTTCGCGTGTGTGTTGAATAATTATACACGTGGCGTTTTTTTGCCACACACTCACTTTTTTCACCTGGTCCTGATGAAAGCCTCTATATTTGTTGCGAGGCTGAAACATGTAGACCCTAGTGACAACTAAGACCATCTTATCTTAAAGTTGTCCCCTTTCTCTTTTTTAACCTTGTCCTGGGCCGCTGAGAATAAAGTTTATTCAGTAAGGATTCCCAGAGACAATTTTAACCTTGCACCACTTTAGTAACACTATCCCATCACACCAACACCAAAAACCAGCTCCGCTGTAATCAGGCGTCGCAGCACAACTGGGTGGCACTCGGCTACCCAGTTGGGACCCCGATGATGAAGCATGCCACCAACTAGGTTGGTGGGTGATGGGTCTTTTTAAAAAACCTAATGGGTTTCTGGCTCCTAAATTGAAGCAACAGTGAGTCATCTAGATTTCTGGGTCAGTCCATTTTAGTTCTTTTGTATTATATCCTGGGGATAGGGACGTACCCCTTCAGAATCCTCGCTCTCTCTACTTGTTTATATGTATACATATATATATATATATATATATTCACTGAAAAAACCACAGGTTTCAGGGACGTTATAGTTAGTTGGACATTTCACTCATACAAAACCAGTGAAATTCGGCCGTTATAGTTAGTTGAGCTAACCATAACTTGCGGCCCCGCAATGCACTGCTGATGACATCACATATTACATCATTCATGACAGGGTCAGTGACATCACTGATGACATCTCAAATGACATCACTGATGACATCACTGATGACATCATCCAGTGACTATGTGTTTCAGTAAAGTTTAAATATGTTATATATATATATATATATATATATATATATATATATATATATATATATATATATATATATATATATATGCCAAGGTGTATTGAAGAATGAGTGGGTGTATAAGTGTCTGAATGGATGATTTAGTGGGTGCATGACTGACTGTATAAGTGAGTGATTAAACGTGTCTTACTGAATGCATGGGTTAGTGACTAAAGTGTGTGAATGTCTCTATCAGTCTGTCAGTTGGTGTGTAAGCGGCTGCATGGGTTGGTGAGAAGCTACATGAGTGACTATATGGGTTATTGATTGGTTGTCTGAGTATCTGTATGGGTGCCTGAGTGTCTGTGTGGGTGGGCGGGGGGTGTGTGACTAGTTTTCAGAAATGTGTGGGTAATACTTCTGATTGTCATCAGAACTAATGGCAGAGCATCTGGCCATTTGAGTCCTGTAGCTTGACACATTTTTCCTAACCTGTTCTTGATCGTTCCATTCACTTGCTCTACTATTCCAGAAGCCTCTGGTCTGTATGCACAATGCAGTTTCTGTTTAATACTAAGTGCTTCACAAATCAGTTTAACTAATTCTTTTTGGAAATGTGTTCCTCTATCTGTTTCAATCGTGACTGGAAAACCATACCTTGGAATGAATTCTCGCAGCAAAAGTTTTGCTACCGTGATACTATCATTCCTTCTTGTTGGATATGCCTCCACCCAACGGGAAAACAAACAGACGACCACTAGGATATACCTCAATCTGCTGCCGGGTGGCATTTCAATAAAATCCATTTGCATTCTAGTGAAAGGACCCCCTTCTCTTCCTATTCTTCCTAGACTCACTACTGTCTTCCTTCCTGGATTTAACTGTTGACAAATAAGACATCTCTGACAAAGACTCTCAGCTATGGCTCTGAATTTTGGATTATACCATGTTTGTCTAAAAAGTCTGATCATTGAATCTCTCCCAATATGGGCTTGCCCATGGTACATCCGTGCCATGTCAGAAATCATGCTATCAGGCATAACTGGTCTCTCATCCCTGTAAACCCATACATCAGTTTCTTCATGTTTTCTACATCCTGCCTTTAGCCATGTATCTTTTTCTTCATCCTCTGCAGCTTCTTGTAACTGTCTCACCTCATCCCATGTTTCAATAGAGTTAGTAAAACGCAAAGAACAAGAAATATGCTCTCTTTCGCGACATTTATTCAAAGAAACCACATTCTTTGCACAGTACTGTGCCATCTCGTCAGCATATTTATTGCCAACAGTAATGTAGTCTTCCCCATTTTTATGTGCATTGCACTTCACGACAGCGATCTGTTTAGGCAGCTGTATCGCCTCAAGCAACTTTTTCACAAAATCTCCATTTCTGATGGGCGTCCCTGCAGACGTCAAGAAACCCCTTTGTGACCAAATCTGACCAAAATCATGCACGACCCCAAAGCCGTACTGGCTGTCAGTCATAATCGTAACCCGTACATTTCTTCCCAACTTACATGCTTGAATCAGAGCTACTAATTCTGCAACTTGGGCAGACCGTACACCTTTCAGACAAGATGCTTCCAATACAGTTGCTACTGTGCAAACTGCATATGCTGCACTTAGAACTCCATCACTCGTTCTCAAACATGAGCCATCCACAAACAGAATATAATCTGATTCTTTCAAAGGCTCATCTCGGATGTCAGCTCTTGGTTTTGTACAGTATTCGAGCACATTCAGACAATCGTGATCTACTTCATCCATTTCAATCACATTCTCTTCATCTGGCAATGATGTTGAAGGATTCACATTCATACATCGGTCAATGGTCACATTATCTGCAATTATCTTTTCATACCTAGTCAGCCGACTATGTGTCATGTATTGGGTTTTCGTTCTTGTCAAAAGAATTTCCACAGAATGGGGAACATACACTCTCAATGGATACCCCATCACTATGCCTTCACTCTGTTCCAGACTCACACAAGTAGCAGCGACTGCTTTCAAACATCCAGGCAACGCTTTCGCTACAGGGTCTAAAACAGCTGAAAAATATGCAATTGGTCTTTTCATAGTTCCATGTCTCTGCACCAAAACTGAAAATGCACATCCATCCCTTTCACTGCAATACAGCTCAAAATCTTTCTCATAGTCAGGCATTCCCAATGCTGGAGCCTCACACAATTTCTTTTTCAACTCTCTGAATGCTTTCATTTCTTCATCATTCATTTCAAAAGGATCTTTAACATCCTTCTTTGTCAGTTTCTGCAATGGTTTAGCAATTAGTGAAAAACCGCTTATCCATTGTCGACAATATCCAACCATTCCCAAAAACATTCTTACCTCTCTTTGTGTCATTGGAGCTCTCATTCCTTGAATCATTTTTATTCTTTCTGTCGTTACCTTTCGCACTCCTTTCTCAATTTTATACCCTAAATACTGGACTTCTTGTTGACAAAACTGCAATTTTGAAGGGGACACTTTATGTCCTCTTTTTGCTAAATGATTCAGCAAAGCAATTCTATCATTGACACATGCTTCTTTCGTTTTTGATGCCACTAGTAGGTCATCAATATACTGAACCATTACTGACTTTTCTGGCATTCTTAAATCTTCCAATGATTTCTTTAGGATCTGACTAAAGATTGAGGGACTTTCTGTGTACCCTTGAGGAATTCGGCACCATGCCAAAATACGCTCTCCAAACCTAAACGCAAATATTGGCTGGCTATCTGGATGCAATGGAATAGAGAAAATGCATGACATAAATCAATTACTGTGTACCATTCTGCTTCACGTGGAATCTGGTATAGAATCACAGCAGGGTTCGGTACTATTGGGCAACAAGGTACAACAATTTTGTTTACCTTTCTTAAATCCTGTACGATTCTATATGTTCCGTTTGGCTTTTTCAGTCCCATTATTGGCGAATTACATGGACTGCTCATAATTTCTTTTAGAATCCCTTGTTCAATCATTTTATTTATTACTGGCGTTATTCCTTCAATTATTTCTGGAGTCAATTTATACTGGGGCGTATTTGGGTAACTCGTTCCTTCTTTTACTGTTATCTTTACGGGATCTACTCCTTTCATTAATCCTACATCTTCTCCTGTCAAGTCCCACACTTCTTCTTTCACTGTTCTTTTTAACTCAATTGGGATTTTCTCTGCATCAAATACAGGAAACAAACCATTTACTTCTGGTTCTAAATTTACCATTGTCATTTTATACAGCACATCCTCATCTGGGGTCTGAAATGCAATTCCGTCTGGAGTACAATAAATTGTGCAGTTCATTTTGCACAATAAATCGCGTCCTAAAAGGTTCACGGGACTACAATCACACACCACAAATCGGTGCATTTCACTAAATGGACCAATTCTTACCTTTACTAATCTAGTAAGAGGCGTTTCAATTTGCTGATTGGAAACTCCAACCACTTGGATATGTTCACCTGAGAGAGGAAGATTTGGAATTTCCACTGACCTAACAGTAGAACAGGTAGCTCCAGTGTCAACAAGGAATGTTACATTTGCACCATTCACTTCTCCATCCACAAATGGACCAGACTGATCTACCTCTAGAGTTGCGCCAAGCACGCACTCTTCCCTCTCTCTTAGGCACCGTCATGAACTTTCATCCGTCTCATCCTCATTCTGTCGTAACCAATATTGTGAAATTTCAGCTGCACGCGACAACTGTTTTACCTGTTCTCCTCCGTAGAATCCTGTTTCTGCACTGTATTTCTGTTGGTTAACACTCTTGGGAAGTGGTGGTTGTGGCACCTGACCTTGTTGAGTAACTACCTCACTCTGCACCTGTGAATTTAATGATTGATTTTCCACATTAGGTTTTGGAGGAAATTTACACTCGTTTCTCCAATGTCCTAGCTTTCCGCAATTATGGCATGGCCACTTTTTCTTTGCCTCATCTATGCTCATTTGTCCTTTTCCTTTGCCTATATTAGGTCGGGATTTAAACTGTCCTGTTTCACTGCTAGTATTATTCAATTGTGCTTCTTGCTTCTCTGCAACTTTTACCTGTGCCCACATGGCTTTTTCTTTTAATTTACGCTGTTTACTCTCAATTTCATCACTGCAATACTTAGCATATCTCAAAACTTCATCCACTGTGCTATTATGCCATCCTATCAAGTGCTGCTTAATCCTTTCACTTATCTCTGGTGTTAATCCATACACATACCTATATACAAAATGACTCATGTCCTTCTCACTTAGTGTCTCATAACCACTATACTGTTTGAAAACCAACAACAATCTCTCATAGTACGCATGCACTGATTCTTTGCTTTCCTGTGTTGTTCTGTCTATTTTTACCCAATCTGTTTCTTTTGGTGGAATTTTATTCTTCAAAAAGGTAACTACTTGATCATACTTCCTCATCACTTCTGGATCTGGCGCTCCTGTTTTCGCATCCCTTGGATATTCTACAGTTGGCCAATCAATGGTAATCTTACATTCTGTCCACAAATCAGCAGGCACTACTATATCAAACAATCCATCTAGATCTATCCACAGCACTTTTGACACCTTAACAAATCTCTCCACTTGTCTGTACCATTCTACTGGTTTCTCTCTCAATTTTGGGAAGTCATTTGTAAATGACAGTATATCCTGTCTGGTCCATGGAACATGCACATAACTACCACCTGGTGTTTCTCTCATCGGGTATTCCCTAGCAACTGGTTCCCTATCTGTCACTTCAAAAGCCAAAGATGCTTTATCTGTTGTTTTCTCATTCCTCTTTGTCCATCTATTTCTCCATCTATCCACATCACCCCATTTTCTCAATAAAACAATCAGCTCTTTTATTTGGGTCAGTCTTCCTGACGTGTTCAAATTCTCTATGTCTTTCTCACAAAAATCTACTCTGTACGGTTTCTGCAACGTCCTCACTTTCACAAATTCTACTCCTAGTTCACCTGCAATCTCTTCCAATTTGTCATGTAAATTTCTAGCTCTCCAAGTAAGACTCTTGCACAAAAACATAATCTCGTCATCCTGATCATTTTTTAGTTTTTCTGTTCCAATTGTTCCCAAAATCAACTCTTCCATGTCTATTTTTAACCTAATTACATCTAATGGTTTTTCTTCTGGTTCTTTTGCTTTTAGCGCTTTCATCCATTCATTTAACTCTTCTGGAGTCGGACCTACAGGCGTACTATTTAACTCTATCCAATCACTGCTTCTTTCTGGTGTTCCTGATGCGGACTCTGTCACCATAGGCATTCTCCTACTCTCATTCTCATTTATCGTCAAATTTGTAGGTGGGCTTGGTCTACACGTACTAGCCAAATTGTGTGCACCTTCATTATTCAGTTCTATCCCTTCTCTTTTTCTTTGCAAATGTGAATTCATGGGAATCACCAAAGAATGTTCATTTATTTTCTGATTCTCAAAAATTGGCATTACTGGACCTATCGTTACTGGTACAGTTACAGCTTCCATATTCTTTGTCAATTCTCTTATTTTCTGAGTCAATTCTTTTGTCGTTTTTGCTAATTCAATTGCATTGTCACTTTCTGTCTCTTCATTTTGTGAAGTTTTAAATGTTTCTTGTGACCTATTTATTTCATTTCTTCGTTCGGGTTTTTATTCCTACCAGTTTCCATTGGCGGTGCATTAGGTGTCACCACTGCAGAAGTCTGTTGGTATGGAGGTGGGTTTCTGTTTAAAATATCTTCCAGCAATTCGTCATCTGTTTCACTACCACCATACACATACTTTTCTACCACTACATGTTTCTTTTTCTCGGTACACTTTCTCTTTGTTTCTTCCTCAACCGCAAAAGCTGGAAACAAACCTCCTGCCATGTTAGCGTATCTCCATCGCTTTACTCTGTCCTCATGATTTATTCCCCACAACCTTCCAGGCATAAACTCATGATTCTTTAATCCTCTGGATCTCTCTCGCTCATACATCTCATCTTCCCATTCCGTTAAAGCTTCAAACTGTGTCGGTCTAGGTCTAGGTTCTAACATTACCATTTTTTCTCTCAAGTTCCGTAGTACAGCTACATTAAATGAACCATTCTCAGGAAAAGCCAATGCTCCATCGTTCTTGGTGTATTTTGTCCAATTTTCTAACCATATGCATGTATGATATCCATATTTCAGCATCATATGTGAAGCTGGTGATTTCGGCGGAGGAATTATTTGTCCCTCTCTAGTCACTACCTTTTTGTCCTTCTTAAAGAAATTCTTAACTTTCGACATCCAAGACGTTTTCTCTTTCCATACTCATAGTACGACATGATTCACAACCTTTTTCTCCTTAAACAATCCGCAATTCAACACTGTTCCCTATGCGTTATTTCAACCAATACTAGCGCGACTCACACCAACACTCCAATCACAGCGATTTCTGTCTACGGCGCACTGTCCAATCCCAGCGCGGCCTTTTGTCTACGTCAGTCCTGCTCCTGTTCTCATGTGACTAGCGCACTGTCCAATCCCAGCGCGGCTTTTGTCTACGTCACTTTGCTCTTGACCCCTCCTTTACAAAATTTATCGGCAATTTTCTTTTTCAACAATTCTTGTTAGTTACAACATTTTATCCACATTTCCATTGTCTTGATTCGCTAAACCGAAAAGATAGCTCTGACCATTCACACAAGAATTCTGTATTTTCCAGTAGGCAGCGCTTACCTCTACCCTACCACAGAACTTTCAGTTTCGTCGATAAAGTAGCACTTCCCTCTACCTTACCCTTCTTTCAAGCAATCAGTAAACCCGTTTCTCTGGGGATAAAACACATGTGGAGACTATACTGCTCCTGAGAATTAAGGCCAGAGTTTCACAAGAAAACCGATCACTATTTCACTTACACACCTTTTATACGCAAAATGTCCCTAATATAACACAACCTGTGTTATTACCAAAAATGAACTCAGAGAGTGTAAAATTCCATGCGACTGCTCTTGCCATACGTGTTCCACTTCCTACTTCCCGGAAGCGTGAAAACTTACATATAACATAACGCGACTCAACAAAAAGTGTTAGACATAAACTTATCAACAATCTATAATCATAAATCAATAATCACCAAACTAATCTATAGTAACCATAACTCTGCTACCAAGAAATCTGATCCAGCGCTAACAATAAAAATAATTCTCCTATTATGCTTTGGTCATCCAGGTGCAATTATTTCTCTAACACACACACTATATCCATATAACGGTGGGGCCCATAACACCGCATATACATTCACTTACTCATTTGTTCCCTGGATTTCCTCCGTCATGAAACCTAGGAGAAAAACGATTCGCTGGAAGGAGACGGGATACCTCTTTTATAATGACATAATATTTCTCATTTGCTTTTAAGGTATTCCGCTCATTGGTCGATGGACCAACTAGTAGGAATCAGTTGATGGTGATTAAGACCAGCTCAATCACAATGAACTCTTTTATCATTTCATTATTAATCATTATGCCAAAGAAAATCACTGAGTCATTTGTTTAAAGAATAATAAAGTTTATATAAAGTTATTGAATGCAGGAAATTGAGATTAATCTTATTATTCAGATCATTGCATTTATCATCAATATAAGAATAGTTTGAAATTGCATGACACTTTTATTAGACGGGAAAATGAGGTTATCATACTAAGAACTCTATAGATCAACCTATCTATCTCTCTGGGGAAATCCTAATAATTCTAATAAAAATCTATCAAATAAAAGTTCTCCTAAAGCAGCATCTTTATACTCAACTGGAAAAGGAAAATAACAGCAGCAGCCTCAGCTCGTCAGCATCAGCAACCGCAAACTCTCCCATCTACAGCATCTAACTTCTTCAGCATCTCCCGCAGCATCCCGCAGCATTCTAACCCCTCCCACCAAGAGTAGGTCTTCTTATACCCTAATTCTAGCTTACAGCATAAAATGTTTCTTCTTACATGGCGCGATTCATTCTCATTGGTCAAAAACTCAGGTCCATATACATTTTAATCAAACTTCCTGGTCTTAACCAGTTCCGTGTGGAATGTCCATGCAAGCATCGTTTCCCACAGTTCATGCACTTGCTCATCCGTTTCGATCAGTCCAAATTGTATCTTTTTCTGTTACATTTTGTGTAATCCAGTTCCGTCTATTGATTCAACCAGGCTTCTCACGCTTCTTGCTGATCATCTTGGCACATATCTGCTCAGAAGGGTCACAGCAGCCTTGACCATACTTTCATCTTAGCCTCTCGGCATCAGCACGTGATCATCCCTTTTCCACAGCCTCTCTCCTCTATCACATGGTCTCATCCGCTCATGCGCACTCTAGTAACTCGCGGCCATTTTATATTGCTGCTCGGCAGGCCTAAGCGCACTATTTTCAAAGATAAACAAAATGTTATTAAAACAAAGAAATATAAACCCTTTCGTTTCTCTCCCGTCTTTCTACGTACCCCAATTAGGTATTACCTAGCAGAAGCAACATATAAAGCTGTCCCTAACTTACCATCGCTTTATTTTGCAACCACACGTTTTATTTAAAAGCACAAATCATGCATTTATTATTAAATTAGTACGCAAATATTATGTTATGTTAGAAACGTAAACAATTATAAGTCAATTAATTTGCACACTGAATTGCGTGTTACCATTAACCCTTAACATACATTGTTGGTTATTTACTTAAACGAACATGTTTATTAATATTGTACGAAAATATTAGGAGGTTAAAATTTTTACATTTACCCTGCTCCATCAGTAGGTTTCCCTAGATGGCCGCGAGGCGCGGAGCCAAAAACCCTGGTGTGCCCTTTTGCAAAACCAGGTCGTTTTGTGATAGGTAATTTTGATGTCTCCACAATACGTTTTGGGCCCTTCCCTGCTGCAGGCACTTGGCACACCCACACAAGTGAGGTACCATTTTTATCAGGAGACTTTAGAGAATGTGGCGTGGGTGGAAGTTTGTGGACCCATGCAGATTCCAGAACTTTCCATCACAGAAATGTGGGGAAAATGTGTTTGTTTTTTTACTAAGTTGGCGGTTTACAAGGGATTCTGGGTAACAGAACCGAGTGAGAGCCACACAAGTCACCCCTCCTGGATTCCCCTGCGTGTCTAGTTTTAAAAAATGTATAGGTTTGCTAGGTTTCCCCAGGTACCGGCAGAGCTGGGGTTCAAAATCCACAGCTAGGCACTTTGTAAAAAAAGGGTTAGTTTTCACTGTAAAAATGTGGTGTGTCTTTGTTGCGTTTTGGCCTGTTTCCTGTCGCAGGCACTAGGCCTACCCACACAAGTGAGGTACCATTTTTATCGGAAGACTTTGGGGAATGCGGGGTGGGTGGAGTTTTGTGGATCCACGCAGATTCGAGAACTTTCCATCACAGAAATGTGAGGAAAATGTGTTTTTTTGTGACACAGTTTGAGGTTTGCAAGGGATTCTGGGTAACAGAACCTGATGAGGGCCACACAAGTCACCCCATCCTGGATTCCCCTTGGTGTCTAGTTTTAAAAAATGTACAGGTTTGCTAGGTTTCCCTAGGTGCCGGCTGCTCTAGGGCCCAAAATCCAGAGCTAGGCACATTGGGAAAAAAAGGTCAGTGCCTAGTGGCCTTCTGCCGCCCTGGTGGGGGGGGCAGATCAGGGGCTATTGCCCCGATATGCCCCCTAGGAGGGCAGAAAGACTGTGACTTTTTGGGGGGGGGCATTGGTATGCCTATTTTGGGCAGCCCCCACCCCTATGTATAAAAAAGCCAGCATAAACCCTGGTGCCTAGTGGGCCCTCTGCCCCCCCTGGGAGGGGCAGATCAGGGTTTTTTGCCCCCAACTGCCTCCTGGGGGGGTCAGAAAGTCTGTGGTAATTTTTGAGGGGGGCTGGGGGCATTGGCATGCCCATTCTGGGCAGCCCCTACCCAAATTCTGGAAAATAAAAATCCCTGGTGCCTAGTGGATTTTCTGCCCCCCCGGGGGGCAGATAAGGGGCTATTGCCCCATTTGCCTCCCAGGGGGGCAGAAAGACTGTGGCAATTTTTTTTGGGGTGGGGGCATTGACATGCCCATTCTGGGAAGCCCCCACCCCTAGGTATACATAAAAAATAAATAATGCCTGGTGCCTAGTGGGTTTTCTGCCTCCCCGGGGGCAGATCAGGGGCTACTGCCCCCATCAGCCTCCTGGGGGGCAGAAAGACTGTGCATTTTTTGAAGGGGGGGTGGGGGCATTGACATGCCCGTTCTGGGCAGCCCACATTCAGAACTTTGAGAAAAAAAAATCCCTAGTGCCTAGTGGGCTTTCTGCCCCCCCTGGGGGGGTAGATAAGGGGCTATTGCCCCATCTGCCTCCGGGGGGGCAGAAAGACTGTGGCAACTTTGTTTTGGGGTGGGGGTATTGGCATGCCCATTCTGGGCAGCACTCACCCCTACGTATAAAAAACAAACAAAATCCCTGGTGCTTAGTGGGCTTTCTGCTCCCATCTGCTTCTTGGGAGGGGGGGAAGAAAGACTGTGGCACTTTTTTTGGTGGGGGGGGGTTGGGGGCATTGAAATGCCCGTTCTGGGCAGCCCCCATCCCAAACTTTAAAAAAAGAATCCCTGGTGTCTAGTGGGCTTTCTGCCCCTGCGGGGGGGCAGAAAGACTGTAGCAATTTGTTTGGGGTGGGGGCATTGGCATGCCCATTCTGGGCAGCCCCCACCCCTACATATAAAAAAAATCCCTGGTGCCTAGTGGGCTTTCTACCCCTTGGGAGGCAGATCAGGGGCTACTGCCCCCATCTGCCTCCTGGGGGGGCAGAAAGTCTTTTGTGTTATTTGGGGGGGAAGGGTGGGGGCATTGGCATGCCTATTCTGGGCAGCCCACACCCCTGGCTTATAGAAAAAGAATCCCTAGTGTATAGGGTGCTTTCTTCCCCCCCCCTCTAGGGGGCAGAAAGATTGGTTGTGGCAGAATAAAATGGGGGGAGCAAAGCCCTTGCCCAAGGGGCCACTCCCCCCTCCCTGGTGGCTAGTGGGTGGATCCCTGCTTGGGGATCGCCCTCCTGGGCAATACCCAAGCAGGGATCCACTAGGGAAGCATACCATTGGAAAGGGGAGATTCTCCCCTTTCCAACTATACCTCTCCCATGTGTTTTGGTGCTCGGGGGCTGAGATAGCCCCACAAGCACCCAAACTGTGAAATTTAAACTAAGTTTCAGTTTCGTTTTTGTTGTAATGACGACAGCGCGCCATGCGCGCGATCGTCATTACAAGGAAAACGACAAATATGCCTTTGGAGTTGGGTAAGTTCTTTCCCACCTCCCAAGGCAAAAAAGAAAAATAGGAACTCCCTCTGCTGTTTACAGCAGAGGGATTTTTTGCAAGTGTGCTCATGACGGAATGTGAAAGGGTCCGTAAGTTCCCTGCAGAATAAACAGTGTACCCAACCCAATGCTGGGGTACAGGGAAACCAAAGATGGCACAATTGAATACTTGAAAATAAGGCATTAGGGAAACAAACATTGCAATGATTCGGGTGAAGAGAGCTGCCAACATGTGTGTGTGTATACATATAC
Source organism: Calotriton arnoldi (assembly GCA_963921515.1). NCBI lineage: Eukaryota > Metazoa > Chordata > Amphibia > Caudata > Salamandridae > Calotriton > Calotriton arnoldi. The sequence continues at coordinate 879,006 of CAWUFW010004157.1, forward strand.
ACATATATATATATATATATATATATATATTCACTGAAAAAACCACAGGTTTCAGGGACGTTATACTTAGTTGGACATTTCACTCGTACAAAACCAGAGAAATTCGGCCGTTATAGTTAGTTGAGATAACCATAACTCGGGGCCCCGCAATGCACTGCTGATAACATCACATATTACATCATTCATGACATGGTCAGTGACATCACTGATGACATCTCAAATGACATCACTGATTACATCATCCAGTGACTATGTGTTTCAGTAAAGTTTAAATATGTTTTATATATATATATATATATATGCCAAGGTGTATTGAAGAATGAGTGGGTGTATAAGTGTCTGAATGGATGATTTAGTGGGTGCGTGACTGACTGTATAAGTGAGTGATTAAACGTGTCTTACTGAATGCATGGGTTAGTGACTAAAGTGTTTGAATGTCTCTATCAGTCTGTCAGTTGGTGTGTAAGCGGCTGCATGGGTTGGTGAGAAGCTACATGAGTGACTATATGGGTTATTGATTGGTTTTCTGAGTAACTGTATGGGTGCCTGAGTGTCTGTGTGGGTGGGTGGGGGTGTGTGACTGTGCATAGATGTGTGAGTGGGTGATTCAGTGGGTGTATGGGTTCAAGAGTGCATCTGTAAAGGGCTGTATGGGTGGGTGAGTGTGTGTATGGGTGTGTTGGTGAGTGAACGGATGTCTCAGTGGTACATGTGTGAGTAACTACATATGTGAAAGGCAGTATATGTGAGTGTTGGAGTATATAAATGACTGTATGTGAGAGTGAGTGATTGTGAGAGTGGCTGTATGGATGAGTGTGTGCTTGTATCAGTGATTGTATAAGAGAGTAATTATGTGTTAGTATCTGTATGAATAAGTGAGATGGTGTGTGTATAACTGTATAGGTGAGTAAATGGGAGTGTGATTGATTCTTTGCATGACTGACTAGGTGTGTGAGTAACTCAATGGATGAGTGGCGGTGTGTGAGTGTCTGTATAGGTGTATGAGTGCAAATGATAGTGCTGTATTGATGAGTGACTGCATGTATGAGTGACTGTATGGGTGAATGAGTGGATGTGTGTGTAGTCCTAGGAATCAGTGAGTGGTTATGTAGTAACTGGTATTGGTGTGTCTATAGTTTCGAAAATGGTAATCTGCATTTTAGAGTGGGTGTATCAAAGGTTATATTAGGGTGTGAGGAGGTGCATCAGATTATCACGTGGATGATGTCATCAGTGATGTCATTTGAGATGTCATCAGTGATGTCACTGACCATGTCATGAATGATGTAATATGTGATGTCATCAGCAGTGCATTGCAGGGCCGCAAGTTATGGTTAGCTCAACTAACTATAACGGCCGAATTTCTCTGGTTTTGTACGAGTGAAATGTCCAACTAACTATAACGTCCCTGAAACCTGTGGTTTTTTCAGTGAATTTCTAAGGTTTTTTAAATGCTAATTTCTAACTATAACGCCCCTGAAACCTATGGTTTTTCAATGAATTTGAAAGGTTTTTTAAATGAAAATTTCTAACTATGCCTACAGAGGTAGGACATGTGCAGAAAGAAGCAAGAGAAATGTAGAAAGAGGCAATAGAAGTCCAGAAAGACGAAGAAAGGTGCAGAAAGAAGCAAGAGATATGCAGAAATAACCAACAGAGGTGCAGAAAGAGGCCTTGTTGCAAAGTTATCCTGTGCCCCCAACATTTTGCTGACTGGTACTGGTGGTAACTGACCCTGACTAACCAGGCCCTGAGCCAGTGCTATGCTGAAAGACACTTAGAATACAGTGAAAACACCTACATACACTAGGGTTCACTATGGCTTGAGGTACCCCTGTGATTGGCATGACCACCCCTGTAAGGCCCTAGTACATAATAGGGCAGGGGGATTAAAACTACCTCTAAGTCAGAGGTGCAGAAAGAAGCAAGAGCAGTGCAGAAAGAACCAACAGAGGTGCAGAAAGAGGCAAGAGGGGTACAGAAAGAGGCAAGAAAAGTGTAGAAAGAACTAAAAGAGGTGCACAAAGAGTCAAGAGGGGTACAGAAAGAGGGAAGAAAAGTGCAGAAAGAAGCAACAGAGGTGCCGAAAGAGGCAACAGAGGTGCAGAAAGAGGGAACAGGGGTGCAGAAAGGTAAGAGGGATACAGAAATTTGCAAGAGAGGTGCAGAAAGAAGCAAGAGCAGTGCAGAAAGAAGCAAGAGAAGTGCAGAAAGAAGCAAGAGAAGTGCAGATTGAAGCAAGAGAGGTGGAGAAATAGGGAAGAGGGGTGCAGAAAGAGGCATGAGGGATGCAGAAATTTGCAAAAGAGGTGCAGAAAGAAGCAAGAGCAGTGCAGAAAGAACCAACAGAGGTGCAAAAAGAGGCAAGAGGGGTACAGAAAGAGGCCGGAGGGGTGCACAAAGAAGAGAAGTGCAGAAATAAGCAACAGAGGTGCTGAAAGAGGGAACAGGGATATAGAAAGAGGCAAGAGAGGTGCAGAAAGAGGGTAGAGGGGTGCAGAAGGAGGCAAGAGGGGTGCAGAAAGAAGCAAGTGAGGTGCAGAAAGAGGCAAGAGAGGTACAGAAAGAGGCAAGAGAATTGCTGAAAGAAGCAACAGGTGTAGAAAGAAGCAAGAGAAGTGCAGAAAAAGGCAAGTGAGGTGCAGAAAGAAGCAAGAGCAGTGCAGAAAGAACCAACAGAGGTGCAAAAAGAGGCAAGGGGGTGCATAAAGAGGTAGGAGAGGTGCAGAAAGAGGGTAGAGGGGTGCAGAAAGAGGCAAGAGAGGTGCAGAAAGAGGGTAGAGGGGTGCAGAAAGAGGCAAGAGGGGTGCAGAAAGAAGCAAGTGAGGTGCAGAAAGAGGCAAGAGAGGTACAGAAAGAGGCAAGAGAATTGCTGAAAGAAGCAACAGAGGTGTAGAAAGAAGCAAGAGAAGTGCAGAAAAAGGCAAGTGAGGTGCAGAAAGAAGCAAGAGCAGTGCAGAAAGAACCAACAGAGGTGCAAAAAGAGGCAAGAGGAGTGCATAAAGAGGTAGGAGAGGTGCACAAAGAGGCAAGAGAGGTACAGAAAGAGGCAAGAGGGGTGCAGAAAGAAGGAAGAGAAGTGCAGAAAGAGGCAAGTGAGGTGCAGAAAGAAGCAAGAGCAGTGCAGAAAGAACTAAGAGAGGTGCAACAAGAAGCAAGAGGGGTGCAGAAAAAGGTAGGAGATGTGCACAAAGAGGCAAGAGAGGTACATAAATTTGCAAGAGAGGTGCAGAAAGAAGCAAGAGCAGTGCAGAAAGAAGCAAGAGAAGTGCAGAAAGAAGCAAGAGAGGTGCAAAAAGAGGCAAGAGGGGTGCATAAAGAGGCAAGTGAGGTGCAGAAAGAAGCAAGAGCAGTGCAGAAAGAACCAACAGAGGTGCAAAAAGAGGCAAGAGGGGTGCATAAAGAGGCAAGAGAGGTGCAGAAAGAGGGTAGAGGGTGCAGAAAGAGGCAAGAGAGGTGCAGAAAGAGGGTAGAGGGGTGCAGAAAGAGGCAAGAGGGGTGCAGAAAGAAGCAAGTGAGGTGCAGAAAGAGGCAAGAGAGGTACAGAAAGAGGCAAGAGAATTGCTGAAAGAAGCAACAGAGGTGTAGAAAGAAGCAAGAGAAGTGCAGAAAAAGGCAAGTGAGGTGCAGAAAGAAGCAAGAGCAGTGCAGAAAGAACCAACAGAGGTGCAAAAAGAGGCAAGAGGGGTGCATAAAGAGGAAGGAGAGGTGCACAAAGAGGCAAGAGAGGTACAGAAAGAGGCAAGAGGGGTGCAGAAAGAAGGAAGAGAAGTACAGAAAGAGGCAAGTGAGGTGCAGAAAGAAGCAAGAGCAGTGCAGAAAGAACTAAGAGAGGTACAAAAAGAAGCAAGAGGGGTGCAGAAAAAGGTAGGAGATGTGCACAAAGAGGCAAGAGAGGTACATAAATTTGCAAGAGAGGTGCAGAAAGAAGCAAGAGCAGTGCAGAAAGAAGCAAGAGAAGTGCAGAAAGAAGCAAGAGAGGTGGAGAAATAGGCAAGAGGGGTGAAGAAAGAGGTAGGAGAGGTACACAAAGAGGCAAGAGGGGTACAGAAAGAGGCAGGAGGGGTGCAGAAAGAAGGAAGAGAAGTGCAGAAAGAAGCAACAGAGGTGCTGAAAGAGGCGCGAAGGGTGCAGAAAGAGGTAAGACAAGTGCAGAAAGAAGCAACAGAGGTACAGAAAGAGGCAACAGAGGTGCAAAAACAGGCAGGAAAGGTGCAGAAAGAGGGAACAGGGATACAGAAAGAGGCAAGAGAGGTGCAAAAAGAGGGGAGAGGGGTGCAGAAAGAGGCAAGAGGGGTGCAGAAAGAAGCAAGTGAGGTGCAGAAAGAGGCAACAGAGGTGCAGAAAGGCGCAAGAGAGGTGCAGAAACAAGCAAGGGAAGTACAGAAAGAGGCAAGAGAATTGCTGAAAGAAGCAACAGAGGTGTAGAAAGAAGCAAGACAAGTGCAGAAAGAGGCAAGTGAGGTGCAGAAAGAAGCAAGAGCAGTGCAGAAAGAACCAACAGAGGTGCAAAAAGAGGCAAGAGGGGTGCAGAAAGAGGTAGGAGAGGTGCACAAAGAGGCAGGAGAGATACAGAAAGAGGCAGGAGGGGTGCAGAAAGAAGGAAGAGAAGTGCAGAAAGAGGCAAGTGAGGTGCAGAAAGAAGCAAGAGCAGTGCAGAAAGAACCAACAGAGGTGCAAAAAGAAGCAAGAGGGGTGCAGAAAGAGGTAGGAGAGGTGCACAAAGAGGCAAGAGAGGTACAGAAAGAGGCAAGAGGGGTGCAGAAGGAAGGAAGAAAAGTGCAGAAAGAAGCAACAGAGGTGCTGAAAGAGGTGCAAAGGGTGCAGAAAGAGCAAGAGAAGTGCAGAAAGAAGCAACAGAGGTACAGAGAAAGGCAAGAGAGGTGCAGAAACAGGCAGGAAAGGTGCAGAAAGAGGGAACAGGGGTGCAGAAAGAGGCAAGAGAGGTGCAGAAAGAGAAAAGAGGGGTGCAGAAAGAGACAACGGGTGCAGAAAGAAGCAAGAGAAGTGCAGAAAGAAGCAATATAAGTGCAGAAAGAGGAGAAAGAAGTGCAGAAAGAAGCAAAAGAGGTGCACAAAGAGGCAAGAGGGGTGCAGAAAGAGGCAAGAGCAGTGCAGAAAGAACCAAGAAATGTGCAGAATGAGGCAAGAGAGGTGCAGAAAGAGGCAAGAGATGTGCAGAAAAAGTAAGAAGGGTGCGGAAAGAAGGAAGAGAAGTGCAGAAAGAGGCGAGTGAGGTACAGAAGGAGGCAAGAGAACTGCAGAAAGAGGCAAGAGAGTTGCAGAAACAGGCAAAAGGGGTGCAGAAAGAGAGAACAGGTATGCAGACAGAGGCAAGAGAGGTGCAGGAAGAGGGGTACAGAAAGAGGCAAGAGGGATACAGAAATTTACAACAGGTGCAGAAAGAAGCAAGAGCAGAAAGAACCAACAGAGGTGCAGAAAGAGGCAAGAGTGGTACAGAAAGAGGCACTGCTGAGCCTGAGGTCAGTTTCAGAGTAGCCCTGTGTGTGCAGAAAGAGGCAACAGAGGTGTAGAAGGAAGCAAGAGAAGTGCAGAAAGAGGCAAGTGAGGTGCAGAAAGAAGCAAGAGCAGTGCAGAAAGAAGCAAGAGGGGTACAGAAAGAGGCAGGAGGGGTGCAGAAAGAAGGAAGAGAAGTGCAGAAAGAAGCAACAGAGGTGCAGAAAGGGGCAAGAGGACTGCAGAAAGAGGGAAGAGGTGTGCAGAAAGAGGCATGAGGGATGCAAAAAAAGCACGAGATGTGCAGAAAGAAGCAAGAGAAGTGCATAAAGAAGCAACAGAGATGCAGAAAGGGGGAAGTGGGGTGGAGAAAGAGGCAAGACGGATACAGAAAGAAACAAGAGAGGTGCAGAAAGAAACAAAAGAAGTGCAGAAAGAAGCAACAGAGGTACAGAAAGAGGCAAGAGGAGTGCAGAAAGAGGCAAGAGGGGTGCAAAAAGAGGGAAGAGGGATGCAGAAAGAGACAAGAGAGGTGCAGAAAGAAGCAACAGAGGTGCAGAAAGAGGGAAGAGGGATGGAGAAAGAGGCAAGAGGGGTGCAGAAAGAAGCAAGAGAGGTGCAGAAAGTAACAAAAGAAGTGCAGAAAGAAGGAACAGAGGTGCAGAAAGATGCAAGAGGAGTGCAGAAAGAGAATAGGGGTGCAGAAAGAGGCACAAGGGGTGCAGAAAGAAGCACAAGAGGTAGAGAAAGACGCTAGATAAGTGCAGAAAGAAGCAACAGAGATGAAGAAAGAGGGAAGAGGGGTGGAGAAAGAGGCAAGAGGGGTGCAGAAAGAAGCAAGAGAGGTGCAGAAAGAAACAAAAGAAGTGCAGAAAGAAGAAACAGAGGTGCAGAAAGAGGCAGAAGGAGTGCAGAAAGAAGGAAGAGGGGTGCAGAAAGAGGCAAGAGAGGTGCAGAAAGAGGGAAGAAGGGTGCAGAAAAAGGCAAGAGGGGTGTAAAAAGAGGGAAGAGGGGTGTGAAAGAGGCACGAGGGATGCAGAAAGAAGCAAGAGGGGTACAAAAAGAAGCAAGAGAGGTGCAGAAAGAAACAAAAGAAGTGCAGAAAGAAGCAACAGAAATGCAGAAAGAGGCAAGAGAGGCACAGAAAGAAGCAAGAGTGGCTTGCACACCATTAGTACCACTTTAACACCCACATTTAGCAATACTAAACCTGAGGAAGACTAAACCTGAGGTTACCACTCCACAACACAGACTACCATACCACATAATTACTCTCTGTAACACCTAATCCCACTCTACATAATTGCTATACACTAATTACCACATACTTTTTATCCACATAATTTCACTGCACAACATACCACATAATTCTACTACACACAACCTACATCCACTCCACTCCAAGAAACATTAATAAAACACTTTTAGATTTACAACGCTAATAGCTCTAACTCTTGCAAATGCGAGACCTATTACATTACAAATGCTTCTTTAACTGGTAGTCGCGTTTGCAGAGTGGTGGAGAAAGGGGGCTGGGCCTCCAACCAGCGCTCAGGAATTCCAATGCGTAGGACTTACAGGAGGTACCAGGAGGGCTACTTGGCCGCCAAAGTCCCTCAGGAGTAAAGTGGACTTCATCCCCTACCAGTACTGTGCCAGGAGGCGCGTTTGCAGAGTGGTGGAGAAAGGTGAGCGTGGCCTCCAAAGACCTCTTCGCAATCCCACAGTGTGGGATTTACTGGAGGTAACAGGAGGGGTAGTAAGCCCCTAAGGTCAACCTTGGGGGCCAACTACCCCTCCTATTACCTCCAGTAAGTCCTACACAGCAGGATTGCTAAGTTCTCATAGCAGGCCACACCCACTTTCCCCACCACTCTGCAAACGCACTTCCTGGCGCGTTCTTGGATGGGGATTAAAGTCCCCTTCGCTGCTGGGGGTCCTTAGAGGCCAACTACCCTACCTGATACCTCCAGTATGCCCCAGATAGTGGGATAGCTGAGAAGTGGACACAGGCCACGCCCCCTTTCTCCACCACTCTGCATACGCGCCTCCTGGCGCGTTCTGGGTTGGGGAATTAAGTCCCCTTGAATACTGAGGGTCCCTGGGGGCCAACTAGCCCACCAGGTACCTCCAGTAAGCCCCATGCAGCTGGATTGCTGAGAGTGGTCCGAGGCCACGCCCCATTTTTACACCACTCTGCAAACGTGCCTCCTGCCGCACTGCTACTCGGGGGATGAAGTCCACTTTAGTCCTGAGGTCCTCAGGACACAAGAGGACCTCATTGCCCCACCAGCGACTTTTTAATATATTTTAGATGGGGGCTGTGTGGCCCCCTTCTTGTAGTATTTTGGGCCCTGGGGACCCCATCCCCCAGGGCCTGAGCATTTTTTTCATTTTTAAAAATAAAATAAAAAGGGAGGGGGGCAGCGTGGCTCCCCTCTCCTGGGCCACTTCTGGCCCCGGGGACCCCGGGGCCTGCTCAGCCTGCTTTTTCTGAGGAGGGAGGCCACGTGGCCCCCCTCCTGAGGCCAATTATGGCCCCGGGGACCCCATCCCCTGGGGCCTGGCCTATTTTTTAAATGTAATTTTTTTTTTAGTTAGGGGAGGGGGCCCTGGGGACCCCATCCCCCGGGGTCGGCCCTCAAGTTGGGGACTGTGGGGGGAGCCCCAATGCCCCCACGGTCCCTGCCGGCTCCCCACCTCCAGCGGGAGCCGGCATTGCTTTTTGGCAAAGGAGCTGCTAACATGCAGCTCTCCTTGCCCAAAGCAATTTGCTTTGCTTCTGGAAGCAAGAGCAGGTTTCCTGCTCTCGCTCCAAGAAGCAAGCAGTGCTTAGCTATGGCAGGGCGGGAGCCGTGCTCCCGCCCTGCCATAGCAAACAGCCATGTCCCGGGGGTGGGCACCCCAGGACATTGCAGGAGCCGGCCCTGGGTGGTGGCGGTCCCCAGGGCCATCGAGGGCTCCAGGAGGGGGGCCGCGCGGCCCCCCTTCCAACATGCAAATAGCCCCGGGGAGGTGGTGGTCCCCGGGGCAGGGGGTCCGTAACGGACCCCCGTATTTGTATAATTTGTGCCCCGGGTATGTGGTGGACCACGGGGCAGTGTGGGGAGGGGCAGGAGCCCCCCCAACACTCCTCTAATTGTATTGGAGCCCCGGGGAGGGGGCAGTCCCAGGGGCTTGGAGGGACGCGCAAGGCCCCTCCGCCCCTATTAAAACAAAGCCCCGGGGAGGTGGCGGTCCCCGGGGCAGCGTGGGGGGGCTGGAGCCCCCCATGCATTTTGGGGAAAAAAGTCCCGGGGAGGTGGCGGTCCCGGGGCTGCGGGGGGCCGCGTGCGAACCTGCAAATTATGAACAAAGCCCTGGGGAGGTGGCGGTCCCCGGGGCTGTGGGGGCTCCCACGGCCCCCACACCATAATTATATATTGCCCCTGGGACCTGGCCCACCCGGGGGCTTAAAAAAAACGAAGCGCGGGAGCCCGCACTTCGTTTTTTAAAAACATTTTCGGCCGGATTCGTGAACCCAGCGCGAATTCGGCCGATTTCTTTTTTTTAAAAAAAATGCTTTTTTGGTCCCTGGGGGTCCTTGTGGGACCCCCTGAGCAGGCCTAGGGTGTCAGGGTGGTTCTACCCTGCCCCCTTTTCTTGCTTTTTAATGTTTTTTCTACAGTTTTCTTGTGACTTGGTTACCGAGTCGCAAGATGGCTGCCAATACTTCCTGGTTTGGAGTGTTGGCAGCCAATCAGAATGAAGCTTGTGCTCGGGAGGGTTCGCGAATCCTCCTCGGTGCTCAGATATCGATATTTTTATTTTTTGAATTTCTCAGGAACTACTGAATGGATTTACACCATTAAAAAAAAAGGTTGCTTTCTGAACCAAGAGCTACCTTTTTGCCAAATTTGGTGTAATTCCGTTCAGCAGTTCGGGCTGTAGCCTGTTCCAAAATTCCTATGGAAATTAACATGGGGAAAACGCGTTTTGGAACCCCCCTTTTTTCTCAGCCCCCGCTTGACGAATCACCCCGAAACTTTCAGGACAGGAGCTGACCTGATTGAACCATTAGCTTTGACAATTTCACGGAGATTCATCAAACGGCGCCAAAGATATTGGCAAAAGAAAAAACACTTTTTGAATAGAAACAAGGTCCTAACTATAACTACCTACTGGCGACTGCCAGTAGGTTATATATATATATATATATATATATATATATATATATATATATATATATATATTCCCGCTTATATTGACACAAGAACGCCTCCACCACGGAGAATTAATTTAACCGTTATTCAGTGTGGCTGTTTGTTTGGTGATTTCCTCAAATTCATTCAGCCCATTGGCCACCATGTCTAGTAGGTGAATCCATTTGCATTCTCTCATTTTTAAGATGTTGTAAATGTCACCATCACAAACCACTTAAGACTCTCGACAGGGTGGTTTAGAGCGGCAAAATACTCAACAAGAGGGGCCCCCTCTACGGTACAGTGTATCCTGCTACAATGTTGCATTCTGGCCTTGACTTTCTGGCACGTCTGACCCGCATACCATTAATCACAAGGACATTTAATGAAGTAAATTACGTCCATACTGTTGCAAGTGGTGTGGCTCTTCAGGGTATAACTACGGTCCTTATTTGTGAAATCCTTGAGAGTCAGCGTGAGTGCGCAGGCTTTACAGTGTCCACAGCTGAAATGGCCTACAATGGGGGGTAGATTCCAATGGGAAATCAAGTCAGAATTGGTTTGTGATCTAAGCAAGGCACTCACAACATGGTCTTTGACACTCTTGGCCTTTTTGAAGGCATACATCTGTTTTTCCCTCATGTCCAGTTCATCTGAGACCAACTTCCAGTGCATATTGATAATTTTTTAATGACATTGCTTCTGGTGCAAAAAGTGGTGACACTAAGCATTCTTTGTTGTGAGTTGTCCGTTCTCTGTCTGAGTTCCAGCAATGTGTCACAGGGGCAGTACCATGCTATCCTGCGTGACCGTTTGAGTAATCCCTTAGGGTATCCTCGTTCTTGTAACTTGGCTAACAGGAAGTTCGATTCCCTGAAGTAATGTACCCTACTCAAACAATTCATTCTGATTCTCAGGAATTGTCTGTAGGGGAGATTGTCATGCTGATTCCTGGGGTGGTGACTAGAGTAGTTTAGTAAAGTGTTACGTTCAATTTTTTCCCTGAATAGGGTAGTGTACAGTTTTTCATCCTCAACTTTGATAGAGCGGTCTAAGAAGCAAACCTCTCCTGATAGAGTGAACTTAATGTCTTCAGATTTGCTCTTGAGCCACTCATGAAAGCGCTCAAGATCAGATTCGCTCCCTGACCAAATCATCAAGACATCATCTATATATCTCTTCCAAACTGTGATATTGGAAGAAAAAGGATTAGCTTCAATGTAAATATGGGTGTTTTCATATTTTCCCAGAAATAGTAAGGCCAAATCTGGAGCAAACCCAGCTCCCCTTGCAACCCCTTTAGTCTGGAAATAATAGTCGCCCTGAAACACAAAGATATCCAAAAAACACAGGTTGTGCCCTAATCCCCCCAACACATCTGGGCAAAAACAACAACGCAACAAGGGAATGATGCTTGGGGATTGATATAGCACAATTATTTCAAGGGAAAAAATATATTGTTCCCCTGTGTGGGAACCAAGTCCCCCAGTGTTATTCTCAAAAAATCTTTTTGTGTAAGCACACACGGAGCCTTCCTAGATTCCTTCACATCTCTTTTAATGTTTTTTTAGATATAAAAATATATATATATATTTTTTAGAACACAAACAGCATTATACATACACAACTCAATAATCCAACAAAATAACTCTTAGACCTTTCTGTACCCATCCATTTTGACCCGGTTGCAAAGAAAACATATAAGCAATCCGAGGAGAGGTAATCCTGTTACACACAAAATATCCGAGGGAAACTACTCCTCTACTTAATCCATGTATTGTGTGTATTATCACATTCCTATATACATTTTTAATTTATTGGATTGTTCCTCTTCTTGTGGTCGACGTGTTTCGGCCCATAGATTCGGGCCTCATCAGGACATGGGTAACACAAACACCACCCAACCCCACGAATAAGCTTGAGCAGGCCAAGGGCATATGCGGAAATAAATCATCTATTCAGCCGAACCTTTATCCGTCCCCTGTAATGGGTCACCCAAACAAATTCTTCGGAACAAATGCCCGAAGAGAACTTCACACCCGTACTGGTCGGGTTTCAGCCAGCGTGTTTTGGAAACGCTTTTCTTTAGTTCCTAACACTCTTCAGAGGAGCAGAAACATTCCTGTACTCCTACGCGGACGGTCCTGTCTTCGCGGCTGCCTAGGACGCTGGCTGAAACCCGACCAGTACGGGTGTGAAGTTCTCTTCGGGCATTTGTTCCGAAGAATTCTATATGTAGAGAAAATGTGGATAAAATAAGGTTTGTGGCGAAGTATAAAACCTCATAGGAGAGGTAGGGATTGTATTTTAAAATTATGTGAAAGAGAGAGTTTCTGGATTTTCAAGCTAGGTGCTTTTGAACATGGTTTTAACAAAGAGGAAGCATTATATTATTTGCAGTGATAACTTGAGGTTTATGGCACTAGTAATTTTTGACTGTGATTATCTGAGGTACTTATTTCAACTATATTAGTATATCCTTTAAACACTCAGATTTAAGGAAATTAATTTTATTCAATACCATTTTTTTTCAATGAGTAATTCTTTATCTAAGGATAATAGATCTGTCACTGTGCTTTATGACATTGCGCTGCATTTAATAATTTAATGGTGGATAATTTGTGATGGTATTAACTGTAAGGTGAGCGCACAAGCAGTTTGATCAAGCAGTTTTACGCATCTAGATGCGATGACGAAATGGTGTAAAAGTCAGATAAAGCCTTTGAAACAATATTGAGTTGCCCACACAGAGAGTTTATCACAACGATGGATCCGGTTACTAGGTGGACAAGTAAGTAGATTTTTTGTTTGAAAATATTTTGTGTTAATACCTCCTCTGTAATTTCTATTCATTAGGAAAGCAGACTAGATTAGTCAATATGTTTGTTGTCGATATGAAGTTGTATTTGTAATTAAAATGGCGGACGATTGGGATATTATCAATTGGAATGTCGGTGCACCGGTTTGTTTTGGTAGTTTCGCACCTTCAGACGCGATTACGAAGTGACGTTAAAGTTAAATAGAAAGCATTTGAAACAGTTTGAAGTTGCAAATCCTGGCAGCCTATAGCAAGGAAGGATCCGGTTATCATGCAGGTAAGCTGGGTTTGTTTAAAGGGACAGCAGTTGAGATGTTAGCATTTATATATCTCACCAAACAGATTAAATCTATCAACAAGGGTTTGCAGACCAGCCCTTGTACTAGAAGGAGTAGCGTATCATCTGCAAAGAAAAGGGAAGTAGTAGGCACGGTTTGTCAAAAACTCTACACAATTATTGATGTATAGGAGAAAAGGAGCAGGGCCCAAGGTACAACCCTGTTGCACTCCCCTTTCAATAGCAGTTGTCTCAGTCAGTTCACCTTTCGGGCCCCAACAAACCCTTGCAAAATTCCCCTCATTGAGGTGCGCAATAATGTTGGGCAGACTACTGGGAGCTCCCAACCCAGAAATTGTGTCACATAATTTACTTCATGGGACAAAATCAAAAGCTGCTCGAAGATCGATAACGGCAACAAAGAGTGCCCCCCCACCAAGATACTGCCGGATCTGGTGGCTTAGTGGACTAATGCATCCACTGTAGGGGCCTGTGTTTCACCTCCTTGGTACTGGTTCAACTCTCAGTCGATCCACTCAGCCTTTCATCCTTCTGAGGTCGATAAAATGAGTACCATTGAGTTGGGTAACAATAAATATCTGTTATTCAGCGCCAAGATGCCCTTCTGGGGGAACATGCGCTTTACAAATAAACATGTTATGTTATGTTATGTTAATATCCACAGGCCTGGTCTACTGTACCAATCTTAGGTTTAAATCCAGCCTGCAGGTGGGTGGGAATCTGGTTTTCATTAATCCACTCCAATAGTTTCCCCAAAACCTGCTTACAAAAGATCTTTTGCAAGTTACCTAGGAGAATGATGCTGTGATAGTTGGTCAGAGAATTGGAACTTCCTTTTTTAAAGACCGGGACAATCTCAGTGCCTTTCCACGCTGCAGGCATCGTAGCACCGACTATAATTGCATTACAAAAAATGTTGATGTAGGGCACCCATATATTTAGACCAGATCTAAAAATATCTAAAGATCTAAAAAGATCGGATTGAATCTTGTCCTATACAGGCGTTTGGCCCTGCTTCTGAGAAGAGACTGCAACTGATGTCTCAGCAAGGGTAAAAACAACTGGAAAGGATAGCAACTCAAGAATGTGGACAGCTCCTTCCTCGTTGCTGTTAAGCACCTGGTCGGGCCGTGGTGGACGAGCATAACGATTCCCAAAGTGAGCTACCCAGTCACTTGACTGAATGGACATCTCAATGGGTTTAGCTAGATTACCACCGCCCTAGCTCACTATATGCCAAAATAACTTAAGGTCTCTATTAGTGGAGGCTTCTAACAAATAATTTAAAAAATGTATTTCCAAGTTTACCGTGGCAGTTTTTATCACAGCCCTATAGTGATTTCTAGACTCCCTGATCTCATGCCTGACTCCTTTTTTATTGCTTTAATGAGCTTGTCCTTTGCCTCCCTACACTTAGATGAAAACCACTAATTGGATCTATGGTTTCTAGGGGCCTGCTTATAGTTCTTTGCAAAGATATCTTTTAGTCCTGCAAATAGGTTAATATGCTCTCCAATAATTACATCACAGTGCCCCCAATGTTCAAGCATCACAGCCATGCGGGTAGCCACATTAGCATAAATGTCTGAAACCACTCTTGGAGAGGAATATACAGCATTCCACTTCACGTTCCTACTGTTGTTGGTCGCCTCCAGCACTTGCCCACTAGGCTAGATAGGCATCAAAGTAACACATGGTAGTAAATCCTGCATTGTTAAAATTAGTGGGTTGTGGTCAGTCTCAACCCTACCTATCACTATCATATGCTGCGTGAACCTCCATATCCCAATGTCGAGAATAAAATAGTCAATGTGGCTAGTGTACCTACCTCGCTGAAAAGTAGGAGGAGGAAGTGCGTCAGAGGGTGAGTGACCATTGCATGCTCAGAGGACATGTGCGAGGGTTGACTCAACCATTTGAAGGGTAGCCCTAGAAAGGTGACTCCTCGCAGGGGACGTTAACTCAGGAATGCTCCACAATGCATCTTCATCGCAGGACGGGTCCCAGATGATCCTGTTAGGTTGGTAAGTTAAATTCAGGTTGCCTGCGACAATAACGTAATGGGACCTGGCATTGCATCAAGTTAGTGAATAGATAGAGATTCCTTCTGGTTGCCAAAGTTCCTGTTATAGATATTAATTAACAAAAGTGTGTTCCCTTAGGAGGAGTAATAATCAATCCTTGAATGTCAGGCAACGTAAGGGAAAGCTCCACTACAGAACCAGTCATTGTGATATTCTACCAAACAATCAAACCACCTGATGGCAGTCCTGCTGATGACCTTACAGCAGGGACACCATAGCTCTTAAATCCACTTCTGTACGCGTTTTCAGTAACCCTTGTCTTCTGGACAAGACAAATCCCTTGACAGTCAATGAATTAGCCCCACTCCATGTCCCCTAGTTTGGAATTGATCTCCGCAACATTCAAACTAAGGATTGTTGTAGTATTTGATTGCAATAGTAATGGGATAGGAAGTGTATCCACAGCTACTGCCCCTGTATCACCCAGAGAAGGATCGTCAAGTCAGCGCCAATCACTTGCAGTCTATCTACAGGTACCCAAGTAGGAGGCACAGGAAACAGTGGAGCATGTAACATTGGTGATTCTGGGATGGGAGCAACAGTTGATTTGCTAGTATTCAATTTTAAGGACCACTTCCCAATTTACAGCAGTAGGGAGTGGAGGGGATCGAAAGGCCCATTGCTATGTGGACAGAGACAAGTCAATCAGTCTCAGAGTGATTGCTGAGGACCAAAAAACGATTAGCAGTGGTGCTACAAAAGGGAGGCGCCCTTGGGTAATAAACAGGATTTGATGTCTCTGGCTACAGATGACCGTAAAATAGCCCAAGAGGAGAGGTTTAATAGTGGCCTGGGTTACCAAAGATAGTGTGCACCTAGACACAGCCCCTGGATAATAGCTGGGTGTGTAAAATTAATAACTACAGAATCTCCCAGTAAGCTCTTCTTCACGGGGCCCACCCAAACCACTGTATGAACCATCAAAATACTGGACACAACAGAGAAAGGAAGATTTGCAGCTGTATGGAGCCAATGAAGAACCTTATTTTTTAGCTAGGCATGGAATTCAACACTATTTGGTGCCAAGCACAGAACATATGACAGCACAATCATGTAAGGACAAGCCTCAGGTGGAAGGTTTATTGTAGGGAAGCTTGCTGTCTGCGGGGCTAAGTTTCCTTCCACCCCAACCTCCCTTTCCCTTCCCCTTCCTTCCACTGGGCCATCCCTCCCTACTCGCAAGTGGGTATACATCATAATAACTTTACTTTGATTGCCAAAGATAATAAAAGTACACATGAAAACACAATTAAAACAATAATATCATTCTAAATAAAATTCCACACAGAACAGACCATAAAAAAAATGTAAACATTATACAGATAAAGTCACAGTAATCTCATACCAATAGCCCCTTATTCTGCTGTGCAAATACGTCTGTGCAATTTAGCGATAAAGTGCAAATGCTTCATATGAGCTCTGACTGCCATTCCTTTTTTTTTTTTTTTTTTTTTTTTAACTTTTTCACAATACATTATAGGTGAAGTAAAACTAGCCATATCAGAAAATCAATTATAGAGAAGCGGACATAAAAGACTGGCAGTTGGACTTAAAACGGAGAGAAAGGGAGATAAAACATGACCTTAAAATAAATTCACAACACTTACAAAATTACAAGAATTCATTAATACATCCTTAAATAAATGTTAAACAAGTAATAAAAATAAATAATATATATAATATTATGGCTCGTACATCTCATGAATCATACCTAGAAGTACTATTACTACGCCCACCAGTGACTAAAAGAAACCTATCATACGGACCTAAAGTGCAGCGTGCAAAATGAAAACACTTACGAGAGACCTCTCCCTCCCCAATTCTAATAGTATAATCAATAGTTCTTACTTTATATTTTAAGGATATATATCCAATTCAGAGCTAAACATTTAAGAATCAATCCATTCAATCAGATTTCTTACCCAGATTCTTTCTCCTAATCGCCGTTTCGTAGGACTCTTAAGGCTATACAGACTGGACTCCAAAATATAAATCGTCAGAAATCTAGCTCTCCACATTTCATAGGTCGGTGCTTTAATCTCAACCAGTCTGAGGCAATACACAATCGAACAACTGCAGTTTCCACAAATATCAAATACCCTCCTTTCCTCAAAGTCCGATTGATTTGTGTTTCATCAATCAGTCCTAACAGCATCATTAGTGGTGTGAGTGTAACCGATGTACCGAGAATATTGCTCAGTCATTGCTCCATCCCATCTATTAGCCAATTTAATTTTGGACATATGAAAGACATATGGAGTATTTCCGCATATTCTGCCCCACCTCGGGTACATTTACCATCAGCTGCCCCTCCCCATTTATATATTTTTGCTGGGGTGTAATATAGATAAAAAATCGTCTTATAGTGTTGTGACCTCACATTGGATGACAGTAAAATCTTCTCTCCCATTTCGATAGATTCCTGTAATGATATCCCTTCCTGTTTGAGTGTCAGGCTCCATTTGTGATTCTGGGACTCCAAATCGTCCGCTTGCGTTTGTAAGAGCCAATTATATAAAATGCCTATTCTGCTTCTCCTTCTAATTGTCTCAATTAGTGAGTTCTTAGTTATCATACTAAGGAAATTTTTCTTTTTACACAAAAAAATCTTGATTCTGTAGAAACTTTAAAAAATCTGTCCTTAGCAATAAATAATGAACATGTAAGAACTAATGTGGGAATCAGTATAAAAATCTCCCAGTACATTTATCCCCTTTTGTCTCCATCTTTCCATAACTCTGTCCCGAAAAATAGAGGGTAGCAATACTGAAGCAGACGTAGGTGTATAAAAACATATCCTACCAAGCTGAAGACGTCTGACCTGCTTCCAGACTTGGTAGGCAGTTACCAGAATCGTAAATCAGGTTGTTTTTTAATAATAGCTAGGTTCCAGATTCTTCAACAAACACCCCTTTGCTTCTGTTCCCATCCACATGTGATATATAGATGGGGCTTCTGCAGCATCTATATTATCCTCCCCTGTTAACAAGATTCTCATATTTTGTAGAAGACAGTCCCAGTAATAGAATATAAAATTCGGTATTGCCCATCCCCCCCTAATACTAGGAAGGGTCATACATTTTGTTGCCCTTCGTGGGTTGTCTGACTCCAAATAAAACTAGTACAAAGCGACTGTAATTTTTGCCGCTGGATTTTAGTAAGCTCCAGCGGTAGTGCCCGAAATAAATATAAAACATTAGGCAAAATACTCATTTTTAAGACACTGCATCTTCCGACTAGTGAAAGATACAGGCATTCAATTCAATCAAGTTCACTTTTAGTCTTCCCGAGGAGCGGACCCCAAATTGCCACCACCAATTGATCCAAACAGGGTCTGATTTTAATCCCCAAGTATACCGCCTCCTCAACAATCCTCGGATCATTAAAAAAGGCCTGCTTAGTGCAGATAATCTGGGTTTTAGCTGCATTTAGTTCATAGCCTGAAAATAATCCAAACTGTTTTGCCACCGTCTCAGTTTTCAACACTGCCATTGCCGGATCTGCAGTGACTACGGCTATGTCGTCTGCATATGCAAACACCCTGTATTCTTCCTGTCTTTCAAAAATGGATTTTATAGCGGATACCTACCACAGCCTGTCTAGTACCATGAAGAAAACTGACTTTATATTCTACTCCAAACGTCCGACTAAATGGAAAAACATCTTCCTTCTCCACCTTCCTATCACTAAACAATCAAAATTCCGTATTGAATTAAACTGACAGCTACCCCCTCCCTTTCCTTCAATGGGGAAATTGATATATCCATATACTGGACTGGGAACATTCTCATTCAAGCACCCAACCTTCAACTCAACATCTTTGATAGACATTTCAGTACTATGGCCAGTTTAATCCCTCAACTGGGCCAAAAAACCCAAACACCCCAATTGCCTTTCTCCTCCTTGACTCAACTCACTCTTCCCGATCAGTCTCACCTTCCTCCTCCTATCTTGCCATCCTCACTAAGGCCCCATCAACCCAATCACTCCTTCAGAATCTCACTGCCGTGCCTTGCCCTCCTTACCGACTTCCCTGCCCTCATCAATGGGCAACCTCTCCAACACTATCCTTGATAATTCTCATGCCCCGCCTAGGTTCATGGGCCCCGCCCATAGACCCGCTTCGGCTAATCCTAGAGCTGATACCTCCCCTTCTATAGGTACTCGTTCTTCACCCTTGTTGTTGAGGGCCAACCTCAGAACCTCAGTCATGGACTCACCTCCCAGCGTAGGACCCCCTGTCCCTCTTGTCCCTAGTATGACCGCTTACTTACCGACTCTCACCAAAGCTCGATCACCCCCTGTCCCAACCAACTTCCCAATTTCTCCTTCGAACACGCACCATATACAATTGCCTTCTTTTTGGTCTCCTACTGCTCTCTCCTCTATGTTCAGTGACACGGCAACTAACGAAGTCCATTCCAATCAGTACGATGAGGTTTATTCCCTGAGAACACCCTCTTACTATCACTCTTCCAACTCTTACCCTCATCTAATGGCAGACCCTAAGCACATCACTCAGAGATTATTAAATCCTAGTCCGAATGTCATTGACCACCTTCCGAACGTGCTATTTCCCCCCGTAACTGACCACCCTCCTATCGTGGGGTTACCCTCCCCAGTCTACACTGACCCTACTGCATCTCCCCCCACCCTCACTGCGGGATACCCCTCTAAATCTCTTGTACAGATTCTGAACAGAATGGAACTTAAACTCAACTCTCTGGCTACAGAATTAACTCATCTTAGATGGGATCTCTCTAACCTTAACTCCTGGGCCCGCCCCTACACTTATGATACTTCTCCCTCAAGTTCTCCCAACTTCTCTCAACGCTCCTCCTGGCTGACCACCCCCCTTTGCAGACGGACACACAGGCCTTACCACGCTCACTGCTCTCTCTCCACTGCAGAACTAAACGCCCTTAGCAAATCCTATCTTCCTAAGCTCCAGGCGACCGACCATCTCCAACATACCAGTAATAGTGGGCGTAAACCGAGTCCCTGCAATGCAAAACTCACCCAGACCTCCTGTGCAATACACCACCATCCACACCCTCAAATCAGCTAAGGATAATCCTAACCCTCTTTCCTGCATGCTCGTTAACTGCAGATCTGCAGCACTACATGCTTCAGAGATTGCTGAAACCATCCTCAGCGAGGCTATTGACATTGCTTTCCTCACAGAAACCTGGCTCAATAACCACTCGATGGCCATCCTTGACCTACTCACTCCGCCTGGCTACTCCATCATTAGACAGGACAGACCTGATAGAACAGGTGGAGGTCTAGCCATAATCCACAAAACTGAATTCCAAATCTCCTTTCTTAAGAATACTGAATACTCGACCTTTGAATACCTTGTCGCAGAACTCAATATCAAAGGCTCCCCACCTCTCAGACTGCATAATATCTACCACCCTCCTGGGGAGCTCCCACCCTTCGCGAAGAGCTATCTGACCTTCTTACTCATTTCTCCCTTTCTGACTCGAAGAATGTGTTTTTAGGATATTATAACATTAATTGGAATAATGCTGATGATCCCACTGTCAGGCGCCTCCCTACCCTTCTTTAGATGAATGACCTAAAGCAACTCTGCAACAAACCTACCCATATCAAAGGTGCTACACTTGAGGCCATCTTCACCAGCACCGATCTGGTCTCCCTTACTGACATCGTCCCTATTGACTGGTCTGACCACCACCTCATTCTGTTCAACATTTTGACCAGCGTCTTTCCGCCCCCAGTCTTAAATAACAAATCTAAGACGTGGACCAGAAACCTCAAACAAGTCCCTCCTACTGAACTCGAGTCAAAAATTCAAGCTCAACTGCAACTTCTCCCGCACTCCCAAAACGCAAACGAGCTTACTGACCACTTCAACAAGGCAATTACCAATGTCCTTGACCAAGTTGCACTGCTTAAATAAAAACAACAAAGAGCAATACAATCTAAATCTTGGTTCAATCCTGAGCTCAATAATTAAAGAAGACATCTTAGGCTAGCAGAAAGAACTTGGAGACAACACACCTCGCCTTCACATTTAGCTCTCCTTAGATCTGCAAGATCAGCTTATAAGAAGCACATTTTCAGTGAAAAAGCATCTTTCTTCCGTTCCCAACTGGATCATGCTAAAAATAGGCCCAGAGAACTCTTTAACATTGTCAGAAGACAAACCTCCTCTGCCCCTCCTGACCTGATGGCCTCCAACGAAAGATGTGAGGAAATTGCCAGCTTCTTCACCGACAAAATTGTCAAAATTGATCAATCCTTCCCTCAAATCATGGCCTCTCACAACCGCCAAATGTCTCTTAACATCTCCCCTTTCTCCACACCAACCCAGCCTCCTGATCCTTTCTTCAATCAACCTACTCCAATTGGCTCTGGAGACATCCTTTCCAACACCCAACTGAAAAATGACGCCACTTGGACTAATTTCAAACCCATGTCTGAGCTTGAAGTCTTTAATATCATTGCGAAATTAAAGCCGACCTCTCATACCAAAGACCCACTCCCGACTAAGCTAGTACATAACCTAAACCACATCATTGCCCCATGTTGGACAAAAATTATTAACACCTCCCTCACTTCCGGGTGCGTCCCTCACTCCCTTCAACTCGGGCAAATCACTCCCATTCTTAAAAACCACAAGGCTTACCCTAATGATCCCAACAACCTCCGTCCCATCTCTAACCTCCCACTCCTAGCAAAAACCATGGAGAAATGTGTCTTACAACAACTCGACAGACACATAGGCAAATACAACCTACTTGATTCCTTCCAGTCTGGTTTCAGGAAAGGCTGTAGTATCAAAACCGCCATGCTTAACATTGTTGACGACATTCGTTGTTCCTTAGAGAATGGAGAGGCTTGCCTTCTTATCCTTCTGGACCTCTCAGCAGCGTTCGATACAGTCAATCATTCATCCTTACTGGAATCTCTCAAGAATCGTTCTGGCCTCAATGGCACTGTCCTAAACTGGTTCACCTCCTACCTCCAACACCGAACACAACATATTAAAATTAACTCCTGCCTCTCCAATCCTACTCCTGTCGCTCTGGGTGTCCCCCAGGTCTCACTTCTCTCCCCCTTGCTGTTCAACCTCTTCATGGAACCCCTTACTATCATTTTGCATCAAGCCGGGATCAATTATCACCTTTATGCTGACGACACGCAACTCTACTACAAAATCAACTCGCACAGCGACATCCCTCATCTAAACAACACTCTGAGCAAGATTCAATCCTGGTTTTACTCCAACCATCTAAAATTGAACCCCAACAAAACGGAAATCATTCTATTCTCCCCCAAAAGTAACCACCTACCTATTCAAGGCTGGATCACCGACCTCACAGCCCTAAACTGTCCACTCAGTCTATCCAACTCGGCTAAATCCTTAGGTTTCATCCTAGACAAAAATTTGGCACTGGAGGACCATATCAATAACTCAGCCAAAGGAGCTCTTTTCACACTTAAACACCTCAAAAAAATAAAACCCTTCATCCCTCAAGACGACTTCAAATGGGTTGTTCAATCGCTAGTACTCTCTAAACTTGACTACGGTAACGCTATTCTCACTGGAACCCCTAAAGCTTACCTTGCCCCCATCAGATCCATGCTCAATGTGGCTGCCCGGCTTATAACAGACTGCAAACGGTTTGATCACATCACGCCTGCCCTCAAGTCCCTAAACTGGCTCCCCATCGAACGAAGATGCATCTACAAGACCGCCTGCATCACCCACAAATCTCTTCACTCTCAATCCCCGGCCTACTTAACAAATAAACTCACAAGAGCGGGAAGTGCCAGACCGATGAGAAGCTCTAATGCTCTTCTCCTCGTGACCCTAGCCAGCCTGCTTGCTAAAATCTTTTTGCATAAACTTTACCATCACAATTCACTAAAGATATGGGTTTATATGATCCTGGCAGCATAGATGGTTTATCCCTTTTTTAAAGATATCAATATTAGCTGATTCCCAGAAAGGTGGAATCTGGCCCTGGTGTGTCCTTTGAAATACAGTCAGCATATCCTTACATATTTCCAATTTAAAAAAAAATAAAACTCCAATGGAAGCTTATCAGGACCAGTTGCCTTACCTATAGATAATGAACTAATAGCATCCAATAGCTCCTCCAAGGTGATAGGGGCATCAAGGAGAGTTTAATCTTCTTTACTTAGGTTACTTCTGTCCAGATCTTGTAACAATCGCTCACATCCCCCATTGGGAGTTAATGACCCCTCTGTATATAATTCTTCATAAAACTCCTTCAACACTGTTAAGATCTCAGATGGTGTTTCTACTAATCTACAATTATGATCCTTCATGGCCCTTATACCCCTTTCAACCTCCTTTTGCCTCATTCCTCTCACTAGGAGTTTACCTGTAGCCTCACCATACTCGTAGCATTCCCTATAATACGAATAATATTTCCTTGCAACCTCCTTGCTCAAGTACTGGTTTATTTTAGCCTTGCAGACAGCAACCTCCTTCTGTAGCTCACTTGTATCCTGATTACTTTGTAATCTCTGTACCAATTTCCCCTCAGCTTTACTAAGCTCCTCGTATAGTCCCCAGATCTTTCTTTTTGTTTCTGCAAGAAAAATCTGAAACTAAGAACCCCACCCCCCTAATTCTTGCTTTCAAAGATTCCCATACGATCTCAATAGTGGCTGAGTTCCAGTTAATCCGCAAGAACTGTTCCAGCCAGCATCTATTATGGCTAACAAATGCTGGATCTAACAACAGCTTTCTATCAAAACTAAAGGCACTACGATGCCTAATAAATCCTGAGAGTGGAATCTCTAGCATCAGTGGATTATGCTCAGAACATACTCTAGGAAATGTCTCTATCCTAGCCTCAGCCGCATGGGTCAGAGATATAAAAATTTAATCTAATCTAACCAGCTTATTGTAAGGGAAAGAGTAAAACGTAAAGCCGGGATCTGGATACATACATTTCTCCCATAGATCTATAAGCCCGTGATCAAGAATAAAGCGCTGTAAAGTCCTAAAGGTTTCCTTCCTGTGTAGTTACCCTCCCTCATTTGGTTATATGACACCTCTAAATGAATATTAAAATCCCCAAATAAAACCAGGGACGTCGGCCAAGATGCGCCTCGTCCATATTTGAACCACATACAGAGCATAATGTGAGTTTGTCTGAACCAATGCAGCATTCTACGACCACCCAAAGACCATACTTGTCTACCAGGATCCTTCCAGCGGTGCAAATAGTAGGCTTTGTGAAAATGGCAACTCCTCTATTCATTGTAGTTTGTTGTGTATAAGCTAACAATGTATACCCTTATTCGGTTAATACTCCACGGTTCCCCCATGGGATATGAGTTTTCAGAATACAGACTAAATCAGGCTGCATCGTCCTTAACTCAAGTGCTACTCTATGCATTTAATCCCGATCATTAAGTCCACATATATTAATAGAATATATACGAAGTCTTTGCGAGATCATCCTATATCCCCCTTGTCACTGCAAGAACAGCCTCTATCTTCTATCATTAGAATTAAGATGAGGAATCGAAAGCAGTTAAACCACCTAAATAATTTGGCCCCTGCTTATCTTCAATTTTTGACTTATACATCAATGTAGTATTGTCTTGCTAACTCCTTTTAACAAAATGGCTTATTTTTCCCCACCCTTCGTCCCCCCAACACTCTGTGCCGCCTCCACCTCCCCCTAACCGACTCCTGACTCCATCCCTTCCCCTCCCAGCCTGAAAGACACCCCACCCCACACCCATTCTTCGAGGCTTTAGGACTAACGAGGTCCATTGTGATGGGTTGCACTCCTCCACCTCCCAGACCCCCCTTTTCCTTTAGCATCACCATTTGTCTGAGAAAAAAAACAGAAAAAAGAAGATGAAAGTAGATGTTCATATCCACCCCGTTTAACAGGCATATCTATACCCTTAACCTGACTATCTAACCATCTAGAGTTGTCAGAAATTCTTTTGCTTGTATTTCAGAAGCAAAAAAGTGCGCTTTCTCTTTATATATGACTTTCAGTTTTGCAGGGTTAAGTAAAAAAACCTGAGCCCCCTTATTCTGAAACAATGGAATTAGCTGTCTAAGTTGCCACCTCTTCTCTACCGTCATTTGGCAATACTCTGGCCTGACAAAAAACTCATATCCCTTCCCAGGCCTCTTCCTGTCTGGACGTGCCAAACCATATAGGGCTTGACGTAACAGAAAGTTATTCAGACAAATTAGCATGGCCCTAGGTCTTATACCCTCTTGGCCTGCTGGAGCATACAGTTTAAATGGGAACCGGTGAGCTCTCTGCACTTTGCGCCCCCAGCACCATTGTGTTAGCTCAGGGGAGGCTTCTGTAAAAAGTTCCACAACAAATTTGCGAACATAGGACCCCTTGACTCCCTCTGGAATCCCAAGTATCCTAAGATTGTTCCGTCGCAAATGATTCTCCAAGTCGGCCAATTTCCACTGAGTATCATCTCTATGAGTTCTGAGCATTTCAGTCGCTGCCTTCTGTACTGTCAATTCATCTTCCAATGTTGAAATTCTGTTCTCTGCCTCCCCAATATGTTCAGCAAATTCTGAGCATGATTTAGCCACACGACGAATAGCATTCTGCATTTTGGGGCATGCTGTTTGTGTTCTTTGACTCTCCGTCCTAGTCTCATCCCAATGCTCCATTATGCTTTGATATATGGCTCTAAGTGATATCTCTTCCACCCTGTCTTGAGCTCCGGGACCTGTTTCTGGGTAGTTCTTCTTGGGATCACCAAGTGCTGGTGAAAACGAGTAATCCCACAAAGGACCACCTATGCCTTCATTTAACTCCTGTGTACCAAGAGCACCCTTCTTCCAAACCGTACCAGAGACTAGGCCACCAGCTAGGAGGGCCTTTTCATCCTCCATGCGTAAGCTGCTTGACTCACTCCATCCACTCCCCAATGACTCTCTTCCTGAGCTCAGCTTCCATACATAAGACGCCTCTTCACTGGACGAGTTGTATGGGTCAGTTAAAGAGAAGAACTTACCGCCGGAGTCAGCCTCATTCCCTCCTCCCAAGCTATCGACTTGTGCATCCCAGCTCTGTCCCCGGTGGCCCCCATCCTTTGCAGCCTTCAGCACCTTAATTACTACACTCTTCAAACCCAAAGCCTCCATTTTATCTGAGTCAGAGTTACCCCCCTCAGTGATCACCTGCATTTCTAGAACTGTTTGAGAATCGGGGGCAGTATATCGCCCTGCTGCTGCTGTCATTGGTTTAGCCTCTTCCACCCCTGAGGGCCCCCCAGTCTTAATCAAATTAGTCCCAAAGGATTTGCTCACCTCCAATGTGGTCTCAGGTACAGTTCCCTCATCAGGGGAGGCAGCATCAGAGTTCCTTCTGCGTCCAAAAGTGCTGGTTTCTTGGTGGAGGGTTTTGAAAAGAAGAGGGACGTCAGAGTAGACTTTTTGACAGCCCCAGTGAGTTTCTCAGGAGTATCGTCGGATTTCTTCAATGTTTGTGCCCCAGAACGCTGAGGTCCGCTCTCGGCTTTCGCCGTGCATGGAGGGTTCGCAGAGCCACGAGTCTTCGAGCCTCTTGCAATCTTAGGTGGCATCTCGGCGTGCAGACAAAGCATGGCGTCCAGCTGAGCCCCAGCTCCAAAAGAAGCTGCCGGAAAGCCAACAGGCAGAATATCCACAAGATGACAGACACCACCATACACGCCTCCCTGCTGAAAACAGGTAATAAGCAGCCCAGATCATCTCATCTATACAGCAACCACGTATTAATCGCTCAGGAAGGCATAGGGGGTCTGGTCAGGAGCAGGGCATTACTCAGCGGACTGTGCAGCTGTCATCTTGCCTCCCTCTAGTCTGTGTACTAAAGCACGACTGCCATTCCTTTTAGATCCTAAAAACAAGTGCAAAATGGCAAGAATCAAAAACACCTATGTAATAAACATAGGATCTTTAATTACTCTCTAGCTTATATACACTTGCTTCGCCAAATCCAAGCAGACATAAGGAATCTCAAAATAGAATATACCACAGTTCTAGTTGTGTCAGTGCTGAGAATCCTATAAGCCTCAATATGTCGGCTTGTGCCCTAATTCCTGCACAAAGGTGCAATCCATTTAGCTCTTTGATACCCATAAGCCGGACAAAAATAGTATATGTATTATTGACTCAGATGGGACAGTCGTCTCACACAGGTGATACATCACCCCATTGTGGATCTTGGATATACTCCTGGTATGCTGTATTACAGTTATTTGGGATTTTTGCATTTGTAAAGCTCAGCTTAAATTTGGGGTTAATCTTAACCCCAAATAGTCAAAGTTAGAAACCAATTCAATTGGGTCCGCTCCTGTATACATTTTGCATTTACAGTTCTTTGCAAGTGGGTATACATATTAGGGAATTAGGCCTCGAATCTCATTTGTCTAAAGGCAGATTTTACGTTGAACTGGGGTTGCCTGCTACATTTGTCTAAAGGCAGATTTGACGTTGAACTGGGGTTGCCTGCTACATGTTTGTTACAGACTGCGGTGGGCAGACTGGGAGATGGCCAGTGCCAGACACACTGCAGCTGGATTCAGTTTAGATAGTTAAGCCTCAATGGCCCCCAACCGGTCATAGAAAGGTTTCAATTTGGCCTCCAAAATAGCACCTATTTTCACACATGAAGCCCCTTCTGTATCATCAGAGTCTGCCTCACGGGGCGTGGCTAAGCCAGCAATGGAGTCGGACGTGCTCGTGTAGAGCTCCGTCGCAAGCTCCCTTCCCTGGCCAAAAGGCTCCGCATACATGCATCCGTAGGGGGCCGCCAACCCCCGTGAACACCCCGGGAGCTGACCCGGTGCTTTGGTGAGGCGGGGGGCAGCAGCGGACGTGAGGAGCCACGGCGAACCACTTTGGCCCTGAGGCCGCCCGGCGGGTCTCCAATGCCTTGGGAGACGCCGACTACACTGTGCCGGGGACTGGCTCCGCCCACTGGGCCCGGACCCGTGGCACAGCTCCTTGCGGGTGCGCTGAAAGCTTTTACCGTGGCCGGGACGGGCTGGCGCTACACCATTGCTGGCGGCAGAGATCATCTAAGTGGCGGCGCTGCTCCGCTGCGGCCTCTTTCCCCCCTGCGAGGCGGAGGCGCCTTCGGAGACACGTTTGAGCCGCCGAACCCCGGCCCGGAGCCCCTGCTGTTCGCGGCCTCGAGACCACGCCGCACTGGTGAGGA
Organism: Calotriton arnoldi; assembly: GCA_963921515.1. Lineage (NCBI taxonomy): Eukaryota > Metazoa > Chordata > Amphibia > Caudata > Salamandridae > Calotriton > Calotriton arnoldi. Next base: position 907,052 of record CAWUFW010004157.1, read on the forward strand.
GCACTATCTCCCGTCCCGCTGAGACCTGCTTTGCCAGACCATTGGCGCAGCCGCGCAACGCTGCGGTGAGTGGATTTAACTGGACAGAATGTGGGCGCTGGGGGCAGTGTGAAAGCGGCACCTGAAGGTGGTGATCGTCGGTGGCATTGGCGCCGGCACACTGACGCCGAGCCCAACACTATGCTAAAGACTTCACTAGTATACCGCCCTCCACCCTACAAGACCCCATCTGCCCCAGCTGCCATCATCCCTGTGCCGTGCTGCACTGGGGACTCACCCATATCGTCCCAACTGAGGCCTACTGTGCACGACCGCGGAGGAGGCGTGGGAGTCGGGGGTGGGCGCAGGCAGCCGTGCAGTGAGGGAGCGTCAGAGACGGAATACGCGGGGCGCCTGGTGTGCACTGACAAACCGCCCCACATCCAGTGAGTTCCTGCCTGCAGGGAGTGTGCTACACGATCGGGAGACCCAGGAGAAGCTGATGGTGGTAACTTTAACTTGCACGCTCCACCCACCAGGCCACCACTACCGCTCACACAGGTGAACGCGCATGCCATACAGAATGTGGGCGCTGGGGGCAGTGTGAAAGCGGCGCCTGCAGGTGGCGACCGTTGGTGGCATTGGCGGCGGCACGCTGAAGCCAAGCCCGACCCTATGCTGAAGACTTCACTAGTATACCACCCTCCATCCTACAAGACCCCATCTGCCCCAGCTACCATCAGCCCTGTGCCGTGCTGCGCTGGGGACTCACCCACATCATCCCAACTGAGGCCTACTGTGCACGACCACGGAGGAGGCGTGGGAGACGGCGATGGGCGCCGGCAGCCGTGCAGTGAGGGAGTGTCAGAGGTGGAATACGCGGGGCGCCTGGTGGACACTGACACACCGCCCCACATCCAGTGAGTTCCAGCCTGTAGGGAGTGTGCTGCACGATCGGAGGACTCAGGAGGAGCTGATGGTGGCAACTTTCACTTGCACGCTCCACCCACCAGACCGGCGCTACCGCTCACACAGGTGAATGCGCATGCAATACAGAGTTGGTGCCTTACTCGCCGCCTGACCCCCTGAGAGAACGCCTAGTGGCCCATGTCGCGTGGGGGACGTACGAGGACCGGTGTTGGGGGCACATCAGCCCCACCCCCACAAACCAGAGCCCAGGCAGACAGAATGGCAGGTGCGGAAGCGACAGACCCGATGTCTCACAAGTTGGATGCAGTACTGGCGGCAGTAGAAAAGCTTGGGGAAACCATGAACCAGATCCGTACTTCTCTGGAAGGTAAAATAGACAAAGTGGCTGTTGACCTCACTCTGCTCCATGCGGACCACCGTAAACTGGCAGACCGCACCACCACTGCTGAGAAAGACATTGCTGATGTCTCCCCACGAGTGGCCACGGTGGAGAAACACATCCAGGGTCTTCTCAATCGAGTGGAGTTCTTAGAGGACAGGGCCGAGGACGCTGAAGGCCGGGCTCGGCGCAACAACATCCACGTGGTAGGCCTGCCGGAGGGGACGGAGGGAAAAGACACGGTGGCCTATGCCGAACATTGGCTCCGCACGCTGCTGCCTGGGGAGGCCCTCTCTCCGCATTTTGTCGTTGAACGGGCACATAGAGTGCCAGCCCGGCCCCCCCCCCTCGGGCTCCAATCCACGGCCACTTCTAATCCGCCTGTTGAACTACAGAGACAGGGATGCTGTACTCCAGAAAACCAGGAAGCTGCAGGATATACAGATAGACAATCACAAAATCATGTTCTTCCCGGACTATACGCTGCAGGTCCAGAAACAACAATACTCCTACATGGCAGTAAAACGGCGGCTCCGGCAAAACAATCTTAAGTACTCGTTACTATTTCCGGCGAAGCTGAGGGTGATTGCAAACGGCAAGACTCATTGTTTCACTACCTCGGAGGCGGCAGAGGACTGGCTCGACACCTATGACTCCGCGGGGAGTAGGGCTTCCGCCACTGGACAGAGAGAGTTGAACCCTGAGGTCTCCCTGCGCCGTCGCCGTAGGGGGAAGAAGAAAACACAGGCCCTGGCCTCTCGGACCAGCCCCGGAACTGATACTGAGCGGCCAGCTTCAGGCCCTGCAGGCGGTGGCGGTCATCAGTGGGACACAGGATGAAGAGGCAAACTCGACTTCTGACCAGCAAGGACCGCCAAGTGAAGACGAACTTTCGGACAGTTTTCTTGCTTCACAAGACTCATGTGAACTGCCTCCGGTCACTCCACAGACCTCTAATGACATCGTCTAATCCCCTGGTTTTTTTTCACATTTTTCGCTGATCTCACAGAAGGGGAAACAGCCACTACAACGCGGCCGTTTCCACGCATAACCATAACCACGCATGCATTACAACGCATGCGTGGTTATAACGAATAGCCTTTACCATGCATACCTTTACTACGAGATACGTAGTAAAGGCATGTGTGCTAAAGTTAAAAGAAAAAAAAGGGGGGGCTTGCTTGGGGGGTCTCCCTCCCCCCCCCCAAAAAAAAGCTTGGGATTAAAAAAGGGGGCTTGGGGAGGCACCCCCTAAAATAAAATTTAAAAAAACCGCACCTCTTTCCGTCGTTTAAAGAAAAAGATGTGGAGGCAATCGGCGTCGTTAGAGGAAACGGAAGGACACTTCCGCTTCCTCTTAACGACGTGCAACGTCACCTCGGAAGATCATGGAGAGGTGAGGTAAGGGGGAATGAGGGGGTGGTGTCGCACAGGGGTAAATTTAAAGGGAAAATTTTTAGGGTGATATCCTTTAACATGAAAATGCCATTAACATGCATATTTTAACAACGAAAATCGTTGTAAAAGTATGCGTGTAAAAGGCATCTTCGTGGTAAAGGATATGCGTGGTGATGGCATTCGCGTTGTAACGCATGCGGGGTAAAGGCATGCGTTACAACGGAATGCGTTGTAAAGTCATACAACCCACAGAAGACCGTGACACCCTATACGCAACTATAATGAACCTGCGCTTAGGCTGCGTAGCGCATCCCTTTGCTCCCACTGTCAGAACTGCGTATTAATGCTAGGGCTCTAACTGCAAACGGGAAGCGGGGGTTGTGATTGTAGTCAGGTCCCGGTGTGAATAGGCGGAGAGCCCTTATGGCCTCCCCCTTCATGGGAACATTATACATGATATTTAAGCAGCGGCCCTGCCCATACACACTTGGCCAGTGGTTGGGGGAGCTACTAGAGACGGACCCCCACTGACTAACGCCTCGTAGATTGCTGTGCGCGATAGTCCCCCTAGACGCTAGTTGCATGCTGCTTTTGTTTCATGTTTGGACGGTTGCCTGTTGCACAGTCGCCCTTTTGGTATTTTTCTTCGTTTATGATTCACATGTTTTTATGCCATCATTTATGCACTGAGGTATAGTAGTCAGGATGTTGGCTCAGGGGGGGCACAGACTCTGCCATCGCCTTCACGCATAATGCTTCGTTTCAGCCCACCCGTTGGCCTGGCAAGGCCTTGCGCGCTACTGATATTCATACATTATGGCACCCATTAAGATAGGCACTTGGAATGTGAGGCATACACAGCCCTTCGCGCCGGTATCTCATTTATTCATATCTAAAGCGTCACCACATACAAATAGCTCTCCTCCAAGAGACACACTTGCCTAAACCAGAAGTGGCACGATTACACAGGAGATGGAGGGGACAATTATACGCTACAAGCTATTCGGCATATGCACGAGGGGTTTTGATATGGGTAAGGCCGGGGACTCCCTTCCGGGTGGTGGACTCCTTAATAGATACGGAGGGCAGATACGTCATAGTCAAGGGTGCTGTGGACGGAAGGCCGGTGATTATTGCATCACTGTACGCGCCTAACTCCGATCAGGCCGCTTTTCTGGAAATGCTATCTCACAAACTGGCTTCATGGCATGACACCCCCATGGTGTTAGGCGGTGACTACAACAGTGTTTTAGACGTCTCACTGGACCGCTCCTTTCCCCCCCTACCTGGCATGGCTACGCACTCTGCCATGAAAGCGTTAAACAACTGGGCGACACAGTGGCACTTAACCGACGCCTGGAGGCATAGAAACCCGCAAGACAGAGTGTATTCCTATTATTCGGGTGCGCATGATCTTCATGTACGCTTGGACCATTTTATGGTGTCCAGCGATCTATTGTCATGTATTTCTGGGTCGCACTACATGGGGCGGCGCACTCAGACCATAACCCGCATGTGCTGGAGTGGGAGAACGGGGTGCTGCCGATCCCTGTCTAGTTAGTTTAAAGGAACAATGGTTCTAGAGTGGCCTAAAAGGTCCAAGGGGAAGTAACCCTGTAGAGGGCACTGAGGTAAGTAAAGGAATAGGAACTTAATTCACAAAAGAGAGCAGTAGGAAATATAACGAGGGACATATAGGTCAATGTATGACAAGTGTTTATTACACAATGAAGGTATTCAGGTGCTCACACAGTAAGTGACAATAAGCGTGAAGTGAGGGTGAACTTAAAATAATGACATCGCATTGACAACAGTAATAGAAGCTCCTTTAAAGATTTTTACAGAGTATAAGGAGTTCATGTTGTAGGGGGTCGACGACGTTTCGAACTCAATTATTCGAGTTCATCTTCAGGACAAAAAGTGTGAGCAACTTGAATTGAGCTGAAGAAAGAATTGTAATTAATATCCTTGGTAGAGGCGTCTGCGTAGCGCTGTGCTTCTTAAGGTGACCGGGATAGCCTGCGAACTAATGCGCGTTTTGGTGGGGCCCGGTGGGGGGGAAAAAAACTTGGTAGCAGGGAGTGATTTCTTAAACCACTTCGCCGCTAAATGGCAATGTGCTGTGCCGGGGAATTAATTAAATTGGCCGGTCACAGTTCAGTAAATGGAGGCCTGGGAGATGAAAGGAGCGTGTCCTGCTCAAGGGGAAATCCGTGCTCCAGCCGGACGCTTTGCTTGACGCGCCTTTTCGTGATCTGTTAGCTACTACCATAGCACAATACTTTGATGAAAACGCAGGAACAGCCTTGTCATCAGTGTTGGAGTGGGACGCCCTCAAAGTGGTTGTGAGGGGGCATTGTCTAGGAGCACAAGCGGGCATTCGAGTGCAGCTAGAGAAAGATCTCACCATTATAGAGCGAAAGCTGGCGTCCGGTGAGCAGGAGGCGACTGAGGGATCCCCGCGACAACTTGCACGTCACAGGGAGGAACACGCTCGGTTGCTAGAATGGCTACGTTGCCTTCATTATGCATCGCATTCGGCGCGAACGCATCACATGGGGGACAAAGCGGGGAAACTGCTCACGTGGCTGACTCGCCAGGATGAGTCGTCGACCCCTGTGGCTTCAGTACGCACGGTACGAGGGGTCACAGCATAAACACAGCGGGACATACATTGCGAGTTTGTGGCGCATTATCAGGACTTATACAAATCCCACGCGCAGGCTACCCCTATGGAGCTGCAACTTTATCTTGAGGGGATCACCTTGCCACATCCCACGCGGGCTCAGAGAGCGGAACTAAATGACCCCATCCTTCTAGAGGAGGTCCGGGACTGCATATTCTCGTTGTCAAACGGGAAATCACCGGGACCTGATGGTCTGCCGACAGAATTTTACAAGGCCTACGCACATATACTAGTGCCACAGCTGCTAAAAGTGTATGAGACAGCGGTAGATGACTCTACACTTACTGACACGCAAAACGAAGCACTGCTGATCTCTCTCCTCAAGCCTGGCAGAAACTCTGAATCCCTAGGCTCTTATCGTCCGCTAGCCCACCTGAACACTGACTACAAGATCTTCGCATCGATTCTTGCCAAGCGCTTATCGCCATTGGTAAAGGCATTGGTACACCCCGATCAGAATGGTTTCGTCCCCGACAGAAGCACCTCACTTAATATACGTAGGTTCTTCCGGGTACAGACATATGCGCTACACAGATGGCCACGCGCTGGCTGCCTAGTACTAGACTTGGAGAAGGCCTTTGACTCCCTGGAGTGGCCCTACCTAGCGGCGGTACTCCACAAGTATGATCTAGGAGACCACTACATGAGCATGATCCAACTGCTTTATCAACGACCCGTTGTCCAGGTCAGGACTGGCCGGCTCATTTTGGACCCCATCCGAGTGAGGCGAGGGACACGCCAGAGATGCCCCCTGTCCCCGTTACTCTTCTCCCTAGCTATGGAACCGCTGGCCATGTTACTCCGTAGAGATGGTGAAGCGTGGGGCATCCAGTTGGGAGATGGGATGCATGCCGTCTCTTTATATGCCGACGATTTGCTACTGTATGTGCGCGATATACATGACATCCCCACATCCATAGCGGACACGCTCCAGACCTTTGAGATGATGTCTGGCCTTCGGGTAAACTGGGCCAAGTCGGGAGTTTATTCCTTTAGCGAGGACACGGTTGAGACGGAGGTGCTCCTCAATGGCTCCACTCTCACGTGGTACCCCGCTATGTTCCGCTATCTTGGCGTCTTTATATACCGATCGTCCGTCGATATACTGGAAGGCAACCTAACTAGAGCTATTTCAGCTGTTAGGGCCCAGGTGCAATTTTGGAAGTCGCTCCCGCTGAACGTTATGAGCCGCATTACCTTGATAAAGATGATTATCCTCCCTAAATTATTATATTATTTTTCGAATCTCCCGATATATGTCCCGACCATGGTCTTCCGTGAGCTGGAGCGTATGTTCCGTGACTTAATCTGGAACAAAGGCAGGCCCTGGGTTGCATTGTGGAAGCTGTTGCCCCTACTAGCCAAGGAGGACTGGCAGTCCCTAATATGGAGTTATACTACTTGGCGGCCCAGTTACAATGGGTGACGAAGTGGTTAAGCGGCAGGAGTCTGGAGGACACGGCGACCCTGCAGCAGCCCTGGACCCACTCCCAGATTTACCATTTATTCCACCCCATTGCCAAGCCTACATGCCCATCCCAAATACACCTAGAACTGGCACATAAATGCTACAAAAGGAGCCTGCACCTCACCCCAGAAGTAACCCCATATGCCCCGATACTGCCACTCACGGGGACACCTAGAGGAAGGGCAGGCACCTCCGAGGAGGTCCTTACACACTGGTACGCAGCTGGCATAGATACACTGGGCGACCTATATGTGGATGGTTCCCTGCGCTCCTTTGAGGCGCTGGCGGAAGACTATGGCTTGCCGGCAGGACAGTTTCTTTTGCACACTTCTCTCACAAGGGCCCTGTCGGCTGCCTGGCGGGACATGACGGCCGAACCGACGACACACCTGCTGCTGCAGTACTTGCACGTAATGGGTGTGGGTTCACACATAGTACACTGGCTGGTGACAGCTCTGCTTACACATACACTGAAACCCATGCTGAGTCTTCGCACACGTTGGGAAGCGGATAGAGGGCAATCGTTGACGGAGAAAGAATGGAGTGCTGTCCTAGCCAGCTCCTCATCTATACCGAGAAGTTCCAAATTTAAGCTTATACAAACATACATTATACAGAGAGCATACCTCTCGCCCGATAACATAAACAGGTATTTCAACATCGCCACCTCCGCGTGTCCGCGCTGTCAGCAGCTTAATGCGAACTTGTTACACATGCTCTGGTCCTGCACCTTCCTACAGCTCTACTGGCACGCAGTAACTACAGCACTTGATACCTGCACTGACGCACCCCTGCCGCATACATGGGAAGTTTGCATACTGGGACTATATGCCAGGTCCAAGAAAAATAGGGTCACGCCCCGATTTCGTGATCTGAGTCTGATAGTGGCGAAGCGATTAATCACGAAGTGGTGGAAGCACAATGCCCACCCAGAAATAGTCAGCTGGGAAAGATCACTCACGATATGGGCACAGGCAGAAAGCACAACACTGCACAGGGAGGAAACAGCTGGGCTCTGCAAGTATCCGATAGCGCAGCACTGTGATACCATATTCACAGCATTCATGCACGGGAACGACAATGAAGATGGCAGAGCCCCCCCCCCCCGACAGTACCTAACTCGAGCACCGGAGGCCCCAAGTCAATGGACGCGCAACATTCATTATTAATACTGCGACCTATAGCGAAGCATGTCTGTGGCCTGAACCTGCCGCTGGGAGTCCCCCCCCGGTCGCCGGCCGGATATCTAGTATGCCGAGCCCATCATAACCTGTATGAGTCATTGTGCCCCCCTGGCGGGCCAACATAATATAAGGTACGAGACGCATGAACCCATGCCCAGTCGCGTTCGGTTTCTTGATGGCAGTTTGTTTAGTAAGTTATTAGTTTAGTGAACCAGATTCTGTATGTCTAATTGGCACATTTTGCAGATTTCCTAGTTTATACTGAGGTGGTCATACATTCGCAGCCTCCATGTGACTCGCTTTTGTACATTCCACGTGCTAATTGAACGGTATCATGTAAGACGCGACTACATATCACGCAGACGTTATTATCTGTAAATATGAAAATGAACGATGCAATGCGCGAAGAGGGCTGCATGCAACTGTTTATTAGCATCATACACCTGTTGAGACGTGTATCTACACATATGTTTTGTAATCCTGCTTCTGCTATGCACCTCTGCTATGTGTACTCTTTTACAATGTTGGTCAGTACACGTATTTATGCTACTCCGGAAGACCACAGACTGTTATAAAATGTAAAAATGCAATAAAGATATTTAAACAAAAAATCAGAGTCTGCCTCACTACATCCAGCTAACTCCTGCATGGGCGCCGAAGTAGGTAGCCGATTACTCTACGGTCCTAACGTTGTCTATTGCCTCATTCTTTTCACACAGGCCCTTACCTTTAGATTAAGATATGTTTGACAGTGACGCTGAATGCACAGAAGGAGAGGGACAAGAGGACTCTGGTGCAATGGTAGTAACAAGTCCCGTGTAGACGAACAGTGCGATAAAGGGCAAATACTTTGCATTGGGAGATCAGGAGTGAGAGATCAACAGTCCTGAATAAGTTCAAGAAGAGCTCATTAGTGATTTAGAATAATTAGCTGCAGCCTTGCGTCCCATCATCCTAACAGTGGTCACCAATATCCAGAGGTAATCACAACCCACAAGTAAGAAAAATGGGGAATGAAGTAACGCTAAACAGTACCTCAGCAGTGAAGAGGAGAAGCCAATGATGGATGTTGGAGCTAAGAGGGGTGGCCTGGCCCCGCCTCTTCTGGGCAATGACGAGCAAAGACCAGCCAGCTCATGGCCCGGTCTTCGTCCAGACGTACGCCAGGGTGCATCCTGTGCCACAGTTGGTAAGCAGGAATATATATGCTCCCGCCCTGCACTGGTGTGGCTCCCCTGCCTCTCCTGGCAGGAAGATGATTATGGGCACTGAAGTCCAAAGGCCCTGAGAGATAATTTCATTAACAATTCTTGTAGAGCGCAAAACTGCTACCTAAAAAAAGGCATCCTGGCACTATTGTTATACTCCTGATCCAGTCCTATGCAAACCCTAGAGCTTATACAGCCAGGTCTTCAAGGCTTTCCTAAAAGCGTAAAAATTATTGATAGAGTGAAGGGAGACCGGCAGGCTATTCCACAGGCTGGCCAATTTTTTTTAAATGAAGTCTACTGTGACAGGATCAGGCGGTTCATCTTAGAACAAGCCTTCAAGATCAAAGTATTCTCAAGACTTCACTATAGTAGTTGACTTACCAAATGTGGACCTCACTGATCTGAAGGCACTTATGCACATGCCAGGTTCACTTAATCTCCAGGACCAAAAAATGCAATACATCACAGTGATTTTACAAATGCCCCAATGGCTTCCTGTTGCACCGTGAGTAATTTACTAGATGGTCTAAACTACTCCTCAAATCTTGCTCAAAATGAGCCCTCTTTACCTGACTAATAAGCGGAAATGGTCTCAAGACCAAATGTCTCTATGCAGTGCAGAATCTTATCTTTCTTCAAATCTGGCATTTAAAAAACGTGTGCAGCATGGCTCAATCTTTTTTCAGGATGTGAAACCAGAATTTGGAATTCAACCCTGCCTGCTCTATGCACCACCACTGTGGTTGCGAATTTCAAGATGGATTTTAAACTTATTTCTTTGGAACGGTCCGTCTGGTTCCAACTAACTGCTTTTCAGACCAATTACCTTCTACTCCTGGTCGTGGTTTCGTTGTTTCTCTCTACTCTGTTCATGTCTTTAACCTTATTTTCTCTCTCTTTTCCCTTCCTACGTGCCATTCTGGCCTGGTCTTCTACCCCATATTGATCTAGCCCCTATATCTTTTTACTCTTTATTACACACATACATTTCTCTTTGCCTCTTGCTTATTATCCAGTCTCCTACTTACTAATATTAGGGCCTCACTTCTGAGGCAATCCAGTTCAAATGACTTCGCAGATCCTACTCTTGTCTCTCTCTCGTTTATACATTTTCATTCCTTTACTATTTCCTGATATTTGTATATGGAATTGCATATCATAAGCCTTCCTATTTATATCCATGTCGGATTTCTACTATAGTAACTCTTCCTCTTGATCAATGAGTAAGTGCCTTCTGTGAATACCAAAATGAGTAAGTTACACAAAATGAGTAAGTTACTCAAAATGAGTAAGTTACTCAAAATGAGTAAGTAAGTGCCTTCTGTGAATACCAAAATGAGTAAGTGCCTTCTGTGAATACCAAAATGGTAGTAAGTTTAGGATTTTGTCTTAAGTTAGTTCTGTGAATCGGGCCCATCGTTTATTAATTGGTTCACTAAAGCCATCGACAGATTAGCTCCGCTCAAAACTCAACCCTCAAAACAAACCGCCATTTGGAAAGGATGAAAAACGGTTTTTGCGAATCACTGGAGAGAAATTGGCAGAAAAAGTTATAATATTGAAGGCAAGCTTATATATAAGTCAGCTTCGAGAATGTTTCGCAGATCAATATTCAAAGCGCAGTGTGAATATTTCACTCCACAGGTCTCTGCCGCCTCCAATACTTCACCTGAGCTCTCAAGTTTGCGCACCCTTTCCTGTCACTAAAGGTGATGGAAAACCACTGCTTCACTGGAAATGGGTCTTTATTTATAAAATGACTTCCAGACACAATTCACAATTCACAAACGCGAGGCTGGCCCTACTTTAATGACTTTTAATGATATATTTATAGCACAGTCAGTCGATGAGTTCACAATCAAAATATGTATTCGGTTTATACAAACAAACCTTAATAGATACAAACAAATAGCATAACATTCCATGTAGGAAATAAACTTTTTCGTAACTGCACTACTCCAGAAAAAAATTAGACCAATAAAAACAAACCTTCACTTCAGATAACAACAACTAATGGGTTAAATAAATACAATCTGGACCCCATTAGATCCCCACCCCCCCTCATATTTTAAGATTAGCGTCAGCATCGATTATTACATGTTCAGCTGCATTTTGAGTAATTCAGTAAAAACTGCTATAGTGCCTAGAACTGGAAACCAGCGCTACAGCTTCCTTTATTGAAGAGCCCAGCGCAGACCCCCCACACTGAGCAGTTTTAGACCAATTTCTCTCCTTTTCACCCGCGCTTTAGCTTATAATGTTTACAGTTAAAGTGCGAGTGCGGCGATTGTAACAAAAGTAAGCAAATAAAAAAAAATGTCAGCCACGCCTTTTTTTCTATTTGTTGACTTTTGTTACACTTTCCATTTCTTTGCTTTTGAAGTAATCTCGGCACCCGCGGTTTAGCTTCAGCTGTTTAAAGCTAAAGCGCGGTGAATGCATAGTAAAAAAAAAAAGTAAATCCATTTTAAACAAGGAGCTCAAAACAAACAAACAATTAACAGCGCGGCGCTCATGACGAGCGCCGTGCTGAATATGTATGATAAACAGCGCGGCGCTTGTGACGAGCTCCGTGCTCATTATCTATTGAAGTAAGTATGTAAAAGAAAGTTCCCCTCAAACACACATAATAAAGGAAAAGCGGACGAAAACAGTAGTTAGGCGCTGCTGCTTCTAGACTAAACGGAAGTCAGTATTGGATCAACAGCCACTAAAAAGCAAGATAACAGGAGCTATGCCAACGTCCAACAAATGGCAAACGGCAGGAGAAATTACCGGGCAATAGGCGGAGTTTCACATAACATACAGATTACTTGATGTCTCGGAGAGACTGCGCATGCGCGCTGCCTAGGCGAGACCTAAAAAGGAAAGGCATGAATGTGTACAACAAGTAATAATTTGAGTCAGCCAGACAGCAATAAAGACATGGTGACATAGTGGTAAAAACTAAGTGCTTTCTAAAGAAATCGTTGACTTTGGAGTAGAAGCAAATCCAAAGACCTTGATGAACAAAAAACAAGTGACTGAAAATAGGATAAGAAGCAATTATGGAAGGAGCAAGGCAATGTTTAAAGATATACAAGGAGAATGGTTAATTAACAAGTAAGGAAGAAAGAAAAATCTGAAAGGAAGTATTCTTCTTCAATAGAAATGATAAATATTACATATGCATAATCATTCGTTCATATTTTCCGGAAAGGAATATCTTTTTTTGCACTGAAAACTGACCCTTTTTTTTGCAATGAGGGTAGCTGTGGATTTTGGGCCCTAGCTCAACCTGCATCTAGGGAAACCTAGCAAACCTGCACATTTTTTTTAAATCAGACAGCCAGGAGCATTCAGAGGTGCATGATTTGCATGACTCCCACTAGGTAATTTTATCCAGAAGCCCTTGCAAATGTCAAACTTTGGTAAGAAACACATGTTCCTCATATTTCTGGAAACTTCTGGAATCTGTGGGGAGCCATACATTTCCTACCACCCTGAGTTCCCACACGTCTCTCGATAGGAACGGTATCCCACTTGTGCAGGTGGGCCAAGAGACCATGACTCTAAAGGCCCTAAAGTGCTACATTGAGAGCTAAGCAATAGGGGTAGCTGTGACATTTTTGGGCGGTGCTGTGGCACCATCCAGCAAACCACCACAGTTGTTTTTAGAAAACTAGATAACCAGGGGATCCCAGGGTGGTGACGCATGAGGTTTTCTTACTCACAATGCCATCTGACCCCAAACCGTGTGGGGGGGGGAAGTGCTCTCATCATGAATTGTAGTGAGCACTTACACATCATGCCTAACAGATAACTTGACTGTGAGCAGTTAATTGGAATGCAACACAGTGCTCTAAGATTTTTGGAGCGTCTTATAAACAAGCTCCTGTGAGAATCCTTTGTGGTGACAACAAACTGTACCGCATGCCACAGTGCCAGCTTTGTACAGATAGAAGTTGTCCATATAAAGGTTCTAACGTTTGTGAAGGAGTGGCTGGACAAGCTTCAATACAACATTTCCCATGACTCCTAGCCTGGGATGTCAATCTACAGAGTTTAGAGTGAAGTCCTTCCCTGTATACATTCTCAAGCTGCATACATAGCCAGTAAAGTTCTCACTCAGCATGTACAATGTGATACCATAGCAAGTTCATTTGCTTGCAATGTTCTGCCTGAACTGCAGTCGCTCTTTGTACAGTATCAAGGACTCATCAATGGCTATATTCTTTCCAGGAGAATAAATCTCTTGAAACCTGACAGGCAAATGTTCCACAACCAGACGGATTTTGAACAACCGGTCATTGTCTGCATGGTCCCGGGGCAATGCAGCAGAATTATCATTGAAATGCAGCATACGTTGAAATAGCAAAAAACAATCTTTGCTTATGTACGGTGTGAAGATTGCCATTATCCAAACTGTGCGAGTAGACCAGAAGGACTGCAGGTTTGGTTTGTGCACTAACCCCATTTTGAGCTTAAGCCCCAAAATGTCTTCAACTCCTCAAGTGAAGTGGTAGTCCACAGGTGTGCCCTAGAATGAGGACCCAGAGTCCCTCCATGCTCACTCAGACATTGTCCTGTATGCAAATTTGTTTGCTGCACACTTTGTTCAAGAAAGTCAACATCCAAAAAGATGCGAGTCCGCAAAAAATTGGCTGTAGTAACATTTTCAGCCAACATCGCCAGTTAACGGGAGAATTTGTGGCTGTACCAAATTGGGGTGCTACCAAGTGAGCACTCAGTCTGTGCTTGCTGCCGCAAATGCCTGCTCTCTAGGTTGGTCTACCCTGCTATGGTTGCTCCGCTGCACAGACTGTGCGTGCAAAGGGGCATCACGAGTGCCATCATCATGTCCCTCAGAATTGCTCGCAGACGAATCATCGGATGGAACTCTGCGGACTGAAAAAACACTTCCAGATTCTGGTCCATTTTACTCTCCCTCAGATGCTGTCTTAGTGTCTGATCCTGCATCAGAGCTGTCATCCTTAACTCGAGTTAGGGGCTGGGCAGCAGTCATCCACTGAGACACCATCTCTGCTGACTGACTAAAACCTTCCTTCTAAAACACTGTTGACCATGGGGGCATTCTAGAGCCAGTGGACTTAGTCAGTGAGTGTTTGTGTCTGCAAGATGTGTGCTACAGTAAATATACAAAAAAGACCTATCTTTCTTGCTGAACCTGAAAGTTCTCCAAAACCACTAAAAAAAGACACAGTATCACTTGGCCTTGCCACATACCCAATACCACAGCCTACTTTGGTCATGGCGTATGCAAAACTTTGTTGTTGGGGGAGCAGGTAGGCAATTGTCAGTATAAAAGTAATTTCCTGAAGCCAAAAATCTACTTTTGATCTCAAGAATCACACATTCATAGTAGCCCCTACAACTTTGTGCGCAGACTTGCTCCTGTGAAAACTCACAGTGCTATCACCAAGTTCACTGGAATTATGCGTTGGGAGAGCACCAAACTATGCAACAGGGTTGGCTAAATTATGTGACAAGGAAAGGCAAACTACGTGGCACAATGCAGCACTTTTTTCAATATGCATTATTTTGTGAGAAGAAAACATGATCATACTGCCTGGGCAAAGATTTCACCTCAACAGCACCAGTATAGTGACCAAATACAGAAATAATCAACTGAATGATGATCAGTCAAACTTTGACTTTCACTACGTGTGAACACGTCGTCACATTTTTAGTCACTTTTGATTCGTTTGTGCTACATTTGTTTAATATAAATCTGCAGATTATACAGGGATGATGGATGATGTGGCATTTTGTGTTTGTTTTTTTAAATGTGTGTTTTCCCCAGGGGGGATGTGGGAGGGGCACAATGACTCCCCCAGGGGAAACAAATGTATATAAAAAATGCAACATAATCTAGAATTTCTGCATAATCTGCAGATTTATATAAAAAAAGTAGCTGCAACAGGTCTAAAATGGCCTACATTTCTTTTATGTTTTAGGAAATGTGTGGTTCCCCATCAGGGCCACGATTATCCCCCAAGGGAAAACACACATTTCCCAAAGAAAATTGGGGCCCACAGGGAGTTGGCCTGTATGCCAGGGGGCTGATCCCATAACAATTTCATAATTTTTTTTAATTTAAAATTTTAATTTTCACTTCCCCTGGGGCGTGAACAACTCCAGAGCCCCTGGCAGCACCCTGGCACCCTTATATTAGCATCCAACTTGCAGCCTGTGGCCTCTTCCTGGGACAATATAGAGGTAAATATCCATTGGACCTATTCAGTCTTCAGATCCACATTTATCAATAAACTATATTTACTCATCTGCTTGTTATCATCTAGATAAATCACTGTGAAAATATAAAACACTTTTTTCTGAAACAGGCACACGTATTTTGTATCAGTAAATTAATGTAGTGCTGAGAAATATCAAGCTACTTGTTACATGCAAAAAGAGAGAGAGCAAGCTGCCTCCCTTTCTCATGGAAATTAAGTGTATGACAAAACGTTCATAACACAACAAAACTTTGCTATAAATTCTCACATTTCCAAAGGGTCCTTATTTATAATAAGACAACAGAAAAAGTAGGGAAAAAAACGTAATATTTGCAACTATTGAGGTGCCAGGGGGCAAATCAGCAAATTCTTAATGCATGTAGGCTGGCTCAAGGGGCGTCAATGTGTTTCAACCCCCATATGCTTATGAAGATCTCATCAGGGCAATAACTGCTCTGATGTCATGATACTTATGAAAAGAGAAGAGTCATATAGAGGAAACACGGTTACAATGCTGTAAAACTACTAGTACACCAAGTGAGACACCACCAACTGTGACACACTACAAGCGTACCTGGTATGTTCTTATAGTTTCAAGCTTTCTCTAGCTAAGAACTGCAATTGAGTGAAATGATTTTGTTGACCTCAAAAAATAACACAAAAAGGAACAAGGAGCTACACAAAACACATTCAAACCTGATTCTCTCAATACTGGCCATACGTGGAGGATTTTTTAATCTGGTGAAAAACCATGTAATTGTATGGTGTGTTCCCCAGGTTGTGTGGTGTGTTCCCCAGGTCCCCTTAGTCTGCAAACTAAGGCAGAGGCAGCGCAGCCAGCCGGAAGCGACTGCAGCTAAAGTAAAGACACTGGCCTGATTTTCAGACCACCTTTTGTCTGATTGGCGGGCTTGGATGGCATGACGATGTCAAAATGTCTGCACTCGTACGTGTCCAAAGGCCCATGGTCATTGAAACTGAAATTGAGGCTCTTTTTATATCCCAGAGATGCCCCATAAGGATGCACGAATGAAGGGAGGGCATTTGCGCAATTGCTGACCCATGGTCAAAGAAACTGATTTAGACATTTTAGTTATCCCAAGCAATGTCACATACTGTTCCAAGATACATGTTGAGAGGGTAACTTAGAATGTACCTGAATAAAGGAAAAGAGGAAACAACAACAAAGAGAAAAGAAGAGAAGGGGAAAATGTTTGTGGGGAACTTATTATTTAAATTTGGCGCATAATGCAGCCCTGCACCAAACAGTTTTCTTTTTTATGGTGGGGGGGAGTACTATTTGCATATTACTGTCCTTCACTGCCAGTGACAGATAGTTAAAACAATGGCTATATGACCGCCCATCCTGATTGGGAGGGCAGATGTATAGTCATTTCTCCGATGTCCCTGACGTCGTCAGGCCGTCAGAGCGGTTTGGCTGTGTTAGTGACGGAGTAGTCACCACCATAGCCAAACCTATTGTCCGCCTGCATCTAAATTGGGCAGGCAGCCCATTATGTTGGCGATATGCATACTCCATTGCTATTGCGATGAGCATACATGCCGCCACCATATAAATTAGGATTTAATTTTGTAGGTAGCCTCATCAATTGGCATCTTCATAACTGGGCAATTCTTTTGTCGTAATTTTTTTTGTTCCACATCCATTATGTAGCCTGAAAGGTTCTCAGATTTTGAAACTTGCTGTTCTATTTCTAGAATTGCTACTGCCAGGTATACGCCATCATTATCCATGTACCTCCTGCTACAGTTGTTGGTGCAGTTACTCTTATGATAGATATATTAATTAAAAACTGAGGGTCATATTCATCAAGGGGGTGCAAGGGCGATGCAAAACCGAAGTGAAATTTACCAAGCCACGCACCTTGCGTGGCCCTGCATGACTTGTTAAATGTAGAGTAACGCAAGGCAGCGCAAATCGCCGCCTTTCGTTACTCTGCCCAAGGGGGGGGGGGTTCTACGGGTGGAGCGTGGGTGTTCCAACGCATCCACCCATGGAATGTGGCCTATTCCTAGATTTACCATTTGTGGTAGGCTTGGGAATGCGTCAAAATGCTACACCTCCCTAGATGAGGCGTAACTAGGAGAAATATCTCTATTTCTCATTGTTTTTTTCCTCTTTCTACGTTTGCAGCATTCTGAAGCACACGTAGAAAGAGGAAAATGCCTCGGAGGATTGCTTTTGTTTAAGAAGGTGCCACTTCCTGCCCAAAAACAATCCTGGCTACAACGCAGCACCCCCACCATGACTCAAGGGTGCCTGCGTTGGTGCTAGGCAGCCAAAAGTGCGGAAAGGACAGGAATGCGCTGTGCCCTTTCCCTTTCATGCAGCACAGCAAAGTGGCTTGCTGCGTTGCGTGAAAAACTGATAAATATGGGCCAGAGTGCATGTAGAAGCAAAGGAAATGGACAGCTGTGACCTTTATGTCTACTGGTACTGAGTTTCGATGAGCGGCCACCATTGCCATTGGATGAAGCATAATACTTTTATCTAAGTTATATATTGAGAGGCCTTTCAAACATTTCTCACTCTTTTCAGTAAGTGCCCTCATACATTGTTCTCAATTGTACACACTTGAAAATATTGAACAGAAATACATAAATGCCACAGCTTTCTCAATAAATAGATCCGCTCTCTCTTCATTTCTGCTGTGAAGGCACACAGCAAGATTGTTGCACCTTGCAAATGTGCAAGCGCATTTTTAGAGCCTGCAGTCAGCTGTAAACCGGGTTAGTGATGATTGAATTTGCAGTTTGGCTGTTCGGCAAGCGCAACACCACCCCATTCTGTTTTGAATCTGGAGTTCCGTGGGCTGTACCATCCGCCCAGATCTACTTCCAAGCGCCTATTTGTGCTGCTGATGGCATATGTGGGTTACAAAGGCAAACTATGCACATGCAGGCAATTTTGCGCATGAGCAGACACTTATTGTGAATCTGTGCCAGCTCATCAGGGGGAAATGAATGTTGTGAATCCGCTCCCGAATGAGGACCTGTTGATAAGTTGAGTTCTCCTTGCATTTGTTGATTGTCTTGTACCGTCATATTTAGTCTACTGTTAGTTGATAAGTTTACTCTTGGATTTTTTGTATGAAAAGTTATTAAACAAAGTGATATTTGTTTGTTGTGCTAGCGTAATATTCTCTGTTAACTTTCCGGCGTTTTAACGTTAAATCTATGCCTGTTGTTTTAGAAGTTTCCAGAGTGAGCTGACAGTTTGTTGAATATACAAGATCATGGTGTTGACGTTGATTATATACAGCGATGCTCGATGTTTGTTTTTGCCAGTCGAGCAGAAGACAGGTCTAAATACCAGACTCTAAATACACTATAAAAATACACCGACTAAAATATGCCTCTTGACTCCACGTGCATGCATTAAACCTCTAAAAACAATGCTGGAAAGTAAGAAGATAAAATGGGTTAAGCAAAGCACTAAGAACTCCAAAAATACTGGTGCTCATGCTGAAATGTGTCATGTTTTTCTACAAAATGCTAAAGTTGTTAAAAAAAAAAAGGGATGTGTTCCACGTGGTACATTGTGACTGTGAGAACAATCTCAATGATAGTGTTTTAATCTCTGCCATTTTACATTTCTCAAAATCATGTTGTAGTAGAGTACTTTTGCCATTTTTTTAATATCCTACGTTGTCAAATTTCTGTTTATTTAGTTATGTGAAAGTTGTCTAAAGTGGTCCTTACTCAAGAGAATGTGAGTGCTGTACAATTAAAAAACTACTGACACCTAATACAGGATAGATTCTGATCGATACATGTTCCTCATCACTTTTTGAACATCTTTCAGTCCCAGACTGATCAGGAAACATTTTCCCGCGCAATAACTCTCCAGAATTGCATGGTAGCACCACGAAGATGTGACAACATCAGTCATCATCTCTTACATTTTTACTTTTGGCAGGACAAGTTTAAGATGTTATCCCTGAGCCAGGTCTTACTGGCCATCAATGCTTGGGATTTGATGGTGTTCCTAAATGTCTATTTTAATTTTCCAATCCTACCCACCCACATAGTTTACCTGAGGTTCAGAGTGGGATCTCAGCACTACCACTTCATGGACCTCCCATCTGGACATATAACAGCCTTGTCTTTATTCACAAAAGTACCAGAAGTTGTGGCGGCTTCACTGCATAGGTCAGGGGTCCACATATTTCTGTACTTAGGTAACTGGCTGATGAAAGCAGAGCCTCAGTCACTGATCAAGGAACACCTTCACATGCAATGATCTTTCTCCACTACTTGGACTTAACGATCAACACTCAAAAATCTCATCTTACTCCCACTGAGAGTCTGACCTTCATGGGGGCGGTGCTGGAAACAACCTGCATGAAGGACTTTACTCCTCCTGAGAGTATTGGGGATAATTGGTAGATGATTTCAGCCTTTCTCATTCAGACACAGATCCGGGTGCAGCACATCCTATGCCTTCTGGGGCATGTATCCATTTGGTGCACCTTGTCAGATGGAAAACCAGTGGGGCCTTACAAAGCAGCTGCTCTATCAAATCAACTTTATTCGGTCACAGACCATAAACGTATGAAATGCACAACTAGTCATACATTCCAATTTCCATGATTGGGTGAACGTAAACTGCGATTGTGCATTCATTAAATACATTTCCGTTGATTCCGTACAAATTTTAAAAAGGTAAAAAGTTAAAAACTATAAAAGCATGACCTAAACGTGGGCAAAATAAAACGTGATCATTAATTACGATACTAGGGCCCTCTAGCACGTTCTCCTGAATCACGTGCTTCGCACTGGTAGTGACGAAGTCAAGTGGTCCTTATAGCTCACTATGCCACGGATCTAGAAAGGGGCTGGCGTCACAAACATAAGCAGTTCCAGCGGAGGAAACTTTACCACTGTTGTTAACAATATGTTTACAGCATGATACAGGGTTAGCAATCTCCGCCCCTTAACAATAGTTTTCTCCTAATGCCCCACATGTGGCCCAAGAACTTAGCAACTGAGCAGGCTATAACTTGTCTGGGGTCCGCTCTGAGTATGCGCAGGGCTTCGGTGTGGGCTCTGGTCCCCGTCTGTTTGCATAGGGGTATAAGTCACTGGGACCTGGGGCAGGAGTAAGCAGGACAGGCAAAAAAGACATGTTGGGGATTCAGGAGATGTGGTGCAGAATGGACAGGACCGTGAGGATGCGCTGATGTTACGCCATGAACCAGTATGGAAATTAAGCGGGAGCGTGCCGAACCTGAATTGCATATACAGCTTCCTGTCTAGTGGGATTATAATAAAATCTAAAAATGGTTCTAGGAAGCCGGTGGACTTAAAGTCCATGAATACAATGGGTAGCTGACCCTCACTAGTCCTAACAGTAGCTTGATGGGAAACCCAACCCCAGTACTGCAGTTTTATCTGGTTTTTGGAGGGAAAAGATGCAGGGTCCCTATTCTCCCATAGATCCCCAAGCCCAATGTCCAATAGAACATGCTTTATGTTCTTTAACCACCCTAGTTTTTTCTGTTTGTCTAGGGAGATAACTTCTTCCAAAGCCTTAGCATAGGAGCTTAACTCAAGGGTTGTCCATAGTCTCCACCAGGATAACAAAGGGCGAAGCTTTGCCTTGTCGACAATCGATTTTTTCCCAAAGTCAAGTCTTAAAGGGTGAAGTGGCGTACTCTGAGGGAGTTGGACTACATTCCTTAGGAATTT
Source organism: Calotriton arnoldi (assembly GCA_963921515.1). NCBI lineage: Eukaryota > Metazoa > Chordata > Amphibia > Caudata > Salamandridae > Calotriton > Calotriton arnoldi. The sequence goes on from CAWUFW010004157.1 coordinate 928,235, forward strand.
GTTCTCTACCCTATAAAGAACGTCTAGCTTATCAAAGCCCCACAGTTCTGCTCCGTAGAGAGCGGCACTCGCTGCTTTCATTTAATAAATCTGTAGAGGTTTGCTGTGGGAGGAACGCTGCTCTTTACTTATGGCCCCCGATTTTTGTGAGTGTTTCAGAGTGGATTTAGCCACTTGGGGCTTCCACGAGATGGTATCAGAAAGAGTGATTCCCAGATATTCAAAGGTGGTTGCCCTCTCTAAAAAGGTCCCGTCCAAAGAAGGTCTGCCCTTAAAGGATTTGTGGGGGATGATCATTAAAAACATAGTTTTGGAGGTGTTGATCTCAAGACCATGCTTGTCACAGAAGTCCTTAAAACGTGAGAGTAGTTTCTTAAGGCCCCCAGGTGTTTTGGACAACAACAGGGTGTCATCTGCAAACAGAAGCGACATGATTCCGTCACCTCCCAGCGATGGGGCATCCGAGGGGTGCTGCTGCAAGAATTGAACGACGCTATTCATGTATAATGAAAAGAGTGTGGGAGCAAGCATGCATCCTTGACGGACGCCCCTGTTAATGGCTATGGGATTTGTCAACTGCCCTTGGTCACCCCAGTGGATTTTCGGGTAGTTTATATCATGGAGACGAATTACCATAGACAAGATCTCCGATGGCATCCCCATGTCAGCTAGGCATTGCCACAATTTGTACCTAGGGACAAGATCAAACGCTGTTTTTAGGTCAATAAAGGCCACGTATAGACTTCCCCGGCCAATTACCACGGTTTTCCACGAGAGTAGTGTTAAGCGGAAGACTTGATCGATTGTTCCCGTTTTGGCTCTAAAGCCCTCTTGATATGGGGAAAGGATGTTATTATCTTCAATCCAGGTCTGTATCTTATTCAGTAGTGCTTGGCTGACCACTTTCTGGATGGAATCGATAAGGCTTATCGGTCTGTAGTTGCTGGGGGATGATCTATCGCCTTTCTTGAAGATCGGTATCACCTCAGCTCCTTTCCATGACACAGGGACTGGAGCTACCGCTGCAATGGCATTTGACAGAATCGTGATGTAGGCCAACAAATTCTCTGTGTCATATATAAACAGGTCACCGGGAATGCCATCAGGTCCAGGAGCTTTTGCCTGGACTATTGCATTGATGGAGGTGAGAATTTCGGCATTGGTGAAAAGCTCCCTGGTGAAGGTCAGTGACGGGGCTAGTTGGGTCTGTGTCGGAAGACGTGCAGTCGGTGTACAAAAGTTTAAAATAAACTTGCCAGTCGGAAATTGCTATATTGCTGGCAGGTGGGAGAGGCCTCTGGGCAACCCCGCACGATACGATCTGCCAAAACAGTTTAGAGTCTTTGGCGCCGCAAGCCTCGTTGATTGCCATCCACCTGCTCTCATCCCACTCCAGTTTTGCTCTGGCTTGGGCATTTGTATAGGCCCTTCTAGTATCGCTTACTGTCTAGGGTGAATGAGATCTAAGGGCAGGCGCTAGTTGTCGTTTGAGTTGCCTGCACTCATGGTTAAACCAACCAATCTGCTCAGGTGCCCGAAGGCTGCGCCGTTGGGGTGGTTTAAGTTCACTAAAATGGGCAGCTAATTGTTTATAAAGACTCGAGTGTCTATGGGAGATGGGCTCCAGTCCGTCTGAATCCTTAAGCATAGCTTGGAGGTCCAACAGACCTACAGCAAGTAGATGATTAAGGGCCTGGAGCTTGGACTCATCCAGTGGTGGCTGGTGAAATTTGAAAGTGGTGGGGCGTAAAAGTTGTGGATTGATTTTATGTAGCGAGCGAACTTGATTGATACATGGGGTGGATTTGTGGTGTTCTCCCCTCAAGAATATTTTGAAAAGAGGAGTGAAAATAGCGCGTTTTAAAGCTAACTTAACACATTTTGTGTGAAATCAAGGATCATAAAGCAATCCTGAATGAACACATCCTGAACTCACGTATTTGTGGGTGTTCTCGTATTGCATTTGCTGTTATATAGATGTTATGGCCAATTGTCCTGTTTCTCCAGGATTATTAATCCCACAACACATTAACTCCTTCAAATCAACTCAATTTAATGAACTGCTCCACTTTAACAAAACCTAAGCATCCTAGAAAAGTCTGCACAGCAGAGCACACTAAACTCACCAACAACACACACACTCATAAAACCAACACAGCATGGGAAGCCTACCCCTGGCAACTTGAGCCGATCAATGCTAAAAACAGAACCCATCTGCAGCACACATCAGAGACACAAAATGACCCACTGTAAGCATGCAATTACGCAGCGTGCACAATACAGAACATGATATACTGCACTCACATGCAATCAACAGTGCTAAATGCACAGGACGTGAGCATCAAACAGTAGAAGCACCCACCCGCGCTGCCTGGAGGATGCTGGTTCAGAGACTCACCGCCATGACACTGTGCTGCTTGGGACAACAATATATGAAATTACTGCTATAAAGCACACACACGTGGGAAGAACCAGAGGAGAGTTCAGCTTGCAGAAAAGGGGCAAATGGCATTGGCATGTCGACTTGCACTGGAGCGGCATATATTTCATATGTGGATTAGTTACAAAAGTAGAGATATAGAAAAATGACTGAAAATGAAAGAGTTTAGATGACAAACTTAAAAGTTTCACAGATGGTATAAAATAATTTAATAAAAATAGAGCCTATCCATTAAAAAGGGATGGTGTGCTATCATTTCAGCACCTTGAAGATGTAATGGCCGGCAGAGCAGGGCTATAGAAGTGGATGAATAAACAAATCAAATCCCTTGTATCAGCCTAGCCATCTTTTTGTTGCATTTGATATCTGTATTTCATTCAGTTAATATGTGCAGTGTTTGACTTGGACTGCATCCTTGCATTAACCTACACATTGGACTGCTTTCTTGGAATGATGTTAAGAGTGGGGCTGAACCTTCAACTCTCCAGCCCCTCCCCTAGACACCTCTCGTCTTAGGCTCTCTAGCACCTTGTACTGATCCGAAGCTTTGATGGATTACTCGACCGATTCCAAAGAAGCAATTTGGAATTAATCAGAATCCCGTCTGAGGTGTCACCTACACTGCCCACGGTGGCCCCACGGTGGGGTCATTTATATATACCTACATGGCATTATTGCCAACTGTAGGGTGTCTCTGCACCCTAAAGCCTCAAAATACAGCCAGTAACAGAGTGTACTTTCCACATAGCGCATGCTGGAACGTCTCCAGGCACTTGGGTGTTTGTGCCTGTTCAAGGCGAGGGGCTGAGAGTGCTGTGTTCCGGACGTTACTGAGACTCGGGGGGAAAGAGACTATGGTGTCGCTCAGTCATCTTCCTAGACCCCTGCCTCCTCCTTCCGCACTCACGCTATGTGTCCCTGAAGATCCGTCCTACTGAGTGCCCACACACTGCGCACACGCACCTCCTCAGCTCTCTCTTTCTAAGCAGGGAGTCACTTGTCTTTCTTGAAGGTTTCACCACCTGTGAGAGTTGACAAGCGGCAGAGGAGAAAAAAATAATACAACTCAGCAGACATTGGTACCTCCTACAAGCTTATAGTCAATTCAGAATGCAAGTCCGATGAATAACCGGAGAGATGGTGTATTAATTATATGCATTATAGCACCTATATACAAGGTGCTTTGCAAAGTGAAACAACTAAACGGTACTGTACCTAATGAGACTGGTGTCTCCTTAGCTACAAGAAGGGTATAATCTGTTAAAGGCAGCGGGTGGTCGAACAGCAGTTTCCTAAATTGGAGAAAGCAGAGGCGGAATTGACAAGTCTATTTACTTTGTGGTACGCAATGTACGCCGAAACACAGCTCTCCGTCTGACACACACACCGCAGGTGGTTGCTCTTATTCTAGGTGGCTATCATGCATTCACAGAGCTGCATTCACTGCACATACATACACAGGGTGCATTTTTTTTATAACAATATTTGTTTTGAGCCTAGGTTATATCAACGCGGTTTGGAATCTCTTCATCTTAGCGGTCAGCCCGCTGCCTCTGCCCTTGCCATGCCCCTTTCTTCTCTGCAGGATGAAGTACTGGTTACCGGCCCTCTCTGTAAACCACAGGGCAATGCCGCGGGCGCCGCTGAACATCCTCCGCCTGACCCCAAATACAACAGCAAGCAAGGGGCTCACCGGCGCTGGCGAAGAAACGCTGCATGTGCCAAAAAATTCACCGGGATCGCAGGCACAGAGGGAGAAGGGGCCAGGCTGAAAACTTACTTTGCCCCGCTCTTTCGCGCTCTTGGTCGAACTGCCGCTCAACAGGAAATGCCAAATCAAAACACTGGGGGCGGCTACTCTGCTGTATCCTGGCATTTGATAGGGCATGGGGCGACTGTGTGAAAAACACGTCACCGCCCGAGCAGGATCCTATCTGCAGACGCCTGCACTACACTAGGCATGCGCAGCATACCTAATGGATTGTGAATGGAGTGGGCACGTAAAATAAAGAGCGCTCCTCTCGTACATGCGCAGTCCATCTTCTGGACTCCTGCTCTCGCCTGCCTGCGTGCGCTGTGCGTTGACATGCGCACTTCAAATGAGTGAAGCACAGGCGGAAATGTAAACAGACGAATTGTCAAAGCTGTCAATTCGTCTGCTTACATTCTTGCTGCCCGAACTGCAGTGAGCAGTTTCTTTTTGTGCTGTCGATGATGCTTAGTGGGGCGCTGCCCCGGCGCCCCTATGGACCAGCCACCGCTGGACTCATCTAGTTTCACCCTATGCCATTTAAGGCGGCGGCTGTCATTTGAAGGAAGGAGATCTCTGGTCACTTCAAAAGTTCTATGCATAGTCGGGGTCCCTTCCCAGGGTGATTTAAGACTCATACTCAAGGGGTTATGGTCACTGTCTATACTTGAACCCACAACCATGTCAATAAGCAAAGGCCAAAGCCTTAAGTCAAGAAGGAAGCAGTCTATATGACTAATTCCCTTCGATCTATTAAAGGTATTAGCACCTTTTTTGTCCAACATACTCCGCCCATTTGTAGCCCTCAGTCCGTACCCCAATGTGATGGCTTTTAGCTGTAATGCGACTTGGGCCCATTTCCGAATAGGAGGAAGGTCGAGTTGGGGAACTAGCCAATGATCATCTTCTTCTCTTTCCTCACTATCATCCTCCTTCCCCAGGGGTTTGGAGGTGACATTAAAGTCACCTGCTATGATCAAAGGATATGAGGAGCATCTTGCCTCAAGAAGTTTCTTAAGAGCTTGCAAGGTAGTTGATCTGCCGCCCCCCTTGGTTCCTCTCGCATAGACATTAATGATATCCAGGGCTCTGCATGTTTTGCCCTTTAGGCATATGCCCGGTCTCGAGATCAACAACTCTGGGTGCGTCTGGCTATTGCTTATTGCTGGGGACGAAAAATCCCCCACTAACTGAGCCCTAGGTACAATTGTGAGAGAGCGCCGTGGTAATCCTAAACTCGTGCTACTGAGAGAGACGAGACTCTTCTCGAGTGTGGAAGACAACGCTGAGGAAGGCTTTTGGGCAAGAGTTTGAATTGGCCGATTCAGTCAGTCAATAGTGGCCAAGGTCGAATCTTGGGCAAGGAAGAGGGTGGCAGAGGGGAGTTGATGCTTAAGTTGGATGCTGGGAATCGCCACGGGAGACGTTCTGGCTTCCAAAGATATCAAATTATGGACCAGCCTGTTGTCCACCAAAGTCAGTTCGATGCAGTCACTAGAACTAAGAGGGGGATAGCCTTCTTGCTCGTAGGATATCCTCCCTAATTAGTGACCTGCATCCTCTGGTGTGCCTAACCCAGTGAATTTCTTTGTTTTTGAGTGATTCTTCACCTTCCCACTTCTGATTAGTGTTACCTTTCGGGACATTTATCATGTATATCCTATTCGGAATGTGGGGAACTATGTCTGCCTCGCTTGCTAGAGTAGGATTACGATCGTACCTGACTGGGTATCAATACGAAGGTGTGTTTCGCCCATGCCAGGGAACTGTTTGGGTGTGCTCAGTATACTCGGTGTGCCCCGCCGACTGTCCTGAAGCTTGATACCCCCACACTCACTCCTATTGTTCCTGTTGGGTACATTAGTAGATCTAATCGAACGCTGGGGAGGTCCGACTGGAGGCTGAACTAGCGATTCCTCTCTGGATTGGACGGGCTGGGGGGCTTGGGCGGATGGTTCATTTGAGAGTTTTCCATTCTTGGCCAGGAGAAGGCTGACCTGATCTTTCAAGCCAAGGATTAATAGATTCAGGGAGGCTACTTCTGCTCTTAGGTGACTGATAATAGAGGAAATATTATCAGGCATGGTTGGCACCCTATGGTCAATATGTTCGGGCCCATGATCGGCCACCCCCCCGCCTGCACACCAGATCTTTCACCCTCTACAGTTCTATCTACCCCGTCATCTTGAAAATTGTCGGCCAGGGCTGTAAGAGGTTCGAATCTGTTACTGCAGGTGACATCAGAACCTACCAAATCATGTGGCAGTGAGGTGTCTGGACTTACTGGCCGTACCTTCTTACTCGTTTTTGCTGTAGGTGACACTGACCCTGTCGCGCATTTGGTGTGCTTCCTAAAGATGTAGGAAATGTGGGGGAGATGCGTTTAGGAAGTCTGGATTTTACGGGTGGCGGTGAGGACTTAGGGCCGCTCATGCTAGGATTGGCAGGGGACTCTAGTATTTCTACACATTCGGACACAAGGTTATCTATTCTCTCAAGAACGTAGTTCCCCCCACGTGTTTCAAGCCCTTCTTGTTTATTTTTAACTTTTGGGCGTGTCTCCCCGGAACCACCTTCCATAGCTTTCCTTTTCCCCATGGGTGGTTGAATAGGTTGATCAAAACCCCCTGGGAGATAGTCACGAGACAGTAAGCACAGTTCCAAGGCGCTAATAGGGTAGGACAGTACAGTACCTTTGGATGCGAAGGCCTAGGGGGGTGGCCCAGCCCCTTCCAGGCTCTGACAGGCGCAGACGGGCCCGCCCGTGGGCCGGGCTTTGCCCGGGCACGCCCGTGCGTGTCCCGCACCTTGGGAGTGCAAGGAAGAACAAGAGGCGTTGATAGGGCTGGCTCCCCCTCCCGTGCCTTTGACGGAATGCTGGAGGACCGAGTCCCACCTCAGCTGCAGCCACAGGAACCTGGAGCAAGATGGGGCCTCGGACGGCCCTTTGAACAATCCCACGCCGTGGGAGTGCAAGAAGAAACAAGAGGCATTGGAAGGGCTGGCTCCGCCTCCCGCGCCTTCGACCGAATGCTGGAGGACCGAGTCCAACCCCAGCTGCAGCCACAGGAGTCCAAAGCAAGATTAGGCCTCGGACGGCCCTCCGAACAATCCCGTGCTGCAGGAGTGCAAGGAGGAACACGAGGCGTCAGGAGGGCTGGCTCCGCCTCCCTAATCTTCGACGGAATGCTGGGGGACCCAGTCCCACCCCAGCTGCAGCCACAGGAGTCCAGAGCAAGATGGGGCCTCGGACAGCCCTTCGAACAATCCCCAGCTGCTCTAACATCAAGTAAGGCTCCCAGCTCGGGGTGCAGATCTTCTGGTCAGTCCATCAGTATGCACACTGGTGGATGCGCCCAGCTAGTCTGCTGGTGGATCGTTCCTTCAGCCCTCCACAGGTATAGGCTACCATAGTCACACTTGGATCCTCGCTGAGTCGGGGTGCCCGTCTGGGTGACATGATGGCGTGGGGTCTATCAATCAATCAATAGAAGTCTTTATTCAATCTTAAAAAAGATCATAAAAGCACAAAAAAAAGCACAAAATAAAAACAATACAATTAAACATATAAAATTAATGCAGCATCATAAGTATCATTCTCAATGCATTCATAATAGCTAAAAACATTAAAAATCACATCATTCTTTTGTAAACAACGCATGGGATTGCATTGGTGCAGCCTTGTAAGTCGAGACAGACTGGCGCAAGCACCTATTGCTCCCTTCTGAGAAGTGAATGTTACAAAATTACTGAATACTGACTAATTAACGAAATCTCCTTGCGCTGACTGGACATTACTTTGCTCTACTTATTAGAACTGTGAAATGTTGCTAACTTCATAAGAATGGTGTCTGAGTATGCGTACATCTACTGAAACATTTGTCCTGGTGATGACCGTATCTAGTTTTTGACACTGGAAGTCGAATGGTGTACTTTCATTAAAAAAATATTATTTTTTATCTAGAGAATTATTTTTAATCTTTATATTTATTGATCAATTGGTCTCCTGTATATATCTTTTGCACCATTCTTTATTTGTCTTACCCACTGTATAGCGCAGCCACTTTCATTGCACCACGTACCCTTATGTTCACACTTTCCTGCCAGCATTACTTAATATTTATTACTTTTTGTATTATGGATTGTTTTTGTGGTATAAACCTTCTACATAAATGTTTTGTATTCAGGTACGCTATTAATCGAACTATCATATTAAGTAAATAGTCGACCACAGGCTACACAAACTAATTGACTATTGCCTATTTGCTCTACATGATTTATTCTGACAGCCAAAAGGTATAACCCTCCCCCCATTGTGAAACACTGTTTCTTGTATTATTGACATAACAGTTGCCTGTGGGTTATTGAGTCACTGTATTCTTAGGACATTTCTTTGATAATTAGTAGTACTCATTCCCACTTTCGGGAGTGCATTGCTTTGGTTTTCATTCATTTGGTGAGGAATCTGCAGGGAGATGAATCCATCAGATGAAAAAGTTATTAACATTCAGTAACAATATTTATGATACATACATAATTTTTCACCAGATTCTTCACCTCTCTGGTGCTCTCCGTATGAGTTAGTGCTGTGATTAATAAGATCCCAAGGAATGCAAACATATCAAGTGCCCTATTTGTTGCTGCTGTTGATGTTCTCTCAGTTGCTCTCCACATGCTTCGATAGAGAGCAGAAAAAAGGATCAGGAGCTGTTGCCAGAATGCCAACTAGCACTTTTGTTTGTAAACAGATTTTATTGGTTTTCGCATATCGACATATGATGATCCACAAAAGTAATATAATGAGTATGATCAACATATTTCCATCCAACATCGCAAGATTATCTGCATTAATGAATAATTTCCTCCCCAAAATATCCACCCACCTCCTGTAGCCGTGTCCATGTGTTCATATATCAGTTCACTGTGTCCCACTTCGAATTAGCCCTTTACAACAAGTATAAGGTGGTTTGCAATCAAAGGGCATAGCCGCATGTCACTCCCGCATCAAATCAACAACGGTGATCATGTGCACCTGTACCTCGTTCATTTCAGACGGAGGCCACCTCCTGGGGATTACCCAGTAACGTTGCTAATGACGAGGGATCTGGATCTTTCATACTGTCTACTAATATTTCCCGGGCCCTAGCCATATTCCTGTAGCAGCACTGCACTCTCATATCCTGCCCATCTCTCAAGATGGATGGAAGACAGCTACCGGGGGATTGAGGTCTCATGGCAAATCCATCACATTGCCTTGTACACGGACGACCTCTTAATATTCCTAAAGAATACGTCAACGAATCTGGGAGGTGTGCAGATATTGTTGGAGAAGCTTGGCTCCCTATCTGGGCTAAAGGTCAACTGGCATAAATCGCAACTGTTCCTGACGAATACAAAATCGGGGTCCCCCAGAGGGGCTAAAATTACTACAATGGGAGCCTAGATGCCTTTCGTACCTGAGAGTAAACATATACCATGCGCCAGCTGACTTGCTGGACGGTAATGTGAGGAAGGTGATCAGAGCACTTCTAGTGATTGTAGACTTTTGGAAGACACTCCCCCTCTCTGTGACATGGGTGTGGCATTGATTAAAATGGGAGCACTTCCCCAGTTGCTCTATTTCTTTGTAGCACTACCAGTGTGAATTCCCCGAGCATTATTCATAGAAACTGATTTGCTCCTTATTGCTTTTATCTGGGAGTCAGGCCGCAGACGTGTAGCCTTGACAACGTTGCAGAGACCTGTGTAGAAGGGAGGACTGGCTGTCCCCGATTATGAATCTTATTACCTCGCTGCACAGCTCCAATGGCTAATGCAATGGGTGGCAGGTAGACAATCGCCGGGACGATAGATGACAAATTCTGCACCTGATCTCCCCCAACTGATCAAAAGACTGAGGCATCCCCATGGGAATGATACCACTGAATTCCAAGTATTACAACGCAGATGGGTTAGATGTTCGCAAAGAACTCTGGAGAAAAGGCCGTACTCGCATGACATACGTGTGAATTTGTTGGCGGTATTGCCACATGGGGGGGATTGGAAGGGCCTCACATATTGGACAGAAGCAGGAGACTCCAGGGTGGGAGACTTGTTTCAATTTGAGAAGTTCAGATTGTCCTTTAATTTACCTCAGGGTCACTTCTAACTACATGGAACGGTGGCAGCCGGGATACGTAGACACTGGGGGGCGGGCCTCACTGAACCACCTCACCATAGGAGTTGTCAATACATAGGTATGGCCTTGGGCACTTACCAGGCAGTTACTGCTTATACAGAGCAATAAGGGGAGACATACTCATAACCCTTAACACCTTACGGGCCCTCTGGGAGGAAGATCTGGGAGTCCCTATACCCTAAAGTGACTGGGGGGCTATACTAGAAAAGATCCCCAAAGTGCTTGTTTCAAATTAATTAACTTCTATGTATTACATTGGGCATACCTCACCCCCGGGAGATACTTTCACACAGTGGGGACAGCTCGCCCCAGATATGGGGAGGAGGGGGCAGAGTTCTTACATATGATGTGGAGTTGCCCGTTGCTCACAGAGTATTGAGGAAGAATTGCGAACACTATTGCAGACATTACATCAAAAGAGGTCCCCTGTTCACCGGGGCACTGCCTGTTAGGCTGGTTCCCTCATACTGCTAAGACCAAGACCATGAGTAGATTCCAAGACTTGGCCTTAATCAAGCCACACCACAGAACTAACTTGGACTGACCACACAATCGTACACTTCACCATCACTGACGCCCAGCACACCATCACCAGGTGTCAGATCTCCTCCCACCACAGCTGAAGCGAGGTCACCGAAACTCAATGGTCACAGGCCCTCACCACCTCCTAACCCAAGACCTCAACAGACCTTGACCAGGCCATCCAGAAATTTGCCGTCTGGATCACTGACAGCGCCGACAGAGTCGCCCCACTGAAACCTACAAAATCCAAAAAAGACCTTCAAACATGCCAGCTGGTACACCCCAGGACTCAGGACCACCAAGTGCAACTACCACCAACTGGAGAAACGATAGCTTGTCACTGAGAACCCCGCTGACAGAGCAACTCTCAAAACAGCTCTTAACAACTATCACCGGCACATCAAGGAAGCCAAGAAAAGTGCCATCAGCACCCGCATCGACTCCGTGGCCAACCACACAAAGGAATTCTTCTAATTAGTCAAATAATTCTCTAACCCGGCAGCCATAGAGAACACAATCCACCCCTATCAAGAACTCTGCAACACCCTCTTAGACTACTGTCACAGCAAGATGACCAGCAACCACAACCACAACAATTTCAACCTCCAACCTGCCACCCTCAACCCCAACGACCTCAACCAACCAACCAACCAACCAACCAGCGAATATCAGCCAAAACATTACCACCTGTTCTCCACTCCATGCCCTGACCACCTCAGACATCATGTCTTCCATCCACTCCGGAGCGCCCACCGACCTCTGCTCCCACCACCACGACAACCTTGCAATGAACCCAATCAGTATGCAACTCACCAGCATCCTCCACATCTCCACAGCAACCTTCTCGGACAGATGGAATCACGCAGACTTTAGACCCCTCCTAAAGAAAGCCTCCACCGACCCCAGCAGTCTCAAAAATTATCGTCTGATCTCCCTGCTCCTCTACCCAGCCAAAGTACTCGAGAAAGCCATCAACCAACAGCTCACCCAATTCCTGGAACAAAACCTCCTACTGGACGCCTCACAATCAGGAGTCCGTACCAACCACAGCACTGAGACCGCGCTGATTGCTACCACAGACGACATCAAAACACTCCTCAACCATGGAAAAACTGTGGCCCTGATCCTCCTCGACCTCTTCACGGCGTTCAACACTTTCTCCCACAACACCCTCATCAACAGTCTCTACAACATAGGCATACAGCAAGACGCCCTCAAGTGGATCGTCTCCTTCCTTACAAGATGCACAAAGAGCATCCGACTGCCTCCCTTCACCGCCACACCCAAAGACATTATATGCGGCGTACCTCAAGGATCATCCCTCATCCCCACCCTGTTCAACATCTACATGACTCCCCTCACAGACGTCATCAGATCCCATGGACTCATTATAATCTCCTACGCAGATGACACCCAACTGATCCTCTCGCTTACAGAGGAGCCCTCCAATGCCAAAACCAACTTCTGCAACGCCATGACCAACGTAGCCAAATGGATGAGCGACAACTGCCTCCAACTAAACTTTGACAAAACTGAAGTACTGATCTTCGGGAAGAATAACTCCTCATGGGCCCACAGCTGGTGGCCTGCAGAACTCGGACCTACACCCACACTGACCAACCATGCACGCAACCTCGGCATCATCCTCAACAGCCAACTGATCATGAAATGACAAGTCAACGCAGTCACCTCCTCCTGCTTTCACACACTTTGCATGCTCCACAGAATCTTCAGATGGATCCCAACCATCAACAGAAAGACGGTCACTCAAGCCCTTGTCACCAGCTGCCTCAACTAGGGCAACGCCCTCCATGTTGGCATCTCCACCCAGCTCCTCAGAAGATTCCAGACCATACAGAACGCTGCAGCCATACTCATCCTGGACCTCCCCAAACGAACCCACATCACCCCCACCTGAATGACCTATTCTGGCTCCCCATCCAGAAGAGATGCCAGTTCAAGATACTTACGTACCCCTACAAAGCCCTCCATGACTTAGGACCTGCCTACATCAACCATCGACTGAACTTCCACCAACCCACTAGACACCTGCGCTCCTCTTCACTCGCCCTTACACAAACACCCCACATCCGTATCGGTGGCCGCTCCTTCTCCTACATCGCTGCCAAGAACTGGAACAAACTTCCCCTCCAGCTCCGTACAGCCTCCTCACTGGCAGACTTCAGAAGGAGACTCAAGGCCTGGCTCTTCAACTAAGACACAGAGCCCAGATACTCCTAGGGGTCACAGTGTTGCGCTTTACAAATGCTGTTGATCCATTGATTTATCCTGGCAAAAAGGGAGATCACCAGGAATAAGAAGGCCGTTGGAGGGCCCAGAGTTGAAGCATGGAGCAGAGAGCCAGCTGCTCCATTGCCAAGGCAAAGAGCAAAGGGGAGATATTTTTTAAGTTATATTTTAGGTGCGAGTTGTTGAGTTTGTAGCGGTATAGGGTGGGAAGTTAATTAAGTAATTTATTAATAATTACATTTTTATTTATTAATTATTTAAGTGATTAATTATGTAAATTTTGTACATTTTATATTTTTTAAGTTATATTTTACGTGTGGGTTGTGTTTGTAGGGGTACAGGGTGGGAAGTTAATTAGGTAAATATTAAATACCAATTAATTATTAGTTTTAATTAAAATTACGTAATTGATTTATAATAATGTAAATTGTTACCATAAATATATTTTTTATTTTATATATTAGGTGTGGGTTATTGTGTTTTTGGGGGTTTAGGGTGAGACGTTATTTAAGTCATAATTAATTAACAATTAACATTTAATTATTTTACTTATTACTTAATATGGTAATTGTGTTATCCTTTTTTTATTTAAAATATATTTTAATTGTGGGCTGCTAGGTATGTGATAGTGTGGGAATTTAATAACTTAATTAAATAATAAATTATTAGCATGTTTTATATTAATTATTAAAATGTAATTTGTTAATTGTTTTTTAAATGTGTGTGTATATATATATATATATATATATTATCCAAAAGTGCTCAGATACGAGGCCGCACTCCGCTGACAGGTAGTTTCACAACCGCTTCATTGTAACATGCAGCTTTCCATCCCGTTGGTTCATCCCATGGCCTTACGCGTTTCGAAGCCTTCGTGCTTCTCATCAGAGGCCAACGTCAGGAGTCAAGTGTTCATTACCTACACGCCCCCACTGCATGCTTTTAAATAGTTTTACTGGCTTCCGGTGTGCCCTTACAATCTCGATGGTTCTCACAATGCATGCTGGGGCATGTAGTAAATTATACAACCTTTTTCACCCTCCAGTGGGTTTGATTCCTGCATACTCAATTCGGGATACGTTTACCAGCCCTCCAGTGGGCCCCAGATGAAACTATGCATGTTAAATTTTCGTCACCTTCTGCGCCGATCAAAAAAAGGTCCCTGCCCCTCTTACGGTCCTTCACTCATTTTCCAGGTGGTGCGTCGCCCCCACGGCCGGAGCCGCCGTGATAACATCTTATCCAAAAGTGCTCAGATACGAGGCCGCACTCCGCTGACAGGTATATATTATTATATATATTCTTTATTGTCCGATTAATTAAAATCATTACAATAAAACAACACAGTTCATAAAACAAGGCAATTTCTTACATTCCTTAAAGATAATGAGGAAGTGTTAACATATCTTTATAACTGTTAGAAATACATAAAATATCATAAAAAGGTATTTTGTTCATAACCGAATATAAACATTACATTTCATTATTATTCACCATACGTATTAGTAAACCCATCCATACAGATAATCTTTGAGTCCCCTCTCAGGTTTTTAAACAGCCCCTAAAAAGAAGCAGAGCATACAGTAACACATGTTTGGTCCAGTTGTGATTTTAGTACTTAAAATATAAAGTGCATCCACATTTCTTAAAATTACCCCGAACCTCAGATACTTTATAAAATGTATCAAGTTACATTGTCAGTATAGGAGAAAACAATATAGTTGGAATCATAGCCGCTTTCTATTCTTATTATATGACCACAACATCGTCCTGAGCCAGTTTTTTCTCAGCTATAATGATAAATTTGACAAAGTTAACTGTTAAATTGATGATACGCCCTTGGAGGCACAGTATTATTGCTTGGCGACACGTTCTCACCCCTTGTTGGTTAAATATTGGTTTTAAAAGTGTTAATCTTTCTTGACACAATTTGGGGCAAATACATACAATGTGCAATAACGTTTCATTAATATAACCACATAATCTACACTTTTGTGATTGCCAAACTTGTACCCATCTAGGTGTACCATCTTTTGTTGGGTAATGTCCAAACCTAAGCTTAAGCAACATATCCCTTACCGCCGGTTTCAAGCAAGAAGTTAGATAGAATTGGGGTTCAATTTTATTATACGAATTAATAACCGACCAGGCGTGCTTTTTTTACAGTCTGCTCCTGATCCAATATTAATGATACCAATTTAGTTGATTGATTTAAAATCTGTTTTAAAATGGTTTTATTTCTAATCATATTGTCAAAAGGTTGGAGCTTAAAAGTATTCAAACTTTCCGTTAAGTATGACCTCCATGGTCTAGTATACTCCTTCTTATTCATTTCTTGCCAACACATATATGCAAGGGACTCAGGGTCCGATAAATAAAGTGAAAATAGACATTTTAAAAATGCAGCTTGTCTTACCAATATTTGGTTTAGCAAACCGAATTCCAGTCTAACTGTAGCGTGTCCAACATTTTTTGAATTCTTAAAAACTTTTATTTGTAATTTATCCAGCAGTTGGCTATCTTTTCCTCTGAAAATTATTGACCCATATGTAAGCACAGAGATAAGTTTCGCCTTCATTACTTTTAATAAATGATTGTAACTAGGGCATGAAAGTTTATCACGCAATGATCTAAAGGCAAAAGACAATGAAGTTGCCTTGGCCTTTAAGTTCTCAAAGTGTGGTTTAAAAGTCATTCTATCATCCAGCGTAACTCCTAAGTATTTATACTGCTTTACTGTTTCAATAGATAAATCCTTCATTTTCCATAATGTCTTATCTGATTTTGTTGATCCTATTATCATAATAGTTTCACAACCGCTTCATTGTAACATGCAGCTTTCCATCCCGTTGGTTCATCCCATGGCCTTACGCGTTTCAAAGCCTTCGTGCTTGCGTGAAGCGGTTGTGAAACTACCTGTCAGCAGAGTGCGGCCTCGTATCTGAGCACTTTTGGATAAGATGTTATCACGGCGGCTCCGGCCGTGGGGGCGATGCACCACCTGGAAAATGAGTGAAGGACCGTAAGAGGGGCAGGGACCCTTTTTTGATCGGCGCAGAAGGTGACAGAAATTTAACATGCATAGTTTCATCTGGGGCCCACTGGAGGGCTGGTAAACTTATCCCGAATTGAGTATGCAGGAATCAAACCCACTGGAGGGTGAAAAAGGTTGTTTAATTTACTACATGCCCCAGCATGCATTGTGAGAACCATCGAGATTGTAAGGACACACCGGAAGCCAGTAAAAGTATTTAAAAGCATGCAGTGGGGGCGTGTAGGTAATGAACACTTGACTCCTGACGCTGGCCTCTGATGAGAAGCACGAAGGCTTCGAAACGCATAAGGCCATGGGATGAACCAACGGGATGGAAAGCTGCATGTTACAATGAAGCGGTTGTGAAACTACCTGTCAGCGGAGTGCGGCCTCGTATCTGAGCACTTTTGGATAAGATGTTATCACGGCGGCTCCGGCCGTGGGGGCGACGCACCACCTGGAAAATGAGTGAAGGACCGTAAGAGGGGCAGGGACCCTTTTTTGATCGGCGCAGAAGGTGATGAAAATTTAACATGCATAGTTTCATCTGGGGCCCACTGGAGGGCTGGTAAACTTATCCCGAATTGAGTATGCAGGAATCAAACCCACTGGAGGGTGAAAAAGGTTGTATAATTTACTACATGCCCCAGAATGCATTGTGAGAACCATCGAGATTGTAAGGGCACACCGGAAGCCAGTAAAAGTATTTAAAAGCATGCAGTGGGGGCGTGTAGGTAATGAACACTTGACTCCTGACGCTGGCCTCTGATGAGAAGCACGAAGGCTTCGAAACGCGTAAGGCCATGGGATGAATCAACGGGATGGAAAGCTGCATGTTACAATGAAGCGGTTGTGAAACTACCTGTCAGCGGAGTGTGGCCTCGTATCTGAGCACTTTTGGATAAGATGTTATCACGGCGGCTCCGGCCGTGGGGGCGACGCACCACCTGGAAAATGAGTGAAGCACCGTAAGAGGGGCAGGGACCCTTTTTTGATCGGCGCAGAAGCTGACGAAAATTTAACATGCATAGTTTCATCTGGGGCCCACTGGAGGGCTGGTAAACTTATCCCGAATTGAGTATGCAGGAATCAAACCCACTGGAGGGTGAAAAAGGTTGTATAATTTACTACATGCCCCAGCATGCATTGTGAGAACCATTGAGATTGTAAGGGCACACCGGAAGCCAGTAAAAGTATTTAAAAGCATGCAGTGGGGGCGTCTGGGGCCCACTGGAGGGCTGGTAAACTTATCCCGAATTGAGTATGCAGGAATCAAACCCACTGGAGGGTGAAAAAGGTTGTATAATTTACTACATGCCCCAGCATGCATTGTGAGAACCATTGAGATTGTAAGGGCACACCGGAAGCCAGTAAAAGTATTTAAAAGCATGCAGTGGGGGCGTGTAGGTAATGAACACTTGACTCCTGACGCTGGCCTCTGATGAGAAGCACGAAGGCTTCGAAACGCGTAAGTCCATGGGATGAACCAACGGGATGGAAAGCTGCATGTTACAATGAAGCGGTTGTGAAACTACCTGTCAGCGGAGTGCGGCCTCGTATCTGAGCACTTTTGGATAATATATACATATATATATATCAAGAGTTTTATATTTTTGTTCATTTAATACAGTTATTAAAATATGGTATGTGTTTGAAGTTAAGTACTTTCCCTACTGCTGCACAGACTGGAGTGGGAATAGTAAGTTGTACCCCTCCTGTGTCCAACGCTTTCCCTACTGTTGCAGAGACTGGGGTGGGAATAGTCATTTTTACCCCTCCTGAGTCTAACGCTTTCCCTACTGTTGCACCCCCCCCCCGCAGTCCAACACTTTTCCTACTGCGACACAGACTGGAGTGGGAATAGTAAATGTTACCCCTCCTGAGTCCAGCTCTTTTCCTACTGTTGAACCGACTGGAGTGGGAATAATAAATGTTACCCCTCCGCAGTCCATCGCTTTCCTTTCTGTTGCACAGACTGGAGTGAGATAAGTAAGTTTGACTCCTCCTGAATCCAACCCTTTCCCTATAGTTGCAGAGACTGGAGTGGGAATAGTATATTTATTATTCCTAGAATTCAATAGCTTTGTTAATATTGTTTAAATATATATTCTCGACACCTCCCTGGGTACCCTCGAGCGAAACCTCCTGTGACAGGAATCCTGTTTGGTCACTCACCCTGAAGCTAGAACGAAACTCGAAGCCATGCAAGCAGAACGACTTACACTTTTGGAAAGGTTGCAATGCCATAACTTAGCTCACTCTGCGCGTACTCATGCTACAGCAGACAAGGCAGGTAGGCTGCTTGCTTACCTCATACGTCAAGAGCACCCGCATCATCCAATACACGCCGTACAAGATGACTCGGGACACATGCGAAACACACAGTTGGATATTCACACAGCCATGACTCGTCACTACTCTTCACTCTATGCATCCCAAGCTCACAGGACTCCTTAGCAAATCAGCCTTTTTCAGACGCGATTGACCTACCCACGATGGTCCTTGACCATCGTCTGGCGTTAGACTCCCCCATCACGATAGACGAGGTGCGGGATGCGCTTACGTCCCTGACATCGGGGAAGACGCCGGGACCTGATCGGCTCCCAGCTGAGTTTTTTAAGACATATGCTGACACAATAATACCGCATTTGCATGCCCTCTTTAACTCCGCGATAGACAACTCCGCACTCCCGCCCTCTTTATACGCAGCCAACGTAGTCTCTCTGCTGAAACCAGGGAGAGATCCCACGTCCCTGGGCTCCTATAGGCCCTTAGCGATCCTGAACACTGATTACAAAATTCTAGCAAAGATTCTAGCTAACAGATTAGCGCCCTGCATCCCCATCTTGGTCCATTCTGATCAAAACGGGTTTGTCCCGGCCCGTAACACTTCCCTTAATCTCCGTCGCTACTTTAGAATAGCTGAATATGCCCCACTGGAATGGCCACGCTCAGGCTGCTTTGTATTAGACCTTGAAAGAGCATTTGACTCTCTTGAATGGGATTACTTGTTCGCTACCTTATCTAAATTTGGTACAGGGGCCTTCTTCATAGGGCTGGTTCGAATGCTATACAGGCACCCAATCATCCGAGTCAAAACAGGCCCTTATATCTCTGAGGCCATAGCAGTAGGCCGCGGGACCAGGCAGGGATGCCCCTTGTCCCCCCTTCTTTTCTCATTAGCAGTGGAACCATTGGCAGCATGAGTCCGGGCCCGTGTAGACGGGAATTCCTCTTGGGGACACTCACTTAATTTCTTTATACGCTGATGACATTCTGCTATATATTAAAGACCTGCATGCTATCCCCCGTCTTTGGATCTGACACTGGCGGCATTCGCCGCAGTGTCAGGCCTACGGGTTAACGCTTCAAAATGTACTCTGTTTCCCCCAGACCCCGGCTACTCACTGAGTGGTGAACCGGTGCCGTGGTGTGTTGGCACTTTCCGCTATCTAGGTATCCATATCTATCATAATAAAACTGACCTTCTAGATGACAACATTACCAGAGCCACGACTGCTATTCGATCCCAGATCGCCTTCTGGGGTACTCTGCCGCTATCCATCTCCGACAGAATCGCCCTTGCTAAGGTGGTGTTCCTACCTCGGCTCCTTTTTTATTTCACAAACCTACATCTCTACTTGCCTCCAGCCTTTTTCAGCAAATTAGAAAAAATAGTCAGAGACTTTTTTGGGGGGCCTCCAGGCACAGAGTCTCCATTAAGAAACTCTATCTGCCTTCCGGGCATGGCGGCCTCGCCAAGCTGCTCAGATGCAGTGGATTGCCAGATGGTTGGCGTCCCGTCACCTTGCGGACACGGCCACTATACACCCTCCTGCTTCGCATCCTGCCCTTTTACACCTGTTTCACCCATGCGCGTGACCCAGAGGCATAGATTCCCTGTTGCTATCGGTGGCTTATAAATGCTTTCGTAGAAGCCTGTTCATCACCCGCGCCACAAAACCATATGCCCCCACTATCCCTCTTCTAGGAACCCCCAGGGAACAGCGCATCACCTCAGCGTCAGAATTGCAGGGCTGGGACACACTCACTTATAATTTCTCTTTCCTTCTGGTGGGTGTGTCTATCTATAGAGCCTCCTGTGCATCATACAATCCAATACCTGCATGTCATGGGTGAAGGGGGCCATCTGATTAGATGGTTCGCTGCGTCACTTCGTCAGCATACTGCAACCTCTCTGAACCCCTTAAAGCTACATTGGGAAGGGGATCTGGGACACGTCTTCTCTGAATCCGAATAGACAGCTGCCCTAGAGGTCCCCTCCCACATCCCCCGTAACCAACGTTTCCGTCAGATACAGTTTTTTGTTCTACACTGAGCATACCTCACCCCAGCCAAAATCAATAAATATTTTCACCGCCCAGACTCTGCTTGCCCCAGGTGCCACTTAGCGGATGCAGATATTTTGCACATGCTGTGACATTGCCCCGAACTCGTCACGTACTGGAGCGAGGTGGCTAACACCTTATCCCACTGCACAGGACGGGACATGCCTTTTAGATGGGAGGTCTATATTCTTCATCTGTTCAAAAGGGGGAGGAAACATAGGGCCACTTTCCGCTTTCTAGACCTGGGCCTAGCCACCGCAAAACGCCTAATCACAAAACGTTGGAGAGCGCTGAGCGCTCCGCATGCAGCTCCATGGCGCCGCTCCTTCCTCAAATGGGCCAGGGCCGAGAGTGTTGCCTTACGCAAGGAGGACTGTTGGGCCTCCGTAAATTCCCCCTAGCCACGGAGTGGGAGACCGTCCTATCGGAATTGCTGGGGATGGATGAGTCAACGGGGGGGTTCCTGGGTGGGAGAAGAGGGCACAACCACCGTGGTGACGTAGCTCGGATGGCAAATCTGACACCACACACTTATAGACGCAGCTAAGGCAGCCTCTTACCTGGATCACTCAAAGGGCTGTTACATGCATATAAGAGCTCTTCTGCACACATCACACACGTATGGACTGGCTCAGGACGGAAAGGGAGCAGCAGCGTTTCACTCACAGTTACCCCCGCCCTCCTTCGTCTTGCTTTGTCCTCATTAGGTTGAAACCCACTCCTACAGTTCAGATCTGTAACATAACACTTACAGACAGCATACAGTTGCAGGCGATATTTCACACTGCCTGTGATAGGAGAAATGCCGACACACTACATTGTAACACATGCATCTTGATACACAGAACTGTACACCTCACAGGCTCCGCCAAACCTGACTTGTAATGTGCCTCAAAATTGAATGTGTAACTGTAATGCATGCATTGACAAGACCATGATTATTGGTTAATTGTACAAATATGCAAAATGACAAACAGATTTAACAAAAAAATATTGTTTAAATATATATTAATATTTTGTTTTTTGTGTATTTAATTTTAGATTTTCATATATAGAAGTTTTTGTAATCTTTAATATATTTTTTGCAAAACGTATTTTTTTCTATTGTTTACTTTTCTATGTATACTTAATTTGGCAATCGTTTCCATTTTTAGCAGTTTATTTGTTACATGTTTTATTTTTTTCATATGTTTATATATATATATATATATATGTGTGTATATGTGTTTGTGTGTATATATATATATATATATATATATATATATATATACACTTGTTATATTAGTAAATTAAAAAAATATAGAAAATAATATAGATTTTAATTAATATTTTTAATAAGTTTTACATGATATATGTGTACATAAACATACACACATACATATATGTGTGTGTTTGTTTATATAAGTATATATTTATATATAGTTTTAAATATTATTTTAAAATATTTAACTTATATTGTTACATGTTAAAATATTTACTATTTTAACTATATATATATATATATATATATATTCACTGAAAAAACCATAGGTTTCAGGCACGTTATAGTTAGAAATTAGCATTTAAAAAACCTTTGAAATTCACTGAAAAAACCATAGGTTTCAGACACGTTATAGTTAGAAATTAGCATTTAAAAAACCTTTGAAATTCACTGAAAAAACCATAGGTTTTAGGGACAGTTATAGTTAGTTGGACATTGCACTCGTACAAAACCCGTGAAATTCCCCTGTTATAGTTAGTTCAGCTAACTATAACTCGCGCCCGCAATGCACTGCTGATGACGTCACATATTACATCACTCATGACATGGTCAGTGACATCACTGATGACATCACTGATGACATCTCAAATGACATCACTGATGACATCATCCATGTGAGAATTTAATGCATCTTCTCACACCCTAATATAACTTTTGATACACCCACTCTAAATTACAGACTGCCATTCTCAAAACCATACACACTCCAATACCAATAAGTACATACCGACTCACTGATTCTTAGGTCTACACACACACATCTACTCACTCACCCGTACAGTCACTCATACTTACAGTCACTCAGTACAGGACTATCATATGCACTCATACACCTATATAAACACTCACACAACGCAACTCATCCATAGAGGTACTCACACACCTAGTCAGTCATGCTAATAATTAATCACACTCCCATTTACTCACCTATACAGTTATACACACCAGCTCACTTACTCATAAAAATACTAGCACATTCTTACGCTCCTATGCAATCACTGATGCAAGCACACACTCATCCATATAGCCACTCTCACAATCACACACTCTCACTTATAGCCATTTATATACTCCAACACACATATATACTGCCTTTCACATATGTAGTTACTCACACATGTACCACTGAGATATACATTCAATCACTAACACACCCATACACACACTCACCCACCCATACAGTCCATCACAGACGCACTCTTGAAACCATGCACCCAGTGAATCACCCACTCACACATCTATGCACAGAGTCACACACACCCCACCCACACAAACACTGAGGCACCCATACAGATATTCAGAGAACCAATCCATTACCCATATAGACACTCATTTAGCTAGTCAGAAACCCATGCAGCTGCTTACACAACAACAGACAGACGGATACAGACATTCACACAGTTTAGTCACTCACCCATGCATCCAGTAAGATACGTTTAATCACTCACATAGACTCAGTCACGCACCTACTAAATCATCCATTCAGACGCTTATACACCCACTCATTCTTCAATATGCCTTTCCCTATATATATTAAACATATTTAAACTTTACACAAACACACAGTCACTGGATGATGTCATCAGTGATGTCATCAGTGATGTCACTGACCATGTCATGAGTGATGTAATATGTGACGTCATCAGCAGTGCATTGCGGGGCGCGAGTTATAGTTAGCTGAACTAACTATAACAGGGAATTTCACGGGTTTTGTACGAGTGCAATGTCCAACTAACTATAACTGTCCCTAAAACCTATGGTTTTTTCAGTGAATTTCAAAGGTTTTTTAAATGCTAATTTCTAACTATAACGTGTCTGAAACCTATGGTTTTTTCAGTGAATTTCAAAGGTTTTTTAAATGCTAATTTCTAACTATAACGTGCCTGAAACCTATGGTTTTTTCAGTGAATTTCAAAGGTTTTTTAAATGCTAATTTCTAACTATAACGTGCCTGAAACCTTTGTTTTTTTCAGTGAATTTCAAAGGTTTTTTAAATGCTAATTTCTAACTATAACGTGCCTGAAACCTATGGTTTTTTAAGTGAATTTCAAAGGTTTTTTAAATGCTAGTTTCTAACTATGCCAACAGAGGTAGGACATGTGAAGAAAGAAGAAAAAACGCACAGAAAGAAGCAAAAGATGTGCAGAAAGAACCAACAGAGGAGCAGAAAGAGGCCTTGTTGCAAAATCATCCTGTGCCCACAACTTTTTCAGACGTGTACTGGTGGTAACTGACTGACTAACCAGAGCCAGTGCACGTTTGCACAGTGGTGAAGGGAGGGGGGCCTGAGGTGACATGTGTGCAAACGCGCCCCGTGGCGCGTTTTAAGTTGCGGGATTAAGTCCCCTTGAATCCTGAGGGTCCCTGGGGTCCAACTAGCCCCCCAGGTACCTACAGTTAGGACCACAGAGCTGAGTTGCAGAGAGGCGTTCCGAGGCCACGCACCTTTTTTCACCTCTCTGCAACGCACCTCTGTTGTGCTTACTGAAGGTACCTGGTGGGCTAGTTGGCCCCCAGGATTCAAAGGGAATTAGCTCCCCAACTTAAAACGCACCACAGGGCGTGTTTGCGCACATGTCACCAGAGGCCCCGCCCCTCCCTTCACCACTGTGCAAACGCGCCCCGTGGCGCGTTTTAAGTTGGGGGATTAGGTCACCTTGAATCCTGAGAGTCCCTGGGGCCCAACCAGCCCACCAGGTACTTCCAGTAAGCACCACAGGCCTGCGTTGCAATGCCTGTAACAAATTGTGCAGTTGTGTTTAGGTAGTGAAGAGGGTCGTGCTGGGGGTAGTGTTTTAGGGTTTAGGGTAGTGCAGTGGTGTTTGTGTAGTGGGTCATGCTGGGGGGAGTGTTTTAGGGTTTAGGGTAGTACAGTGGTGTTTGGGTAGTGTAGGGGGTCGTGCTGGGGTTAGTGTTTTAGGGTTTTAGGGTTTAGGGTAGTGCAGTGGTGTTTGGGTAGTGTAGGGGATACTGCTGGGGGTAGTGTTTTAGGGTTTAGGGTAGTGCAATGGTGTTTGGGTAGTGTAGGGGGTACTGCTGGGGGTAGTGTTTTAGGGTTTAGGGTAGTGCAGTGGTGTTTGGGTAGCGTAGGGGGTACTGCTGGGGGTAGTGTTTTATGGTTTAGGGTAGTGCAGTGGTGTTTGGGTAGTGTAGGGGTTCGTGCTGGGGGTAGTTTTTTAGGGTTTAGGGTAGTGCAGTGGTGTTTGTGTAGTGTAGGAGGTCGTGTTTTAGGGTTTAGGGTAGTGCAGTGGTCTTTGGGTAGTGTAGGGAGTCGTGCGGGGGTATTGTTTTAGAGTTTAGGGTAGTGCAGTGGTCTTTGGGTAGTGTAGGGGGTTGTGCGGGGGTAGTGTTTTAGGGATTATGGTAGTGCATTGGTATTTGGGTAGTATAGGGGGTCATGCGGGGAGTAGTGTTTGAGGGTTTAGGGCAGTGCAGTGGTGTTTAGGTAGTGTAGGGGGTCGTGCTGGGGGTGATGTTTCAGGGTTTAGGGCAGTGCAGTGGTGTTCGGGTAGTGTAGGGGGTCGTGCTGGGGGAGTGTTTTAGGGTTTAGGGCAGTGCAGTCGTGTTCGGGTAGTGTAGGGGGTCGTG
This sequence comes from Calotriton arnoldi, assembly GCA_963921515.1. Taxonomy (NCBI): domain Eukaryota; kingdom Metazoa; phylum Chordata; class Amphibia; order Caudata; family Salamandridae; genus Calotriton; species Calotriton arnoldi. Next base: position 953,607 of record CAWUFW010004157.1, read on the forward strand.
CTGGGGGAGTATTTTAGGGTTTAGGGTAGTGCAGTGGTGTTCGGGTAGTGTAGGGGGTCATGCTGGGGGTAGTGTTCTAGGGTTTAGGGCAGTGCAGTGGTGTTCGGGCAGTGTAGGGGGTCTTGCTGGGGGTGGTGTTTCAGGGTTTAGGGGCAGTGGTGTTCGGGCAGTGTAGGGGGTCTTGCTGGGGGTGATGTTTCAGGGTTTAGGGCAGTGCAGTGGTGTTCGGGTAGTGTAGGGGGTCGTGCTGGAGGGAGTGTTTTAGGGTTTAGGGCAGTGCAGTCGTGTTCGGGTAGTGTAGGGGGTCGTGCTGGGGGGAGTATTTTAGGGTTTAGGGTAGTGCAGTGGTGTTCGGGTAGTGTAGGGGGTCATGCTGGGGGTAGTGTTCTAGAGTTTAGGGCAGTGCAGTGGTGTTCGGGCAGTGTAGGGGGTCTTGCTGGGGGTGGTGTTTCAGGGTTTAGGGCAGTGCAGTGGTGTTCGAGCAGTAAAGGGGGTCATGCTGGGGGTGGTGTTTCAGGGTTTAGGGCAGTGCAGTGGTGTTCGGGCAGTGTAGGGGGCGGTGCAGGGGTGGTGTTTCAGGGTTTAGGGCAGTGCAGTGGTGTTCGGGCAGTGTAGGGGGTGGTGCAGGGGGTGGTGTTTCAGGGTTTAGGGCAGTGCAGTGGTGTTCGGGCAGTGTAGGGGGTCGTGCAGGGGGTGGTGTTTCAGGGTTTTGGGCAGTGCAGTGGTGTTCGGGCAGTGTAGGGGGCGGTGCAGGGGGTGGTGTTTCAGGGTTTAGGGCAGTACAGTGGTGTTCGGGCATTGTAGGGGGTGGTGCTGGGGCTGGTGTTTCAGGGTTTAGGGCAGTGCAGTGGTGTTCGGGCAGTGTAGGGGGTCGTGCTGGGGCTGGTGTTTCACGGTTTAGGGCAGTGCAGTGGTGTTCGGGCAGTGTAGGGGGTCGTGCTGGGGCTGGTGTTTCAGGGTTTAGGGCAGTGCAGTGGTGTTCGGGCAGTGTAGGGGGTCATGCTGGGGCTGGTGTTTCAGGGTTTAGGGCAATGCAGTGGTGTTTGGGCAGTGTAGGGGGTCTTGCTGGGGCTGGTGTTTCAGAGTCTAGGGCAATGCAGTGGTGTTCGGGCAGTGTAGGTGGTCTTGCTGGGGCTGGTGTTTCAGGGTTTAGGGCAGTGCAGTGGTGTTCGGGCAGTGTAGGGGGTCGTGCTGGGGGTGGTGTTTCAGGGTTTAGGGCAGTGCAGTGGTGTTCGGGCAGTGTAGGGGGTCGTGCTGGGGCTAGTGTTTCCGGGTTTAGGGCAGCGCAATGCTGCTCAGGCAGTGTATGGGGTAGTGCTGGGGGTGATGTTTCAGGGTTTAGGGCAGTGCAGTGGTGTTAGGGCAGTGTAGGGGGTCATGCTGGGGGTGGTGTTTCAGGGTTTAGGGCAGTGCAGTGGTGTTCCGGCAGTGTAGGGGGTCGTGCAGGGGGTGGTGTTTCAGGGTTTAGTGCAGTGGTGTTCGGGCAGTGTAGGGGGTCGTGCTGAGGGGTGGTGTTTCAGGGTTTAGGGCAGTGCAGTGGTGTTCGGGCAGTGTAGGGGGTCGTGCAGGGGGTGGTGTTTCAGGGTTTAGGGCAGTGCATTGGTGTTCGGCCAGTGTAGGTAGTCTTGCTGGGGGTGGTGTTTCAGGGTTTAGGGCAGTGCAGTAGTTTTCGGGCAGTGTAGGCGGTCGTGCTGGGGCTGGTGTTTCAGGGTTTAGGGCAGTGCAGTGGTGTTCGGGCAGTGTACGGGGTTGTGCTGGGGCTGGTGTTTCAGGGTTTAGGGCAGTGCAGTGGTGTGCGGGCAGTGTACGGGGTCGTGCTGGGGCTGGTGTTTCAGGGTTTAGGGCAGGGCAGTGGTGTTCGGGCAATGTAGGGGGTCATGCTGAGGGTGGTGTTTTAGGGTTTAGGGCAGTGCAGTGTAGGGGGTCGTGCTGGGGCTGGTGTTTCAGGGTTTAGGGCAGTGCAGTGGTGTTCGGGCAGTGTAGGGGGTCGTGCTGGGGCTGGTGTTTCAGGGTTTTGGGCAGAGCAGTGGTGTTCGGGCAGTGTAGGGGGTCGTGCTGGGGGTGGTGTTTCAGGGTTTAGGGCAGTGCAGTGGTGTTCGGGCAGTGTAGGGGGTCTTGCTGGGGCTGGTGTTTCAGGGTTTAGGGCAGTGCAGTGGTGTTCGGTCAGTGTAGGGGGTCGTGCTGGGGGTGGTGTTTCAGGGTTTAGGGCAGTGCAGTGGTGTTCGGGCAGTGTAGGGGGTCTTGCTGGGGGTGGTGTTTCAGGGTTTAGGGCAGTGCAGTGGTGTTCGGGCAGTGTAGGGGGTCTTGCTGGGGGTGGTGTTTCAGGGTTTAGGGCAGTGGTGTTCGGGCAGTGTAGGGGGTCTTGCTGGGGGTGATGTTTCAGGGTTTAGGGCAGTGCAGTGGTGTTCGGGCAGTGTAGGGGGTCTTGCTGGGGGTAGTGTGTCAGGGTTTAGGGCGGTGCAGTGGTGTTCGTGCAGTGTAGGGGGTCGTGCTGGGGGTGGTGTTTCAGGGTTTAGGGCAGTGCAGTAGTGTTCAGGCAGTGTAGGGGGTCATGCAGGGGGTGGTGTTTCAGGGTTTAGGGCAGTGCAGTGGTGTTCTGGCAGTGTAGGGGGTCATGCTGGGGGTGGGGATTCAGGGTTTAGGACAGTACAGTGGTGTTCGGGCAGTGTAGGGGGTCGTGCAGGGGGTGGTGTTTCAGGGTTTAGGGCAGTGCAGTGGTGTTCGGGCAGTGTAGGGGGTCGTGCTGGGGATGGTATTTCAGGGTTTAGGGCAGTGCAGTGGTGTTCGGGCAGTGTAGGGGGTCTTGCTGGGGATGGTGTTTCAGGGTTTAGGGCAGTGGTGTTCGGGCAGTGTAGGGGGCCTTGCTGGGGGTGATGTTTCAGGGTTTAGGGCAGGTGCAGTGGTGTTCAGGCAGTGTAGGGGGTCTTGCTGGGGGTAGTGTTTCAGGGTTTAGGGCAGTGCAGTGGTGTTCGTGCAGTATAGGGGGTCGTGCTGGGGATGGTGTTTCTGGGTTTAGGGCAGTGCAGTAGTGTTCGAGCAGTGTAGGGGGTTGTGCAGGGGGTGGTGTTTCAGGGTTTAGTGCAGTGGTGTTCGGGCAGTGTAGGGGGTCGCGCTGGGGGTGGTGTTTCAGGGTTTAGGGCAGTGCAGTGGTGTTCGGGCAGTGTAGGGGGTCTTGCTGGGGGTGGTGTTTCAGGGTTTAGGGCAGTGCAGTGGTGTTCGGTCAGTGTAGGGGGTCGTGCTGGGGCTGGTGTTTCAGGGTTTAGGGCAGTGCAGTGGTGTTCGGGCAGTGTAGGGGGTCTTGCTGGGGCTGGTGTTTCAGGGTTTAGGGCAGTGCAGTGGTGTTCGGGCAGTGTAGGGGGTCTTGCTGGGGCTGGTGTTTCAGGGTTTAGGGCAGTGCAGTGGTGTCGGGCAGTGTAGGGGGTCTTGCTGGGGGTGATGTTTCAGGGTTTAGGGCAGTGCAGTGGTGTTCGGGCAGTGTAGGGGGTCTTGCTGGGGGTAGTGTGTCAGGGTTTAGGGCGGTGCAGTGGTGTTCGGGCAGTGTAGGGGGTCGTGCTGGGGGTGGTGTTTCAGGGTTTAGGGCAGTGCAGTAGTGTTCAGGCAGTGTAGGGGGTCATGCAGGGGGTGGTGTTTCAGGGTTTAGGGCAGTGCAGTGGTGTTCTGGCAGTGTAGGGGGTCATTCTGGGGGTGGGGATTCAGGGTTTAGGACAGTACAGTGGTGTTCGGGCAGTGTAGGGGGTCGTGCAGGGGGTGGTGTTTCAGGGTTTAGGGCAGTGCAGTGGTGTTCGGGCAGTGTAGGGGGTCGTGCTGGGGATGGTATTTCAGGGTTTAGGGCAGTGCAGTGGTGTTCGGGCAGTGTAGGGGGTCTTGCTGGGGATGGTGTTTCAGGGTTTAGGGCAGTGGTGTTCGGGCAGTGTAGGGGGCCTTGCTGGGGGTGATGTTTCAGGGTTTAGGGAGGTGCAGTGGTGTTCAGGCAGTGTAGGGGGTCTTGCTGGGGGTAGTGTTTCAGGGTTTAGGGCAGTGCAGTGGTGTTCGTGCAGTATAGGGGGTCGTGCTGGGGATGGTGTTTCTGGGTTTAGGGCAGTGCAGTAGTGTTCGAGCAGTGTAGGGGGTTGTGCAGGGGGTGGTGTTTCAGGGTTTAGTGCAGTGGTGTTCGGGCAGTGTAGGGGGTCGCGCTGGGGGTGGTGTTTCAGGGTTTAGGGCAGTGCAGTGGTGTTCGGGCAGTGTAGGGGGTCATGCACGGGGTGGTGTTTCAGGGTTTAGGGCAGTGCAGTGGTGTTCAGGCAGTGTAGGGGGTCGTGCTGAGGCTGGTGTTTCACGGTTTAGGGCAGTGCAGTGGTGTTTGGGCAGTGTAGGGGGTCGTGCTGGGGCTGGTGTTTCAGGGTTTAGGGCAGTGCAGTGGTGTTCGGGCAGTGTAGGCGGTCGTGCTGGGGCTGGTGTTTCAGGGTTTAGGGCAGTGCAGTGGTGTTCGGGCAGTGTAGGGGGTCATGCTGGGGCTGGTGTTTCAGGGTTTAGGGCAGTGCAGTGGTGCTCGGGCAGTGTAGGGGGTCGTGCTGGGGGTGATGTTTCAGGGTTTAGGGTAGTGCAGTGGTGTTCGGGCAGTGTAGGGGGTCGTGCAGGGGCTGGTGTTTCAAGGTTTAGGGCAGTGCAGTGGTGTTCGGGCAGTGTAGGGGGTCTTGCTGGGGGTGGTGTTTCAGGGTTTAGGGGCAGTGGTGTTCGGGCAGTGTAGGGGGTCTTGCTGGGGGTGATGTTTCAGGGTTTAGGGCAGTGCAGTGGTGTTCGGGCAGTGTAGGGGGTCTTGCTGGGGGTAGTGTGTCAGGGTTTAGGGCGGTGCAGTGGTGTTCGGGCAGTGTAGGGGGTCGTGCTGGGGGTGGTGTTTCAGGGTTTAGGGCAGTGCAGTAGTGTTCGGGCAGTGTAGGGGGTCATGCAGGGGGTGGTGTTTCAGGGTTTAGGGCAGTGCAGTGGTGTTCTGGCAGTGTAGGGGGTCATGCTGGGGGTGGGGATTCAGGGTTTAGGACAGTACAGTGGTGTTCGGGCAGTGTAGGGGGTCGTGCAGGGGGTGGTGTTTCAGGGTTTAGGGCAGTGCAGTGGTGTTCGGGCAGTGTAGGGGGTCGTGCTGGGGGTGGTATTTCAGGGTTTAGGGCAGTGCAGTGGTGTTCGGGCAGTGTAGGGGGTCTTGCTGGGGGTGGTGTTTCAGGGTTTAGGGCAGTGGTGTTCGGGCAGTGTAGGGGGCCTTGCTGGGGGTGATGTTTCAGGGTTTAGGGCAGGTGCAGTGGTGTTCGGGCAGTGTAGGGGGTCTTGCTGGGGGTAGTGTTTCAGGGTTTAGGGCAGTGCAGTGGTGTTCGGGCAGTATAGGGGGTCGTGCTGGGGATGGTGTTTCTGGGTTTAGGGCAGTGCAGTAGTGTTCGAGCAGTGTAGGGGGTTGTGCAGGGGGTGGTGTTTCAGGGTTTAGGGCTGCAGTGGTGTTCGGGCAGTGTAGGGGGTCGCGCTGGGGGTGGTGTTTCAGGGTTTAGGGCAGTGCAGTGGTGTTCGGGCAGTGTAGGGGGTCATGCACGGGGTGGTGTTTCAGGGTTTAGGGCAGTGCAGTGGTCTTCGGGCAGTGTAGGGGGTCGTGCTGAGGCTGGTGTTTTACGGTTTAGGGCAGTGCAGTGGTGTTTGGGCAGTGTAGGGGGTCGTGCTGGGGCTGGTGTTTCAGGGTTTAGGGCAGTGCAGTGGTGTTCGGGCAGTGTAGGCGGTCGTGCTGGGGCTGGTGTTTCAGGGTTTAGGGCAGTGCAGTGGTGTTCGGGCAGTGTAGGGGGTCATGCTGGGGCTGGTGTTTCAGGGTTTAGGGCAGTGCAGTGGTGCTCGGGCAGTGTAGGGGGTCGTGCTGGGGGTGATGTTTCAGGGTTTAGGGCAGTGCAGTGGTGTTCGGGCAGTGTAGGGGGTCTTGCTGGGGGTAGTGTGTCAGGGTTTAGGGCGGTGCAGTGGTGTTCGTGCAGTGTAGGGGGTCGTGCTGGGGGTGGTGTTTCAGGGTTTAGGGCAGTGCAGTAGTGTTCGGGCAGTGTAGGGGGTCATGCAGGGGGTGGTGTTTCAGGGTTTAGGGCAGTGCAGTGGTGTTCTGGCAGTGTAGGGGGTCATTCTGGGGGTGGGGATTCAGGGTTTAGGACAGTACAGTGGTGTTCGGGCAGTGTAGGGGGTCGTGCAGGGGGTGGTGTTTCAGGGTTTAGGGCAGTGCAGTGGTGTTCGGGCAGTGTAGGGGGTCGTGCTGGGGATGGTATTTCAGGGTTTAGGGCAGTGCAGTGGTGTTCGGGCAGTGTAGGGGGTCTTGCTGGGGATGGTGTTTCAGGGTTTAGGGCAGTGGTGTTCGGGCAGTGTAGGGGGCCTTGCTGGGGGTGATGTTTCAGGGTTTAGGGCAGGTGCAGTGGTGTTCAGGCAGTGTAGGGGGTCTTGCTGGGGGTAGTGTTTCAGGGTTTAGGGCAGTGCAGTGGTGTTCGTGCAGTATAGGGGGTCGTGCTGGGGATGGTGTTTCTGGGTTTAGGGCAGTGCAGTAGTGTTCGAGCAGTGTAGGGGGTTGTGCAGGGGGTGGTGTTTCAGGGTTTAGTGCAGTGGTGTTCGGGCAGTGTAGGGGGTCGCGCTGGGGGTGGTGTTTCAGGGTTTAGGGCAGTGCAGTGGTGTTCGGGCAGTGTAGGGGGTCATGCACGGGGTGGTGTTTCAGGGTTTAGGGCAGTGCAGTGGTGTTCAGGCAGTGTAGGGGGTCGTGCTGAGGCTGGTGTTTCACGGTTTAGGGCAGTGCAGTGGTGTTTGGGCAGTGTAGGGGGTCGTGCTGGGGCTGGTGTTTCAGGGTTTAGGGCAGTGCAGTGGTGTTCGGGCAGTGTAGGCGGTCGTGCTGGGGCTGGTGTTTCAGGGTTTAGGGCAGTGCAGTGGTGTTCGGGCAGTGTAGGGGGTCATGCTGGGGCTGGTGTTTCAGGGTTTAGGGCAGTGCAGTGGTGCTCGGGCAGTGTAGGGGGTCGTGCTGGGGGTGGTGTTTCAGGGTTTAGGGTAGTGCAGTGGTGTTCGGGCAGTGTAGGGGGTCGTGCAGGGGCTGGTGTTTCAAGGTTTAGGGCAGTGCAGTGGTGTTCGGGCAGTGTAGGGGGTCTTGCTGGGGGTGGTGTTTCAGGGTTTAGGGCAGTGGTGTTCGGGCAGTGTAGGGGGTCTTGCTGGGGGTGATGTTTCAGGGTTTAGGGCAGTGCAGTGGTGTTCGGGCAGTGTAGGGGGTCTTGCTGGGGGTAGTGTGTCAGGGTTTAGGGCGGTGCAGTGGTGTTCGTGCAGTGTAGGGGGTCGTGCTGGGGGTGGTGTTTCAGGGTTTAGGGCAGTGCAGTAGTGTTCGGGCAGTGTAGGGGGTCATGCAGGGGGTGGTGTTTCAGGGTTTAGGGCAGTGCAGTGGTGTTCTGGCAGTGTAGGGGGTCATGCTGGGGGTGGGGATTCAGGGTTTAGGACAGTACAGTGGTGTTCGGGCAGTGTAGGGGGTCGTGCAGGGGGTGGTGTTTCAGGGTTTAGGGCAGTGCAGTGGTGTTCGGGCAGTGTAGGGGGTCGTGCTGGGGGTGGTATTTCAGGGTTTAGGGCAGTGCAGTGGTGTTCGGGCAGTGTAGGGGGTCTTGCTGGGGGTGGTGTTTCAGGGTTTAGGGCAGTGGTGTTCGGGCAGTGTAGGGGGCCTTGCTGGGGGTGATGTTTCAGGGTTTAGGGCAGGTGCAGTGGTGTTCAGGCAGTGTAGGGGGTCTTGCTGGGGGTAGTGTTTCAGGGTTTAGGGCAGTGCAGTGGTGTTCGTGCAGTATAGGGGGTCGTGCTGGGGATGGTGTTTCTGGGTTTAGGGCAGTGCAGTAGTGTTCGAGCAGTGTAGGGGGTTGTGCAGGGGGTGGTGTTTCAGGGTTTAGTGCAGTGGTGTTCGGGCAGTGTAGGGGGTCGCGCTGGGGGTGGTGTTTCAGGGTTTAGGGCAGTGCAGTGGTGTTCGGGCAGTGTAGGGGGTCATGCACGGGGTGGTGTTTCAGGGTTTAGGGCAGTGCAGTGGTCTTCAGGCAGTGTAGGGGGTCGTGCTGAGGCTGGTGTTTCACGGTTTAGGGCAGTGCAGTGGTGTTTGGGCAGTGTAGGGGGTCGTGCTGGGGCTGGTGTTTCAGGGTTTAGGGCAGTGCAGTGGTGTTCGGGCAGTGTAGGCGGTCGTGCTGGGGCTGGTGTTTCAGGGTTTAGGGCAGTGCAGTGGTGTTCGGGCAGTGTAGGGGGTCATGCTGGGGCTGGTGTTTCAGGGTTTAGGGCAGTGCAGTGGTGCTCGGGCAGTGTAGGGGGTCGTGCTGGGGGTGATGTTTCAGGGTTTAGGGTAGTGCAGTGGTGTTCGGGCAGTGTAGGGGGTCGTGCAGGGGCTGGTGTTTCAAGGTTTAGGGCAGTGCAGTGGTGTTCGGGCAGTGTAGGGGGTCGTGCTGGGGCTGGTGTTTCAGGGTTTTGGGCAGAGCAGTGGTGTTCGGGCAGTGTAGGGGGTCTTGCTGGGGGTAGTGTTTCAGGGTTTAGGGCAGTGCAGTGGTGTTCGGGCAGTGTAGGGGGTCGTGCTGGGGGTGGTGTTTCAGGGTTTAGGTCAGTGGTGTTCGGGCAGTGTAGGGGGTCTTGCTGGGGGTGATGTTTCAGGGTTTAGGGCAGTGCAGTGGTGTTCGGGCAGTGTAGGGGGTCTTGCTGGGGGTAGTGTTTCAGGGTTTAGGGCAGTGCAGTGGTGTTCGGGCAGTGTAGGGGGTCATGCTGAGGGTGGTGTTTCAGGGTTTAGGGCAGTGCAGTGGTGTTCGGGCAGTGTAGGGGGTCGTGAAGGGGGTGTTGTTTCAGGGTTTAGGGCAGTGCAGTGGTGTTCGGGCAGTGTAGGGGGTCGTGCTAGGGGTGGTGTTTCAGGGTTTAGAGCAGTGCAGTGGTGTTCGGGCAGTGTAGGGGGTCATGCAGGGGCTGGTGTTTCAGGGTTTAGGGCAGTGCAGTGGTGTTCGGGCAGTGTAGGGGGTCGTGCTGGGGGTAGTGTTTTAGGGTTTAGGGTAGTGCAGTGGTGTTTGTGTAGTGTAGGGGGTCATGTTTTAGGGTAGTGCAGTGGTGTTTGGGTAGTGTAGGGGGTTGTGCTGGGGGTAGTGTTTTAGGATTTAGGTTAGTGCAGTGGTGTTTGGGTAGTGTAGGGGGTCGTGCTGGGGGTAGTGTTTTAGGGTTTAGGGTAGTGCAGTGGTGTTTGTGTAGTGTAGGGGGTCGTGCTGGGGGTAGTGTTTTAGGGTTTAGGGTAGTGCAGTGGTGTTTGTGTAGTGTAGGGGGTCATGTTTTAGGGTAGTGCAGTGGTGTTTGGGTAGTGTAGGGGGTCGTGCTGGTGGTAGTGTTTTAGGATTTAGGTTAGTGCAGTGGTGTTTGGGTAGTGTAGGGGGTCGTGCTGGGGGTAGTGTTTTAGGGTTTAGGATAGTGCAGTGGTGCTTGTGTAGTGTAGGGGGTCGTGCTGGGGGTAGTGTTTTAGGGTTTAAGGTAGTGCAGTGGTGTTTTTGTAGTGTAGGGGGGTCATGTTTTAAGATGCAATGCTCCAATACCTGACCAGTCTGCACTACAATAAACTGCAAAAAAACTAAAAATAAAAAGTGTTTTGCACACTTTTGTCATTGGGCTATATGTGGGCTACATCTGGGTAATATTTGTGCTACATTTGGGCTCTTTTTTCACTGGTGGCCATCTTGGAAGACTTCTTTGTTATGAAGTTTCCTAATTTCTTCATTTACTGCAGTCTCCTCAGTAGGAAATGCTTTCAGTTTTTTACTTTGATTCCATCAAGAAGGCATTCAGATGTCTCACATCTGCCATAAATTCAGAATGTTAGCACTCTAGTTGCTCATTAGATCACTGGAGTAAAGCTACTGCTCACCAGGGAGTTAACTGGTAGTCTGCTGCTGGTATTGAAAGTGATTGTTTCAGTCTGCATGTCAGAATTTTCTAATGAAATAGAAGAGGATTTGAGATCTCACTTAAAACATGCCCTAATTTTTCTTTCTGCAGCACTAACCATAATTTCTATTTCAAAAAGAACCCCTCATTTTGTTCCTTTTTAAATTAAATGTTTTAAGTGTTACTGGTTTATTCCAATCAAGATGGCTTCAGGTGTGCCATACTTTTGTCATAAGTAAGGCTGTTAGCGCTCTAGTTGTTCTTTAGAACACTCTGGGAAGCTGCAGTAGAACACAAAGGCATCACCTGGCAGGCTGCTCCTGTTGAAATATAACAGGAAGATATTTGAGATCACACTTGAAATATGTCCTAATTTTTCTTTCTACAGCACTAACCATAATTTCTATGACAAAATGAACCCCATCATTTTGTTCCTTTTTAAATTAAATGTTTTAAGTGTTACCAGTTTATTTCAATCAAGATGGCTTCAGGTGTGCCATACTTTTGTCATAAGTAAGGCTGTTAGCGCTCTAGTTGTTCTTTAGAACACTCTGGGAAGCTGCAGTAGAACACAAAGGCATCAACTGGCAGGCTGCTCCTGTTGAAATATAACAGGAAGATATTTGAGATCACACTTGAAACATGTCCTAATTTTTCTTTCTACAGCACTAACCATAATTTCTATGACAAAATGAACCCCATCATTTTGTTCCTTTTTAAATTAAATTGTTTAAGTGTTACCAGTTTATTCCAATCAAGGTGGCTTCAGGTGTGCCATACTTTTGTCATAAGTAAGGCTGTTAGCACTCTAGTTGTTCTTTAGAACACTCTGGGAAGCTGCAGTAGAACACAAAGGAATCAACTGACAGTCTCTGCCCTTGTTGGATGTACATGTTTTACTGAGAATGTCAGACTTCATTCTCACATGAGTGAGAAAGATAATGTGAATTTACAGAAAATATGCTCTCATTTTAGCTTTTGGAGCACCTTCCAAACCTCCATGGGACAAGCATGAGAAAATAGTGTTCTCTCAAACATGATTCATGATATCCCAGCAGAAGGTTTTTCACATGGTAAAATCACCTTAGAATACACCACAATTCCTAAAATTAGTATGGTACCATCAACAAATAAATTCTAATGTAACTAAAGCCTGTTATCACCCTTTATAGTTCTCCTTTTGGTGACCCTCAAAATCTTCTATTCACTACAATGCATTTCAATGAGGTACTATCATTTATATTGGTCCCAAGATGGCTGCCAGCAATTCCAGGATGAAGTGCTGACAGCCAATCAGATCTCACGATGACATGTGTGGTTAGGCTCCGCCCAGATATATATGTGACTTTACTTTTGATTTTCTCAGGAACTACTGAACGGATTTACACCATTTAAGCAAAAGGCACGACACTGAACCAAGGGCTACCTCTTTGCCAAATTTGGTGTAATTCCGTTCAGCAGTTCGGGCTGTAGCTGCGACTAAAGGTTTCTATGGAAAAATGAATGGGGAAAACGCGTTTTGGGACCCCCTTTTTCTCGGCCCCCGCTTGACGTATCACCCCGAGTCTTTCAGGATAGGAGCGGACCGGAGCGCCCCAACAAGTTGGAAACTTTCGCGAAGATTCGTCAACTGGCGCCAACGTTATTTCAAATAGAATGTCGCGGATTTCCTATGGATAATAGGTTTTAACTATAACTATCTACTGGCGACCGCCAGTAGTTATATATATATATATATATATATATATATATATATATATATATATATATATATATATATATATACCAAGTTCCTGGATTACCATATGGATGGCAGAATAAACAGGTACGGACCACAGCGTAATCAATTAGCAGTGAAGTTTTATTGCAGAGAAATCGTATCAGCTCCCATGATACAAAGACAAGTGTCCAGCCTGACGCGTTTCGACCACGTTACCGCGGTCTTGTTCACATGACGCGCTGGACCAATGAAATCAAGTTTATAGTGAAATCCACCAACATAGCCACTCCCATAAATAATAACAATGGTAAAAAGACTTTATATTAACCTGGGTATTCCTCATTAAAAAGAAAATAATTTCTAAATCGTATGCTCAACATTGACATGAATAAAAATCTATTACAGCTGAAAACACACATCAGTTTTCACAAAATGCTGTAACTAATTATAAAGACTTGTGTTTAAAACACCTACAAACGAATTTAGTTGGCACTATTAACCCTTAAAATGGTAAACCAATTATTTTATAGGAATAGTCCATTCCATTAGTCAATGAGCAGCACAAGGGGTCCCAAGTAATACAACACCAATTGTTATTGGTACTTATTACACCTAAAGTGCAAGTGCAAGAAAAAGTGCAAAAGTCGCTAAATGTGCAAAAATTACTTAAATAGATTTTCAGGCCGTGGATACAGCTATTTATCCTAATCAAATGAGAATAACAATAAAGTGCAAGTGCACAATGGATTCTTGAATAGTGCAAATTCAGCAATGTAAACAGGTTCAGTATTGTACAACAACGATGTGAAAAATGCCTTTCTGGAGTTCAAATGAGTCACATACAGGTCAGAAATCTAGCTACTCAACCGTATATATAGAGGAGGATTTGTTTTTGTTACAGGTAAAACAATTAAAAATTGCTTAGCTGAAATCTCATAAAAATCTAATACTTAGTGTATAGGGGGAGCCTCACAAATTCACGGTGATCTTAAAACATTGTTAAAAATTCATAAATAATTCATAAACAATTCATAAAATATTAAAAAATATGATTGCAAAATTCATGAAAAAATTCAATGATCCTTGTAAAAATATCCTAAAACATTGTTTACAAAAAATTGTGCAGCTCTTCCCCTGTATTAAGGCCATTTGGCATCTTAGTATCCAATAATACTATGTAATGAGATTCAAGCTGGCGTAACTGCTTTTCCCTGTTACCCCCTCTAACTGATTTAGGTACCGATCCAATAACATAATAGCTGAGATCATTCAGGTTATTGTTATGAAAAAGTTTAAAATGGCGTGCCACTGGGTAGTTAGGGTCAGAGCTTACCACAGCACGTAAGTGCTGGAGAATTCTAGTAAAAACCTGAAGTTTGGTACTGCCAATGTATTTTAATTGGCAAGTACATTGCAATATATATACTGCGAACCCAGTTCGACACGTATAGTGACCCTGGATTTTGGTAGGTTGATCTTCAAATGGTGCGGTATATTCTGTGGTGTTCTTACCAAATTTACAGGCTCTGCATGATGTGCATTTGTAGAAACCTGTCCTAGATGACAGCCAGGTGTTAGAAGCAACTGTTTCAGGACTATTTTTAACCAATAAATCCCTCATGGAAGGTGCTCGTCTGAATGTAAGTGTAGGAAGACTAGGCACGATCTGTGACAATGTCAAATTAGATAATATGATCGGCCAATGTTTGTAAATAATCTTCCTTACCTGTCTGTCCTGAGAGCTGTATGGGGTTATTAACCTGACCGAATCCATGTTCTTGGATACCTGACCTGGAGATTTGATGGTTGCTTTGGTAGCAGCAGTCTGACCCTGTAGGAAATCCTCCCTGTTATGGCTATTAGCTCTCACCAAAGCTTCTTTTAGATCTTTCATTTTGTAGCCTCTGACTAAAAATCTCTGGAGGGCCTCCCCCTGACAGAGATTAAGGTCCGATTCCGAACTGCAGATCCTTCTAATTTGCAGAAATTCTCCAAATGGGATGCTGCGAATTAGATGGTGGGGATGGGCACTGCTGGCGTGCAGGATGGAATTGCCAGCAGTGCTTTTTCTGTGGAGCTTAGTTTGTATCATATTGTTGGTAATGTATACCTCCACATCTAAGAACTGAACACAATTAGTACTGATATGTGCCGTAAAGATGAGATTCACATTATTGTCATTGATGTTATTAACGAACTGTTGTGCAGCCTCTTCAGATCCCTTCCAAATGACACAAATGTCATCTATAAACCTCCACCAATGAAGGACATGTGCATCATACATGGCCTTATGGGTGCTCTTGAGGACATGCTCCTCCCACCAGCCAACATGAAGACACGCATAGCTGGGGGAGAAGCATGCCCCCATCGCCACCCCTCGTAACTGCTGGTAGATCATTTTATTGAATAGAAAAAAGTTGTTGGTAAGACATATCTCAATCATTTTCACGATCATCAAATTGTGCTCATAAAACTCAATTTTACGATTACCCAAATAATGTTTGGGCAGAATAAACAGGTACGGACCACAGCATAATCAATTAGCAGTGAAGTTTTATTGCAGAGAAATCGTATCAGCTCCCATGATACAAAGACAAGTGTCCAGCCTGACGCGTTTCGACCGCGTTACCACGGTCTTGTTCACATGACCAATGAAATCAAGATTATAGTGAAATCCACCAACATAGCCACTCCCATAAATAATAACAATGGTATAAAGACTTTATATTAACCTGGGTATTCCTCATTAAAAAGAAAATAATTTCTAAATCGTATGCTCAACATTGACATGAATAAAAATCTATTACAGCTGAAAACACACATCAGTTTTCACAAAATGCTGTAACTAATTATAAAGGCTTGTGTTTAAAACACCTACAAACGATTTTAGTTGGCACTATTAACCCTTAAAATGGTAAACCAAGTCTTTTATAGGAATAGTCCATTCCATTAGTCAATGAGCATCACAAGGGGTCCCAAGTAATACAACACCAATTGTTATTGGTACTTATTACTATTCTATTTTTGTATATATTTATTCAATATTAGTGTAAAATGATATATTTTTTCAGATATTATTGTACTTACCTTTATAAGTATAGGGAGAAGATATTTTTAACATCGATATTTAGGACTCGATATTTCTGTAGGTCGATAATTGTGGTTTAGATGTTATGTCATAGATCCGATCACCCATGGGATGCTACTGACATACTTTCCCTCAACAAACAAACAACAATCAGAGTCAGTCAGAGAAGCCTTTATTTGGATGCAATAAACACCCATAAAAGTAACATGATCATCTGTAGCGGCTAAAATCACATGCACAATATAAAAAGCAATTAATCAATCACTAAAGCCGGCCCTGCGTGTGTATAGAGTGTGCAGTGTGTGATGGCTGGGTGAGAGGTCTGTGCGTCAAGGGTGAGAGATACATGAGTGAACGGTGCACGGTAAGCAGAAGTGGCGCTTTAGTGGCGTGTGAGTGCATGGTGAGGTGGGTGAGTGATGTATGAGTACAGTGTGAGCGGCGTCTGGGTTTGGGGTCAGCAGTGGGTAAGTGCAAGCTGAGGTCGGGGAGTGATGGGTTAGGGGTGGGCGAACATTGGGTGTGTAGAATATGTAGGTTCAGAGTGCACATTACGTGCTGCATGACTCCTTAGTAAGTGCAAGGTGAGTGAGGGTTGAGAGGTGTATATGTGCTGGGTAGGCAGGGTGAGTGGTGTGTCTGTTTACATGCAGGGTGAAAGATGTGCCCATGTGCATGCAGAGTTAGCTGCATGCTTTTGTGAGTGCTGGGTGTAGCCCATTAAATCTAGACCTGTTGGCATTGCCACTAGGTGGTGACTGTGTAAGATTTTTACTCCTTGTAGATTGGTGCAGATTTGGTTGAAAGATTGTTTTGATTGATGTCTATGAAGGCAGATGTTGCCGGAGAGAGAAGAAGACTTCCCAAAAATGAAGGCTGTCACCCTACCTGTGTAGAGTGTGCCAGACATAGGATTGCCAAATAGCATTGGCTACTGATGTCAGAGGAGAGGAAAGGCACTGTCCCCTATGATCGGATGTAGAAGACTCTGAGGGAAAGGAGGCGACATCATATATCATGTTTATAAACACCCTATTTAGTGCATCAGAAAACCTGCATCAACCAGCAAGTGTGAGTCGCCAACAGAGTTTTAAACACCCTTCCAAGTACTGCGCCACACACAGTGACAGTAATTGTAGACTTGTGACAATTGTTTATCGATTATCTCTACGCTCTAATGTATGGAGTACGCAAAAAAGGCACGTGCCTCCACTGAAGTGTAATGACTCCCTTACTGTAGATGCATCGCAATATACACATTCCTTAAGGGTACTAATCCGCCTAATAGCCAGTATCATGATGGTAAAGAGAAAGTACTCCTGTGCGCTGAAGCAAAATGTGAACGACAATTTCATCAAACAGTAACCGAAAGAACGGAAGCAAAACAAACAGCTCTCTCTATATTTTTTTACTAGTCTCATAAGCTCTGGCAGACAGTTAACCTTGTCGATAGGCCATACATAGCAGTAAATAAAGGTAAGAATAGGAGCATGTGTAAGATTAAAAAGAGTAGGTTTATGAGTACTAAAAGTGGTAGGAATAGGTTTGGGTAGTCGTGGTAGTCAATAGGAGTATTGAACTGAGTAAGAGTAGGAATTGGAGTAAAAGAACAGGAATAAGTGTAAATTTGAGTACATGATGAAAGGGTGCATCTCCATTACAGTGTGTTGATGCTTTACGCTCCATGCATTGCAGTGGAAGCAGGGGTGGCTCCTCCATTAGGGTGGAGGAGTGTTGCCCCACTGCTTTCTCGCAGTGCGAGAAGCAGAAACATAAAATGGTAAAACTACCATTAAATGTTTCTGCTTCTCGCACTGCGAGAAAGCAGAAGTGCTTGGTTGGGGGCGGGCGGGTCTGCTGGAAAGCAGGGGAGGAGTAGCTAGCCCAATGCTGTGGGACCTGACTGTTAGGTCGGCCCTCTGGGGCCGACCAAACCAGTCATGCGCACTCTCCCTTTTCTCTATGTAGGCTGCATGCAGCCTACATGGAGAAAATGGCCTCCCCATAAGCGCCTGGCTGGGCGCTGTCCCCACCCATCACAACGCTGCCATTGCAGCGTTGTGATTGGCTTAGGGGAGTGTAGGGAGGCTGTTTGCTTCCTGTTCCTTACCGTGGGACCCGGCCAGGAGCTGCGATGGCGCGAGACCTGGGAAGGTAAGTTTATTTAATTTTTTTTTATTAAACCCCCCCGCGCGCGAGCCCCCGCGCGACCCCCTTACCTGCCCCCCCCCCCCACCCGCAAGTCATGCCGGCTGCGACTGAGTGGAAGTATTTTAGGTGGACCAATATATCTAAAATTCAAGAGTAAGATGTAATGGTTAAATATGCCTGTGAGCTGATCCAAAATGTGAATGACACTTTCATCAAGCAATGGCTGTAGGGGGGCTGAAGAAAAGAAACCATTAGCTGAAGGGAGGAGGGGGATGACCCAAAGGTTCTCTATTTATATTTTCTTTTCTTTTTCACATGAGCTCTGGTAGACAGCTAAAGCTATCTCCGGGACAGACCTAAAAAAGGAGAGGATATTTTTTTATCTGTTTGTTCTAAACACGAATGGATATGTGTCCATTAGGAAATGGATGCTGGATTTACCTTTAAAGTGTTCCATGTTTGAGGAAGTGGAGAGTTTCACAAAGAGTAAGACCGATTTCATGAAAACAAGAGAGATGCAGCTTTCTAAACATAGCCCTGTTTCCCCAAGAATGCAATAGCTATCAGCAATCTTCAGGCAGCATGTTTAGATTTCGGTGATAACCTGTACCACATTGCTGATCCACTATGCAATTTGAATTTTTAGAAACATAAGGCAACATAATGCTTGAATACACTTAGTGCTTCATCCCCATCAGCGGGGTCCTGAAAAAACCTCCATATGAGCCTCTTACTACGGCTACACATATACATATAATGTATTTACAGGCACCCACATTGCAGAGGCCAGTCTCTGTTAAGTCTCTCAAGGGCTCGTTTAAATAAGGGCTTTAGAGGGTATTCTCTTCTGGGAAACATGATGCCACAGGCAATGACTGTGGACCAATGTCGAATGTGAGGGTTGGCAAATATTTTCGCCAAAAAGTGAAACTTGGTGCGAAATTTGGTTTAAAAACTTCCAAAATCTGCGTGATAGGAAGATCAGGGAAAAAGGCAGAGTTTGTACCCAGACACTGAAATCGGGCTGCATCTGCTTCCCAGAACTGTAGAAGGAAGTAGAGCGGTATGGCCAAGAGAAGTAGAGGCAGCCCTGCTAGCAACGAGACAGGATGGTCCTTACGATGGGCCTGATCAGATTGCCTTTGTTGCTAGTTTGTTTCAGTTTGGCCAACCTTTTAATCAATAAAATGGGGTTAGGCCCATTCTTAATGGCTGCTGGTAGCAAATCAAAATAGCCATTTGACTAATTACATGGAACTTGACAGTGGTGGCTGGTGAAATTTGAAAGTGGTGGGCGTAAAAGTTGTGGATTGATTTTATGTAGTGAGCGAACTTGATTGATACATGGGGTGGATTTGTGGTGTTCTCCCCTCAAGAATATTTTGAAAAGAGGAGTGAAAATAGCGCGTTTTAAAGCTAACTTAACACATTTTGTGTGAAATCAAGGATCATAAAGCAATCCTGAATGAACACATCCTGAACTCACGTATTTGTGGGTGTTCTCGTATTGCATTTGCTGTTATATAGATGTTATGGCCAATTGTCCTGTTTCTCCAGGATTATTAATCCCACAACACATTAACTCCTTCAAATCAACTCAATTTAATGAACTGCTCCACTTTAACAAAACCTAAGCATCCTAGAAAAGTCTGCACAGCAGAGCACACTAAACTCACCAACAACACACACACTCATAAAACCAACACAGCATGGGGAAGCCTACCCCTGGCAACTTGAGCCGATCAATGCTAAAAACAGAACCCATCTGCAGCACACATCAGAGACACAAAATGACCCACTGTAAGCATGCAATTACGCAGCGTGCACAATACAGAACATGATATACTGCACTCACATGCAATCAACAGTGCTAAATGCACAGGACGTGAGCATCAAACAGTAGAAGCACCCACCGCGCTGCCTGGAGGATGCTGGTTCAGAGACTCACCGCCATGACACTGTGCTGCTTGGGACAACAATATATGAAATTACTGCTATAAAGCACACACACGTGGGAAGAACCAGAGGAGAGTTCAGCTTGCAGAAAAGGGGCAAATGGCATTGGCATGTCGACTTGCACTGGAGCGGCATATATTTCATATGTGGATTAGTTACAAAAGTAGAGATATAGAAAAATGGCTGAAAATGAAAGAGTTTAGATGACAAACTTAAAAGTTTCACAGATGGTATAAAATAATTTAATAAAAATAGAGCCTATCCATTAAAAAGGGATGGTGTGCTATCATTTCAGCACCTTGAAGATGTAATGGCCGGCAGAGCAGGGCTATAGAAGTGGATGAATAAACAAATCAAATCCCTTGTATCAGCCTAGCCATCTTTTTGTTGCATTTGATATCTGTATTTCATTCAGTTAATATGTGCAGTGTTTGACTTGGACTGCATCCTTGCATTAACCTACACATTGGACTGCTTTCTTGGAATGATGTTAAGAGTGGGGCTGAACCTTCAACTCTCCAGCCCCTCCCCTAGACACCTCTCGTCTTAGGCTCTCTAGCACCTTGTACTGATCCGAAGCTTTGATGGATTACTCGACCGATTCCAAAGAAGCAATTTGGAATTAATCAGAATCCCGTCTGAGGTGTCACCTACACTGCCCACGGTGGCCCCACGGTGGGGTCATTTATATATACCTACATGGCATTATTGCCAACTGTAGGGTGTCTCTGCACCCTAAAGCCTCAAAATACAGCCAGTAACAGAGTGTACTTTCCAGATAGCGCATGCTGGAACGTCTCCAGGCACTTGGGTGTTTGTGCCTGTTCAAGGCGAGGGGCTGAGAGTGCTGTGTTCCGGACGTTACTGAGACTCAGGGGAAAGAGACTATGGTGTCGCTCAGTCATCTTCCTAGACCCCTGCCTCCTCCTTCCGCACTCACGCTATGTGTCCCTGAAGATCCGTCCTACTGAGTGCCCACACACTGCGCACACGCACCTCCTCAGCTCTCTCTTTCTAAGCAGGGAGTCACTTGTCTTTCTTGAAGGTTTCACCACCTGTGAGAGTTGACAAGCGGCAGAGGAGAAAAAATAATACAACTCAGCAGACATTGGTACCTCCTACAAGCTTATAGTCAATTCAGAATGCAAGTCCGATGAATAACCGGAGAGATGGTGTATTAATTATATGCATTATAGCACCTATATACAAGGTGCTTTGCAAAGTGAAACAACTAAACGGTACTGTACCTAATGAGACTGGTGTCTCCTTAGCTACTAACAAGGGTATAATCTGTTAAAGGCAGCGGGTGGTCGAACAGCAGTTTCCTAAATTGGAGAAAGCAGAGGCGGAATTGACAAGTCTATTTACTTTGTGGTACGCAATGTACGCCGAAACACAGCTCTCCGTCTGACACACACACCGCAGGTGGTTGCTCTTATTCTAGGTGGCTATCATGCATTCACAGAGCTGCATTCACTGCACATACATACACAGGGTGCATATTTTTTATAACAATATTTGTTTTGAGCCTAGGTTATATCAAGGCGGTTTGGAATCTCTTCATCTTACCGGTCAGCCCGCTGCCTCTGCCCTTGCCATGCCCCTTTCTTCTCTGCAGGATGAAGTACTGGTTACCGGCCCTCTCTGTAAACCACAGGGCAATGCCGCGGGCGCCGCTGAACATCCTCCGCATGACCCCAAATACAACAGCAAGCAAGGGGCTCACCGGCGCTGGCGAAGAAACGCTGCATGTGCCAAAAAATTCACCGGGATCGCAGGCACAGAGGGAGAAGGGGCCAGGCTGAAAACTTACTTTGCCCCGCTCTTTCGCGCTCTTGGTCGAACTGCCGCTCAACAGGAAATGCCAAATCAAAACACTGGGGGCGGCTACTCTGCTGTATCCTGGCATTTGATAGGGCATGGGGCGACTGTGTGAAAAGCACGTCACCGCCCGAGCAGGATCCTATCTGCAGACGCCTGCACTACACTAGGCATGCGCAGCATACCTAATGGATTGTGAATGGAGTGGGCACGTAAAATAAAGAGCGCTCCTCTCGTACATGCGCAGTCCATCTTCTGGACTCCTGCTCTCGCCTGCCTGCGTGCGCTGTGCGTTGACATGCGCACTTCACATGAGTGAAGCACAGGCGGAAATGTAAACAGACGAATTGTCAAAGCTGTCAATTCGTCTGCTTACATTCTTGCTGCCCGAACTGCAGTGAGCAGTTTCTTTTTGTGCTGTCGATGATGCGTAGTGGGGCGCTGCCCCGGCGCCCCTATGGACCAGCCGCCGCTGGAACTTGATAACTTGATTGCAGCTCTGACTGTCATCTTGAGGCAGTCCCTGGACCACAGACCCTATTGTCTGTCTACATTTCCTGGACCAACTCTCCTTGCTTAAATCACCTCTTGTGATGAGTTTTATAAAAGGTTTGCTAAATATTTCATTTCTGTTTGTGATGCCACATCAAGACCTTACCTTGGTCTTGATTTTTCTCATATGTACACTCATTGAGCAATTGTGTAACCACTCTATACCACCTCTATCCCAGACAAGTTGGTGCTGCGAACTTGGGTGGCATTCCTGACAAAAGCTGTAACTCTCTCCCACGTTAGATAGTCCATCACTCTGCCTGCTCCCTCTCATCCCTCAAAAGAGAAGCAGCGATTTCTTTGAATGGACAAGAACCATTGAGTGTGTGATCAATTTTTTGTAGGGTTTTCCAGAGCAAAGAACAAGAAGACTGTTCATAACTGGACCCTGTCAAGGTGGACAGTTCTCTGCATTAAGATCTGCTGTGCACTTGCCAAAAAGCAGACCTTGAAGGTCTGAGAACCAATTCCACCAGGTCTAAGGCTGCTACCAAGGCATTCGCTTGCAGACTGCCTATCCTTGTCATCTGACTGACGTCAGTGCATATGTTCATGAAGCACTGCTGCCTTGACAACGATGTCTGGTGGGAAGGACATTTCACCCACTCTACCCTGCCAGATTGTTCTGGTCTGATTCCACTCCACAGACCCTGCGCCTGGGAAGGTAGTGCTTTGGTATCTATTCTAAGGTGAGGAATCTAGAGGAATCTATGATTAGAAGTATCCATCAGAAAAACAGGTTACTTACTTTTGGTAACACACTTTCTGGTGGATATTCTTTCTAATCACAGATTCCTCACCAACCTCCCACCTCCCCGTTCTGTGGAGTAGCATCTAAAAAGGTCCCAAGTTAGTATTCAGCACACTGGTAACAACAATTGTTAATGCTTCCAGTTTGAGGGCATTGAAAGGGAAAACACAAGAAACTGACATTAGTGGACAGGGTGGCTCTCATATGCAGTTCCATTACATCAATCAATCAATCAATCAAGGGCTTGTAAAGCGCAGCAACTCACCCGTGAGGGTCTCAAGGCGTTGGGGGAGGGCGGCTGCTGGTCGGTCTGGGTGGAAGATCATTTCAAGAGCCAGGTCTTGAGGTCCTTCCTGAATTGGGTCAGTGCTGCTGATTGCCTGAGGTGCAGGGGTAGGGTGTTCCAGGTCTTGGCGGAGAGGTAGGAGAACGATCTTCCTCCGGTTCTGGTCTTGTGGATCCTCGGGATGGAGGCGAGGGCTAGTTGGGAGGATCCGAGTTGTCTGTTGGGTATGTGGAATGTGAGGCGGTGGTTCAGGTACGCTGCTCCTTTGTTGAGTAGGGCTTTGTAGGCGTGAGTGAGGAGCTTGAAAGTGACCCTCTTGTTGACTGGGAGCCAGTGGAGTTGTCAGAGAAGTTGCGTGATGTGGCTGCGGCGGGGCATATCGAGGACCAGTCTGGCGGCAGTGTTTTGGACGTTCTGTAGTTTCTTGAGCTTTTTCTGGGTGATGCCGGCGTAGAGCGCATTGCCGTTGTCGAGTCTGCTGCTGAGGAGACTGCGTTGATTTGGCGGTTCATTGTGAGCAAAGAGTCTAGTATAATGGCAAGGTTACGTGCGTGGTCCGTCGGGGTGAGTGGAGCACCCAGAGCGGCTGGCCACCAGGAGTCGTCCCAGGCTGACGGGGTGGGTCCCAGGTTGAGGACTTTTGGTCTTGTCCGAGTTGAGCTTGAGGCAGCTGTCTTTCATCCATGTAGCAACGGCCATCATTGCACTGTGGAAGTGCAGTTGAGGGTTCGTTGGCAAGGGAGAGGATCAGCTGGGTGTCATCAGCGTAGGAAACGATGTTGAGTCCGTGTCCTCTGACGATGGCTGCGAGGGGGGCTATGTAGATGTTGAAGAGGGTGGGGCTCACTTTCAGGACAGTGTGGAATCAACACGGCACCACTCAGCAGTGTGTGGGAGCACTGCTGTGCGAGGTTTTCCGGATCCAGTCTGGCGCCTCAGGAGTATTCTAAGTTGAGGAATCTGCAATTAGATTGAGTATCCACCAGAAAGCGTGTTACCGAAGGTAAGTAATTATACTAATCTAAGACTTGTGTTTTGCAAAACCCTTTTTGTTGTATCCCAGCCAGCTCTATACACGAGCTCCACTTTTCAAGTTATCACCTCTAGCTGTTGGCATCCATGTAACTGAAGTTGATGACAAGCTTTCAGCAGCTATGTTAAGCGTTTTCATCAAGTGAGCTGCCATCCGTGGGCGCACACAGGCTGTGGAGGTTGACTGCTGGATAGCGGGTGGAAGTGTCTTCCGGAATCACGGATCTGCTTATGTCGTGACATCAGATCATCAAGACTGTTATTAATTTAAGCCTTCGTCCTGCATCACCGTAAAATAGATCCGACGCACCTTTCTCTCCAAGCCTCGAGGAACCATAAAGGGCGCTGGAGCACTTCCCATCGTTGACTCCTCAGGCATGACTTGGCAGGCGCCGCGAGCATACGCTCCTCCCTGGCACGGTGACAGACTCCCTCTCCGTGCCGCAGCCATCACGAAATCCGCATCACTCCCTGTGTATTTGTCACGCCCGTGACATCGGTGTCAGCTTCTCGTCGAGGTCGCCCCGCTGACATTTCAACAGCATATTTTTGGGAAGTTACTTTTCTGGCTATCCGGTGCCAAAAGATGATTTGAGGAGGAGAAAAACATGACTGGTCTTAATATATATTGAGAGGGTCGGGATTCGTGAGAGAGTCCGGTGGGGGTGACACACTGGGGGCCTTGTCATCCCGAAAGCAGTAAAATAGCTTAGAAACTAAATATTTTATTTTACAGTCTGAGCCTCGGGCTCGTTCGCAAATTGTAGGAAAAAACATGGCGGCAGCTTTTGTGATATATTGTTCGGTGCACAAAAGTTAAAGGTCACAGAATGAACTTCCGCAGTAGGGTTTCTGGCTATTTGAAGACTGTGACATCTTTCTATAGGTCAACATTTAAAAAGAAGTGCCAAAGTGGTATTGTGTATTATTGTTTGCACAACACGTGTCAATTCTGTGTTTGAATGCATCACTGTTCTTTCAGCCTCAGTCACCATATTTGTTTTCCCCTTAGGTTATGGCCAGACGGGCCCCATGTTCCAGCGGGCGGGTTATGACAGCATCGCGGCAGCAATGTCTGGTCTCATGCACATTACAGGACCTCAGGTAAAGATCCTACCATAAGTGGAGCGCAACAGTTATCATTTAAAAAATTTTTTGGCTTCATTAGATCCTGTGAGCCATATAGGTGTGCAAGATCTCAATCAAATATACTAGCAGAAAATAAAAATAAACAAAATAACCCGTAATTATGTTTAGTTTACTTATAATGCGATCACTGCCAGCTCAATGATTGTGTGGGCGACGAACAAGGCGGGCGGCAAATAAAACCAGGTATTTTTCAGTTATGGGGCATAAGGTGAAACAGGCAGGCAAAAAATATCAAATAAGGCTCCCCATGACACCACTCAACACCTTGTACTCTGACTAACTTTAATATAGCTCAGAGCGGATTAAAACAAGCGCTGGGTGTATAAAGAGGGGGAGGTGTACAATATAAACTTGGGGATGACGTTGTCATTCTCTGCTTAGTGTTCTTCTTCTTGGTGATTGCATGTGTCAGGGACAATTCAAAACTGGCTCTTGTTTGTGAGCTACTCTGAATCCCAAGCATAGTGCCAATATCGGCAACACTCAGTTCTCATACAGTGACATACATAAATAAACCACACAACACCTTTTTAGTGGAGAAATTTTGCTGCAGGTTTATTTGCATAACCAATATGCCAACATGGTGGGTTATCTTACGGGCGATCCCAGGGCAGGCCAGCCCCTATGCCGCCTGCCCGCCTGATGAGCCAAATTGCACCGTGGCCGTCGCCAACCGGTGGTTACCAATTATTGGGAGAGGCAACCTCTCCCCTCAGTGGACCGCCAGTCCACTCCCTTACTCACGCCCCCCCACAGGTGGGCGGAGCGTTCCAGGCAGCCCCCGGTTGCTCAGACCCACAACCGCCTGTAGGCTAACGGGGCGCCGTAGTTCTTCCAGGGGACACGCTAAGACATCCCTGGGTATCCTTGGCTTAGCACCCTGTTGGACTGCTGCAATATAGTACCCTTCTGTACCTTGCAGACTCTGGATCGCCCTGTAACTCCTCCTCCAACACAAAACAATAAGTTAGATTCTTCCCCTCCCCGTACCACCCTTTGGCCATCCGCAGGGTAAGCGGTAGGGCGGGAAACAGCGAGACCGGCAGCGGTCAAGAGACCCTCCAGTGGGCGGGGGAAGGCTTTTGTACCCCTGTCCCCCTCCCACGGCCGGAAGTGACGCGGCCAGCCGACCCCCTGGTCCCTCGCCCAGGGAGCCTAGTCTGCAGACTTCTGTGCCTTCCTGTGGCACTAAGGTGGCCGCCCTGTTGGAGGGTCCCCTACGTGGCCCCCCGGGCAGCCTTGGCATAGTGCCAATATCGGCAACACTCAGTTCTCATACAGTGACATACATAAATAAACCACACAACACCTTTTTAGTGGAGAAATTTTGCTGCAGGTTTATTTGCATAACCAATATGCCAACATGGTGGGTTATCTTACGGGCGATCCCAGGGCTGGCCAGCCCCTATGCCGCCTGCCCGCCTGATGAGCCAAATTGCACCGTGGCCGTCGCCAACCGGTGGTTACCAATTATTGGGAGAGGCCACCTCTCCCCTCAGTGGACCGCCAGTCCACTCCTTACTCACGCCCCCACAGGTGGGCGGAGCGTTCCAGGCAGCCCCCGGTTGCTCAGACCCACAACCGCCTGTAGGCTAACGGGGCGCCGTAGTTCTTCCAGGGGACACGCTAAGACATCCCTGGGTATCCTTGGCTTAGCACCCTGTTGGACTGCTGCAATATAGTACCCTTCTGTACCTTGCAGACTCTGGATCGCCCTGTAACTCCTCCACAGCTCTGGGGGTGGCCACCGTCACCACCAGGGCCCCCACCAAGGCAGATATTCCTACCTACAGCCTGTTGCTTCCAAGGCCTCCCCAAGGTCCAGCAAAAATAGGTCCATGCCTACCCTTGAGAGGTGAATCCCATCCACTTCCCAACATCCAGTAGACTTGGCATGAAGTAAACCATGCCTGATGAAGCCAAATCCCCTTTGTTCCGTGAATTTACGCATGGCGCTGTTCACTCTCCTACGTGATATCTCAATTGCGTCTCCAGATCGGGCTCCTTGCCAAACTGGGCGAGGTAAAATTTCGGACCACCCCAGTTCACATGCCCCCAGCTGGTTGCTCAAATGACACATAGTGTCCCAAGGTAGGTATCTTTCCCTACATCCTGCTGATTCCAGGGCCTCTCCCCAGTCCAGCAAAACAAGTCCATGCCCACTCTAGACAGGTGAAACCCCATCTTCTACCAAACTCCCTGTGGATTTGGCAAGCAAACCATACCTTATAAAGCCAAACCCAGTTGGTGAATTTACGCCTGGCACTGTCAACTCTCCTGTGCGAGGTTTCCCAGGCCTCCCTTGACCGGGCTCCTCGCCACACTAAACGGGGGGCTATCTGACCATCATAACTCACATGCCCCCAATGGTTGCATCTTACAATTGAAGGACTCCCTCTCTTGCAACAGGTCCCTCTTCCCCCAGAGACTCTGCTCATTGCCACGGCCAGGCAACACAAGACAAGTCCATGCCCCAGGTAGACTAGTCCTCGCGCACCCCGCCAGGTGGTCCCTAACCTCTACCAAACACCCTGTGGACGTGGAGGCAACCCCCTTAGTCTGTGCCGCAGCTGCTTCAGCAAGCTGTCCCAGCACA
This sequence comes from Calotriton arnoldi, assembly GCA_963921515.1. Lineage (NCBI taxonomy): Eukaryota > Metazoa > Chordata > Amphibia > Caudata > Salamandridae > Calotriton > Calotriton arnoldi. Next base: position 980,597 of record CAWUFW010004157.1, read on the forward strand.
TGGCTGGGACCCCCAACCAAGATAACTTAGTGGAGGAACCCCATGCCTCCATTTCTTGAATTCCGCCCCTCGCGCCACTCGAGACGCACGGAAGGCCATTCACCCAGATCCTTGATCCTGGCGAAATAACGAAATGCCAAGTTGCTAACACCCTTAATGAGCACTGCACCCATCCTATACCTAATCAAGCTTGCACCTAATGTACCCGATACACTGCCCCCACTGCCCATTCATAGCCTTCCTGTTGAAGACCAGAAAGTGAGGAGGGGAGACACCCCCTTAGTCTGTGCTGCAGCATCTTAGCAAGCTGTTCCAGTGCATGCCTGGGAACCCCATCCACATTATCTGTGTCAGGAAACCCATGCCTCCATCTCCTGCTTTCCGCCCATCGTGCCACTCTCAGCACGCATGGATGGCCCATCACCCATACCTTTGACCCTGCCCTTTGCCAGACCTATTCTGGTGGGTACCAGGTAGTAGACCAGACGGTGGAAAAGCTACAGAGATGGTGAAAACGATAGATGCAGATCACCTGCCCTTTCGAGACTTGTTGGGATGCCGGGTGTCCCATAAATGAGCCTCTGTGCTGCAACCCAGTATATCGCTAAGCTTTGTAGCCCCAACACACTTTGAGTTTGACAACTTAATCCCCAGGTGCTGCGATGGCGAGAATGCAGGCGCTTGGCTATCTACCGTCTCTGTTGGCTTGACCAGTCAGTCTGCCTTACAACTTGCTAATACAACTATGACAGACCACATACCATTGTGCACCGCGTGCAATCTGCGCCTCACCTTCAAGGTTGACTAAGCCTGTGCTTCAACACCCTTTCTTGACTATTCCTCCAGATTCGTTGGGTTTAAGCTGATACCCATGTACTGCACCAGCAGTGGGATTGTACCTGCACCCTCCCCATTACCTCTGGTGCATCACCGGGGTGCCAGTGGTATATTCCAAATTTGCCTGTACATACTACTCTTAACCTGCCTTCCGGCCACTCCCCTGGGTGGCTGAGGATGAGAGTACCTTTCAAACATTGGGATTCCCATTGTCCCGCCTGCATGATGCGCTCATCCTGTCCCTTTAATGCCACCCCGAAGAGTCTGTTTTGGACCTTGCCCTCAGCCCGCTGGTTCTCAGGGCCCTGAAGGAAGCCAGGCTGGAGGTAGCTGAAAACAGGGCATCGTCCCCACCTACGTGATGCGCTTCCGCTTGCATGCCCACCCTGTAAGCTGCAGTTGCGACTGCCAGCGCTTGCCATGACCCACATTGCCTGGCATAGTAAGGCATGCCTACATTACCTGCTCAACCTGAACCTTGGTAATGGGCGAGCTGTCAGCCAGAGACAGTAAATAGGTTCTCCCTTCTGCCTGCGATCTATAACTACTGTGCTTCCCGGCTGATGTCCCCTCCTAGCGCCAGTCAGCTACCTGCCTCCGCCTGGAAACATGCCAACTTTACTTAAACCAATGTAGCCTTTTAATACTATAAACCTTGTTGCCCCAACTCTGAGGCAGCAGCACCCTTGTAGCTGTCCTTACCCAACCTGCTAGCAACTTCGCTTTGATATCGCCGGATCCCACTTGGCTGTCCCACCAAGACCTCTGGCAACCCCCTGCTGGAGCATCTCGAAGAGGGTTATTGGTCAAATGTACCCCCCAGCCCGTGGTTTCAGCCTAAGTCCTTTATAGGGGTACCAGTTTGTATGATGTGTGAGTCGATATCCTGGCAAGGCCTACCTAACAGCCTGTTTCACGCTAGTGACTATCCCACTATGGTGTACAAGGCTCAACCAACCGAGGTGCTAGGAATTTGTGGCCCCAGTACTTGCCATGAATGCCTCCTATCTTACCACAGATTAGCCTGCTCAGGTTGCTCTGTGGTGTTTGTGCCCCCAGACTCCCCAGGCTGCTACTACTAGTAATGTGACGCAGTAGCTACATTGATGTGTACATCTCCCGCCCCATATGAGCGGTGCGACATATATGAAGGAATCAGCTGGCGGAGCCGTGGCAAAATTATGTTACGATTGTTTGCGCTCGGGCCTGCCGAAGTAACTGTTATTTCATTATTAGTATTGTGCAATGTCCCAACCCATTGGCTCTCCATGTGTTTGTTTCCTGTCCTTGCCGCATGGGGGGAACACTTGCCCACAGGGTTGGCATAGGCTATGCCTAACCTACCAATAGTGTTTGAGCACCCTCTCCCCGAAGGATAGCCTGGCACTGATCAACAAGTGTTTATTGCTACCCCACTCAATGGTCCTCTTTTTCTCAACTTCAGGATGGAGAAAGGCATTCCCGCCTTAGATCCCGCACTGGATAAAGCAGGAAGCTCTGCCCATACCTTGCCCACCTCTTTGGGCCTCTAGCAGGAAAGGACCCACGACCCGCCCAGATCCATGACCTACCAGCTTCCTCGCTGAGCCTAAAGACCTCACAGATTTCACCCTTAAGTGCATAAGGTGTAGAAAACTATCAGCACAGGCAGCCATCATGCAGCCACTGCAGTGTGCACCACACCTTGCTCCTGCCGTGCTGTCAATCATATAATCTCACCGCTACTGACCCTGCCACTTGAGCAACTATCTGCCAGGACTCCAGTCAGCGGGCACATCAGTTAGCCCCCACCTTGCTCCTGCCGTGCCGCCAATCCTGTAACATCACAACTAAACCCTGACATGAGCAAGATTGACAAATGCAACTACACCAGGTCCCCACAGCTGAGAATGGCTTGAGCAGCAGGTAATAGTCTTTAAGTATGTTGTATAAACAATGCTTGTTGGGCGCCGGTGTTGACAAATATTGACAGCGCCGCGCACCAGGAAACTTGGTTGAATTTAGCACCGGTAAAGATGCTGCTGAAAGTTAGCATTAGTAGGCCATAGCCGTACCATAGAAAAACCAGGGTTGACTTTCTCTCATTGCGGCGCTAAACCCCCTCACAATGTTAGTCCATTCCTCGGACAGGCGACCGAGGTTGCATAATGAATCTACATTCCTTCAAATTTTTTAAGTGTATTACTTTTGTACACCCCTTTGTCCTGCCATCCGCAACAAAGCGAAGCTCTGGAGCTACGACAACCTCACCCGATGAGCAACAGTCCTGTCACAGGAGCCATATGGGTTGAATTTAAACCACTTTATAATTGTCCGCCCAAAGGAGCAATCCGCGTTGAAGGATGTAGGGACCGCATGGTATAATTCTCCGGCTAATAGTGATGATCAAAGAACCTTACATGTGCTACCGCAGTAAGAATAAAGTGTCGTGCCCTTTTAAGGTCCTGCTAAGCCACAATACGTACCTCGCAAGAAGACCGCCTGTGCGGTCTAGTTTGCTCGACCACTGGTGGAATGTGGTCTAGATCTCAAATTGAAATTGCACCTCACCTGGTAAAATAGCTTGTGGGTTCAGGTACTCCCTGCACGTGTCTGCAGGTAGCCCGGAGGTCTTGCACTCTAACCAGACTATGCCGTTTGAGCCATATCCAAGTTCAAAACTGTTTGCCACCGATGTGGGAGTAGTGACACAGGTTATCAGCACGAGAAGACAGAGTAAGACTCAGAGACTTGCATGGTCGCTTGAACAGCACTGTTACAACCGTCCGTAATGTATCGGCCTCAGATAGCAGGAAGGCTGAGTGTACCCACCGGGCTTAGCCTGTGAGTCAGAGGTCAACCACTGATCCCTGCAGTGGAGGTGATAGTCCACTGAGCCACCAGTCCCGGTCATCTCCCGCTCATGACCCGCTTCCTTAAGAGTCCGATATTGTATCATACGTAATAGGTTACATACCCAATATCCATACTAGGAATGAGAGAAAACTGCGATATTGAAACACGAGCAAGGCTCTCATACTTTGCCACTGAGGGGAGTAGTCTGTCTGGTGGGGGCCCCCCTGGGCCCATGCTTCGACCACCACCTCCTGCTTCATGGGCCTCAGGGCTCTGATGCCCCCTACACATGAATGTCTCTTCCACTCCCCTGCCGCACTAATGGCAGGCCAGTCAAGGTAGTAGTACTGAGATTTTCTTCCCACCATTGGATGGCAATGAGTCACTACAGCAAACTCATTTCCCCTTTGCCCGCGACCTTTTACATCTGATGATATGGGTTATGTAGGACTGCCTATGTAACTATTCTGCTACTTAGAATACTTGCTTGGTCCTGTCAGGGCGTACTGCACCCAATGGCCCTAATGGGGCATGGCATGTCTGTAAGGCCGGACCCACACGGGACAGCCCAAGACCGCACCTGAAGTTAACGAAAAAAGGGGGGGGCCGAACCGTCTGACTTGCGATCCGCAGTGAGAGCCATAGTCCCTTAGGCCCCACCCAACCAGGCACCAATAGGAGCCTGTGCCCCCGACGCGCTCGCGAGACACCCACTCACATGAGCAGCCACCAGGGGAGAGCCAGTGACCTCGACCTAGGCAAGCAAATGCCATACCGCTGGTCTGCGACGCCTAATTCCCTGGATAAAGGCCAGTGTTGCCGTGGAAGGACCTGTGTCTTCCATGTGGCAGGAGGCCGCAGCTCTACCATCTTCTGTTCGAGGGAGGTCATACCTGCTGTGCCGCCGTGGCACCTCAACACGATGCGGCTCCCAACTCGACCTCATTTCCTCATGCGGGTAACGTGCGCCGTAATCGCTAAGCCCCCATGGTGCAGGAGCACAATGAACATTGCCCCATCAAAGTGTCCTGGCCGAGCCACATAGCAGCGAGGCTCATGACGCACCCGGGCCACCCCCAGCGCGCCTAACACATAACCTGAGGCCTCCACCTTCCTGTTGCTGGGTCTTAGTGCACTACAGTGCTAAGTACGCATCTATATGGGGTAACGATACACCTAACACGTAAATAGGTCACGCGCCGCTCGCAGCACCCTCCTAACGAGTTGTGAGGCATCAATAACCTTGTTATTAAAAGCTGGGTAGCTTGAATGCCTTGACTACTGCTTCTGCCTTTATACCTTGCTGGGACCGTTATACCCACGCGTCACTCGGCTTCCCCTTCCTAACGTTTTAAACGTACTTCTACCTACCCCCGACCTGATGTCCCCCCGCGCCTGCCCCAAAACCCAACTGAGGCCCAGGCATCCCGCTGCGAAAAGCACCCCGGGGGAGGTAGCACAGTACGCCATTCATGCATTATGGGCAAAGTCTGAGCACGCCGCGTGGGTCGCGCCGTGTAGCGCATGACCCGGTCCACACTGGACCTTCGCTCTCATGAAATCTGCCCATGACCCGAAAGCCCAGGGATCATGGCCCCCTGCCTATGGCCCCAACATGCTCCCAACCAGGCTGGCCGGGACCGACCGCTGCTGCAACGCACATGCCACGGCACGTCCTCACTGCTACCCCCCAGTCCGGCTGAGTCCAGGGTTGAACCTAAGTGCGCCTCTCCCGATGTTACTTCCTGCTGTAAGCCCAGCGATAACTCCGCAGCAGGATGAGGGGGGAATGCTCTATGACCCTCCTGACGCTGAACACCGGTGAGCAGTCCTCATTGGGCCGCTCCTGCTCTGCCTTGCATCTCAGGGTTATTGAAGTTGCAATCGCGGCATGACTGGATTACCGCTGCAAGATGGGGCTAGTAGTGCGGGAGGCTGGGCGGCAGACCCACTGAAAGAAAACGACGCATGCGGAGTTGCCAAGCCAGCGGACGCAACTGGCCCATGCGGCATGGACGGACCTGGCATGCCCCCAAGAGGCTCGAAAGCCGAGGCACGGAGGAGAGCTGGGCCCTGCCCCCCAGATAGCCCAGGCCACAGGGGGAGCAGCGGGGCCTCGCTGCCCTCCCCCCAAGCAGCATGGCAAACCGAGCGGGCCTGCGCTGTCGCCACCGGGACGCCCCAGACGGTGAGATGGCGGGGGGGATGGGGGCGCCTCGCAACCTGGCTGCCACCCCACACTATCTTCCCCCGCCCCAACAGGGACCAACACCGCCAGAGCATAAATTGCGGTGACACAGCGGGCATCCCCCCACCCGAACCCGGCACCTGTGCCCTCGCAGTGCAGCATCACTGTAGGCAAGCCGGGACCAACGCCGTCGTGTTGTAAGGAGAGCGGAGACCCGGCGGGCTCACAACACTTCATCCCGACCCCAGGATCACATTCCGCCGAGTCCCAGCGTGTGCCAAGCTCCTGGAGTGTTCCGGGCCACCAACCCCTACATGGCCTCACCCCTGCTTCAGGGCTTTCCCCGACTGGAGGAGGGGCGCCGCTGCCCGGTGCCCCCCTGGAGCAGTCCTCCCCCCCTCCCATGGCGGCCGCTGCCACGGCGATGGCCGGGCATTGCCGCTTGGCCTAAGGGGGAGGGGGGAGATGATAGCACTCACCGGAGAACTGCACCAGAGGAGACCAGGGGCACGACCAAACAGCGAGACGGTCAGCGGTCAAGAGACCCTCCAGTGGGCGGGGGAAGGCTTTTGTACGCCTGTCCCCCTCCCACGGCCGGAAGTGACGCGGCCAGCCGACCCCCTGGTCCCTCGCCCAGGGAGCCTAGTCTGCAGACTTCTGTGCCTTCCTGTGGCACTAAGGCGGCCGCCCTGTTGGAGGGTCCCCTACGTGGCCCCCGGACAGCCTTGGCATTCCTATTGTGAATGACCAGCCGCCCACAATTTTATGTGTCATACTTTGAGAACAGCTATCTTGTCTGTGTCTTAAAGACTATGGGAAAAGGAACAAATGATGGATGGAATGCTGAACAATGCAAACATTCACCACCAGTCACAAAGATCTGGGTTTAATCCATTGTTCTTTTGCTCACCACGCCGCCCCAATTTGGACCCAGCCATATGGAAATCAGTCTTGACCCTGCTCCTCATGGGAACAATCCAGCCCGAACTGCCAAGCCAGGTCCTCCCTGCACCGGAAATAAGCATACTGGGACCGGTTTCGGGGCATCACCCCTGATCAGCCAGGCTAGCTTGAATCCAGTGGCGCAGTGAGCACGGGACCCACGTCTGGGCATACCCCTTCCCACTTAGGGCGACAAAAGCAAAAGGAACAAATGATGGACTGAATACTGAACAATGCAAACATTCACCGCCAGTCAAAAGATCTGGGTTTAACCCATCGTTCTTTGATCACCACGCCACCCCAGTTTGGACCCAGCCATATGCAAATCAGTCTTGACCCTGCTCCTCATGGGATCAGTCCAGCCCGAACTGCTAAGCCAGGACCTCCCTGGACTGGAAACATGCATCCTGGGATCGGTTTCGGGGCATCACCCCATATCAGCCAGGCTAGCTTGAATCCAGTGGTGCAGTGAGCAAGGGACCCACGTTTGGGCATACCCTTCCCACTTATGTCGACAAACAGTGGCGGCTGGCACAGTTCGGGGGTGAGCGTAAAAAAGATGGAGAAAAACGTACTTCCTCGCCACGTCTCTCCTCCGTTGTCACTGTGTCTCTCCTCCGTCTTCTTGCCGTGTCTCTCCCAGCCAGGAACAGGAAGCACATCCTGGCTCCCCTGACCAAGCACAATGCTGCAATGCAGCGTTGTGATTGGTCTGAGCTCCATGGTTCGGCGCTCAGACAGGGAATGGGAGCCTGGGCATGTTCTCCGCCCAGGCTGTAATGTAGCCTGGGTGGAGAACATTAAAAGTGTTCTTTATACAACGAAGAGGAGTGAGAAGTATATGGTAAGGGTATACCCTCTGCTTCCCTCGTTTACTATGCAATAAACACAAGGAGAGGGGAGACTCATTTATTTGTGACAGTGTCTGTCTTGCCTGTATCCGAGACAAGTGAGCGTAATGCACCCAGGTAAATCGGTGCTTGCTTCACAATTTCTCAGACCGTAAACTTTCTCTGCGATGGTGTGAAAAATTAAACTATTTATATATATAAATATGTAGGGACATAGGGAGAAGCTACGAGCGCGAGCGTACGCGTACTCTTGATGAATGTGTGACTACAGAGTCCGTCCTCCCCTGATACCCCTATGATGTCTGTTGAAAAAACAAGTCATTTACAACCATAAAAAGGAAAGGTCCTTTAAATATGGTCTGTATGGTTACATGCATGTTTTTTACTATTTAATTGCACAGAAAATTAGCAATCGCAAAAAGCAGGGTAAAAGCGAGGTCCTGAGGAAAGCCTACTGACCCTTCACAGGCTATATAAAGGCTGAAACATGTCGACCTATTGGATGCCTGGGAACATTAATTCCTAAAAGCATCATATTGATCTATTTTAACCAAGCCCTAGATCCCAGAATAATACATTTGTTACAGAGGATTTAAAGGCTATTTTAACTCACTCAACCCTGCCTTCACTCACTGCTACCACTCAAAGAGCTCCACTTACAAACGTGTTGAGCCCACACATTCACATTCAGTGTCTGGGTGAGGGTCCAATGATGGTGGTACCTGTGGGTGAGGACCCTATATATATATGTGTGTATATATATATATATATATATGTATGTTTATGTTTATATATATATATATAAAGTTTTATTTTTCACACCATCGCAGAGAAAGTTTACTGTCTGAGAAATTGTGAAGCAAGCACCGATTTACCTGGGTGCATTATGCTCACTTGTCTCGGATACATGCAAGACAGACACTGTCACAAATACCTGGGTCTCCCCTCTCCTTGTGGTTAGAACATGCAAAGTACGCATGACTGTTTGGCCGGCCCGAGAGGGCTGGCCAATTAGTCATTGCGCACTTACAATGTGCCCACCACTCCTCCCCCCTGCTCTGAGTGCAGAGCAGCCCCGCCCTGCAAAGACGCCGCAGCAGGAACAAATAAAATTATAATAACAACGAGTTATTATCATTTTATTTTTCCTTTATTTCCACTTCTGAAAGCAGCGGGGAGACGATCCTCCACTTTAGCGGAGGAGCCTCCACTGGCGACAAAAGCAAAAGGAACAAATGATGGATGGAATGCTGAACAATACAAACATTCACCGCCAGTCACAAAGATCAGGGTTTAATCCATCGTTCTTTTGCTCAACAACCCACGCCAGTTTGGACCTAGCCATATGCAAATCAGTCTTGAACCTGCTTCTCATGGGAACAGTCCAGCCCAAACTACCAAGCCAGGTCTTCCCTGGACCCGAAACAAGTATCCTGGGACTTGTTTCGGGGCATCACCCCTCATCAGCCAGGCTAGCTTGAATCCAGTGGCGCAGTGAGCACGGGACCCACGTCTGGGCATACCCTTCCTACTTAGGGCGAAAAATAAAACGATAATAATGTATTTATTATTGTTTTATTTTTCTCAGCTTCGGGGCTGGGTTAAGGCGGGGCGGGGCAAGATGCGCAGGGGGAGGAGTGGTTTGCACACTCCAAGTGTGCATGACTGCTTGGCCTGCCGTTTTGGCCCGGCCAAACAGTCATGCGCAGTTTGTATGTTCCCCACTAGGCTGCATTACACAGCCTGGTGGGGAGCATGCAAAAGCCCCCAGATTGGCTTAGAGGAGCCTATCACAATGCTGCATTGTAGCGTTGTGATTGGCTGTGGGAAGCCTGGGTGCTTCCTCGTTCCAGGACTCCCAGAGAAGCAGAGGAAAAACACAGACGTGAAAGAGGTAGGTGTTGTTTTTTTTCCTATTCTATTTTGGCCCGTGCTCCCCCTGCCACCCCCACCCTACCCCCTCCCCTCCACCCTCATTGCCTGCCAGCCACTACTGATGAAGTTGGTTCCAGGGAATCTGTACAGCATGTGGGAGGACATCTATGGTATTTCGTTGTATACGGCGGTGATTCACGGGGAATCAAATATTGGAGAGACGGCGGTTGAAGGGTATCCATTCACAATTCTACATGTAGTCTTCTTTTGATAAACCTTATGCTGGCTGTGTCTTCACAAACAATTTTGTGTCTCCCATACACAACTTCTCAAATACATTTGCCTGAGTTCAGACATCAAGGCTGGGACTTGGTTTTACTGCTTTACAGAGCATGTTGTTGTTGGCAAGTTCACAGTAGTGTCCCTCATCTGCGCCAGCTAAAGGTGCTTATGACACGCCATACTTAGGCCATGTCCCACTGCTGACTCCATCGTATGCTCAGTCAGTGGTCCTCTATGGGAGAAGTGACGATTCACAAACCAGCTCTTGTTTTTAGTCAAGCTTCCTCGTGAAGCAGCTCTGACTGGATCACCGTCTTTGGCGCAGTCTGTGTTGGGTGTGGGCTTCCCACAGGCTGTGTGGTCTTTTGACAGCCTGCCCAGCCATCACTGAGCGGATCTATGTGAATGTCCTTCCGGGCTCTGCAGAGGGATTCATTAGAATATATTGCAGTATGGAAAGCTTACCCTACTGAATAAAAGCTCTTTTTTTGAAAAATATATGTTCACTTTCATTTATTGCAGTAGTGAACCACTACCTGTTTTTAATTCAGGAAATGGTATAGTATTCTCCCACATAGAAAAATTGCATCAAACAAACTAATATGTTAGTTAATGTATGGTCATCCCCCTGGTAGACTTTTTCTGTTTTATAGGTAAGTTGCACTATGCGACGCAGAGCTAAAGGTTCTAAAGGGTTAGTCTGGATGTGACTAATTACCACACCTACCAGATGATAGAACACACACATTTGTACATTGTTGCAAGTGCTTTCGTCTTATAAGGGATCAGAAATATGGAAAAGCACAACAGTGAGACAGCTGTTTAAAGCCCTAGAGCCTAGCCAGTAGGCTACGGCCCTCATTTAGAACAGCAGATCAAAACCAGTATCACATGTGTTGGGCGAACCTCTGAGGTCAATTGTCCTTCCTGATTACTAGTACACAGGCGATTTTATTGGATGTGGTTTTAGCATGTTTATGCATGCTGTTTTACCGCATAAAGTTCAACTGAATAGTATACAGGACCTACTAACATCACATGTACAAAAACCAAGCAAATACAGGTTGTACATTCCACAGCAAAACAGGCGGGACCATTCAGAATGCTTCCTCCTTCAAACAGCAAGTGACAAATGAATGCAATCAATGAAAAAACATCCCCACCAACCGAATAAGATTTTCCAAGGTATAGACTACACAAAAGCATAAAATAATAGTGCCTTAATGACCTAACAAGGGAAACCTGAAAGCAACCTACTCACAGGTGAGTCCGGCTAATCACAGAGACCTCACAGACAAATACATAACTCTTGTAAGCAACAATATGCATACAGCTGCTGGCAGCCATTTTGCTACTCTTTGCCAGATACCAATGATTATTCAGTATGTTCTGCTTCTGAGGAAAATGTCTCGGACGGGATAGGGCCAAAGGGCAGTAACAGTCGCTAGGCTGAGAAGAATGCCCAGGATTGCCAGGAACAGTATCAATCCCTTGAACATGTCAGAGTTTTAGTCAGCATGCACCACATGGACATCATTCACCATACCATATCTGCTATTGGAGAAACTTCTTGCAATACTGCATTCTTTTGCAACTTGGCTGGTTCAAGCAAACAGTGGACACGGCACACAAGTGGGCATAGTGCACCCTTTTATACATACTGATACAGGTCACAAACGCGCCCTGTTGATAGTTGAAGACTTCACATCATATTCCTTTGAGACTCAAAAACAGTGAATGTTCTGAAGTGAACCTTTTATACACTTGTGGCACTTTAATGTAATTGGGGCCATAGATTTCTGCCACATACCACAGGTTACCCCCAGTGTCAGGGAGCAAGTGTTCTGCAATCTCAAGATGCAGCATACCATCAATATGCAGATGCTCTATAACGGAGATATGTGTTGTACACATTGCTGATACCAAATATCCCTGATTCACCCTTCACTCCATGAGCCAGAGGAGCAGCTGTATACAATACACATTACACCTTGCTTACTTGGGCCATCATTCCAAGTTGCACAGTGCTGGAGGCACAGTATAATCAAATGCAATTTCATCTTTACTGTGCGGTAAATCCACTCCAGTGGAATGGGGAATTACCATGTGGAACCAATTTTTCTGGCTATAAAACCTCACAATATTCCCCAGTCTGTGGGGTTTAACGCATAGATTTACCTCCAGCTCGGAGCAAGTGGTTAAAGTTTACAAGGACCTCTGGGTGGGGTTGGGGCTGAGAGAAAGGGATGGGAACAGTAGGGGATGGAAGACTAAGGTATTTTCTTGCAAAGGGGCATTGTTTGCTCCCCACATCAGAAAAAAAGCTGGGAAGGAGACTTGATTTTTATCTGGTCTGCCTTTTGCTCATCGATATATTGTACACTATTTGCTTGACGTGCTACTAATGCTACTTTGATTTTTATTATGTAAAGTCCTCTGACAAACGGGGCGGATGTCCAGTTCCCTCTATTCAAAAACAAGTAAAATGAAAAAAAGTAAAATAAACCAAGTGTTACAAATGGGGTTTCTGGTTGGTTATGGTATGCACCCCAGCCAGGTAGAACCCACTACTCTAGTCAGGGCAAGTCAGATACACACCAAGATAACCTGTGCTCACCCTGTGGTAGCTTGGCACAAAGGAGGTTTATCTACAAAGGCAATGTGTAAAGCGTTTGTGCAACACACTCTCACAGTAACACTATGAATACTCCACAAAAAGACTCCACACCTGTATATAACAATAAGGTATCTTTATCTGGTTAAAATAAGACAAAAACAACAAAAAGTCAATAAATACTTGGCAAGTTATAAGCATTTGGAAGTACGTGTATCAATGCTGTTTTAGAAGAGCCTGCACACTTCTATTGGGTTATTTATGGTCCCGCGGGGGGGGGGGGGTTCGGTCACGCTCTCCACCATGGAGCGATCTGCTTTCATTGGGTTTAGTAAATCCAAGTAGAGGCTGCGAGGAGCGCAGCACAAAAAAACACGGACCGCTCGGGTCTGGCCGCAGACAAAAGGAAAGCGTGTGAACACAGCTGCGAGGTGTGCACCACAGTCCCAAGGACTGCTTGGGTCCGGCGGCACATCAAGGAAAGTACGGGCACACAGCTACAAGGAGCACCACACAGTTACCAGGACCGCTCTGGTCTGGCCGCACACAAGATATACCTTCAACAAGGCAGCGGGAGAAGTCTCCAACGGTGCCGACCTCCAATACAGCGCTCCTGCAGTGGTGATGGTGTCGCAGTGAGTCGCTTGGGTCGGCTGAGTGTGTCTGGGGTGGCAATGAAGTCGTTGTTGTATTTGGCAGCTTTATTGCCCCAGCAACGGGTAGGGGAGGGTTTGCGAATACTCAAGTGCAGGCTCTTTTTTTGTTATCGACACACTGCCGCCACTCGAGTGCAGCTTCTTGCAACAATTCTGCACGGCGAGCTGAGCTTCACGGTAGATCAGCAAAAGGGGCAAGCCCTCTGCAAAGAGTCACCAATTGCTGCAAGGTACAGCTGCCAGCCTTGTAGGGGATAGAGCCAACAAGCAGCTTTTCACAACAATGGGCTTAAACTCAGGCTCTTGCTGAGCATGGAGTGCAGAATGACCTCTGCAGTGGAACAGAACGAACAAGGCTTTGCTGAGTAAATCACTGCGTGCTGAACATGCGGCAATCGGGCAGCACTGCAGTTCCCCAAAACACGTAGATCTTGGCTTTCCCAAAGTGGAACATTGGTTCGTGCAGAACGGACTCTGCAGTGGTATAATCAAGAAGCCGATAGCGAGATCTTTTATGTCCCTGAGACCGTGGGGAGAAAATGGGGCAAGCCAGCAAACCCTTGGAGTCACTCTGGATTTAGTCCTTAGTTCTTAAGCAGGGCAGAGGTCAGCAGGCAGCAGGGCAGTGCAGCAAAGCAGGGAACCAGTTCCTCAGAACAGTCCGGCACAGCAGAGTGGCAATCCTTCAGCACAGCAGCCTTTACTCTAGCATAGTTCTTTTCCAGTCTAGTAGTGTACTGATTTGATAGGGCCAGAGCCCTGTACTTATACCCAAAAGTGCATTAGATGTAGGGGGAGACTTCAAAAGAATTATCATTAGTGCACAAGGATCCCTTTCAACCCAGCCCTGGCTCCAGACTACCAGTGTGGGGGGGGGGGAGGGGTAAATCAGCCCTTTGTGTGAGGGCAGGACACAACCTATTCAAATGTAAGTGTGAACCACCTCTCCCTCTCCTTGCCCAGGAAGACTATCAGTATGCAGATGAATGCAGATGTATCTCCTATCACACCCAGCCCTTCCTGTGTTGCGGCTGTCTAGAGAGTATGTACAAAGTATAGGTGTCACCCAGCCCAGACATTTATTGGAAGCAGGCTGCAAGCACACACAGCAAAGTTAGGAGCAGAGAAATGTCCACTTTTTAAAAGTGGCATTTCTAAAACGGTAATGTCAAATCCAACTATGCTACTAAACAGAATTTATCACCACCATTCCAAAGATATTAAACATGAAGTAGCTACTCCTTTCCAATCTAGAATTACAGCTTAAAAGGTATTTTATGGAATCCCAAATGCTAGCCTATGGAAGGAGTAGGCCTCACAGTAGTGAAAAACGAATTTAGCTGTCACTACCAGGGCATGTAAAACTTAAAAGTACATGTCCTTCATTTTAGTTACACAGCACCCTGCACATAGGGCTACCTAGGGCCTACCTTAGGGGTGACGTATGTGTAATAAAAGGGGAGCTTAAGGCTTGGTAAGTGGTTTTAAATGCCATGTCGAAGTGGCATTAAACTGCCCACACAGGCACTGCAGTGGCAGGCCTGAGACAGCTTTGAAAGGCTACTTCTGTGGGTGACACAATCAGTGCTGCAGCCCACTAGTAGCATTTATCTTACAGGTCCTGGGTATATGGTATACCACCTTACAAGGGACTTACAAGCAAGTAAAATATGTCAGTCAGGTATACACCAATTACACACTTGTTTTGGGAAGAAGCACACGCACTTTAACATTAATTAGCAGTGGTAAAGTGCTCAGAATCGTAAGGCCAACAAAAAGTTTTCAGCAAAAAGAGGAGGAGGAAGGCATAAAGTTTGGGGTAACCCTGCAAATAGGGCCATTTCCAAAATGACCCCTGTCCAGCCTAAAGCTAAGGTAGCTTAATCAATACCTTGATGGACTTCCCTGCTTAGGGCGATAGAACCTGGACAATGACCCTTTGCTGCAGGGGTACTTGCCAGTTCTACACCTGTCTGAACCCAGTTGGATCCCTCTGTCTATCCTCTCTGGGGCCACTAAGCTAACCTATGGGGAATCATTCTCCTTACCTGGGGACCCCCATCTGTGCAGCACCTAACCTTAGTTTGCTCACAGATGCATCCCAGTCGGCAGACAGTACCACCATGGCCAACAAAGTGGTGCAGCCTATTCCACCCCTTGGATCTGACTTCTGTCCCCAACCCAAGGAAAATTCTGTCCACAGGGACAGCAACCAACAGAGGCCACTGACAGCTGTCTGTCCCAAGAGCCAGGCCTCAGGTCGTCCAGGGGTCTCTGTCCTCTGTGGTTTCCCTGGAGTGAGGGGCAGTAGCCCCAGGTGTCTTGCACCCTTTGTCCATTCCACCTCCCACCAGTTCAGGGGTGATATCCTGCAATTGGTCTTCCAACCTAGGGTCTGTACCTTTGGGCTGGGCTGGAGTCAGGAGTGAATCTTTCCACCCACTGCCCCTACATCTGGGGTTCTGTACCCTCCTTTTGAGAGTGGTACCCTCAGAAAACTGAACTGTCAGGGTGCCTGTGGTGGTCACCCCACCTAGTTCTCCTGACACTGGGGGTAACTCATTCCCCAGAATGCAGTCAGTGTGCATCTGGGGGCTACATATGACCCTTCTCTGGGTCACCTTGCCACCCCATTCTAGTGACACCAGGGCCATAGGGCAGAAAAAGTCCTGCCTATTGGCTAGAGTCACCGTACATACCTCGCCGGTGTACTGCTCTGGGGAGACTGGCTCTTCAACAATCATGGTCCTGCTAGCCCCAGTATCCCTCAGAGCAGTGGTTGGGACCCCATTCACTCCAACCTGGTGAAAGTGACAACTCCCACACTCAGGGCTCACCAACTCACACTCTGAGTCTATCGCCCAGCAGAGGGGGATCATGGCATGTTCAATTACCTGCCCCTGGGGACTACCTTCCCCTAAAGCCGCATGGGCCACCCCTGTAGAATTCCCACCAGTGGGTGGTTTCTTTGGACGGACAGAGTCCCACTTCTTGTGTCTTAACTGGGAACAATCAAAGCAGCGGGGTTGGAAGTGGGTTGACCAGGGCCACTCCCCACCAGTACCTCCCTCTTCTTCTCAGAAGGGACTTGGGAACCTTTTCCTTCTTCCTTAACCTGGGGCCTGTCTGGGTTCCCTTTGACCTTCCCCTCACTCTCTTGGGGGGAACCTTACCACCCTTCTTGGGGTCACTCCCAGGTACCTTCTTGGAAACTCTGGTGCTGACCCAGATGTCTGCCTCCTCATCAAACTTCCTCCTGGAGTTGCTATCTACCAGGTGTTGGCGCAGCTCTGGAAAACAATTCTCAAGAATGTGCTCCTTCAAAAGCAAATTATACAATCCTTCATAATTATTAACTTTGCTGCCCATCACCCAGCCCTTCTGTGCCTTACCAGCATAATCCAAAAAACCTACCCATGTTTGTGTGGTGAGTTTGTGACTAGCCCTGAACTGTTGCCTGTACCTCTCAGGTGAGAAACC
This sequence comes from Calotriton arnoldi, assembly GCA_963921515.1. Classification (NCBI taxonomy): domain Eukaryota; kingdom Metazoa; phylum Chordata; class Amphibia; order Caudata; family Salamandridae; genus Calotriton; species Calotriton arnoldi. The sequence continues at coordinate 997,157 of CAWUFW010004157.1, forward strand.
AAACTTTCTGGGTAAAACGCCTTTATTGCAGTCTAGCTGGTCTGGTCCCCCTTCTCTAATGTAAGGAGTGTATCCTGCCCTACTGTGGGCATGAACTGCCAAAGACTACCCCCCATAGCTCCTCTGGAACCCTGTGCCCTTTTAAAGCCACTTCATAGGCTGCCAGCCATTTATCTATGTCATCTCCTACATTGTAGCTGGGCACCACATTTTTTGGCATATGAACTCTGGACTCCTGTGAGGACACTGCGGGTATGCTGCCACCATTACTGCTGTTGTTGGACCCCACTTGTAGGGCTCTTATGTTCAGCTCTCTCAGGCTGAGCTCATGGGCCATTCCCCTGTCCTCCATAGTCAGCCTTTTCTCCTCATAAGACTGCTCCAGTTTCGGGGGGTGTGGCTTGGCCAGCAATGGAGTCGGACGTGCTGCTGTAGAGCTCCGTCATCGGCTCCCATCCCTGGCTGCATTACTCCGAATATAACCGAGCTGCGGAGACCGCTGCTCGCTGAAACTATCTTGGAGGTGGCCCTGATGTTCCGGTGAGGTAGCGGAGTGCCGAACACTGTGAAATCCGGGGGCGGACAGCACTACTCGCGACTTGGCCGAAGAAGGCTCCACGGCGCTGGGTACGGCGGGGTACGTGAGGCAGGGGATTGGCCCCGCCCCCCAGGCTCCACCAGACGCAGAGGCCCTGTCTCGCTGGGTAAACCGCCGGCCACCGCGGACAGTCTAAGGCTGGCCTGATCGGACTTGTGGAGTGGCAGGGAGCCGGCGCTACCCAACTCAGTGACGATCCCCTCTACGTGCAGAACAGCCAGCCGAGGGGTTGTGGCGTTGGCTGCGGGTCGACACGCGGGGCTGGGGCCTGACTCCACCCTACAGGCACGGACGGAAATCAAGGTACAGACTCGGCGCTAAGCCCGCTACCCTCTGTGAAGGTACCCAGATCCCCAGTGAGACCCCGGTGTGGCGGTGGACGACGAAAGCGGACGCACTCAGGAGCTAGCTTCTCTCCTTTTATTGCCGCTGCATGGCGAGAGACGACACGCAGGACTTTGAGACTTGCCTGAGGCCGTAGATTGCCCAACGCTCACGCTCGGACGACTGCGCTATATTTGCCCATCGAGCCGCACCGCCAGAACACCATTCAGGGGACTGTGCCTTTGGAGAACAGTGGAGCAGATGCCCATGACTCATCCACAACGATCCACGGGGCCTGTGCTGATCCGACCCATGTGTTCCTTTTGGAGGTTGGCTGCGCTGTGGTAACTAGGTCTCCTGGGGGATTATAAACCGTTGCCAGCCGTGTGGGGAAGACGGTGTTACTCGCCTGTAGTGGCCCAAATATAGGACTGCTGACGATATCCAGTAACTACGTGCCCCGACCTGGTGCAGTCCTCCACACCACATGCTCTTCACATTGGGGCCTACTAGCTGGGACGCTGCGGCCCTGAGACCGGGCACAAATTGGCGCAGGATACACCTGTCACGCCCGACCCTCCGCGATCGCAGCACCGTATGGGGTGCTTGCGGGGTTCACCCGGCTGCTACTGCGCCAGGGAGACTGTGGTGTGGCTGCAGGCGGAGCTGACTTGGCACGTCTGCCCTGTCTGATTCATCTTAGGCCTCGATCGACGCAGATGGTAGGTGCAGATTCCGGGGGCCACTCCAGAGACGTCCAAGAGGTACCACGTCCAGATTAGCCTGTACTACCTGCCGCCCCATGTCACGAGGGGGCCGTATTAAGATTGGCAGCGGGGGTGCGACAGCCCCTCACCCACAGACTCGGGCACAGGCAGATAAGATGGCGGGGTCAGAGATGACGGATCCCATGGCGCACAAACTTGACGCAGTGTTGGCGGCAGTTGAGAAGCTTGGAGAGACGATGAATCAAATTCGCACTTCCCTGGAAGGTAAAATAGATAAGGTGGCGCTGGATCTTACGTTGCTGCATGCCGACCACCGAGGGATGCAGCGGGTACTGCAGCCACTGAAGGGGACATTGCGGAGGTCTCGCCACGAGTGTCCGCTGCTGAAAAGAACATTCGTGATTTACTAAACAGAGTTGAAGTTTGGAAGACAGGGCTGAGGATGCTGAAGGCAGGGCCTGCCGCAATAACGTACGCATCGTGGGCCTTCCGGAGGGAGCGGAGGGAAGAAACGCTGTGACTTATACAGAAAACTGGATCCGGTCGCTGTTGCCAGGAGAGGCCCTGTCCCCGCACTTCGTTGTCGAGAGAGCTCACAGGGTGCCTGCCAAGCCCCCACCCCCGGGCTCGAATCCGAGGCCACTTCTAATCCGACTATTGAATTACAGAGACAGAGACGCCATCCTCCAAGAAACTCATAAATTACAAGACATACAAGTAGACAACCACAAAGTCATGATTTTCCCGGACTACACTTTCCAGGTCCAGAAACAGCGGCATTCTTACCTTGCGGTGAAGCGACGCCTGAGGCAGTGTGACCTCAAGTACTCACTGCTGTTTCCAGCGAAACTGAGGGTCATCGCAAATGACAAGACTCACTTTTTCACCACCCCGGAGAGCGCAGAGAAATGGCTGGAAGCTCGTGGTTCATTACAAACGGGGCAGAGGGAGTTGATACCGGAAGCCCCTTTGCGGCGACGCCGAAGAAGACGACGGAATTTGCAGTCCCCGGCCTCGCAGACATCTGGCCCACCGCCCGAACTGATATTAAGTGGACAGCTGGAAGCGGTGCAAGCAGTGGCGAATATCAGCGGATCACCGGCAGAAGATACCAACTCAGACTCTGACCTACAAGGACCGCCCAGTGATGACGAGTTATCGGACACCCTTCCTGTTTCCCAGGGCTCATGTGTGTTGCCGCATGTCACCCCGCAGACTTCTGATAATATTGCTTAAGAGTGTACATATTAACAACCTGTTTCTCCTCTCCCTCATTGGCCGAATGACACCAGGTTCCATTGGTCACGCAAGTATAAGAGACTATGCATGCTGTTCATGAGCTGTAATATTTGTATGTAGTAGCTGAGATGGTGTAGCTATTCTGCGGCAGGTACCAGACCTGTCGATATGTTCCCCTTGCTGGCCCCTTCTTATATGGGAATAATATGTATATCAAACAAGCAGCGGCCCTGTTTTTACCAGTGTCTAGCCAGAGATGGACTTAGCCGCTAATGAAGGTTATTTTCTCCTCCGTTGTAATTCGTAGCAAGTTTCCATATTGCTGTGCACAATAGTCCCCCCCCCAGACGTTAGTTGTGTGCTATTGTACTACAAGTTTGGGCGATTGCCTGTTGCAGAATTGCTCTCATGGTATTTCTTATTGTGAATTGTTTTTATGTTTATTATGCCATCATTATTCAGCAAGGGTATGATTGTTGTGAAGTCGATCCGCGCACGATACTGCGCTTCAGTATGGGTTTCGCATGTCCATTGCCAGCCTCTCCCACCCTCAGGTCGGAAGGGATCACTTGCACCCCTGACACTTATTGGTTATGGCGCCCATCAAGATAGGAACTTGGAATGTGCGAGGGATCCATAGCCCGGCGCGCCGCTACCTCATATACTCCTATTTAAAACGCCATCACATACAAATAGCACTCCTTCAGGAGACACATCTGCCCCAAGTAGAGGTCACACGCCTCCACAGACGTTGGCGGGGGCAATTGTACGCGACAGGCTATTCTGCTTACGCACGCGGGGTACTAATATGGGTAAGACCGGGTACTCCGTTTCGGGTGACAGACAATGGTGGATGGGGAGGGCAGATATGTTATAGTTAAAGGTGTACTGGATGGTAGACCGGTAGTATTGGCTTCACTTTATGCGCCCAACACTGAGCAGGCAGCCTTCTTGGACCAGATATCGCAAAAACTATCCACATGGCACGATACACCTATGATCCTGGGTGGTGATTATAATTGCGTACTGGATGTCTCCCTGGACCGCTCTTTTCCTCCCTTACCTGGCACTGCCACGTACGCAGCTGCGAAAGCGTTAGCACACTGGGCTGAGCAATGGCGCTTCGCTGATGTGTGGCGGTTCAGGAACCCGCTGGAAAGGGTGTACTCCTACTATTCTGGGGCCCTTAGACTCCATGTGCGCTTAGACCGTTTCATGGTGTCGTCTGACCTCCTACCATGTATCCCTGAATCCTCCTACATGGGACGCACACATTCTGATCACAATCCGCATGTGATGGAGCTACGATCGGAGGCTGAGATACCGCCAATCCCAATGTGGCGCCTCCAGCCGGATGTTCTCCTTGACGCGCCTTTCCGAGACCAACTGGCCACCACAGTGGCACAATATTTCGAAGAAAATGCGGGCACAGCCACGTCGCCATTGGTGGAATGGGACGCCCTTAAGGTGGTCGTCAGGGGGCATTGTTTGGGGACACAGGGAGGTATGTTCGCGCAATTAGAAAAAGAACTCACCACCTTAGAACGGAAACTAGCCACTAGTGAGCAAGCTGCTATAGACGGAGCCCAAGGGCGGCTAGATGCTCACAGAGAGGAACATGCGTGCCTACTAGAACGGTTGAGATGTCTAAACTATGCCGCTCACTCGGCACGGACGCACCACTTGGGTGATAAAGCAGGCAAGCTACTTACATGGCTTATCCGCCAGACTGAGTCATCAGCGCCAATAGTATCGGTGAGGATGCAACCGGGGGAATTGCTTATACGCACCGAGATATCCATGAGGCATTTGTAGCGCATTATCAGGATCTGTTCAAGTCACGCGTACGAGCTACGCCCCTAGAGATACAGGTTTACCTGGAAGACCTAGATTTACCGAGACCTACACGCACCCAATGTGAAGAACTAAACGCCCCTCTCCAATCAGAGGAACTCCGTGACAGCATTTTTTCGCTGTCCAACGGGAAATCACCTGAACCTGATGGTCTACCAACTGAATTTTACAAAGCATACACTCACATTCTAGTGCCGCAGTTGTTAAAAGTGTACGAGACTGCACTTGACGACTCTACCCTTACCACCACACAGAACGAGGCCCTGCTAGTCTCCCTCCTCAAACCTGATAAAAATCTCGACCTCCTGGGCTCCTATCGCCCGCTGGCGCTCCTTAATACAGACTATAAAATCTTTGCATCACTATTGGCTAAGCGTCTTTCTCCTTTAGTAAAAACACTGGTACACCCTGACCAGAATGGATTTGTTCTAGCCCGGTGCACTTCTCTTAATATCCGTAGGTTTTTCAGAGTACAGCAATACGCAACACATAGTTGGCCCCGATCGGGTTGCTTCGTTCTTGATCTGGAGAAAACCTTTGATTCTCTAGAATGGCCTTACCTGGCGGCAGTTTTGGGCAAATTTGAACTGGGTGAGCACTATTTAAATATGATTCGTCTATTATATCAACGTCTCACTGTTCGAGTCCGCACCGGTGGGTTGATCTCGGACCCCATCAGAGTAAGGCGCGGGACACGTCAGGGCTGTCCTTTGTCCCCGTTGCTGTTCTCTCTTGCTATGGAGCCCCTGGCGATGCTGCTCCGGAGAGATGGGGAAGCGTGGGGCATACGGTTAGGAGATGGGCCACATGCCGTTTCCTTGTATGCGGATGATGTGCTATTATATCTTCGGGATGTCACCGCAATCCCGACGTCCATTGCGGACATACTTAGGACCTTTGAGGAGAAATCTGGACTACGGGTTAATTGGGCCAAATCGGGGATCTATCCATTCAGTCCTGATACAGCAGAGGAGGCTGTAGTTTTAAACGGCTCGCCCCAAACATGGTACCCCACCACCTTCAGATATCTCAGTATTTTTATATATCGGATGCCCGAAGACTTATTAGAGGGCAATCTGGTTAGGGCCATCTCGGCTCTCCGAGCTCAAATGCAATTCTGGAAGACACTCCCTCTGAACGTCATGAGTTGCATCACTCTGTTGAAAATAATTGTGTTACCCAAGTTGCTGTACTATTTCTCAAATCTCCCACTTTATATTCCATCCAAGATCTTTCGAGAGTTAGAACGGTTATTTCGGGATTTAATATGGAATAAGGGGAGGCCGCGAGTGGCTCTGTGGAAAATGTACGCTCCCACTGGTCAGGGTGGGCTGGCTGTCCCCAATATAGAACTGTATTATTCAGCCTCCCAACTCCAATGGGCGACGAAATGGCTTGACAGTAGGTGTCTGGAAGACACAGCGACTGCGCACCAGCCCTGGACCCACTCTCAAATCTGTCATCTGTTCCACCCCGCCACGAAACTCCCAAGGCCACAACAACTACATTTGGGACTGGCGCTTCAATGTTACAAGAGGAGCTTATATCTCACCCGTGCGACCCTTCCGTATGCCCCGATCCTGCTGTTGCTGGGTACACCAAGGGGCAGACTGGGTACCTCAGACACAGCCCTGGCGACCTGGCATGCTGCGGGACTAGACACTCTGGGCGATCTATACAGGGACAGCGTACTACTGACGTTCGAGACGCTAGTTGAGGACGCTGAGTTGCCGACAGGCCAATTCCTCCTACATACTTCCCTCCTGAGGGCTCTGTCAGCCGCCTGGGGGGACATAACAGCCGAACCACCGACACATTTATTACTACAATATCTGCATGTAATGGGTGCAGGATCACATGTAGTGCATTAGTTGGTAGAGGCGCTTCTTACACATACTTTGATCCCGATGCAAAGGCTCCGAGTTAGTTGGAAAACAGATAGAGGCCGGCCCTGGGCTGATAAGGAATGGGACGCTGTACTGGCAGGCTCCAGATACATACAGAGAAACTCCAGGTTCAAACTCATACAAACATTCATCATACAGAGGGCGTATCTCTCCCCTGACAAGATAAACAGATATTTCCATATCGCCACCTCTGTGTGCCCGCGCTGCCAGCAGCTGGATGCGGACCTACTTCACATGCTCTGGGCTTGCGCATCCCTCCAACATTATTGGCAGGAGGTAGTCACAACACTTGCCACATGCACGAACATACCTCTGCCACTGTCATGGGAGATCTGCCTTCTAGGACTTTATGCCAGATCAAAAAACAATAAGGTCACCTCGAGATTCCGAGATTTGGGTTTAATCACTGCGAAAAGACTAATAACTAAGAAATGGAAACATGCGGATCCACCAGAGGTGGCTAGCTGGAAACGCTCACTTATAATATGGGCGCAGGCGGAGAGCACGTCACTGCACAGGGAGGAGACAGCGGGGGCTCCGCAAATATCCTATTGCGCAGGGCTGGGACAATGTACTCACCGCCCTTCAACGTGGTGATGCAGTGGAGGATGATGATGCACAATCCGCTGAACTGCGATAGACACAGTAGTGTCCTGCTGCATGGCTAAGCGGAACTGGTACACCTTGGTGCGCATGAACTTACACATTCATAAGTCTCCCGGTTCATTAAGAGCGACTATCTAAACCCTGCGCACCTCTGGGTATAGCGGTGCCCACTGCTGTTTTACAGTTATATGTGGATACATGCATTAATTTAACCCCCCGGCTAAGCGAGCCACTAGGCAGCGATGTATTGACAATACACTTTCACACTCAGTTATGTAAATATTGACCCAACTTATAATTCATAGATGGCAGTTTTTATATCATAAGTTTTAGTTTTGATTGTATGTTCTAAAAAACATGTCTTATTGGTATCCTCCAGCGGCTTCCTATTTCATATTGCCATTCTGTGCTACTTTTTATATAATGATGTTCAAGTCCGAACGACAGACTATTTTATATGTTAGGATTGCATATACCTCAGGTATTGTGATGCTGGCTCTGATCGGTTGTATCCTAATCACGATGTAACTGAACATGATTACGATTTATAAAACATGATGTAGCAATACATGTGAGCAATGGCACACTGGAACAATACAATACGTGTCCCACACGACATATGTATCTGTAAGTAAAGAATAGTATATCAGTAATACTCTCATACTGCTGTAACATATACTGTTGTTCGTTACATGTGTTTTATATTTTTGCTGAAGACATTTGGAAATGTTGTGTAAAATCGTAATGCCAATTATGATAAAATCAAAAAATACCAATAAAGATATTTAAAAAAAATAAAAAAATGAGACTGCTCCAGTTTCTTTTGCTCTAGAGCTTGCTTCCTCTCAAATTTGGCAAGCTCCAATTTCAATTTACTCTCCTGTTTCCTGTCCTCCAGCATCTCTAGGGACAGGTTCTTTGATGAGACACTGCTCCCTGCCCTTCCAGGGACAACCACTAATGCTGGCAAGTTGTTGGCCCTCCACAGGCAGTTCTAATCGATATTGGCATCTAGGGCCAGCTCCTCATGCTCCTCAGGAATTTCCTGCTCCTCATCTAGGTCATCATTCCCTGCACCCTGGGTCTCTGCCCAGGCCCTTAAGGCTATCTGCAGGTGCACCTTTCTGGTGAACCTCCTCATTGAGACATAAAATTGCTTTCAAAAGGCTCTCATCTGCACCACGGTATAAGACTCCAACAGGGCCAGATCAATTTCCACAACTTCAGGTGCGGGTGCTGCTTCTCCAGTCTTAGCAGAAAAAACTCAAAGGGCCAATCAGGGAAAATTGAAAAATGCCAGTTAGCGCTCACAGACAAACATTTCGCCAAATCCGGAGGAATAGGTTCAAATTGGTCTAAGTATAGAGTTACACTGAACACTGAATTAGTGTATGGTATTGCACAAAAACAAGTCCTATTCTCACTGCTGATCACCAATGTTAGAAATGGGGTTTCTGGTTGGCTAAGGTATGCACCCAAGCCGGGCAGATCCCACCACTCTAGTTAGGGCAAGTCAGATACACGCCAAGATAACCTGTGCTCACCCTCTGGTAGCTTGGTGTAAAGCAGGCAGGCTTATCTACAGAGGCAATATGTAAAGCGTTTGTGCAACACACTCACACAGTAACACAATGAATACACCACAAAAAGACTCCATACCAGGTTAGAAAAATAAGGTCTCTTTATCTGGTTAAAATAAGACAAAAACAACAAAAATTCAATAAATACTCGGCAAGTTATAAGCATTTGGAAGTACTTGTATCAATGTAGTTTTAGAAGAGCCTGCGCGCTTCTATTAGGTTATTTATGGTCCCGCTGGGGGTTTGGTCATGCTCTCCAGCATAGAGAGATCTGCTTCCATTGGGTTTAGTAAATCGAAGTAGCGGCTACGAGGAGCACAGCACAAAAACTCAGGGACCGCTCGGGTCTGGCCGCAGACAAAAGAAAAGCGTTTGAACACAGCTGCGAGGAGCGCAGCACAGTCTCAAGGACCGCTAGGTTCCGGCCGCTAACCAAGGAAAGTATGGGCACACAGCTACAAGGAGTGCAGCACAGTTACCAGGACTGCTCAGGTCTGGCCGCACACAACAGATACCTTCAACAAGGCAGCAGGAGAAGTATCCAACAGCGCCGACCTCCCAATACGGCGCTCCCACAGTGGTGATGGTGTCGCGGTGAGTCGCTCAGCTGAGTGTGGCTGGGGTGGCAGCTTTGTTGCCCCGGCAATGGGTAGGGGAGGGGTTGTGGCACTCGGGTGCAGGCTCTGTTTTTGTTATCGCCACTTCACCGCCACTCGATTGTAGAGTGCGGCTTCTTGGGCAACAATGCAACATGGAGCGCTGAGCTTCAAGGTAGATCGGCAAAAGGGGTTAGCCCTCGGCAAAGAGATGCCGATCAATGCAGGGTACAGCTGCCGTCCTCGCAGGGGGTAGAATCCGGGAGCAGCTTTTCACGACAATGGGCTTAAAATCAGGCACATGCTGAGCACGGAGTGCAGAATGGCTTCTGCAGTAGAATGGAAACAACAAGGCTTTGCTGGGTGAATACGTTGTGCAGAACCCACGGTAATCAGGCAGTGCAGCCGTTCCCCAAAACACGCAGATCCTGGCTTTCCCAAAGCAGAATGTTAGTTCGTACAGAACTGCCTCTGCAGTGGTATAATCAAGAAGCAGATTGCTAGGTCTTTGATGTCCCTGAGAACTCGGGGAGAACACGGGGCAAGCCAAAAAGCCCTTGGAGACACTTTGTGCTTAGTTCTTGGTTCTTGAGCAGAGCAGAGGTCAGCAGGCAGCAGGGCAGCTCAGCAAAACAGGGAAGTAGTTCCTCAGAACAGTCCGGCACACAGCAGCCTTTACTCCAGAAGAGTTCTTTTCTAGCTCCAGTAGTGTACTGATTTGATGGGACTATAGCCCTGGACCTTATACCCAAAACTGCCTTTGATGTAGGGGGTGACTCAAAAGAACTTTCAGAAGTGCACAAGGATCCCTTTCAGCCCAGCCCTTGCTCCAGACTACCAGTGGTGGGAAAATCAGCCCTTTGTGTGAGGGCAGGACACAACCTATTCAAATGTAAGTGTTAACCACCTCTCCCTCTCCCTGCCCAGCAAGACTATCAGTATGCAGATGAATGCAGATGTATCCCCTGTCACACTGAGCCCTTCCTGTGTTGTGGCTGTCTAGAGAGTATGCACAAAGTGTTGCTGTCACCCAGCCCAGACGTGTTTTGGAGGCAGGCTGCAGGCACACCGAGCAAAGTTAAGAGCAAAGAAATGTCCACTTTCTAAAAGTTGAAAACACCACAAAATTTGCCAGTACTGACTTGCATTTTACTCACACTTGCCTTCATGGCCACTATAATCAATAACAGTGGTCACCATTTATTTTTCAATCAAAATTATTTCAATTTTGTAAAAAGATCATCATACACAAAAGAACAGTGTGCACATATCTGAATATTTACATTCCATTGTACCCACCCAACATCACTATTACACCAAAACATTGGACTCAAACAATATTATACAGACAATACAAAAAACTAATATATCAGTTCTGATGTTTGATTGCCCAACCAGAAGATTATTAGTTATTTACACAATAAACAAGAATGTATCCACTCCTTATTCAATGGGCAAAGCAACCTAACAATGCAGCACTGACAAAGCCAGGGGTATCATTAACTTAGCATTTACAAGCCCTTCCACCCTGATTTGCAGTGCCAATTTATTGGCGCTCGTTGGTTGCACAAGTAGTCAACGCGTTTCGAACCCGTGACTTTATTTATGGTTCTCCTCAGGACTCAGAACTGTTAAGGAAAAAAGTAAAGAAAAACAAACAATTTATATAACTACACCTTAACCTTTTATGTTTAAAAAAACCCACTTAATTTATACTCAGCTACTGATAAGTTTACCTCGTGAGTCGCTGATGTTTACATGATGGAACTGTAATGAAAATGTTTTCTCAAGCTCCTCTGGTACATTTGTCTGTGGAAACAAACATGGGTTTCAGTACCATTGCACTTAAATCTCCTTGAATGATATTCACTAAACTCATATCAACTATACTCAATCGCGTCAACAAAAATCACTACTTCGTCCACACGGAATGACGAGCCACTCGATCCAAATTCCTCCAAACCATGTTTATCTAAAAAAGGAACACGTATGTAAGTGGGATGCTACTAACTCTTTATGCACAAGCTGGCCAATGCTTGCGCCGTGCAACCGTCATTCGGTAGTGTTGTGTTATGTAAAAGCCCGTTCGTTACACACTAAAGACACATCTAAGTCAATTGGGCATCCCGATTCTGTGTCCTGAGTAGAACCCATAAATAAAGTCATGGGTTTGAAACACGTTGACCACTTGTGCAACTAACGAGTGCCAATAAATTGGCATGGCAAATCAGGGTGGAAGGGATTGTAAATACTAAGTTAATGATACCCCTGGCTTTGTCAGTGCTGCATTGTTAGGTTGCTTTGCCCGTTGAATAAGGAGTGGATACATTCTTGTTTATTGTATAAATACCTAATACTCTCCTGGTTGGGCAATCGAAAATCAGAACTGATATTATAGTTTTTTGTATTGTTTGTATAATATCATTTGTGTCCAATGTTTTGGTGTAAAAGTGATATTGGGTGGCTATAACGGAATGCAAATATTCAGATATGTGCACACTGTTCTTTTGTGTACGATGATCTTTTCAAAACAGTGAAATAATTTTGATTGAAAAATAAATGGTGATCACTGTTATTGATTATAGTGCTCAGGAAGGCAACTAAGTGTGTTAAAGGCAAGTCAGTATTGGCAATTTTTGTGGTGTTTTGAACTCATAGTGGCTCAGCCTTGCTGACAGATAAGGGCCCAACCCCTGGTGTAGGTGGTATACTTTGCAAGGGATCTTTGTGGGCAAGTGAGTTCCCAAGTCATAAAGAGTGTTATTGATTTGATTCAGTGTGGGTTGGTGGTGTTGGTGATTTACAAGCTAAGGTGTTGTCTAAAAAATGTCTGAACAAGATACATTGTCATAGACGGAAGATCATATTCAAAAGTTAATTGCCACTCTGTCATTGTTTACCTCAGTAACCCTCAGCTCAACAGCAAAACAACATAATGAGTCTGATAAACTTATAAGACTCAAAAAGAAACAAATTCCGACTGAATTACATGGCCATTTCTTGTTGGAACATTTGAAAGCGGGTACTATCCCACGGGGACTGCAGATACGCAATATTCTAGTCATTTTTACAGACAATCCAGAGTATAAAAAGGATACAGCTGTATTGGAACAAAATGTAGCAGGGACCTAATGCTCCTCATGATTGAAACAGCTTACAGACTTTCCAAAAAACAATTGGATGAGATTCTGTAATTAGAAAAAGGAATCACAGACAACCAGACAATCTATGATTTAAAAGCACTGTTGGAAAAATAGAAAAATAAATTGCTGAATTTAAGGACTTCACGATCAATCAACAAAACATTAAATTTGAGAAGGATAAAAAATCATTTAATGTGGAATCAGTTTACCTTTACTTACAAAACGATTTTTATACGCACCCAGATTCAAGAAACTTTTTACCTGAATATCAGGCGAGATCCAAAAAACTATTTATTTCATTCTTGGACACTTCATCATACTCCACTGGTGTTTCAGACCCCAGGGAATGGTCATCTAAGCAAAATCTCACAGGAAGGAACCTACAAACTTTTTTAGGAAGATGCAGACAAAGAGGCAGGACCAGGAACAGATATCAAAATCACCATGGGAAATGACAACCCGTCGGCAGTACTATAAGAACCATTGAGATCTCCCATTTTTAATCTGTCCAATAGACCTTTATCTAGGACAGAAGAGAGTGTTCTGGAAAACGGTTTATCCTTTGTCCCAGTGAAACATACTAACTTTATCAAATTAAAAACAGACGCTCTTGAATTTTGTCATAAGATAGATACGCCTTAAGGCTTTCTTTTTGAACCAAGACCCTTCACAGCATAATGAAGCATCTGGACTAACAAATACATCCTCCTTTTGTCTGCCCCTGAATTTGATACCAAAATAAATTCTCACTTTTGAGCAAACAGTTTTATCATCTATAGATGGGTTGTCAAAAAAAAAGGAATATATAAAAAACAATATTACGAAAGATCAAAGAATTGCGCTGAATCAGTTAAAAACAGATGATACAATCATGATTAAGGTGGCAGACAAAGGTGGTGTTATTTTACTATGGTCAGCAGAGGATTACAAAAAAAAGAGGGGGAGAGACAATTGCGGAATGAGGAGTGTTACCGAAAGATCAATGGTGATCTTACAAAAGACATACAGAATGAGATCAAAGATATTCTGAAACAGGCATTCGATGAGGGGTATATTGGACCACATGAATTTGAGTATATGAAAAAGGTGAACCCAAGAATACCAGTTCACTATTTACTTCCCAAATTACGCTAAGATCCAGCAGAGCCATCAGAACGTCCGATTGTTTTGGGCTGTGATTTGGCATTCGAACCTATTGCCAAATATGCACCTTTTCAGCCTTTGGTACATTAAGTTCCGTCGTACCTTGGATTTTATTTATAAGGTTGAAAATTTAGAATTTAGCCCTTTGACCCAGAAATTGGTCACACTGGATGTCATATCCCTTTACACTCAAATACCCCAAGAGAAACGACTTGAAGCAATTGAAGCATTCTTGGAAGAAAGACCAAGACCACCTCGTGTTCCAACCAGTTTCATTCTCAAATTGGCACGATTTGCATTGAAAGAAAACAACTTTGAATTTGGTGAAGAGTATTTTGTTCATGTGAAAGGGACAGCCATGGGTTGTCCCTTTGCTCCAGAGTTGGCCGTATTGTTTGGGGGCAGATTTGAGGAACAATTTATTTACCAAACCAGTCCGTTTTCCCATCAGATTGTAAAATGGGTCAGGTTCATTGACAAAATCTTTTGTGTATGGAATGGACAAGAAGACACTCTAAATTTGTTTTTCAACTGGTTAAATCATAGGTCTGCTGACATTAGGTTTACTTTGACTAGGAACAGATCCACTATTACATTTTTGGATGTTGTAGTTGTTGAAAAAAATGGATGATTTCAAACCACACTGTTTTCTAAACCTAAGGACCGAAACAAGGCATTACATTATGCCAGTCATCATCCACGAAGCCTCCGTGATAATTTGCCCTATGGACAATTCTAACGGTCAGGAGAAATAGTTCAGAAAAAAACAAAAAAAAATTCCACGCCAAGGAATTGGTGGAGAAATTTAAGGAAAGACGATACCCGAAGAAATTGCTAAAGAACTCAATAAAAAGAGCGTGGTGGACTCCAAGAGAAGCTCTTTTGGAAAAGAAAAAAGTGAGGACTATAACAGACCAAATGGTGTCTGTGTCTACATTTTGTCCAAAAGCAAACCAATTCAAAAGAATCATCAGACAAAATTGGCATTTAATTGAAAAACTGGAGAAATCTTTTGAAAAAGCATTGTTCACCTTAAAGAAAGAATGGACTATAGGTAGTCAATTAATTTGGGCTTACACACCACCACCATCCTTGAAAAACAACTTACGGCAACTATGGCACAATTGGAGGGGAATTTCAAATGTGGCACATGTGTGTGCTGCAATCAAACAATTGAAGGTCCTTTGTTCCAACATAAAAACATCAAATGGAAACATAAAAATGTTTCAAATTGCAAAACTAAAAATGTGGTATATGCGGTGAGATGTTCGTGTGAACAACTTTATATTGGGAAAACGACTTAGGAGATTCATCAGAGGATCACCCAGCATAAATCAAGAGTACGACGAAAAGTGACTGTGACCCTATGGGTTAACCATTGGATAGAAAAGCAACCTACTGAGACAGATTTGCGATGGACTGTTCTATAAGTAATACAACCTGACCCCTGAGGAGGGGATGTTGATAGAAAACTGACTCAAAAAGAGGCTTACCTCATTTTGTATTTCAATACTGTAACTAATGGACTAACAAGACAACTGAAATTCGGATCTTGCCATCAATGGATATGTGTTTAATGCCTTAAGCATACATTGCAGTTTCTATGTACAGGTTTTCGCTAAATTGGAGCTCTTTTCCAATGATTCATTCGAATGTTGCGTGTATTTACCTGGTTGAATAAAAAAAAAATACATATCCCAGCATGCCTTAATTAGGTTTCTCCCGGTCGGGATACACGTGAAGTGATTTATTGATGAAACAGCCAATTGGATGCGATGCTACAAAAAGGAAGTTGTGTATGTTCCAGTATTCAAGTTCAAAGGAGAAGGACTGGAGTATAGAGGCGGGATACATTCAGCCCACTTCCTTCAAAACGCCGGGTTTGACACGAAAAAGTAAGTAAAGATTGACTTTCTGTTATTTCAAGTCACGTTTCCAATGGACTCCATGTTACGCCGACATTAGCCAATAGCACGTACACCAGCTAATTGAGATGCCCTGCTGAAACAGAGGACGTTTATTCACCTAGATGTTGCTTTAGTGTGGGCTCTATGTCTCGCCGATATTAGCCAATAGCGCATAAATTAGCAAACCGTGATGCCCAATTGACTTAGATGTGGCTTTAATGTGTAGCGCACAGGCTTTTAGATAACACACAGTACCGAATGGCGGTTTCATAGAGCAAGCATTGGACAACTTGTGCATAAAGAATTAGTAGCGTCCCACTTACATCAGTTGTTTCCCTTTTTTAGATAAAGGTGGTTTGGAGCAATTTAGATCGAGCGGCTTGTCATTGAGTGTGTACGAAGTAGTGTTGACTCAAGTGAGTATAGTTGATATGAGTTTGGTGGATATCATTCCAGGAGATTTAAGCGCAATGGGAATGAATCCCATGCTTGTTTCCACAGGCGAATTCACCAGATGAGCTTGAGAGAAAAAATTCTTTACAGTTCCATCAAGTAAACATCAGGGACTCGCGAGGTAAACTTATCAGTAGCTGAGTGTAAATTAAGTGTGTTTTTTTGTTGTTGTTTTTTTTAAACGTAAAAGGTTAAGGTGTAGTTATATAAATGTTTGTTTTTCTTTTCTTTTCTCCTTAACAGTTCTGAGCCCTGAGGAAAACCCATAAATAAAGTCACGGGTTCAAAATTAGTTGACCGCTTTTTCAACCAAATAGTGGCAATAAATTGGCACTGCAAATCAGGGTGGAAGGGATTGTAAATACTAAGTTAACGATACCCCTGGCTTTGTCATTGCTGCATTGTTAGGTTGCTTTGCCCAGTGAATAAGGAATGGATAAATACTGGTTTATTGTGTAAATAACTAATAATCTCCTGGTTGGGCAATCAAAAATCAGAACTGATTTATTAGTTTTTTGTATTGTCTGTATAATATTGTTTGAGTCCAATGTTTTAGTGTAATAGTGATGTTGGGTGGATATAATGAAATGTAAATATTCAGATATGTGCACACTGTTCTTTTGTGTATGATGATCTCTTTAAAAAAGTGAAATAATTTTGATTGAAAAGTAAATGGTGACCACTGTTATTGATTATAGTGGTCATGAAGGCAACTAAGTGTGCGTAAACCGCAAGTCAGTACTTTCAATTTTTGTGGTGTCTTGAACTCATAGTGGCTCAGCCTTGCCGACAGATAAGGGCCTAACCCCTGGTGTAGGGTTTAAACTTTCTAAAAATCGAACTTTGCCACTAAAGAGGATTTATCACCACCACTCAAAAGATATTAAACATGAAGTAGCCCCTCCTTTCCAATCAGGAATTACAGCTTAAAAGGTATTTTAAGGAATCTCCAATGCTAGCCCATAGAAGAAGTAGGCCTCACAGTAGTGAAAAACGAAATTAGCTGTTTGTCACTATCAGGATATGTAAAACGTGAAAGTACATGTGCTACCTTTTTGTTACACAGCACCCTGCCCATAGGGTTACCTAGGACCTACCTTAGGGGTGACTTATGTGTAATAAAAGGGGAGTTTAAGGCTTGGTAAGTGGTTTTAAATGCCAAGTCAAAGTGGCAGTAAACTGCACTTACAGGCACGACAGTAGCAGGCCTGAGTCAGGTTTGAAAGGCTACTTCTGTGGGTGACACAATCAGTGCTGCAGCCCACTAGTTGCATTTAACTTACAGGCCCTGGGTATATGGTATACCACCTCACAAGGGTCTTACAAGTAAGTAAAATATGTCAATCAGGTATACACCAATTACACACATGTTTAGGGAAGAAGCACATGCACTTTAACACTAATTAGCAGTGGTAAAGTTCTCAGAATCCTAAGGCCAACAAAGAGGATTCAGCAAAAAGAGGAGGAGAAGGCAAAAGTTTGGCAGGTTTGACCAGGTTATCATACAAAATGCTAAATTCCCTAAAGGGTGTGTACGTTTCTCTGTACCTTTTATTTGTGCCAAGCAAGTCTTACCAGCACAAACTGTTCGGAGATTCTTCTTCTTTTAACTTTCCAGCACCACTGTGTACTAGATTATTGATTTTATAGTGTACTGATTGGACCATCGGTACATAAACGTACTCTGGACAAATAGATTTTATTCTTAGAATGGCTTTTACATTTTCAGTGTTGCGACAATGCAGGTGACTCAGCTGCTTGCTAAATGTTGACGTAAACACAAATAAAGAAGCATTTACAAGTTCAGCATGAGCCCTGATGATTCCAAGCCACAGTTTTGTATCTTAAGTGTAAACAGTGAAATACTATTAAACATGATGTGTGGTGTTTCAACATTTCAGAAAGTAAATTGTTTTAAAAGATCCCAGGGACAGAAATTGAGTTAATGTAGACACAGTTGGAGAAGCTGATAGACATTGGAGTCACAATTCTGAAACTTTCTCATTTGTAGATCTACCTACAGATAGCTTTAGCTAGTTGCATGGCATATGTCATCATTAAACAAGCATTTTAAATGCACTAGGTCTCGCATTTGCGAGCGTTTAAGCTATTGGCATTGTAAATGACAATGCCTTTTATGTATGTGTTTTTAAAAGCAACACATATATAAAAGGCATTGTTATTTTTATTGCCAAGAGCTCAAACTCTCGCAAATGCGAGATCACTTTAATGGTGGCTGCGCCCTTTTTTTAGACGCTGCTTGCATATTCAGGTTACAGTGAGCAGCGTCTAAACAAAGGGTTGGCGCCAACATTAAAGTGAAAGCGTCTATGGTGCTTTCACCCAAAGTGATAAAAAATATTAATTGCAAAAGCTTCTGTAGCACGGCCGCTAAAGTGAAAGCGGCCAGCGCTGGTAATTAAATAATTAAATAAGCGCGGCCGCTAAAGTGAAAGTGAACCACGCCGTATATTAAATAATTAAATATGCATGGCCGCTGTAGTTAAAGCAGACCGGGCTGTAATTTTAATAATTAAAATAAAAGCGGGCGGGTGCTGCGATGTCGTGGGTGGAGTAGCGGAAGAGCATTTAAGAAAATTGTGCTCACTGACTTATAAAGCAGACCATGTAACAACACCAGTAAAAAGTCCAGTTGTTATGGGAGGTAACAAATGCAGACACGGCGGTACCGAGGAGGGACTAACAAGCCTAATAACGACTCGGAAGCCAGCGTTTACTAAGGACAATGACACAAGCCAATTAAAAATATGGGCGGAAAGTGGGCGGGGCTTCAAAGCCATACTTCACTACTGCATGCCTCGAAGCAGCGCATGCGCTGCTCAGGCTCGAACTAAAAATTAACGCAAAAGGAAATACCCAGAAATAGACTTAAGCTCTCTTCAGCAAATGCTTAACTGATGTGTCTTTCATATGTTAATCCCACCTACAGCATTTCACATGTTTCCATTTCCTCGTTATATTTTTGCATAGGTGGTAGGCTAAAAAATAAGTCCCTCTCAAGCATTGCAGCACCTTTCACCTGCACTCTCATCTAAGATGGTTTCTTCATCAATGTCATGATGCAACAACCATCTTAGCAGGGAGGAATACATTTCTCTGTCCACAAAGCTATTCCCCTGACAGAGCAGTGTTGTGAGAGTGGTCATAAACTTTAATGCATGGTTTCCAGAAACTCACTCCAGAGTAGGATCGGCAAAACAAGGTAATGGAATGCTGCAATTGGTATTTAGTAGTGGCTTCGAGTATTTCAAGGATCAAACATTCTTCCCATCACATTCTTGTGCCATCAATGACAGTGCCCTTATATTTGTTTAATAACCTTGTACATTTCAGGAGTTTTATACCTAATACACCTGAAAGTCATCTGGTGACTACCACAAACACGAGTGAGAAGCTTATTTTTTGCAATTTAAAAGATTGTATTGGCTTTAAGAGCGAGGGAAAGCAGTCACAAGGTATTTGATATAGCAATAGTGACCAAAATGACCAAGGATTTTAGGCAGGAGACAGTGTTCTAAGGCTTCTGTATCACCCATATTTAGGCAATGTCATCTATATCTTGACCCTAGCTATCTCCTCTTCTCTGCAGGGCTGTGTTACATTAGTAAGCATACTCGCACTTAATATTCGCAGTGCACCAAGCTTTCAAAGTTAAGCTGCTCGATCCGAGGTTGGTATGCAGGCAGCTTGAATGTAATCTTTTGGTGCCGTTGACCCAACCTAAGCGTGCTTTTTCTGACGCCAGGCAATATCCAATGGCATGCTGAAATCATCTTCCTCCTGATTGTAGTCCTTTCAGAAGCAATTTGTAATCCAAGGAAATTAAACCAATTCAATGCTCCTCGCACTGTGGCCATCCATTATCAAAATCTGCATAAATCTTCGATCTGCACACATAGATTCCTCCTCAGGTGGGCTCGTTGCCACTTGTTACCGCGAGAGGTGGATGCATAGAACCTTGAGCACTGAAAGCCTAGGTCAGGGCCATGCAATGCAAGGCTTGATTGGAACTTGAGTAGAAGCCTGCAGTTGGACTTGGAAGCACACAGAGGCAAAGCAAAGACCCAGGAAGTAACCTGTAACTGGAACTAAGAGTTGCTTGAGTTCCCCCTGCTGGGATCCATTAATGCTGGATGATCCCTTATGTGAGACTCCATGCCTGAGGGCAGAAATGTTCCTGGCTCCATTTTGTTATTCAAGAGGTCTCTTACCCTTTTGCCTACTCCCCATTATGTCCTCTTTGCTGGTTCCGACAGAGTTCCTGAATTTTGTGGGCAAGGTGTGCAGCGGTGAGGCAAGATCGATTTTGCTGTCCAGGATGTCTCCTAAATTAATGTGCAGGAGATCTCCGTTTGCAGAGGAGAGTCTGTTGGTATGTGGAATGCTAATACACAGGGTGCAGTTTGGAATCTGCTGTCCAGGGTGTTTCTTTCATTGTGACATATCTCCAACATGATCTGACCCCCGTGCCTGGGATACACCGCAAACTTTAGCACATGAGAGGGTCAGTCTCCAAATTTTCCACCAGGGTGCTAAAACTGACCAGTTTTGTGGTATGGTACTGTCACTAGGCCTAGGGAGCTTCGGCTTCCAAGGCACATGGAAGCCTTAACCATAGTAAGCCACCTTGGTGGGAGCAGAAGAGAACCTCGCCTTATTGCCAGGATCACGCTTATAGGCGGTCTTCTCCGGGGGCTGGTGGTGGTACACTGGCCCTGTCAGTATTCTCCCATCATTTCGGGAGGCCCGCTCTTCCACAGGTGGCTCAATTAGCCCATTACACAGAGCATCATGCCTGTTGCATGGTCGCAACCATTTTGTCATGTCATTGGCTGACAGCAACACAGAGTAGACTTGGTAGGCAGAGTTCCGCCTTTTGTCTCATTTCCATACCACACCTTTAATTGATGATGTGTCTACTGCTGGACACGTGCATCTTCATCCCTAATCGGCAAATACTTTTGACGGTCCAACAGAAATATGGAGTGAAGGCATTGGTGGGGAAGGGTGACTATGCCCTCTCCACTATGGATACATATTTCTATTAACAATTATCTTTACATTTTGTTGGTTTGCTCCTGCTGAGAAAACACAAATATGCTCAGCCTAATATAGCAAACAGCAACATGATGTAGAGCATACATAGAATACATAGGATCTTCAGTTTTCCTTCTTCTAAATCACACATTTAATTGTGGATTTATTTACAACAGAGTGCATCCACATCTGTCCCTGGGCATCATATTTTCGCAGTAGTCTGAGAGGAGGGTTGCAGGCTCTTGTGGGATAAACTGCATGTGATTACCTGTTTGAACTTGTATTTTATTTAACAGTTGTCATTGTTTTCTGTTAGTAGCACTGCTATCGTGAAAACATGGAACGGCTCAGGCCTACTATGGCATATCAATTCAACAAGGGGGATACTGTTCCTAAAGATAAAGAGAACTAGGTCCTGGACCAGACGTCAAGGACAATCCTTAGGATTGCCATTGACGTCCTGTCTAGAACCCAGTTCTCAGTATCATTAGGAACAGTATCCGCCTTGTTGAATTAATCATAATTTCGGAGCACGGATACTGGACCTTTATCTGCTCCTAGTCCCCCTCTTCTCTTTTGATTTACCTACTGTGGCATATATCATGACCAAGATGAGGTTGAGCAGACTCAAAAGGTGCAGGTCCTTCCTCAGTTCTGTTTCTATGCCACACCACCGTCACCTTTAATTAAGGATGTCACTTTCCAAGTGTTTCTACTAATGAGTATGCGCACAAGTGTCTCCATTGGTAAGAGAGAATTCTCTTGAAAGTCCATGTGCAGCGCCTGATGCTACAATTGACAAGCAGCATAATAAACAAATGTTTGCCTGAAGCATAGAATAGATACATATGCAAACACACTATAATATTTGTGAAGTTGGGCCTGCTATCTGCTGCTTCTCCTTCACTTTATGCACTGAAATGTAATCAGTTCCGAAGAGTGGACTGATACTCCTATTATGCAATCAGACAGCAGCATGTCAGTGAAGAGGAAATACTCCTCTCGGCTGACTCAAACTGTGAATGATACTTTTTGCAAGCAATGGTTGAAGGAGCCTGGGCCAAACAAATCAATGGATGAAGGGGGCAGACCAAAAACCCATGGCTGTTTATTTTGTTGACAGAGGTTCACGCTATGACAGAGAGGAGTGTACTCAAAATGGGCATTGCAACTCACAGTGAGATATCTCATCTCCACAAAACCACAAACTCAGACAATGAGGTGGAAAGATGGAAGAAGGTTGAGGCTAGGACACGCTAAACTGAAGGCTGTATTGTCTCCTCGTGGTCCCATAGGCAATACGGACCCAAACATATCCCAAGACGGCCTGACCGCCACTGGCAAAAAGTGAACAATTTTGTTTAAGAGCAGATCAGCATTTTTTTGACATTTGAAAGAAGTGCATACCACAATAGGATGGGAAAGGTGAGCCAGATTTGTGTTATTCTGTGAACAATTTCCAGCACTATCAATCTGCCCCTTAACTGACGTTAATAGATCTTGCGTCATCATGTACCACGTCATACTGTTTCTGTGGCGAGTCTGCAAGTCAGAAATTCAACATTTCTTAAATGTGTTCTAGCTTGATCACCTCCAACTTCTCAGTGTGGAAACTGCCAGACACCAGCCACCATTGCTAACTGGTTTAGAGTGTAGTCTTAAGAGGGACACGTTTTTCAACAGAAAGACTTTAGAACTGTGAGAAATAATGAAGGCTGTATTAGGTTCCATTTAACAGAAAGGTTAACAGGACAATGTAAAATAGTGGAGTTTTCTTAATAATATACACATCCATTTTGAAAATATATATTTATCGGGGAAATACTGGCGAAAGCATAAAGCCTAGGGTACAATGATTAGGGAAAAACGAATAGACAGGTGTGTGCAATATGTGGACACATTGTGGTGCGAGAGGGAAGACATGGACATGCAGAGCAACACGATATCCTATTTTACGGATAATAATAATTTGCATAGACATTTACCCTTGTGTGCTTAAGTTTATTTAGCAATCTTGCAAGGGTAAGAAAATACTTGGCTTCTTGTAAACGGTGCATATTGATTGCAAAATAAACTATTTCATGATATTTCCACATCTTTGCAGTAGATCTTTTTTTGGTTTGTTAGAAGCATATTCTAAGCGTCCATTGTGCTGTATAACAGTGCAACCTTTAGTAGCTTAATTGAAATACCACACGGTCCTTAGTCATAACTGACAAGCGCCCAGAGGCCATGTTTGGCTTCCAAGCACAATTATTAACATGATGGGCGTGACTGATTTCACCTCCTCAACTGCTCCTCATAATACGCTTTGTTTTCCCTGAACGTGGTAAAGAGTGAATCAGTAGGCAATAAAACAAAACACGCAGATTATTACTGGGGACAGCACAAGGGCCATGTTCTCACCGAGTGAATGTGCGGTAACCCAGGCTCCTCACAGCTAAACTGGCAGACATCCAAGGCAACTTTCATGTGAAATGTCACGTTAAGTATTTTTTTTTAATATACACTGCTGATTCAGATTACAGCTAGCGGCTACAAAAGAGCTACTTTCATCACATTTCTATCAAAAGTGCCAGGTCTTTTTCTAATCACAGACGAAACGTACACATTCAATGTGTTTAGTACTTTGGTGTACAGTTTAACGTTGAATGGAGCCATTGTTTTAACCTCGGCCCACATTCTGGCAGTGCAATTTGACGGCGACTGGTTTTTCTGTTCTAAAGCTTATGCTCTCTATTTTATATCAGTGCCAAACGCGAGGGTAGGCGACGGTGGCGCGTAGGGGCGCTATTACGTAAACACGGCGTCTGCATTACCTGTGGTTGCCTGTGGTAAAGCTAAGAGAGGCGAGCACAGTGCTTAATTTGTAAAAAACATAGTGCCGGGGCTCTCGACAGGAGAACACTAGAGCCTGCACCATCCATTGCCCCTGGCAGCACTGCCAATGACAGCACCAACACAATACTAATCATCACACTCTTAAAAGTGTGACCATTCATACTATTACAGGCCCCCAAAGCTATAAGAATGGCTTTGGAGGCAAATACTAATAAATGGAAATTGAAATGGAAATAATAAACAGAAGTTGTTGTGCTCGCACCTAAATTGGCAGGCACCACTACCATGTGGCAGACAGTCATAAGCCCCGGTGCTGGCAATTAAGTGCTGGTGCTGAGCACCGGAAAGCACCGGCACAAATTAAGCACTGGGCGAGCAGCGCAATACAAGATTGTAAGATTTTACAAAGTAATGGACAGTGGGGTAAAGGTGATATTTAACCTCTCACAAACCTAATGGAAGTCCCATGTTGTCCGGCGGTACCAAATCCTGCTGCAATATTGTTTCAGATTCCCGCTGCTGCAGAATGGTATACAGCAGGCGTCTCCAACGAGTAGCTCATGAGCTACCTGTAAGTAGCTCTTCTGTGTGCAAACCAGCCTACTAAATTAGTAGTTCTTGCTCGGATGAATTCATATATGTAAACAAAAATTGAAAAGCATCAAGAGAATGTTTGTATTTTCAGAACTCATAAGCTGAGGTTTTTAGAAAAATGGTAGAATTTCCAAAATATGTTTAAAGCTGATGTTTAAGTGACAAATCATGCAGCTTTGGGAAGACATTACTTATTCTATTACCTTGCTGCCAGGGGCATTGCAGCTATGGCTGTTATGTATTACGCACATAGAGACTTTCCACTTTGACTAAGCCTTTTTAGGTCTCGCCTACGCAGCGTGCATGCGCTGCATAGGCAAAAAGACCTTTTGGAATCGCTTCGGCTTTTCAGCCAAAAACGTGTACGCGTTCCATTGCCTTCAATGGCAACACGTGCACGTTTGGCGATTCACTTGCGGGAGCGAGCGGCGCCATATGGTAGCAATTATCACTCCTGGTGCCGCTCGCTCACGCAAGTAAAACGCTTTCACTTTTTTTTTCTTTTTGCGCGCGCGCACACAATTCGCGGCCGCACGTCTTGCTTGTTGCGCGGCCAATGCTTGTTTAGGACTTGTGCCCTGGCTCCATCCATGTCTACTGCTCTTAGCACAGATCCCCACTGGCCGGTGCCCCTCGGCCTCGAGCCGCCGGAAGGCACGGAGAGGCTACCTCCCTCCTTCCTGCACAGCCCGCGGACGCTCTTCCATATCCTGCATGATGGGTGTTGGGGCGCAGTGCCACATACAGGAGATTGAGTCCCACTGGCAGGGGGGCACACACTCTGGAGCTGCCCTGTGGGGTGTTGGAGTGCCTGCACCGGGCGGCACC
Source organism: Calotriton arnoldi (assembly GCA_963921515.1). Lineage (NCBI taxonomy): Eukaryota > Metazoa > Chordata > Amphibia > Caudata > Salamandridae > Calotriton > Calotriton arnoldi. The sequence goes on from CAWUFW010004157.1 coordinate 1,022,556, forward strand.
CCCAGCGTCCTGCTCACCTTCCAGCGCTTCGTGCACGGACTTCGAAGCTCGCTTTCCAAAGCCGAGCTGGGTCAAGTCTGTGCTTCTAACCCCGGGGGCGGCGATGAGAATAAAGGGAGGCTAAAGACCAGTGTCGTACAATATAATCATCACAATAAAATGTACAAATATGCCATTACTAATATGGCCACCAATTAAAAAATGTACTATCATAGAACACAAATACCGGTAATGCTACAAGAAGGACGCGTAATACTTACACATACCACAATAACATACGGCAGCTATTTATAATGACGCAGTGTCCTTTTAGTGCGCATATACATTACTGCTGCACCTCACACCCTAACCCTGTAGAGGGCGCTTCTTTTTCACTATCAATATTTCCCCCGAACGTGATACCACTACCAACATCTACACTACAGGGTCCTTTCATTTTCCAACCGCACCCGGGCGTCGCTCATAGTCGGTATTTAAAAGCAACCGGTCTCCTCAATTTCCGAGTATTCCGCCATTCAGGTGGTGACTGAAAAGTACAAGAGGCAGTTAAATGTGCGGACTCGGAAGATACGCATTTAATCTCAAGTATAAACGTACATAGGTGATCCTAAATCTTTACTTTTTGTTTTCGGTCCCATTGCATCCGTTTCAAACCTTCCCTTCAGTTCCTTCTTCTCTGACAACCACTCATCTCTGGCTTCTGTGGTTAAGTAAAAAATATTGTTAACCCTCTAGCGTCATTCCTGGCTCTCACATTTCAACAGTGCGGACACCTCACGTACACACAGGATTTATTATTTAGAACAAGATGTCCTGTTTAACGCTAGCAGGCGCAGGTATCTGAAATGAGGCTGCAGTAGGAAACGGAGCAGTTTGATCGGATACAGTGGGGAAGTTGCTACGATGCAGCAGAATGTGAGGAAAACGTCCCTATTCTATTTGATTATACAGTAATAGTACAGCCTTAATGGCGTGTGTAGGGCCCCCCTCACACCCTGGACCCAGTGCCACTGCACCCGCTGCCCTAATGATAGTTGCGCCCCTGCTCCCCTATATCTCCTGGTTCCCGTATTCCTGTATCACTCCCTGAATGTATCCTACCCCTTCCTCTCCTCCCTTGCTATTACCCTTCCTTCATTTCCACACTCCTCATGCCTTTCCATTGTCCGCTGATGTTTCCATTTCTCACTGCATATCTTCCTTCCACTCTCGCTTTTCACCTGCCTTCCTTGTCCCTCCTCTCCCACCGTACCCCTTCATGCTCCGTGTATTCCTCATTCTTCCTGGTTCCACCCATCCTTCCTTTTCTTTATTCTCCCTTCCTCTGTATCTCGCTACTTCCACCGATTGCCTCCATTTTCCACATGTAACTATCCGCTACCACCTCACTCTCTCCTTTTTCCATTGGCGTAACCATTCTGCAGTGTAACTAGCCCTTCGATTCTCTTTTATGTCCACCTCTTGTGTAGTCTCTCCCCCCTTCTCTCCATCATGTATTCAATAAATGAATCGATGTACTAGATATAGCAGAACTCTCCATGTTGAATCTGCTTAGGCCTCCTTCCACAACTTGAAACGAGTCTTGGTTTAAGTGCAAAACAATGTAGCAGTGTAAGTTTAGTGTACAGGTGAAGATAGAATTTTTACAGCTGCACAGCCACTTGACATTCAAAAAGCGTGTTCTACACTCAAGAAAGATTTGCAGAAATATTTTCGTGTGTGTAATTCTCCTATAGAGAGATGGGTGTTGCACTAGTGGGAATGCCATGAAACTGTGAGCGCAACCACCAATGCACATTGGTATTCAAACGCTTTTTCCCTGGACTATTTCTAATCTGGAGAAGGCATATAATTACTAGAGGTAACACTAAAAATGCTAATAAAAAAAATCTAAAATTACCTCAAGTATAAATAGCAGTAGCAAAAGATTAACCTCTGCTTCAGCCTTTTTTGTTGCTTTTCTTGCTCTCTGTTCTGCACAGCCCACCACGTCCCAATTTTTTTCCCAGCGCTGCACTACCACCTGCTTTTCCTGCTGCCCACTCCAGTCCTGCCCCTTGCCCCCGGAAGTCCTTCCTAGTCACGTTGCTACTAATTTCAGCTGCAGCTCACCAGCCATTAAACAGACACTACTTGGCCCTGCCTTTCCCACTTACCTGTGCCAAGTACTTCGACTATACCTTGCAGACCTAGCTCCAATTCTGTTCCAGGCCCCAGCCTCATGCACTTGCTTACTTCCTCCATCTAGAATCTCTCTTTTACTCTTTCTTTAACTTCCTATGACTCTTGCTCTCTCACTCTACTCTACTTTTTGTCGTGCTCGAAGACTGCTTTCATAACATTTTTTTATTATAACTTTTCAACATGGTGTACAGAAGCCACAATGCTCTACAACATAGCTTAAAGACATTGGCAAAACCAATAGCTCTGGCTAAACACTTACAAGGTCCCAAAGGCGAGACCTATTGGCTATGCCAATGCTTGTTTACATTACTGCAGCAACTGTGCCTGATGAACTGAGGAGATCATTGCTGGTACTCTTGCATATGGTGTCCACTAATTTAATTTTTCTGATGTGGTTACTACTACAGCACTATAATATTAGTAGCTCAGGAAGATTTTCATTGAATGTAAGTAGCTCTCATTACAGAAAAAGTTGGAGACCACTGGTATACAGTCTTTGACTAATGCCAAGCGTTCTTTACCATTCATCTGCATGAGCAGTCAATATCTTTTCACATTTCGGTTCCAAATTAAAGTTCTCGTTTTGTGTGAAACCCACAAGGGTATACTGAAAGTCCCTTCAATTTTTAGTCAGATCCCAAAGAAAGATTTGAAAAGTGATGGGTTAATTCAATCATACTCTGTTTGTGTGTACTTGTACTTACAAGTGCCACTTGTATGTGCATATACACTCCACTTGGCACACCTGCTATGGTGAAATTCATAAAGACAGGTCAGGACCCTCAAAACCTCAGGGCCCTTCCGTGCCCCTAATCTGAAAGAAAAGTTAGTTGAATCAAGGCAGCGGGAAAGCAGGCTAAAAGAGTCCATTGTCTCTGGCCCGATTCGCTAATCATAGGGAAAAATAATCAGAATGTGCTGCCAAATGGATAATCCATTAACAACTTTTTATGGATCCACAAAGAATTCTAGAAGTACGCTTGGAAAATTGTGACAATCACAGTTTTCAGGCACTACTCACATGGATAACGTATGCAGGCAGAATTCCCACAAGGTAGAAAAATTTGACTTACAAAAACATATGACGCCATTGTCTTTCCACATTGAACTTCTTTTGTTTCTCAGTGGACAAAATGTTTTCCCTGAGGGAAATCTCTTCCCTTACAAGCCAGTATATTTGGAGGGTCCTCTCCCCTCATTCGCACAGAGGAAACACACTTACTTCAGCCCCATGACAGAAGTTAATCTGGAAGTGTTTCCGGGGATGAGAAACTACATGGAAGGGTAATCTGAAGACTCTGGTACAAATGTTCAGTTGGGTACCTCCTCATGCAATAAGGTAACCTATTGTGGATGTGCCATAAGGCAACTGCCTAGGGTGGCCTTAATTTAACAGAGCTCTGCTGAATACCCACACATGTACACATTTGTAAGTGTGGACTACCTAGGGACGATCACAAACAAACTCTTAACACTAAAAACAATTGCATAAATTCCACCAGGCTGCCGGAAATTGTGCATAGTGCAAGCAGTGACATGAGACGAAGCATAGAATTGATATACACAAATGTGGGAGAAACATGACGTAAACAGAAAAATAACTCTAAAGTTGTCCAAAAGTGATACTGATGTTCCACATATATTTCAAAGACGCAATACAAAAAAAAATATAGGTATACAGGATGTAGTCAAAATAATATTCTTTAATTCTTTCTTGTAATGTAAACGATGAAAACAGCCAACTTGTTTCAGCACAAAAACAACAGGACTTCTTCAGGGCAATACTTACTTATGCCTACTATCCTTCTTGGGGTGTAGGCCAGCCATCTCTGTCCTGGGCTTTTCTTTCAATCTGACTCTAGGTGTAATCCATCACCTTGCAGTCAGCTTCGAGGCCTCAGCGCAAGGCGTTTCTTGTCCTTCCTCTTTTCCTTTTCCCTTGAGGGTTCCAGGTCTGGGCTTGCCTGGTGATGTTTGATGCAGGCTTGCAGGGGGCGTGACCTATCCAGCCCCAGCGTCTTTTCATGATTTCTTCATGAGCAGGGGGTTGGAAAGTCTGCTGCCATAGGTCGTTGTTGCTGATGGTGCATGGCCTGCAGATTTGGAGGATTTTCCTTAGACAGGTGTTGATGAAGGTCTGGACTTTGTTGGTGGTGGTCACTGTTATCCTACGAATTTTGGCTCCATACAGAAAGACCAACTTTACGTTGTTGTTAAAAAGCCTGATCTTGGTTTGCAGCGTTAGGTCCTTGGAGCGCCAGATCTTCTTTAGCTGAATGAAAGCAGCCCTTGTTTTGCCAATTCTTGCTTTGACGTCGGTGTCTGTGCTACCCTGCTTGTCTAAGACACTGCCCAGGTAGGTGAAGGCCTCAATCTCTTCCAGTGCATCGCCTTCAAGAGTGACTTCAGTTGTGCTGGCAGTGTTATCCTTCAGGACCTTTTTTTTTTTTCCCCCTGTGGACGTTGATGCCAAGTTGTGCTGATGTGGCTGCCATATTATCGGTCTTCTCTTGCATCTGCAGATGGGTATGGGGGAGTAGGGCCAAGTTGTCTACAAAGTCTAGGTCATCGAGCTGCATCCAAGGTGTCCACTGGATCCCATTTCTTCTCCTTGCCTTGGTTGTCTTCAGGATCCAGTCTGTGGCAAGCAGGAAGAGAAAAGTTGAATGCAAACAACCCTGGAGGACTCCAGTCCTAACTTGAAAGCTTTCTGTGAGTTGTTTTTCATGGATTATCTTGCAAGTCATTCCTTCGTAAGAGATCCTGATGATTCTAATGAGTTTTTCTCGTCCATCGTAGTGGTGGAGGAGTTTTCAAAAGGTCTCTCTGTCCATGCTGTTGAATGCCTTCTCATAGTTGATGAAGTTGACTTAGAGGGGGGAGTTCCATTCCAGTGACTGCTTCATGATGATGCGCAGTGTTGCAATCTAGTCTGTGCAGGATCTATCTTTCCGGAAGTCAGCTTGCTGGTCTCGCAACTGAGCGTCAATGTGTTTCTTCATTCTATTTAGGATGACACTGTTGAACACTTTGCCTGGGGTTTATTTATTTTTATTTATAGTGTTTTATAAAACACAAATATGACCATCATGGCATCAGAGCGGTGTACAAAAAGAGAGCTAATGAGAGTTACAGTACAGTGAAACACCTTTCACTTATGATACGCTGTACATAGTATTTGGAGAGTAAGGTCAAAAACAATAGGATATAATATAAAATAGGGTGATTTACAGTTTCCAAAGAGTTCTCTTATGACACATGTTTTTCTAGTTGTAAGGCTTTAACTTCTTTCTTGAAATTCCTGAGACATTAATTTGTTCTCGTTGAGGGTGGTATGAGTTCCAAATTGTTGGATCCGCCCCAGCGAAAGTACAGCCGGGTGTTTTCCTTTTTTGAATTTGTTTGGTTCTAGTGTGAGGGATTTAGCACTTCTAGAGTCCCTTCCACCTCCTGATAGCTTGATTCTATGCAGCAAGTATTTAGGACCAGAATTGTGGAGAGTTTTGTGTGTTAAGCAAGTAACCTTCAGTTGGATCCTAGCTTCAACTGGGAACCAGTTGAGGGCTCTGAGTGATGGGGAAATTCGATCATAGTGACATGAGCCTGTTAAGAGTCTTGCTGCTGCATTTATTGTCGCTTTCATTTGGCTAGGTAGGCTTTAGGTAGACCTATGAGCATGGCATACCCACAATCCAGTCTTGAGAGCACTAGAGAGTGAACCCCTGTTGCCGTTTTGAGGACTCCTGGCTGTATGAAGGGTTTTAGCTTTCTTAAAAGGTCCAGATGTAGGTTAGCGCCTCTGGTTGCAGCTTGTATGTGAGCTTGTATGTTTAGATTTGAGTCTAATGTAATGCCTAGGGATTTTACGGAGTCGCATATGGTTGAGATGCAGTTTAGCAATTTGACATTAAGGGACCATGATTGAGGTTGTTGGGATCTAAGGGGTGGAGAGAAGAGAATTAATTTAGTTTTTAACAGATTTAGTTTTAGCTGTTGTGGTTGATAGAAGAGTAATCCCTCTGTGGTTTGTGCAGCTTCTCAGGTCACCTTTCTTTGGGATCTTGGTGAGGTAGCCCTCCTTTCAGTCTTATAGCACCTTCTCCTCTTCCCAGATCCTTTCAAACATGGCGTAGAGTATGTCTACTGATGTTTCAATGTCTGCCTTCAGTGCCTCTGCAGGAATGTTGTCAGATCCTGCTACCTTCCCATTTCTCAGATGTTTGATGGCTTGCCGTATTTCTTCCTTGGTTGGTCTGCTGCAGTCAATTGACAAGCCTTTGTCAGCTGGCTGAATGTATGGTGGAGACTGCTGCACAGGCTGGTTCAGCAGTTCTTCGAAGTGCTCAACCCATCTTTGTTGTTGGGCTTTGTTTCCCATGATTGTCTTCCCAGCTTGGTCTTTAACAGGTCTTTCTGACTTGCTGTATCTGCCGGAGAGTTTCCGTGTTATGTCATAGAGTTCTTTCAAGTTTCCATGGCTTGCTGCTTCCTGGGCTTCTGTAGCAAGACCATTGATGAATCTTTGCTTGTCTAGTCATAAGCTTCTCTTTGCTTTCTTGTTGGTTTTGGTGTATTCACCTTGAGCTTTCGCTTTTTCTGTTCTTGTTCAGTGTGTGTTGACTGCAGCTTTCTTTTCCTTTCTCTTATGGATTTTGTGGAGAGTCTCTTCGGGAGATCCATTATTTATGCTGGTGTTTCTTGGGACCCAGTACCTCATGGCAGGTTGATGTCGCTGTTTCTTTGATCTTCCCCCACTGACTTTCTACTGGGTCTCTCATCCTCTAGTTCTTGCAGGGCTGGAAACCCTTTACAGAAGGTGACTTAGCATTCACTCTCTTTCTGTGCATCTTTGAGGAGGGTGGTGTTATATCACTGGCATTGGTATGTTGGTTCCATCCATGCTTTCTTTAACTTTAGGTTTAGCCTGGCCACAACAAGATGATGGTCTGACGCCACGTCTGCTCCTCTCATCACTCTCACATACAGCAGGGTCCTCCGGAACTTCTTGGCAATGCAGTCATGGTCGATCTGATTCTCTGTTGAATGGTCTGGTGACACCCACGTTGCCTTGTGTATTCTTTTGTGTGGGAATACACTACTGCCTATCACCAGCCTGCTCAGAGCACAGAATCTGCCAGCCTTTCACCATTCTCATTCATGTTGCCAAGGCCATGGTTGCCATGACTTCTTCGTACCCAGTGATGCTGTTTCAATCTTGGCATTGAGTTCCCCCATCAGTATGGTGAATGACTCTCAAGCCATTTCTCCAGGGTGAACTGGAGTCTGTTGTAAAACTTTTCTTTTTCCTCTTCATTGTTGTCATTTGTAAGTGCATAGCACTGGATAACATGTTGATCCTCTTTTTTGTGTGGAAGGTTGCTGTGAAGATTTTGGGACCATGGCTTCCCATCCAATTAGAGCTCTGTTGGCTGCGGGCGTTAGCATCAGTGCTACTCCCTGAGAATGTGGGGCTTTCTCTTCCTCATGTCCAGAATACAGCAGCATTCCTCCTGGAGCCAGTCTTTTCTGTCCAGACTGTGTCCATCTAGTCTCGCCGATGCCAAGGGCAATGTTGTAGTCTTTCATCTCCACTGCCACTTGTCCCGATGGTGATGGTCTTGGTCGAAAGCAGGTGGATCGGCTTTGCAGCTTGAAGGCATCTCTGGCTTGCACCACAAGGTGTCATAGCTCTCCGTGAAGGAGATTCCTCTCTCCCCAAGGCCTGGATGTCTTTTGGTTGATGTTTCTGTAGCTTGTTTTTTTTTTCCATGGTGGGGTAGCTAGCCCCATGAATAACCCTCCTCCTTTTGCAGCTTGGCTTCGGACCAGCCATGGCGGAGTTTTCAGGGCAATAGTTGTTTTTTAAATCTTGTACAAAGTTTGTTGAACACAGGAAGATTGAATTCTCTTAGATTTAATTTTTATTTTTCCAAAAGTTGTTTTGTGTATGCTTAAAAAATTCGTAATCATAAATCATTCAGCAGTCCACTGAATCCATTGTCTAGAGGTGTACTATGGCGTCATGGTCATGTGTGAAAAGGGCCCCAACTATTGCCCTGAAGGCGCTCCATTGCCTGTGTTCTTCATTTACATTACAAAACAGAAATAAAGAATATTATCTTGACTCCAACCTGCATTCCAATATTTTTTCGATTGTATAATTTCTTTGAAATATATGTGGAACATCGATATCCCTTTTGGACGACTTTAGAGTTTTTTTTACAGGTCACGGGATGCTTTTCCCACATTTGTGTATATCAATTCTGTGGTATTTGGGTTTTTTGAACGGTTCACCCAGGTAGGAGAGCATCCACGATTTGGAGTGCAGCATACACCCTATAACCATTCTCATCTGAGTTTTAAGAGAAGAAGCACAGTGTAGACAGTGAGTGAAGGAGAAGCAACGTGCAGATTGCACGAAGAAGTACTCTGGCATCAGTGAATGTATAACTGAGAAGCATGAAGATTGTGAATATGGTAAATCAAAACAAATGTTGTGCCACACTCCAAAAACACAGATTCAGTTTCTATCAGATGATTACCTTGACTTTAGTATACCTTTCCTGATCGCCTATAGCATTGAGGATCTTCTAGCTGTATGCTTCACAGCTCATTTGTTACACCCCAAATGCATATTTTAGTAGTCCAAATTCTCACGTCTCAAATACATTATGGTCATTGTAATTATTCATGTGCAACACTTTTTCTATTTCACTGTAACTCCAAATACGTATTTCCATGTGGAGATCATCAGAGGACTGAAGGAGTGGCATTTTCAAAGTATTTAGGGGGTCATTACGATGGCAGTGAACCCGCCACTGACAGGCTGTCAGTAGTGGGTACACCGCCATCGTGAGGCAATTTCCGCCTGCCATATTATAATGGCTGGCGTGACGTGGCCGTCGGAAACTCCGACCACCATGCATCCGACGAGCTCCTTGAGCCCGCCGGTGCTGTGGAGGCCCTCACAATCCCATACATGGCGTTGGTGCCTACCAGGAACCTCCATTGGAATTATGATGGTCCATCCCTGCCAGCCTTTCCATGGTGGTACACCCGCCATGGAAAGGCTTGCAGGGATGGACTTTGTGGGCCCGTTGTGGGCCCCCTTGAGCAGGGGCAGTTCATATTGCACTTGGGGGGCACCTATGGTGCCCCCCTACATTTCCCTGCACCATGTTGCAGGCACCGCGTGGTGCATGGAAATGCAAAACCTGCATTTTTTCCATTGCGGCGGGTGCTGCAGCCAGCAGCACTCGCCACAATGGAAAACATGGCACTCGCGGCCACCGTGGTGGGGGCCGCATTGTAATGCCATATCTGGGACCGCCGCCTTATAGGCGGCCGGTCCCCATTCTCGGGACGATGGCAGACGGACAGAAGTCCGTCCGCCATTGTAATCAGGCCCTTAGTTAGTTATCACCAGCTAGAGTAAATCTCCCCCAGCGCAAAGTCCTAGCTCATGAGAAGAAGAAGCATGAATCCGAAAACATATACTGTAGCAGCACTCTAAGCGGGGAAAGTTGGGGAGAAGCACTTTTCTGACTGTGAGTTAGGAGGAGGAACACAGTGTATACAACAAATGGTCGAAAACTCCTGTAAGGTAATTTAGGAAAAGGCACTAACAGACAGCGAGTGACAGAGAAGTGCTGCACAGATGCACAAACAACGAGTGTGGGGAAGGAACTGTGCAGATTGTGAGCTAGGAAGAAGGTATTTGCATAGTAAATGCACCTGTGGCTTCAGGGTTTATGTGCAATAATATTGCACAGCAGTATGTATAATAATGGCCTCATGCAGAATATTCATTAATGGCCTAAGAAAAAATATACATCAATGGACCCAGGCAACATATGCATCAATATCACCAAACAATATATGTAGTACCTGCAGCAAGGGTCCCAGGCAGTAGGTGAATGCATTACTCCAGCAAATATATGCTTCAATTGACTCAGCAGTGAACTCACAAGTCACAATGTTCACTGAGCCACTTCAGTGGTCTCATGCAATGTATATATTAATGGCCTCATGCAATGTATGAATCAGTGGTCCCAGAAAGTATATGCATCAATGGTTCTGGAAAATATATGGATTAATGGGCCTAGGCACTATATGCAGCAATGCCCAAGCAGCATGTGCATTAATTGCCACAAGCAGTTTGTCCATCAACTTTCCAAGTCAGTATGTCCATTTATTGTTCTTGGCGGATTGTGCGTCAGTGCAAAAAGAACAATTGATGGACAGAATGTTGAACAATGCCTATTCACCCCAGTACAGAGATCTGGGCCTAAATCCATCGTTTGTTTGCTCCCCAAGCCATTCCAGTTTAAACCCAGCCATATGCAAATCAGTCTTGACCCTGCTCCTCATTGGAACAGTCCAGTCCAAACTGCCAAGTTAACTCCTCCTGGACCGCAAACAAGGATCCTGGGACCAGTTTCGGGGTATCACCCATCATCAGCCAGGCTAGCTTGACTCCAGTGGCATGGAAAGCACAGGACCCTCGTCTGGGCATGCCGTTCCACTCGGGGTGACAAATGCAAAAAGAATAATTGATGAACAGAATGTTGAACTATGTCAAACATTCACCCCAGTACACAGATCTGTGCCTAAATCCATCGTTTTTTGTTCCCCTTGCCATTCCAGTTAAAACCCAGCCATATGCAAATCAATCTTGACCCTGCTCCTCATGGGAACAGTCCAGCCCGAACTGCCAGGCCTGGACCAGAAACAAGCATCCTGGGACCGCTTTCAGGGTATCACCCCTCTTCAGCCAGGCTAGCTTGAATCCGGTGGCATATTAAGCATGGGACCCACATCTGGGCATACCCTTCCCACGTAGGGCGAAAAATGCAAAACAGATGATGAACGGAATGCTGAATAAATCAAACATTCACCCCCAGTACACAGATCTGTGCCTAAATCCATCGTTTTTTGTTCCCCTTGCCATTCCAGTTAAAACCCAGCCATATGCAAATCAATCTTGACCCTGCTCCTCATGGGAACAGTCCAGTCCGAACTGCCAGGCCAGGCCCTCCTGGAGCGGAAACAAGGATCCTGGGACCAGTTTCAGGGTATCGCCCCTCAATGTGTTCGCTCACAAATCTTTACAGGTATGTAGATACATACGATGGAGTCATGGTTCTGTGCCAAACATCTATACGAAGATCTTTTCAAACTTGAACTAGATGAAATTAAATATAAACTTTAGAAGTTGGAGTACAAAATGATATTTGCTTTCAGTTCATCATTTTGCAAAGCAGTCATTCAATGCTTTCAGTCCCTGGAGTATGTGGAATCATGGTGTATAAGGTGTTGAAATACAATGTAAATAATGAATATTGACTGTCTTTACACAGATCCATTTGTCTGATCTTCCACAGAAAAATGGGTCTTTGAAGAATGTCATAAAACTCTTCATCAGTGGTTGCAGGAATACGTCTCTGTATTCAGCAAAAGGTTTGTTAGAGAGTTGATACCCCAATTAATTGGTCTACCCTGTGGTTCAGATTTCTATGAATTGTAGGGGCATGGTAAATAAATAGGTATCATTGGATTCTGATTGAATAGATAATCTTTTGTTTTTGAAAGAGGGTTATCCATCCTCTGTACATAGCCTTAATCAATAGAATTTCCAGTGTTTTCATGTATTCTCTTGTCGGATCACCTTCCAGCTCAAGATATATGTTATTATCATGCAGTTGTCCAATGCCTTTTCACATTAGTATTCAGACTACATTATAACAAGGACTGTCCCCTAGTCAGCCTGTTTGATGGTGATGTTGCTGATTAAGGCCATTTGTTTTTCAAAATGTGTTGCTCTTTGTTCGAAAGGTTGAAATATTTGTGTTGTTTTCTATACAAGAGTTTTGGAGATTTCATGATATACTTCTCTTTCCATGGAATCATGGGTAAGGTCTCTTATCAATGGATAGAATGCTCAATAGTTTTATTTTAGGTACTGTTATTTGTGTAGCACATTGTCGGACATTCTAAAAATAACTCTTTATTCTTAGTTACCTATGGATTTAAAAAGATCCACTTTTGCCTCAAATTTATTTTCAGATGGTACAAATGACAGGTTTTTAGTAGTATTTTATCCTCTGCACATGATAAAATATAATTTGAGAAATGTATCACTATGTGTTCTTGTCTGCAGATCTTGTTTAAAGATTCCTTTTACTTTGCCTGGTTTTCCTTTTCATGTTAGTTGAGGATCCTCTCACAAGGAACGTTTAGTTGTTGTAGTTCTTTGTCTATTATTTGTTGTTTGTGACTTCATTGCGTTCTTCCTCACTGGACTCTTCACCCTCAATTTCACTACTCATTGTGGATGTGTATCACTAGTACTCTTCTCTGCAAGTTTGGATGTTTGTTGTTTCTCTGGTGGATTAGTAGCCTGCATTGAAGTAACACAGATAACTAAATAGTACTTACTGTTTTTGGATCACTCTTGTTATCAGTTGACACAATAAAAATGAATCTCATCGATAAGTAATTGGAAACAACCCAAGAAATTCCCCAACTCATATCAAATGCTAGTGCATGCATAACATCTGATTGGTTTGTTTCTGTATGTCACTCTGTACTCATTTCAAGCAGTTGGTTTGGTGAGAAAGTAGCCCATATTTCAATTCTCAAACATTCACTTCTCTAATTTAGAATTTACTTATTTCCAATATGATTTCTTATTTCCTCTTAAATCTAGTATCACAAAAATAAGGAGCTGCTCCAGAAGTTACTAGGTCTATCAATCTAATACCTGTGTTTATTAGCTCCAAATAGGGAAACTCATGCCACTTCTTGTCTCAGTGCATCAACTATTCCCTTCTCTCAAATCAAGGGGAATTAATGTACCAAAGGTTTTCAGAATTTGATTATTCAAAAAGGATAATTTTCCCTATTTCCATGTAATATAACCTCAGTCCTCAAGTCTTCAATTCAAAGGTTTTTCGGTATAGTTTGGTTGAATTCATACTACTATATAAACAGTCTGTGCCCATTTCTGACTGGGTAATAATTATTAGTACTACTGGGGACCAGAGCTGCCCATACACCAGTGGGAACCTGGGCATACAACATATAAAATGATCAATGGTTCGCCTGGATTTCATTCAACCAATATTGTTATTCGCCAAAGAAACACATTTCGCGCATCCAGTTAATGTAAGAAAACCATAAATGCAGTTAAGCCCTATAAGTGATTAGTCGTCTTGTCTGTCTATTGCATCCTGTTCATAATAAATGTGTATCATATATGTGTTCTTTGAATAAATGTACTCAATTTGTACATATCAGTTGTTTCAATTAAATAACTGACTTGCTGCAGTTGAACGCAGTTGAGGCAGAACTTTGCAAGTTGATTTCTGCTATGCTGACCCAGACTCCCTACCCCCCTCTTCCTGCTGCTGTTGGTCCAGGTGAAAACTTTTCTACCAACCACCCAGCCATTAACGATGGGAATACTGGACCGATGCCAAATTGTTCATCTGACAGGAAGGCGTTGAAACCAAAGACTTTGGTTATGTCTGAATCCCTAAGGGCTGACCAGGCTTGTCTCTGTGATAGAGGGGGAAGAGATGGGGAGGGGAAGCTGGAGCAAGGGGTTGTCTTGCCCACCACTCCAGGGATCTTATCAACCTACGATCATGTTGCCTTCTGAGTTTTGCCCCTATGTGGTAGTATTATCAAATGTTCCCTGCCTGGCACCTAATGCTGTAGAATCCTTTGCCCAATTTAAAAACAAGGTTCTTAATTGGGTCCACACTACTTCTAAATGCCCCTATTCAGTTGCGTCTGATATTTTGTTGGTTCACAGGGTGGTCTGGGTACGTCCCCTGGAAAGAGCTCACCAGGTAATTGTGTGATTGTTAATTTTAGGTCCCCAGCTATTGTGCAGAAATTGCTGTTGAATTGTCGGCCTCCATGTGAATTTCGTTCCTTTATCTCCCTTCGTCAGTTGGGTTTCTTTTATCAACACTTGCAGCCAATGTTTGTGTCTTCTACACACTATTTCAGGCCAACATCTTCAAGTAGTACTACAGCAAATCACCATTTGGCACCTTCTATTCTCACTGAAGTTGGTTGACTGAAGACAGACTATCGCACTAGAGCCTCGTTGTTTTCTCTCGTCTCTGGCTTTGGTATTCGGATGCCTGGGTCCTCTAGGTTAAACAAAGCAAACACCAAGAGATGATGGACGGAGCGCTGAAACTTTTCAGACACTCATCCCCAGTCACAGATCTCGGTTGAATCCATCATCGTTCTTTATTTCACTTCTCCACCCCAGTTCAGACCCAGCTATATGCAAATCAGTCTTGACCCTGTCCCTTATGGGAACAGTCCAGTCCGAGCTGCCAAGTCTGGTCTTCCCTGGACCAGAAACAAGCACCCTGGGACCGGTTTCAGGGTAACACCCCTCATCAGCCAGGCTAGCTTGAATCCAGTGGCAAAGGGACCCACGTCTGGGAATACCCTGCCAACTTAGGGCGAACAAAGCAAACACCAAAAGATGATGGACGGAGCGCTGAAACTTTTCAGACACTCACCGCCAGTCACAGATCTGGGTTGAATCCATCATCATTCTTTAGCTCACTTCCCCACCCCAGTTCAGAAACAGCCATATGCAAATCAGTCTTGACCCTGTCCCTCATGGGAACAGTCCAGCCCGAACTGCCAAGCCTGGTCTTCCCTGGACCAGAAACAAGCATCCTGGGACCAGTTTCGGGGTAATACCCCTCATCAGCCAGGCTAGCTTGAATCCAGTGGCAAAGTGAGCAAGGGACCCACGTCTGAGCATACCCTGCCAGCTTAGGGCGAACAAAGCAAACACCAAGAGATGATGGACGGAGCGGTGAAACATTTCAGACACTCACCCCCAGTCACAGATCTGGGTTGAATCCATCATCGTTCTTTAGCTCACTTCCCCACCCCAGTTCAGACCCAGCCATATGCAAATCAGTCTTGACCCTGTCCCTCATGGGAACAGTCCAGCCCGAACTGCCAAGCCTGGTCTTCCCTGGACCAGAAACAAGCATCCTGGGACCAGTTTCGGGGTAATACCCCTCATCAGCCAGGCTAGCTTGAATCCAGTGGCAAAGTGAGCAAGGGACCCACGTCTGAGCATACCCTGCCAGCTTAGGGCGAACAAAGCAAACACCAAGAGATGATGGACGGAGCGGTGAAACATTTCAGACACTCACCCCCAGTCACAGATCTGGGTTGAATCCATCATCGTTCTTTAGCTCACTTCCCCACCCCAGTTCAGACCCAGCCATATGCAAATCAGTCTTCACCCTGTCCCTCATGGGAACAGTCCAGCCCGAACTGCCAAGCCAGGTCTTCCCTGGACCGGAAACAAGCATCCTGGGACCGGTTACGGGGTAACATCCCTCATCAGCCAGGCTAGCTTGAATCCAGGGGCAAAGTGAGCAAGGGACCCACGTCTGGGCTTACCCTGCCAACTTAAGGCAACAAAAGAAAAAGGAACAAATGATGGATGAAATGCTGAACAATACAAACATTTACCCCCAGTCACAAGGATCTGGGTTTAATCCATTGTTCTTTTGCTCACCACGACACCCACGCCACCCCACCCCAATTTGTCCTTACTGGCCAGTTTGTGTTAATTGTACCGCAACAAGTGCGACTAGCACTTTTATTTCTAATATCAGGCATTTTGAATTGATGTTTTTAGTGTTTTGTACTTATTTACTTCAATTGTGGGTTTTTATCTATTTTTCTATCTATTACTGCACTGATTTTCTTTTATGATAAATTTTATATTCTTGCTGCTAAGTGTTGACGATGAAATATTATGTTTGATCTGTCAATAAATGTGACACTTATTAAATAAATTATTTAATTGATATGTTAGCCCGATGGCGGAGTAATCTATCAAGGTGTTGGTGATACAGAAGCTTAGATTATATGTTAGCAGGTCACCACTACCAAAATAATAGAATGGCGGATAGGAACTGTCCCAGTTATTGGGATACAGGTGCTGTCAATGGCATTTCACAAGTATTTCACAACAAAGGGTCTGATTGGTGTGTTTTTCGCCATCCAACATACTACTCCATTCAATATATCTCACAAAATATACGGGGATGGTACAAAATAGAAGAGAACAGGGAACAAGGAAAAACAAGAAGAAAGGGATTAGAAAGCACTGGTGTGTTTTAAGACGAGAACCCTCACTCACCCTAGGGTGACATGCTTCATCATAGGATCCCCTCTTCATAATGGGACCGCAAGGTACCCAGTGTGGGCTACTACTCTCCCGTAGGTGAGGAGCGGGTGTTTTTTTTTTTAAAATCACCCTACAAATTCTATTTTATGTGTAGGGGAGGGAGGGGCGGAGTGCAAACAAAAAATTGTGTGCGTGTTAAAACTATCTCTTGGTGGGTAAGGACAATTTTATTCTGGTACCCCCAATGGATAGGATTAAAAGTCAAGCTCAGTGAAATAGGCATATGGATATTTCCCTATTCTATCCTGGTCATCAGCTTTCTGCCTACATTAACCAACAGGTTCATGGGAATCTTCAGGACCAAAATTAGAAGTCACTCTGCTTCAAATAAGAATTAGAAAAGTGAAAACCATACGTTCACTGGTATGGGACAGTCTCGTGGTACAGACATGTATTCGGGTCCGCAAGATAATGTAAAATACAAAAAACAAATCAAACACAACGATCGTTAACATCTTTCACCACACCTGTGTCCATCACCATCACTGCAAACCCACTGTGACGCAGATGTGTGCTGATAAGCCAACTATATCAGTCCTTACCAATTGTAACCTATATAATTAGCTCCACCTTCCTCAGTCCCTTCATGGCGGGTCAGAGCTACAAGGATATACAAAGGTAGTGTCAAAAGTCATATACAATCAACTACAAAGCTCCTTGTTACCTTCTAACAAAATGTCTGACTAACTGAGAGTCTGCTCTAAAGAGTGGTTTCATGATAATAGCAAAGTGGGGAGCCATACTCTCATCATGATTTTAATCTAGTGTCCCAATTATTTTTTTGCTTATCTCACACGTGACTATTTAGCAATTAAACAGTTAGGGAACACTAAGGTGACTAATATGGGGGTGGGACGGGAGGTCAGGAAAGTCTCACATCAGATAGAAAACCATGTGTCATCATGCTGGTTGTGTAAAATAAAATAAACCCATTTTTAATAAAAAAACTTGGTAACGAAGAAAGAAAGAAGAAAGAGGAATGTACAAAACCGCAACAAGGGAATAATTTATATCCCTGAGGTCTTCACTAAGGCATTACTGGCTTCATGTCAAAAGTGCCACTCCTACGTCGCTAAAAGTACTGTGTCGCAAAACGCACACGCCGTATGGGGCGCGTTTTACCGCAAGTGTCTCGACCGTCGTGTCTGTGAAGGGCTGGCAGGGACGAGACTCCGTGAGACGCTCCATTAGTGCGTGGTTTGGCGGAAGTGACCTCTACGTCACGTGGAACAACCCGGAAATTGTGTCATGGGATGTATGGGATTCGTAGTTCTTACAATAGAGATCAATCTCTGTCATGGCATGTTATGAAAATAGTTTAGGACAAGTCGTTTGTCCCCTAAAGGTGTTGTCAAGTGTATGATAAACAGGCTTAGTCTCTTACTTCAATGTGTTTAGGAGCCGTAGAACTTGAAATGAAGACCGATCTCACCCGTAGCATAGTTAAAGAAAAGTCGTTTTTCCAAGGGTGTTGTCATCTATATAATATACAGGCTTAGTCTCTAACTTAGATGTATCTCTCAGAAGTAGTAGGGCTGTCATCATTCGGATCACCAAAGAAATATTGTTAAGTCCCCTCTTATGGCTATTCAGTCAGCATTGTTCCCTTCGGAAAAGGATCTTATCTAGGGGACCCATTTGTGCCATGTAGTTTGATTTATCTAACACCACCCAAGAGGGATCATCCTCAGTATGTCCTAACTCAAGAAAGTGTCTGGTCAGCTTGGTGTTTCATTTTTTACACCTGATGGAGCTACGATGTTCAACAATCCTGTTTTTTACTTTGCTGGTAGTCATACCCACATACATGAGGGCACAAGGGCACTGAATCAAATAGATGACACCCCATGAATTACAGTTGGTGTGTTTCGTCAAAAGCCATGGTGTCTTCAGCCCTAGATCCAGCAGTTTTGTCTGTCATGTAAAAACACATACAGAACAAGATCCACAAGGGAAGTGTCCCGTAATTGGTGGGCCACCCCAGAGTGACTGTTGAGATGTTTGCCCGTTCCCGCTTCGTGGTCTTGTGCGGACCAAAATGTCCTTCAAGTTGCTACTCCGCTTTAAAGCGAACAAGGGTTTCTCTAGAACCATGTCTCCTTTGTTCAGGATGGGCCAGTTTTTATTTATGACCTTCTTGACAGTGTCTGTCAGATGACTACATGTGCTTACACAGACTATTCTCTTTGTTTTGGTTCTGGTGTATGTCTCTAAAAGGGCATCCCTGTTATTATTATGTGCCCTCTTAGATGACCTACGAATCAAGTCTTTTGGGTATTGACGTGTCTGTAGCTTTTCACTCAAATTTGCAGCATGTTGTTTATATTTCTGAATTTCCATACAACTCCTCCGCAGTCTGAGGAACTGACCTACGAGAAGGTTATTAAGCAGAGCCCGTGGGTGAAAGCTTGAATAACTAAGCAGAGAGTTACATGCCACTGGTTTTTGATACAACTCTGTATAGATCTTGCCTTCTTTTGGATATAAAATTAGAGCTAGGAAGGGAAGTTGTTCCTTACTGGATTTACAAGTGAAACGCAGATTGGGATCCAAATTGTTAAGCCAGAGCAAAAACGTGTTCAGAGACATACAGTCCCCTTGCCAGATGACCAAGACATCATCAATACATCTCTTCCACAGTCTCGGGTTCATCTGGAAGGGGTTACCTGCTAGATAAATGTGTGAAGTCTCGAACCAGTGCATATACAGATTCGCCATGCTTGGGGCACAAGTACTGCCCATGGATGTCCCAGTCACTTGCCAGTGTAACTGGCCCTCAAAAGTGAAAAAGTTTTCTTTCATAGCCAAGTTGGCACACTCCATAATGGGCAAATAAATTCCCAATAGTGGATCGTAAAACCCTGCCCAAATATGTTTCAGACCCAAGTAGAAGTTTGCACTCAAAATAAGACTAACACTGTTATTGTGAGCAGAGCGTAAGTATGATCCACAATTTTTAAATTGCTATGAAAGATTGCCTTCCAGCGTTTTTCCCAACTCTTCCCCCGCACTAACAAGCCCTGAATTAAGGGCTTGTTTCCCTTTTAGATTTAGCCTAGTAGACAGCTCATGGCTATCTGTTGCAGTGCATATTGTGGCTTACCATAGAAGTGATTGGAGCTCGCTCATTGCTTATTATTAGTTGGCTTTTCTTGTCAATCTTATTTTCCTGCTTCTTTTTCGTGTCCCAGTGTGTAAATCTTATGTTTTTCCATCCTAAGAAGCATTGCCTCTTTACCACATGTGTGTTTGCCTGGTGTCTATTCTCGATGTCAAAGAACTACTTTTTTCTTCTTGTGTAAGCACTCACAAAGAGTGCATGTGTTTTTGATCTGTCTCCCTCATGTACTTCCCCCCCTTGTGCTGCTACCTGTCCCTGTTTGCTTCTCTCCGCCCTCCTGTTATCCTCACCGTATTGTTTCTGCGTTTCCCTCCCTCCCCTTGTTGCTCTCGTGTGCCCCACAATCCCCTGCGCTAATTCAGTGACGCCCACCCTCCCCAGTGTTGCTTCCGGAACCCCCTGTTACTTCAACTTCCTCTTTTGCTTCTGTTGCCCATTTAAAAATAACAATTTGGGGCATTTTTTTTTGTTTTTTAGTTACCGATACAAACCAAAAAAAAGTGTGTGCATCGGTATTGATTTAATTTAGACCTGCTGCAAAGTATTGGGGATGCTTTCCAGCGTGAATGACAGCCACTGGCAAAGCCAATAGGCCACTAGGTCACAAAGGGGAGACCTATTGGCTTTGCCAATGCTTAATACAGCTGGCAAGTGACCACAGTGCATACATAAATCCTGTAAGTATCATATAAGTTGCAGTTCTGCATTTAAATGTGTCCCCCTGATACATTTTGCCTCTCATGACAAAATCCACATGTCTCTTACAAGTGCAACAACCCAGGTTAGAGGGGGGAATCCAACCATACGTTCCTCATGCCCAACAAATAGGATACACAGCAGAACTTGCACAGGCCCCACTGTCAGTACATGGGTACTTTCACATGGGGGCATCAATAAAGCTGAGCAAGCAAAGTACTGAACATAGGTGGTAGGCAGAGAAAAAAATAAGAAAGAAGCGACATCAATATCCATACTCCTGTTAAGCACAAACAATATAAAAGTAAAAAATTATAAAGTGTGTGTGTGTGTGTTTTCCAATACCCCGCCACCCCCTTCAGGGCCCTGCAGGCTTCTAGATCTCTCACCAGTGCTTCCTCCATTTGAGCAACCTTGTTTGTAGTATGTGGGCATATGATCTTTTCCTGTGCCTTTCCGCCGCCATGCGGCATTGTGAGGGTCTATGATTGCGTTCTTGGGAGACGTTCGTCACAACCCACGTCTAACTGCTCTAGGCAAATGTCCCAGCAGCCTAGCGGGGACTCCCTCATGTAGCACTCTGTGCACACCCAACTCAGTTGTGGCCAATTTCCTCATCTCAGCTCACCAGTGGGTCAGAGGAGGGGCCTCAGCTGACTTCCACGCCATGGCTATACATGGTATCGCAAGAACCAGGGCCAGATTCTGGAAGAGCAGGAGGCCCTTTGTCTTCTTGGTAATATGACCCATGTCCAGTAGGCACCGGATTCGGCCCAGTGGGAGCAGACACTCTATCATCCTGATATACTCTGTGTTACTTGAAGCCAGAAGCGAGATATCAATGTACATGACCACACCATGTGCAGAAAGTCTGCATCAGCCGTCCCGCATTTGGGACACTCCCTGCTCGCCCCTGGGTACATCTTCCCAATCTTTTTCGGAGTGAGGTAGGTGTGGTGAAGGTAGTTGAATTGAACAAGTCAGAACCGAGCACTGTGGGACACCTTCGTACCAATTGAAGGCAGCGGGCCCATAACTTGTCTGTTAAATCTGTGTGCAGCGCGGCCCCCCACCAATCCCTCAGCGCTCCTGTCCCCCTAGCAGAGTGTCACCGCAAGTCAACATATAGACGAGTAATGGCTCTGCTACATCTCCCTCAAGTCAGTAGGGCCTCCAGTGGGGTCCCTGTGGGCGTACACTGCAATCAGTGCCCCACATCTTCCGCATCATCCCCCTGAAGGCAAAGTAGAGCAGAAACTGCTCCAGTCCTAGCCCTTACTCATCTGTCAGTTCTTCAAAGGTGCGAAACCCTTCGTCCAATGTCATGTCTGCCCATGTCTGGATCCCTGATTCTTCCCAGTCTCTAGTCCGATACGTTGCACGGAGAGTTGAACATTCCGGCATCACCCATATGGGGTAGCTGGGGGCATAAGGCGTGGTCTTCGCTCCTCCGTGGATATACCACTTTCTAAGTTTTAAGGGCTACGTGCAGCAATACAATGTCAGAGCTCCTAGGCAGGGCAACATCCAGCAGTCAGTGCAGTAGGGGCCGACCACCCAGTTCGCTCAGTACTCCCGTGTATTCAAGTTGTGGGACTCGAGCCAGCCATCGCATTGGCCACTGCAGCTAAGCTGCAGCATAATACAGCTCATATTTGGGAGCTCCCAATGCACCCTCCTCCAAGAGGGCGTAGAGTTTACCAAGAGCCACTTGATGCCTGCTATTTCCCCATATTAGGGCCGTCAACAAACGTTGCTATTCCCTAAAGAAGGGCTTCCTATGACACTCAGAATGGCCGCAAAGAAATAAAGCAGCCTGGGCAGCACCAGCAATTTAGAGATGGCAATCCTGCCCATCGGTGACGGTGGCAATCTGATCCAGAGAGGGAGTGAGCGGCGAATGGAAGCTATCGCCTTACTAAGGTTGCCCTCGATTAAGTCGGCCTCCCCGAGATACACCTGGATCCCCAAATATTTAATGGTGTCGAATTCCCATGGCAAGCCAGCTCTTAGCAGAGTCGCTTGTTGGTTTTTCGACAGTGGTATCAAGGAAAATAAACCGGACTTGTCCCAGTTAATGTGAAGTCCTGACACTCGCTCAAAGTCCTTCAGTTCCGCTATTTACTCTGGGAGCACTCCTGGTTCTGCTTTCAGGTAGATGAGAGCATCGTCTGCGTACAGTGAAATGGTCTGTGGGTGCCCAAGTACCGTAAGGCCCCACTGCGGCGCTCATTCCCTTACCAAGCACGCCAGTGGCTACATTGCTAGGGCGATGAGTATGGGGGATGTGGGGCACCCCTGTCTTGTTCTCCTACCAATCGGAAGAGAGTCGGAGATGACTACCCCGGTGCTGCGCTATATATAGAAACAAGGGTTAATGTGGTGTAATATAACAGTTTCTGATAATGTATGCACAATCACAATAAAAGTGGGTTACGTGGATATCAAAAGGAGAAAAAACCATATACACCTCTATTTCTGGTTAACACAATCGTTATTTATGAATGAAAAAGTATACAGTATTTCACAAAAGTGAAGCAATGGTGCGTGGTGTCCCCAGTGAAAATAGAACCTAAAACATTGGTGACATATTTGTGTTATATACAATTGGTTTCCAATATTGTCTAAAGTCGGCACTCACAAATAATAATAAATTAGGAACAGCGTAAAATAATGGGCGCTGGTTGATGGTTCACGAATAACGGTGACTGAATAGTCATTCAACCAGTGTAGACGGACAGACGCGGTTCTGCTCGTGCGCATAGCGGCTGCACGCGCCGATCTCTGACACACGCCGAACAAGAGACTTTTGGATTAATTACTCCACTTGATTCATTCAACCGGCCATTCAGTCACCGTTATTCGAAGCATTCAAACTTCGTGTACTATTATTTTCAATTCGGAGATCTTCCTGGAGTGCACGGATCGTTGTGCACCTATGTAATATACAAACCACTCATCTCCAGCACCACACCCGGTGCCAGTATTCTCGTTGTTAGCCTCCCTCCCCTCACATTGGGTACCCGGCTGGGTCCCATGTGAGTATATCTCTTCTTCCTCTCACTTCCTGGGTTTCACGCTCAACACGCGCTGTACAACCAAATCGTCAGATGTCCCTACACCACTAGGTCCTGAAGAGACGCTACACTGCACAAAGGGTCGAAACGCCGTCGACAACAATTTAAGCGAACCATCAACCAGCGCCCATTATTTTACGCTGTTCCTAATTTGTTATTATTTGTGATAGTCGACTTTAGACAATATTGGAAACCAATTGTATATAACACAAATATGTCACTAATGTTTCAGGTTCCATTTTCACTGGGGACACCACGCACCATTGCTTCACTTTCGTGAAATACTTTATACTTTTTCATTCATAAATAACTATTGTGTTAACCAGAACTAGAGGTGTATATGGTTTTTTCTCCTTTTGATATCCACGTAACCCACTTTTATTGCGATTGTGCATACATTATCAGAAACTGTTATATTACACCAGAGGAACCATTGTTTCTGTTTTAGACTAAAATTACCCTGGTTCCATGTGAGTAGGGTTTCCCCTGTCTCCTTGTCTCAGCGTTATATATAGAAGCATCACCCACTTTAGAAAGGCCATTCCAATACCCATTCGCCTCATGACTGCCATGAGATATGAATCAATAAACAATAAGAGAGAGAGGGAATTTTTAGAAGGAGCACTCTTGGTCCCCCAAATAATAGTCCAAACAACAAAAGAGTGTGCCTTCTTTGGAGAAGAGCTAGCGTAAAGAATCAAATTTGATTCTTATAAAGCCCTCACTCACCAACCTAGTTGGTGACATGCTTCATCATCGGGCCCCACCAGGAAGGTCGAGTACCTCCCCGGTGTGCTTCAACGCCAGAATTACTGCGGAGCGGGTTAAAGTGGCAAGTGCACATGATTGTGAAGTGAATTAAAAGTGTCTAGGCTGTATCCGAAAATAATTTTATTCGTTGGTCAGTCAAGCACAAATAAAAACAATGTGAGTGATATGATCGCTGAAAGGATTGGTCAGCTAAATCTCACTGTGTGTGGTCAACATGTTTCTGCCTCTATGATGCTACTAGCTAGGCATTCGTCAGGACCATGGTGAAGACCCCGGCGGTATGAGCACGCTAAGGCTCACCCTAACCTGGAGGTCAGATATGTGAAAAAGTAGGAAAAAAGTCTTTAAAAACCTACTATCACTGCGGGATCCTTCTTACTTATTGGGACCCTGCAGATCTATATAGGGTGATCACTAATCACACCCTGGGTCTCGGGAGGGGGGTGGTGGCTGATTGGCACACCGCCGAGAAAGCCAAACACCCGCTTGGTACCTGATCGAACCCTCTGCAAACCGGACCCCGTCGATGCCAGTATTCTCGTTGTTAGCCTCCCTCCCCTCACATTGGGTACCCGGCTGGGTCCCATGTGAGTATATCTCTTCTTCCTCTCACTTCCTGAGTTTCACGCTCAACACGCGCTGTACAACTAAATCGTCAGATGTCCCTACACCACTAGGTCCTGAAGAGACGCTACACTGCACAAAGGGTCGAAACGCCGTCGACAACAATTTAAGCGAACCATCAACCAGCGCCCATTATTTTACGCTGTTCCTAATTTGTTATTATTTGTGATAGTCGACTTTAGACAATATTGGAAACCAATTGTATATAACACAAATATGTCACTAATGTTTCAGGTTCCATTTTCACTGGGGACACCACGCACCATTGCTTCACTTTCGTGAAATACTTTATACTTTTTCATTCATAAATAACTATTGTGTTAACCAGAACTAGAGGTGTATATGGTTTTTTCTCCTTTTGATATCCATATAACCCACTTTTATTGCGATTGTGCATACATTATCAGAAACTGTTATATTACACCAGAGGAACCATTGTTTCTGTTTTAGACTAAAATTACCCTGGTTCCATGTGAGTAGGGTTTCCCCTGTCTCCTTGTCTCAGCGTTATATATAGAAGCATCACCCACTTTAGAAAGGCCATTCCAATACCCATTCGCCTTATGACTGCCATGAGATATGGCCACCCCAGCTTATCAAATGCCTTTTCAGTGTCTAAGGATGCGACGCAGCCAGTTGCTGCCATTCGCCTCACACAGCCCATGATGTGAAACAGCCGACGCAATTTCAGGAATGTGTTATGCCCTGATATAAAACCATTCTGGTTGGGATGCAGTACTTTACCAACCACCTTATAGTCCAAATTAAAGAGGGACAGGGGACGAAAGGATGTTGCATTCAGGAGGTCTTGCTAGGGTTTTAGAAGTACCACTATTAATGCATTTCGCATGGAGCTTTGCTGCGGCCCACAGGACAATTCCACCTCATATACCTTCATCAATGTAGGGGCTACCTAGGCCTGGAAGACGGCAAAAAACTTTATTGGGAAACCGCCCATTCCAGGTACCTTTCCCCGTGCAATCTGCGCTATCGCCCCCTTTATTTCCTCCAAAGTTAAAGGGCTAACAAGGTCCTACTTATGTAGAGGGCTAATTATGGAGTCCTATATCTTCTCATGTTTTACACAACTTAATAGTACTCCTTTTAAATGAGCTTGAATGGTTGAAAATTTAAGTTATTTCTTTTGAGATTCAAACCTCAGACCTCGGCATTACCAGGCCTCTAAGGGTGAGCGATGGGACAGCGCTGATGACACAAAAGCAGGACCATCAATGCCATTGTCTTGAGCTTCTCAAATTTGAAATGTGACTCATTTCACTTCTAAGTATTGGTCCAATTCCAACTTATCATGTATGTGCATTGTGTTGAATTAATAATTTGGAGAGTTGCCACAGGAAACTAGTATGTTTTTTCTAAATGTATGCCACTTCAGGGGTCTGATATCATTCATAAGCCAGAGAACCCCTTAATGGATGGCATTAGATGCACATAATGCCAGTACCTGCTATTGATTCAGATCTAAAAAGGTGTCAGAATTGTAGTCCTATGATGCACAACTCTGTCTGGCTGCCTCCTTGGTCTTCTCTCCATATTTTCTGCAGGTAATATGGCCCCGATTCGCAAAGAGCCTCCGCACTCCTGGCAGAGGCTCTGCAGATGCGGCGGGATTTCCGTACTCGTGACGGGATCGCCGCACTGCAGTTTCTCATCGAGGACATCCTACCACAAGTGAGGAGATCCCGCCATGACTGTGGAGCCTCTGCCCCTAGTGTGGAGGCTCTTCGCGAATCGGGCCCTGTGTGTCACGAAGTGGAATCCAGAACAGGCGCTCACTTCTGGCAGACCTTATTGTAACTCCTCGTTGACATGTAATTCTACTGATTGAGATTAAGGGGTCACTAGAGGATGTAGATGTGACTTCAGACTCCCTCTAGTACACAGTCTCTGTTTTATTTTGTTTCTGTCATGCTTTGAAGTTCTTTACTAGTTTCGCATATACTATGGGTCATGATGTGACTTCTTACGATATCAACAAGACTTCACTTTCCTCTCCTTTCATCCCCTGTGATTTTAGTGAAATGATGCCAGGGGTGTTGCCATGCTTGTTTCTTTTCCACTTAACCATTTCTGTTTTCTCTCATTAGGATGGGGAGCCAGTAAGGCCTGGGGTAGCAATGACTGATCTTGCTACAGGTCTGTACGCCCATGGAGCCATAATGGCAGGAATACTGCAGAGACATAAAACAGGAAAGGGGATGCACATTGATTGCAACTTGCTGTCCTCACAGGTAAAACTCAAGAAAACACCACTTTTGTAATAATATAAAACAATGATTGGAGTAATCATTTTGCAAAGACATCAACATTATCTTGCTTCCTTATTCCCTCAATTGAAGACTTGGGTCTTATTTAGGGGTTGGTGAATGGGATACTCTGTAAAAACGTGGGACATATTGCATCCTTTGTATTACAAATGACATAGGCTATGATGTACTTGTAATGCGGCAGACATGACATCATCAAGTTTGTGACTGATTATCCCAGGTGCCGAACTCTAAATGAGGCCTCAATCATAAATAGGGCTCACGGTTTTATGGTATTTATTTTTTTAACATTTCCGTCTGTATTTATCCATATTTATTTTTTGATCATTTTATCTGTATTTATCCACATTTAATTTTGCCGCAAGCAAAAACAGAAGATGCAGTTAGTATTTTTCCACATTTATTTCAATAGGCAATGCGCGCTTGGTTGTTATAGGTTTAGATAGATTTATGTAGATGGTAAATGGGTTACTGCTTTTAACAAAGATCCTTTTGTTACTTGCAGTTAGTAAATTGCAGTCCTCCTATTGTAACCCTCACTGTCTTATGCAACACATCATATACATTGATTTACACACATTTATTGTCAAGCGCTCTGAGACCTTGCATTATGATGAGTAGGGCTATAGCGCTATAAAAGAAATAAATCCAATAGCAGAATTTAAATTGTTATTTGTATAAATACTGGGATAAAGCATCACATCTAACATTCCTACAGTGCGTTTATATCTCTTGGCTCCAGTGACTGAACTAAGTCAAATGCAGGCCTCTCTGCAGGCCTCTCGTAAGTACCTGTGAAGTGATAAGCTGTGCGCATTTGTTTTCCCTCAATTGCTTTTAGGGATGCGTCTTCCTCCTCACAGGCCCTCACCCCCCATAGCTTCCAGCCAGGATACTTAACCAAAAGGGGGCCTGATGGCCCCTTAATGTCTTTTGTTAATAACCTTTGTTATGGGCTCAGCTGAAATTTGATAAGCCCTTTTCCCGTCCTGCGCTGGGACAGGCTCGTCTTCTCCTGGCACACAGCAGCAAAGGTAAACATATTTATTGGCATTTTTCCGTTTCTATTTATAAATACAGACGAAAGAAAAATATTTTTCCATCTGTATTTATATGTAAAAATCCGTTTAAACGGAAAACCGGGAGCCTTAATCATAAATAAAGGAGTGGTCTAATCACAGGCTCAATTAAATAGAGAGAAGAGTGTGATAATTTTAAGTGATAGGTGGGAGGTAGCATTCAAACAGGATGGAGATTAGAACTCTGAAATCTGAGTACAGGTCGTATAGGGAGTTGCCATGATTATGAAGAGTGGTTCTAAGTGAAACTGAGTAAAAGGAGGAAAAAGACACGGGAAGGCAATGGGAAAGGATCTAGGACATTTCTTTCACTGTGTGTCTTCTGTGTACAATTAGTCCACAAGAAATAGACCCCTGGAGGATAGGGGGCGCTGTGGGTGTTACAGTGGCAATATTTGGAAGCATCTTGGTAGGAGTCATGAATACGTCATCTGCTGAGTCACAGCACAAATGACCAAACACAACCTAGACCCTTACTACAAGTTGCTCAAACGTACAGTGGTTATTGTGCCAATGGCCTGTCTGCAGTCAGTGGTCATGTTATTGCTGACAGGTTTGCCGTAGGTTCACAATATTTTGTCTATATCAGATATGCTACCGTCTGACGGAAGCCACTAAACCTGGTGTCAGGTGTGGTGTTTACTTATTTATACATTGCTATATAGTGGCACTCAACCCTAGGGTATCAGCAATCTGTACGTGTTTCTACTTACATTGAACAGGATGTAAGAAAATAACTTCAACAACCGCAAATATATAACAAAGTAAAGGTCAGTTTGGTTACTTTCAGAATGTGCCCATAGCAATATTGCAATTAGGACAGTTACCTGAAATGATTGACCTATTTGCTACAGTAAATACAAGGGTCTATAAAACCTGTTGCCACTCATTTATCCTTTTTTACCAGGAGAATATATAATTTTGACATCCATTACACTATTGGTTTGGCTGGTCTGGTTATAGATAGTTCCTTCATGACAGCTTGTATTTTAATTATTTTAAGTCTATTCCTCAGTTCCTTCTTATATTCTAGGAAATCAGTCTTGGTTTTATGGCCATGGTCACAAAAGTGAAATTGTGTGTAACTGTTTTTCCATTGAATATTATACAGCATCTGTTGACAGGACAACCTATCGACAATAAGATTCAATCCAAAGTGTACACATACTACCCCCATCCCTTTTCCCGCACAACTGTCACATGCCAAACCTATGTTGCTCCAAATCTCCCTCTACTATCCCTATTGTGCCTACCCCGAAACCTACCTTTCCCACCCATATTTCACTCCTACATCAACATTCTCTTGTCTCTTCCTTCTTTATCCACTCTCCACTGTTCATTGCTCCTTTAATTTTTAGCTAGGTTTGTGCTGTACACAAATCTATCCATACATAATACATAACACAACGTCATACATATATGTATTCACTGAAAAAAACCCAGCAGTTAAAGTGATGTTAAAGTTAGGAATTGTAATTATATCTTACCTTAATTTTAAACAAAACCCTTAGAAATTCACAAAAAAAACAAAGGTTAAAGGGGTTATAGTTAGGAGAACATAAAATGTAAAACTAACAAAATCACTGAAATTCACCAGTTATAGTTATCTCAAGTAACTATTACTCGTGCCCTAAAGTAACTATTAGTCACCACCCCTCCATGCACAGCGTTGTCCCAAAGATGTCATTTTGGATGTCGCAGTAATGTTATCAATGATGTCCTAGAACATGCCATGAGTGTTGTACTATGTAAGGTAATTAGCAGTGCATGTCAAGGGTGTTAGTTATAGTTAATTTAGGGCACGAGTTATACTTATTTGAGATAACTGTAATGCTGAATTTAATTGGTTTTGTTTGTTTAAAATGCTATGTTTTAGCTGACATTTTCACCTAACCAACCGTTTTTTCCAGTGAATTTCTAAGGTTTTTCTAAAATTTCAACTAAGATATAATTACAATTCCTAACTATAACGTCATCTTAATTTTTGTTTTTCAGTGAATTTCTATGTTTTTTTTAATGAAAAGTAAGATGTCCATCGCAATGTGTGCCGTGGGGTTGGGTGCAGGTCCTGGATTTGGCCTGGCCCTCTGCCCAACCCTTGGCTGGCACCCAACCTCGTGCAGCACATGGCCATTGGCTGTGTGAAGTGTGTGGTTGGGTGCAGGGCCTGGCTGCGGCATTGGTTGGGTACCCAAATCCCGCTGTCTGACTATGTGATGTAACAGTATACAGGGTGTCATTTTTAGTAAGGCAGACCTACTGACTTTGTCAAAGGGTCAGAACACCAATATTTAAAAAGTGGGCCTATTGGTTTTATCAAAGGGTCTGCACAGCATCAACAGACCTGTTGTTTTTGTCAAAAAGTCAACAATAATTGTAATCGAATGTATGTTTAAAAAATGTACAGATTACGATGTTTAATAAAAGTGTCATAAATTTTATTTCATAAAGCTTTCTCAAAAAATAAAACAGGTCTTTGATTCTTTCTTTTAACATTTTTCAGGCCACAAAGTGCAGCTATAGAAAGAACCACAAGGGGTCTCTGTACTCTAGCCGAAGAGCATAGGGCTTCAGAAAAGAGTGGAGTCATGCATTTAATGATTTAGGAGAAGTACTTTTTTTAATGTTTCTGGGGGGCTGCTGCACCCCCTGCGGCCCCCCACAACATTAAATAAATGCTTTGTGGTCCCCCTGCCCCTTCTTGTAGCACCACTAGGTTCCAAACAAATATAAGTAAAAAGCCCTTCTACGTCATTATTTGGTTCTCCATGCCAGAGCAGTGAAAAATAAATAAGCAGCTCCTGCCGATCATTTATTATTCTTTTCTTTATCTTTTTTTTGGGTGCCCTGGTGCCTAACCAGGACACCCACATCTTTATTTTTTGTTGTGGGCCGCGAGTGGATCCCCAGTAACCCTGCAGTCCCACCAGCTACCAGCAAGTAGCCCCATGGGCCGCATAGGAGCCGGCAACACGTTCTGTTTTCTTTAAACAAAGTGGGGTGCCTTGGTGCCCACCCGGGCCACCTCTATGCATTATTTCCTGGCCCCTCACCCCTGAGCCCAAATTAGTCTTACTACATAGTACTGACAGGATTGGGGGGAATCATTATAAACAGCCCGACTATGGAAGGGGACTTCGCCGCCATCACTTGGCGCTTGGAAGTGTGGCATGGACACTTGCATGGGAGCGGAAATTGCCGTGTTCCAGGCACGAGGCTGCCCACATAAACACAGTAAGGTCTGGTCCCGCTGGGCAGAATACAGAGGCATTGTTCTTCCCCCTACACAACCGATAGACCCTTAATACACCAGTATATGTACACATTAGCTGCGGACCCAATCTGCACAATAGAGTAGGCCACATAAGAGAATGTGCAAGAATTCCCCGAGGTAGTGGAGCGAAATGTACTGTAGGTGCCATGGTTCTTGTTTTGTTCGTTTGTGTCCTTTCCAAATTCATGTCAACGATTACTATGCTGGTACCTGGATGTATTAGATTTCTACCTGCCTTTTTGTGATCGGCTCTGGCCGCTATTTACCACAAAACCAAATAAAATGTGTTTAAAATTTTTTTTTTTTGAGAATGACCTCCAATAAGAATATAAAAATTCCTCAAATTTGGGGCACGTCCAAGAAGCAGCTGACTGAATGTTTCCCCTTAAGCTCTGCGGTTCTGTTAACAATCAAAGCAAAATATTCCCAACAAAGCTGCTAGTTGGTGAATCAGAACAACAGCATGAAACAGTAAGAATTGGAGTTTTTAGGAAAAAAGCAAAGAAGGTGAATGAAGTATACGCCAGCTCTCATGGAGCATGGGGAGCTTGACCAAAGGAGCATATTGTGTCCCAGCAGCGTCTTGCTTGACGGTGATGTTGCAGAATTGAGCGCTAAGGAGAAGGTGAACAAATGAGCTGCGATTGGCCAGTGCAGGAACTGTAATTACTTATAGACCTAAGTCCAGAAGATGGGTGAACAGAAATAGCAAGCCCATACTATAAGTGAGCACCACAGTCACCTGAGTTGATAAATCCTTTTGGCAGGCGCGCAAGCTTGGATTCCTGCGCAACAGAGCAGGCGTCATGTGGTAGCCAGTAATTGGGTTGACGAACTGGTAAAAATCAGTGTTGGAACAGGCTGTTCCATGCTAAATAAAGGGTAAGCCGTGTGAAGGGAAGGGAACACACACACAGAAATGTGCCACTACACATCACATTCATGAGAGTAGCACACAGAGTAGTACACAACTGCTAAGATTCAATGCGACACAGATGATCTAGAGAGGGATCAAACTGCATCCTGTTCTTGCTTTTTTTTATCTGATAGCACATGAAAAGGCCCCAGACAGTCTCTCATGCTCTGCTGAAGTGGGCACTACAGGTAAAATTGCCCCACCCTCTCTGTCTACCCTCCAGCAACCACAAATCCCATGGATTTGAGACATTCAGAAAAGAACCAATCAGACCGTGACCATGTGCTCTGAGCCCCTCTAATGGGATGACTTTTATAAACCTCCACCAGTCTGCACAGACCCACAAGGGCAGAGATTCTGTTTTGATTTAATTTGCGTGTGAGGTGATAAAACATGTACCCCTGTATGTTAACTGTCTGCATCTTTGAAGACCAGTGAGGGCTTATAAATCACACTCTACTTTTAATGGGGTACATTTTGGCTGCAGCGGTCTACCAGAGCATCGTGCTGTCCCATAGGAGAAAACACACATGCTTCAAGGGGGTCTACACATGTCAAGAGTACTGGCAAAAAACTAAAACTTGAAAAAGACAAACAGGCACAGACTTCCACCCAGCGCAGGGTCTTCTGTCCTCACATTTTGACTTTACCTTGTGTATTGAGAGATACCTTGCATAATATGGGTTGTGGTGGGAGGGTTGCCAGATACCATGCACTAAGTTAGGGTTCCGAGTTACCAACTGCTGTTTGAGGGTTCAGGGGTACCATGCTTTTGACATTTAGTGTGCTGAGGGATAACCTCTGCTGGAAGGATTGACAGATACCCTCTGCTATGCAGTGAGGCTGTAGAAGTAGCCTGTGCTGTACAGGGTTAAAAGATACCGAGTGTTGCATGAGGGCTGAAAGCAACTGTGTGCTGTGGAGTAAGGGTTAAGCAATATCCAATGCTCTATGGGCAGAAAAAACATTGCACGTAATGGGATGAGACAAGCTCTGCTCTGTATGAGTTAGGAAATGCCCTGTGCTCTGTTGAGAAAGATTTGATTAATTTCTTGTCTAGCTTTTCCTTAAGGCTTGAAACCTATATTTAACCATGTGTGACTGGATGTCCTGCTCTGTGGCTGAAAGATACTTTGTGGTTGTGGATTTTTATTTTGTTGGTTGCCCTTTTCGGAGAATGGAAGTGTTGTTCTATTGAGCAGTGTTTGCAAGAAGGATGTTTTGCTATTTTGATGGTTTGTCTTGTGCTTGCTCTTGTGTTAGGATATATGGTGTGTTTTGCACTTATTGTTTTTGTGAAAATAAAAAATATATATATTTTTGCTAGGTACTGTGAGCATCCGTGTTTGTGATAATCTTTTGCAGTGTCCATTTAGAATGGTGGGCTGGTAGTGTTGGATATGAACTCACAGTGGGTGTCAGTTGTAAGGGGAAGCTGAAGGAAGGGCCTAGTAGCTCCTAGTATGACATAGAACCTGTCTAATTGTGTTTGTTATTAGAACCTAATAACACAATGCTGTTCTATATTTCTGTATGGAGGTCACATGTTTACAGGTGGCCTCCGTGCAAGGAGTAAAAGTTGTTAAGTGTCACTCCACCTAGTGTCACACATGAGTTCTGCACTTAGGGAATGCACATAAAATATGAAAACATTCTAACCAAAGAACTTGGTGACCGCTTTGAAAATACCTACAGTAAGAATAGCAGAGCAAAGTATGTGATGGCTATATTCTTGTCAAATGTTAAATAAGATACACACTTACCACAACCACTTGTACTCAGACTTTAATTGGAAAATCTGTATGTAAATTTGTATGTAATTTTGAGTGGGGTGCTCCTATTGAGATTCTTCATGCACACATTCTGTGGGTTTTAGCACTCCCAGTGGACCACCAAAATCACCAAAACCCTCACTAATATTAGGGCAATGCCAGCATTAAAAGTCAACTTAAGACCCTGCCTCTAAGATTTCTGCACCAATCGTGAAAAATGATCTTAAACAAGTAACAACACAATCTTTGAACATCCCGAGTTTAAAAACCCCTGTTAAACCTGTTAAACACATGACTCTCCTTCATCGGGATTTAAATGTGAGGCAGCTCCACCTAAAAGTGTTTGACACAAGTTGTTCCAACTGAATAGAGGCCTGTTTCAATTCCATACAAACGTATAAACATGATGTTTCCACCTGCTTCCAACCAAAAGTTATCACATATTAAATGTAATAAGGTAACCCAGTGTTATCTCATGGGAGAGGTAAGCCTTGCAGTATTGAAAAACGAATTTAGGAGTTTTTCACTACCAGGACATGTAAAACTTTTAAAGTACATGTCCAACTTTTTAAATACAATGCACCTTGCCCTATGGGCTGTTTAGGGCCTACCCTAGGGGTGAAATATAGATTAAAAAGGAAGGTTTAGTCCTGGCAAAAGGTTTATTTGCCAGGTTGAAATGGCAGTTTAAAACTACCCACCAAGGCTGCAATGGCAGGCATGAGATGTTTTGAAGGGCTACTTAAGTGGGTGACACAATGAGTGCTGCAGGCCCACTAGTAGCATTTAACTTACAGGCCCTAGGTACATGTAGTGCCACTTTACTAGGGACTTACAAGTAAATTAAATGTGCCAATTGTACCATGTTTAGAGGAGTGAGCACAAGCACTTTAACACTGGTTTGCACTGGTAAAGTGTGCAGAGTCCTGCGAACGAAAATGAATGCAGCAAAGCAGGAAGAGGAAAGACAGAAAGTTTGGGCCAAAACCACAGCAAGGATGTCAGGTTTAAAAGTAAAGAATAGATAACCATCAACGAACCTCCTAAGTTTCCTGCTTTATCTGAAGGAGGTTGCAATAGTGCCATCTTCCACTCGTCAAGGTAGAGAAAGTGGGCCCGATTCACAAAAGTAATCTGAGACAAAATCCTAACTTTACGACTTTCGGTATTCACAAAAGGCATTTAGGAGTAGTAAAGTTAGGATTCCTAACTTTACTACTCCTAAATGCCTTTTGTGAATACCGAAAGTCGTAAAGTTAGGATTAAAGGGCATTTAGGAGTAGTAAAGTTAGGATTCCTAACTTTACTACTCCTAAATGCCTGGATTCCTAACTTTACTACTCCTAAATGCCTTTTGTGAATACCGAAAGTCGTAAAGTTAGGATTAAAGGGCATTTAGGAGTAGTAAAGTTAGGAATCCTAACTTTACTACTCCTAAATGCCTTTTGTGAATACCGAAAGTCGTAAAGTTAGGATTTTGTCTCAGTTCAGGAGTAGTAAAGTTAATAATCCTAACTTTACTACTCTTAAATGCCTTTTGTGAATACCGAAAGTCGATAAGTTAGGATTAAAGGGCATTTAGGAGTAGTAAAGTTAGGAATCCTAACTTTACTACTCCTAAATGCCTATTGTGAATACTGAAAGTCTTAAAGTTAGGATTTTGTCTCCGATTACTTTTGTGAATCGGGCCCAGTATTTTAGTTTTTCACCATTTGCAGCCACTTTTTCTGCATCAAAGATGAACATGTGAAATGCAGCAAGAAAAGTTGGGAACGTTGTCAGAGTTATGTTCAAACTTGATTGTGGCACTCTGTGGCATCCTCATACATGTGATATCCAATATTGAAGGAGACTAAGAAGTCAACAATGGTGGCCATGTAAGCATTGAGTAGCATTGGTGACAGGGCATAGCTCTGAAGTACAGCATATTGAATGTTGTCAATTTTGCAGGAGTTAGGCAAACCATGACAACGCTGATCCTCTGATGCTAGCTGACATAAACAGTTTTCCAATTAGCACATGATTGTTGATAATAGAGGTAGAATAAAGTTCTAATAGGCTCAATGCACAGGCATAACCGTGATTACGTAAGTTAAGAAGGTCTTCCCTGATATTTATTACAGTGATCTCCATGGCCCGATGGGTTCTGTAGCCTGACTGAAAGTCACTCAAAAGGCCTTTCTGATAGAGACGAATAGTTGCATATTCCTCACCTTTTGAATATTTCCAAGACTGGATATGGAAACATTACAGCAATACCAGTGCATGCTGGAAGGTGGCCCCATGCGGCTTCGCACTGATGCTGTACCACTCCACAAATGATGTGTGGGGCCTATATAGGTGCCACTCCCATGTGCTGACGTCAGTTCCTTTCTTTCTATGCCACCAGACGCGCATCTGGAGCTCTAATTTCATCTCTCTGAGACACTTATCTCAATATTTTCCACAAAAAATCTTCAGTGTGCAAGGCATATCACCCCTTGAAATTACAGGTTTTAAGCCCTGTAAAGACTGTTGCAAATTAATGTCTGTGACAGCTCCCCATCAGTTGTGTCTCTGGCACCTGTGGTTGAGCCATGACTCCAAGGCTTGATGTGACTACACGCTGAAGAACCTGAAGGCCATCAGGGGAAGCTAGGCAAAACTTTATGTTGGCAAGCATAAGAAGACTCCTTGCTGGAACTGCTCCAAGTCAACAGAGACGCTCCAGAGATCAGTCATCGCCGTGCTCCAGGTTCTCAGGCAAGCGTATGAAACACAAGAAATCAAAGCAGGATTCTGCTCCCTTCTGCCATTCACCTGTGCGGTGACACCTTTCTCGATCTCACACCCAAGATCAGCAAAATTCCCTTTATGGGACTCATTTGGATAATGACTGTGACCCGGGTGATGAGTTAGCTCAGCCATACCAGGATGACAGTTGGTATCTGGCTTACAGGAAGCTAGTGGCCTTGATACCTTTCCAGTGACAGGTCTTTTTTCTCCCCCTGGACCAGCTACAGAGAAATCTGCTTCCACACCATGGTGAAGCGTAGGGCGGCCAAAGTTCTTGGCCTCCAGCTCCCCACCTTGGAGGTTAAGATGAACGTTTTGACTCAGGTCCTTCAACCAGGTCAGACATCTGTGGATCTCCTTCTTCCTTTCAACAAAGGGTTGACAGACACCTTATTCGGGGGCTTGGGCCAAACTGTGCTGTGGCCCACCGGTCACTTGACAAATTGCAAGGTGCCATTGCCCTGCTCCAAGTGACCCAGCTTTTCTTTCGCAGCATTCCTCACTAGAAAACATAGTGGTGCAGGCTTCCACCAGTCACTCTAATCCAAACACTTTTCTGACCACTCCCCATGATAGGTAATCTAAGCGAGTAGAAATATTTGGCTAACATATCTATTCTTCTACCAGCTTGGCCCTCTGCTCTGTTAACACTGGCTGTTTGTTGGGACGCTACTCACATGCCCTTTGCCATTTGGGATTCGGTGGCACAAGTCCTCCCTGGTGTGCCCGAAGACCTTCATCCTGTGCTCTCTCAGACAATTCAAAATGATGATGATCCAATCAAGTTCACGATCCGTTGTGGCCTGGACACCACTGGTTCCATTGGGCAGGCCCTAGGCACCAGCGTTGCCATTCGCCGCCTTGCGTGGCTGCGATCGACTGGGTTCTCCAGCGATGTCCAGTCCTCACTGATGGACAAGCCCTTTGATGGGACTCGCCTATTCTGGGGCAAAGCTGATTCCTCTATCAAGTGTTTTGAGGAGAGCAGGGCTACGTCTCGGTCTCTGACATTTCCGTCCCACCTCGCCAACCGCAACAGTTTCAGCACTCAGCTACAGGCTTTGGCTGAGGCATCCCTTACTGCCAGCCTTTCCGTTTCCTACAGGGAACCCAATCAATCAATCAGGGAATTGTAAGCACGCTACACACCCGTGAGGGTCTCAAGGCACTGAGGGGGGAGGGGGGGGTCCGCAGATCTGTTTAGCCGAAGAGCCAGGTCTTGAGGGTCTTCCTGAAGGTGTTCAGGGAGGGGGCGCGTCTGATGTCTGCCGGTAGCTCGTTCCAGGTCTTGGCTGCAATGTGAGAGAAGGATCTTCCGCCTGCTCTGGCTTTGTGGATGCGCGGGGTTTCGGCCAGTGCGAGGTTGGAAGATCGGAGGTTTCTTTTGGGTACGTGGAAGTTGATTCTGTCGTTGAGGTATTTGGGTCCGTTGTTGTCTAGGCATTTGTAGGCGTGAGTGAGGATTTTGAAAGTGACTCTTTTCTCCACGGGGAGCCAGTGGAGACTTCGTAGGTGTTAGCTGATGTGTTCGTGTCGGGGGATGCCGAGGACGAGTCTGGCGGCGGTGTTCTGTACTGTCTGGAGTTTGCGGAGTAGGGACTTGTTGATGCCGGCGTAGAGTGCGTTTCCATAGTCCAGTCTGCTGGTGATGAGTGCATGGGTGACTGTCTTCCTTGACTCAGGGGGGATCCACTTGAAGGTCTTGCGGAGGATGCGGAGGGTGTTGAAGCAGCTGGATATGACGGCGTTGACCTCTCGGTTCATGGAGAGTGATGAGTCGAGTACGATGCCAAGGTTCTTGGCGTGGTCTGAGGGGGTAGGTGGGCTTCCGAGGGCGGTCGGCCACCAGGTGCTGTCCCATGCAGAAGGGGTGGTACCGAGGACGAGGACTTCTGTCTTCTCGGCGTTGAGCTTCAGGCAGCTGTTGGTCATCCAGACTGCGACGTCTTGCATTCCTTTCTGGAAGTTGAGTTTGGCAGTGGTGGGGTCTTTGGTGAGGGAGAGGATGAGCTGGGTGTCGTCGGCGTAGGATACGATGTTGAGGCCGTGTTGTCGGACGATGGCTGAGAGGGGGGCCATGTAAATGTTGAAGAGGGTGGGGCTCAGTGATGAACCCTGTGGGACTCCGCAGGTGATTTTCGTGGGGTCGGAGAGGAAGGGTGGGAGTCTGATCCTTTGGCTTCATCCGGTGAGGAATGATCGGATCCAGTCCAGGGCTGTTCCTTGTATGCCTGCGTCGTGTAGTCTGACGACTAGTGTGCGATGGGAGACGGTGTCGAAGGCCGCTGATAGGTCGAGTAGGATGAGGGCTGCGGAGTGGCCTTGGTCCAGGAGGGTGCGGATGTCGTCTGTGGCGGCGATTAGGGCAGTCTCTGTGCTTGCTTCGAAATCCGGATTGGGACGGGTCGAGGACGGCGTTTTCTTCAATGAATTGTGTCAGTTTCCTGTTGACTGTTTTCTCTGCAACTTTGGCTGCGAAGGGGAGGAGCGAGATGGGCCGATAGTTCTTGAGGTCGGTGGGGTCAGCTGTGGGCTTCTTGAGCAGGGGTCTGACTTCTGGGCGCTTCCAGTCATCTGGGAAGGTGCCTGTTTTGAAGGTGGTGTTGATGGTGCGTTGTAGTTCGGGTGCGATGGCGGCCACAGCTCTGTGGTAGATGTGAGGGGGCAGGGGTCGGTGGGGGCCCGAGTGGATGCTTTTCATGGTCGAGGCGGTGTCTTCGGCCATGATCGGTGTCCAGTTGGAGATGGTGGGCTGGCTGGTGTTTCTGGGGGGCGGGGGGCCGTCTGTGGCACCTGGTGGATGGTCGATGAAGTTGTCGTAGAGGTTTTTGATCTTGAGGTGGAAATAGGTTCCAAGCTTGTCGCAGAGGTCTTGGGATGGGGTGATGTCTGTGGCTTCGCTGCGTGGGTTGGTGAATTCTTGAGTGACACTGAAAAGTTCCTTGGAGTTGGTGGAGTTGGCCAGGATTTTGTTGTGGATGAAGTTCCTTTTGGTGGCTCTGATCTGGTTGTGGTAGTCCGTCATGGCGTCCTTGTAGGTGGTGTGGTTTTCGGTTGTCTTGGTGTTTCTCCAGTTCTTCTCCAGGCGTCTGCAGGTGCGTCTGGCTTCTTGGAGAGCGGTTGTGAACCAGGCGGCTTTCCTGGGGCGTTGTCTGTCGGGGTTGCGTAGCGGGGCGAGCTCATCTGCGCAGTTGGAGATCCAGGTGTGGAGTTCTCTGGCTGCGTTGTTTGCGCTGTTTGCGTCGGGTGCCCAGGTGTGGTTGTCTCGGTTGAGGGTGGAGTTAAGTTGCTCGTCGGTAACCTTGCTCCAGTTCCTTCATGGTGGGCGTGGGACTGGTTTGGGTGCCTTGGGTTTGTTGATGGCGAAGTGTACGCAGTGGTGGTCGGTCCATGGCGGCTGCGTTGTGTGGCTGAAATGGATGCTGTTTCCTGCCGCGAAGATGGGGTCGAGGGTGTGTCCTGCTCTGTGGGTCGGTGTGTTGACGAGTTGTTTAAGTCCGATGCTGGCGAGGGTGTCACGAAGGATAGTGGAGTTGGGGTCGCTGGGGTTGTCGAGGTGGAAGTTCAGGTCTCCAATGAGTATGTAGTTTGTTGAGGTGATCGCGTGGGGTGCGATGAAGTCGGTGATGGTGGAGGCAAAGGGTGTTCGGGGGCCGGGGGGTCTGTAGACGAGGGTTCCTCGGAGTGTGGCTTTAGGGGTGGTGTGGATCTTGAAGTGCAGGTGTTTGGCAGAGGGGAAGGTTTCGCTGGAGGTGGTGAGGCGGAGGGTGCTCTTGTGGGCGATGGCGAGGCCCCCTCCTGGGTGGTTGGGGCGGTCTTTCCTCTGGATCTTGTATCCGTCTGGGATGGCGGTGCTGATGTCGGGGGCGGAGGATGCGTTGGTCCAGGTCTCTGTGAAGAAGGCGATGTCGGGCGAAAGAGAGTCGAGTAGGTTCCAGATTTCCATGGCGTGTTTGTGTACGGAGCTTACGTTGAGGAGGATGCATTTTAGGGTGTCGCCGGTGCTGGCGTCAGCGGGGTTGGAGGCCGGGGTGGGGGTGAGGGTCTGGCAGCAGTGGAGGCAGGAGAACTGGCCGTGGGTCGTGTTCGGCGAGGCCTGTTGGCATTCTCTAAGTCTTCCAGGGTTGAGTGCGAGGAGGGTGGTGGTGTCGTAGCGATGGGTAGTGGGAGGGCCAGGGTTCCTGGTGCTGGCCGCGGTCGGGTCGCGGACGGGCGCAGACGGGCTTGCCTTTGGCGCCGGCGGCGCGCCGGCGGCGCACCGGCGGCGCACCCGCTGCGCGCGTCCGGTGCACCCAGCAGTTTCTTGATTGAGGCTGAGGTGCCCACCACCCCAGTGGCCAAGTTCAGCGTGCTGCCCTGCCTACCGCCCCCACCCCCAAAAGTTCCACCTGCCGAACCCCTTTAGCGTGCCCTTGCGGGGACCCAGCCGCCCATTAGGCAGGCAGAATCCACTGATTCTTACCAGCGATCACATCAGATAGGTGGGTCCTACTTATTGTTCGCAGAGAATACGACTTACCATTTCTTTTTTCCCCGGCTCCCCTTCCATCGTCCCCTCAGCAACTGACGGAGCACCATCTCTCCATTTTGGGGCAGGAAGTGCAAGCCCTTCTGGGCAAAGGAGCAGTCAAGAGGGTGTGAGCGCCATAAGTAAGATGTGGTTGTTATTCCTGCAATTTTCTAGTGCAATTTTCTAGTGGCCAAGAATGACGGGGGTCTTCGGCCTCTTCTAGACCTCCGCCCTCTCAACGCCTTTCTCTGAAGGGAGAAATTCAAAATGCTCATCCTGGCCCAGGTCTTGTCTGCCCTTGACTCAGGAGACTGGACGTTGGCGACCTGCTGGATGCTTATTTCCATATACCATCCTGCCGGCCCATGGGCTCTACCTGTGGTTGGTGGTGTGACAGAAGCATTTTCAGTTTGCTGTGCTTCTATTTGATCTCACCAGCGCCCCTCGGGTGTTCCCTAAAGTGATTGCAGTGGTGGCAGCACACCTTCGGAGGTCATGGGTGTGGAGTTTTCCCCTACCTCGATGACTGACTGTTGAAGGTGGGCTCGCCCCAGGCAGCGGTCAACCAGCTCCAGACTATGGTGAACCTCCTGTCATCTTTTGGG
Source organism: Calotriton arnoldi (assembly GCA_963921515.1). Lineage (NCBI taxonomy): Eukaryota > Metazoa > Chordata > Amphibia > Caudata > Salamandridae > Calotriton > Calotriton arnoldi. The sequence continues at coordinate 1,064,496 of CAWUFW010004157.1, forward strand.
TTCACTATCAACATGCAGAAGTGACACCTGACTCCTTTTCAGATGCTTCCCTTCATCTGAGCCATTCTGAACACAGTTTGATTTCATGCCTTTCCCCCGGAAAAGAGAGTTCAGGACATTCAGGCTATCCCTATCCCGATCTTTCACCCTCAGTCCTGGATTTCAGTGAGGTCAACTCTAAGGTTGTTGGGACTGATGGTCTCCTGCATCCGGCTGGTAGAGCACACCAGTTGCCATATATAGGCTCTTGAGTGTGATCTGAAGTCCCAGTGGGCCCAACATCAAGGAGACCTCCCTGACCATGTTCAGATTTCAGAAGAGACTGCAAAAGATCTGTAGAGTGATTGTTGGACCACGATTGAATCTGTTGCAGGCCCCTCTCCCTTCCCCAACCAGATCTGACAGTGGTGACCAATGCATCGCTTCTGGGTTTGGGTGGCCATCTGGGATAGGTGGATATCAGAGGCCTCTGGTGTCCATTGGAGTGTCAGCTCCACATCAACCGTCAGCATTTCTGTGCGTTGGAGTTTCCAAGGCGTCTTTCAATCAGAGACGCATTCCACCTCAAATGGAACTCAGGTCGCCTGTATGCCTTTCCGCTGATACTACTCCAGCCCCAAGTTGTCAAGGAGATCAGGATAGAATGGGCCAAGTCATCCTTGTGGATCTGAATTGGACATAGAGAGGTATCTCTTGGACTTAACCATATGTCTTTCGATCAGGCTGCCCCTCTGGGACGACCTGCTGTCACAGCCACAGAGCAAGGTTCTGTACTCTTCACCTTCATGCTTGGAGTTTGAGCGGTGACAGCTGAACACTTTCGACCTTCCTCCAGAGGTAGCTGATGTCATCTTGGCAGCCATCCCTCAATGAAAACTGTATATGTCTGTTCTTTGGACAAATTTGTGGCTTGGTGTGTCACATGCCAAATTGACCTCCTCCAGCCAATTTATGTGATGTTCTATTATTAGTTCTTTCTCTTGCTTTGGCAATGTTTTGCTTTGGGCACAGTTAAGGGTTATCTTTCAGTCCTTTTGGCCTTCTTACGGTTGCCAGATCATCCCTCATTGTTTAAATCACCCGTTGTGATGTGATTATTAAAAGGGCTCCAACACATGTTTCCTCCTTCTTCCTTTGTCATGCCACAATGGGACCTTAATCTAGTCCTGACTTATCTGATGTGTACTCCGTTCGAGCCGTTTCCCTGTCCTCTATGGCTCTTTACTATCAAGACTGTGTTCCTCATCGCCAGCACCTCGGCACGGCGTGTGAATGAGCTTCAGGATCTTTGTGTCAATCCACCATAGACTTCCTTCTTCCCAGACAAACTGGTTCTGTGAACTCGGGCATCCTTCCTGCCGAAATTTGTGACTCCATTTCATGTTGGTCAAACCATCACCCTGCCAGCATTCTATGCTCCGCCTCACCCCTCTAAGGAGGAGGAGGGACTCCATCACTTGGACTCCAGAGCTCTGAACTTCTACATAGGTCATACCAGAGATCACCCGGTGGACGGATCAACTCTTTATGGGGTTCTCTGGAGCAAAAAAGGCAAAGCAGTACTGAAGAGAACCATCTCCTGCTGGATCATGCTCTCCATTAATATTTGCTATGCAATAGCCAAAAAGCAGCATCCGAAGGACTCCGTGTTCATTCCACTAGTGCCAAAGCTGCTACCACTTCATTGGCACGTGGTATCCCTGTCCTAGACATTTGCCAGGCGGTTACGTGGGTGTCCCTCCATACATTCATGCAGAACTATTGCCTGGACGTCAAGTTCAACAGGAAGGGCATTTTGACCACTCGGTCCTGCAAGACTTTCTGGTTTGAGCCCAAAACAGACCCATCACCGAATTAGTATTGCTTTGCTATCTATTCAAAAGGTAAGGAAACTGCAGCTAGAAGTCTCTATCAGAAGAACAAGTTACTTACCTTAGGTAATGCTCTTTCTGGTAGAGACTCTATCTAGCCGTAGATTCCTCACCGGCCTTCTACTCCTCCCCATTCTGTGATTGGACTCTATCCTTTAATAAGAAACCAAGTCTAGTAATCTGCACACTGTCTACTGATTTACTTTTGGGGCTCTGCATCTGGGAGTGTGGGCAGTCTCGACAGCAACAGACATCAGCGAGTGGAAGTGGCACCTATATAGGCCCTCACTTCCTTTCTGGAGTGGAACGGCATTGGTGCGGAGCCGCATGGCACCACCTTCGGGCGTTCAGAGGTACTGCTGAAAAGTTTCTGAATTCAATCTGACACCTGGGGAATATTCAAAATGTGAGGGATCTGCAGCCAAATAGAGTCTCTACCAGAAAGAGCATTACAGAAGGCAAGCAACTTGTATTTTGGGTCCAGGTTTGAAGACAGATGGTAGGTGATAATAGTTTCCTTTGACAAACATTACTCACATCAGATTCTGAAGTTCACACTCACTAAGAGGGCTTTTACAGGTAGGTATTGGTGGGGAAAAGGCAGGCAAGACAAGGCTTCATGGCCAGGGAAGTGGCAATGGTGAAGGAACCTAATAAAGTGTACATTTTTTTGCTAAAGAATTATCATAGACACTGAGGTCTGTTGAGGGAGCCAGCATGCAAGATGATCATCTGAGATAAATCATCTCAATATAAATGCTGAACAGTTCTTTGGTCAGATTGTAAAATTCATCTGTTCAAGTCTGGAAGTGTTCTTCTTTGCTCTTGTACAAGTAGATTTGTTGCCTCTGGAATGTGCATGTCAGGCTGTGAGATCAGACAGTGATTTGGTTTTAATCCAATGTCTTGGTGTTTCAATTGTCAGAGGCTGTCAGTATTTCATTTATTGGTCTTCAGTGGGTGCAGATTGTGGATTGAGATGGAAGCCAGAGTATTGAGAGACTTGGTTAGGTTGAATTCCAGGTGATTGTGAATATCAGCAAGAGTTTAGAAATGTGAAGACATTTCAACCAGCAGCTGAGCGAAGGTCACTGGCTGTATTTAGTTCAGATTTCTTTGAGAAATGAGTTGGCCAATATCTGTAGAATTATTAGGTTCACTGTCAAGCTCAATATTGATGTGGAATTGGATTAGATAGTGATTAGTGGAGCAGAGCTGGTGAAACCCTAAGAGCTCAGATATCAGGAAAAAATAGGGCGAGATTAAGGCCTCCTTTATAAGTTTGTTTATGAAGCCACAACGGACTCCATATCTTCAATAATGTTCTGGCTGTACACACTAGATGGATCATGTGCCCAATGTTCAGATTGTCTAAAATATAGCTTGGTCAGAGATAGTTCAATTTGTTGGGCAACATCAAGGAGATCAGATTGGAATATAGTGAGTCATTATTTAGGTGGATAATAGATAAGCACACCCAGAAGGAAGGTGACTAGGCTTGTGTCTTCTGTGGTTATAGAGTACTCAAATAATTTGTAGGTTGGGGCTTGCAGCCCTTGAGAGAGAAGACTGAAGATGGACCAGATCAACTTACCTCTTCCATCATGGTCTTTATTTTAGACAGGCTATTATAATTAGGAGGAAAGAGATTAACTGTGTCTGGCAATTAAGAGTTGTTGAACCAAGTCTTTAGTGATGGCCAGGAAGTGGACGACATTATTATGCTGGTCCTTCTCAAGTACCTTGGGTTTGGCTTGTGTGAAGAATGGATAGCAGCTTTCGTAGCCACGGTGTTGATGACGTTGCACAAATTGAAACGTTAAAGGATCAGATTTCTGCTTCAAAGGGTCACAGTATAGAAGAGGAAAAAAACTCACAGGCATAAAGAACTGCCTGAGAGTCCAGTCCAGAAGGGAAAGCGAATCTGAAAAACAGGAAGATAAAACAGATCGAAGAAAAAACTGACACAATAGACCAAGGAAGCAGGGCTAAGGTAAAGGGACATATATTGAGCAAGCAACAGGTGACAAACCCGACAGAAACAGTCCAACTGCATTGTGGAGCAGTGGAAAGATGTCAACAGCTCTGTACACCCTCAAATATAGGATTTGAAATTGTTAACCAGGAAGCAATAAATAGCGCCATGATGTATTGGTAATAGTCCCAAACAAATTGCATAAGAGCCCATCTTGGATTGGTTTAGCCAGAAACTGCTTATCCCAGGTCTTGAACACAGGAATACTAAAGAAAATGGAGAGCTCTGTAGCACAAAGCCAGATCTTAGAGTGTCACTACCTTACTTTCCCCGGGGAGTTACCCCTCAGAGGAGCACTGCCAATCACATGCCAAATGTGATGCGAGCACCAAGGCAGAGACACTCCAGTGATCAAATGCCCAGAGTGGGAAAGATGAGGGAGCCTTTCCCAAGTGCACTAAAAGGCTTGGCACAGTACCTAATTTGAGTCAGTTGTTGCCTGTGGGGCCCACTGGCACCAATTTGTTGGGACCAGCACTTATTATTCCTCATTGGACATTTCCCAAGAGAAAGAGAGGGAAAACACACAAAGAAGCAAGAAGGAGAAAGACCGAAAACGTGTCACAAAAGGAGAAAGAAGGAACCTGCAGGAATTAGATAAAGGGGCATGGGTGCCTGGTAGTCATTTAAAGAGGCATGAGGGGGATTCCAGACTATGCATCTTTGGTATTCAGTATGCTGACAAGTAATAGCCACTGCCTTGAGCTTCTGGACAGAGCTTTAGGAACTGACACTCATTATTTTGCAAATTAGGCGCTGACCTGGAGCCCAAGCACACACCACCACAAGGAAAAATCTAAGTAATCCTCACACTGCTTGTCACAAAACTAGCAGGGTGAGATTAGGATGACACTGGATAACTGGAGTGTAATATAAATAATAGACTACCTGAAGGCTGGAAAGGAAGTAGGACAAAATGTGAGAACTGAAGCAGGTTAGAATAGGCAGTGAACAAGGAACTAGAGTCTGCAGGGAAATGCAAGTACTAACAATAGGAAGGGAAAGCAGGGAAAAGGTAGACAAACTATCATAAATGGTAGTTTGTCTGCTCCTCGGAAATGATCTCTCTGTGAGGTAAAACGATCTTATACGAAACCAAGGAGCAGATTTATCTCACAGAGTTCTGGGAGACACCTAGCAGCTCCTATGGAGAAGGAGAGCAGGATGAACCCCTGTGCCAAAGGCTCGAGCCTTGAAGTCTAACTGGCACCCTTGGAAGCTAAGACCATCAGTATTACAATGTAGCCACAAGACAGAACAACAGAGAATGGAACAAGGAACACCAAGAAAGAAAATGGGCTCAGGGAAAAGCAGGACTGAAATCAGGAACAGGACTGGAATACACAGAGCTGAAATACTGAAAACAAGGCTAGGAAAGATCTACACTCAAACAAGGCAAGACAGAAATATTCATACAAACAGGGACACAGGACACAAGGCAAGGAGTCTGCATATAACAGGGCAGATCAAGAAGAGTGCAGACAGGAGACTATGATCAATGGCTAACACAGGAACAGAGATGCAGGAAAACAAGGGGCAGAAACAGATACTACAAATAGTCATAAACAGGAAAATGGATACAGGGAAAAAAGGAAACCGAATCAAAGAAGAAGACTATAACAAGAGCAGCAGGAACACAACAGGGTACAAGGAGACTCAACAGAAGTCAGTCGCAGTGGCGGCTGGTAGGGAACAGGGGTGGTGAGGCAAGGGAGACGGGGTGGTTGAAAAATATCTTCTTTTAAACACTTACCTTTTCCGTCATCTCTCCTCGATGTCTCCGCTTCTCTTCTCTTCTTGACTTCAGTCTGGAAGAAGCAGGAAGCAAAAGGCTCCCCTAAGCCAATCACATCGCTGCAATGCAGTGTTGTGATTAGTCTGAGCACTGTGGATCGGCGCTCTGATGGGGACAGGGAACCTGTGCAAGTTCCCCAACAGGCTGTGAATTACAGCCTGTGGGGAACATGCAAAGTGCGCATGACTGTTTGACCGGCCCAAGACGGCCGGCCAAGCAGTCATGCGCAATTAGTATGCACAAACCACTCCTCCTCCCTGAGCCACCAGCCCCACCCCAACCCAGCCCAACAGCAACAAAAAATAATATGATAATAACTTTGTTATTGTCATTTTATTTTTCCCTTGCAGTGGGGCAACGCTCCGCCGCCTTAGCGGAGGAGCCGCCCCTAGTCAGTCGCAAGCCGCTGCACTCTGTGCTAAAAGGGCTAAAATAGCTGTAGGCTAAGGGGAAGAGCACAGGTGCAGGGTGAAAGCCATGTGCAAGGACCTAACCAGGTGCTAGGAATCAGGGAACCACCAATAAAGGAAAGGCTGATCTGGGACCTGGAGAAGGGAAGACCAGATGAACCAGGAGACACAAGAAATGGAATAGGAAAGCCTGGAACGGAGTATGAATCATCGCAAATATAGAGACGGGTCCAGAATGCAAAAATAAAGGGGTCAGAATAAATGTAGGGTCCAGGAACCAATCTAGTAAGAAGAAAACCACCACCAGGACGTGAGCTAGGAAGGGTCTGAAAACAGGGAACTACAAGTACCATAATGCATCAGGCTAGTGAGACAAAAACCTGGAATGGAAGGTGAGGAGAAACTAAGTATCCTAACTGGAGATGTATAAATTGACCTATACTGATGGAAAGGCAGGTTTGTAAAGGGCCCTCGTGAGTGACATCTAGTGGCAGTTTGGCAGAACCCAGACACTGCTTCGACAAGCACAGCAAAGATAGCGTGGGTGTAACATATGTAGTTTGAGGTCATGAACATTCTAGGTGTTTATGGCTGAGGATCTGACATTGATGAAAGCACTGAGTAAGTCGGGACAGGGACAATACTGAATCATTACAAAAAAGGTAGTGGTGGATGGGTCGGTAGACCATGGAGCATAGCCATAGATGTGAGATGATGATAAAATGGTTGAGGACAGATCAACCAGGACAGACTCTTGTGAGAGAAAAGTTGAATAAAAAGAAGAATTTGTCAACAGCGATTGGTTTTAGCTTATTGAAGGTAATAATGAAAGTCCCAAAGTTGAAATGGTTTGCTTGAATCATTATCAGTCTTTTATTGTTGATGTATATGGTAGTTGAGGAATTGTATGGTTTTGAGAAGTTGACTAGAGTCTGATCAGGTATCATTGATCTTGGAGGGGATGAATAGATTTGAGTGAAACCCAAGCTGTTTTATCTGGTGGGCAGAACAGAAGGTCGGTGTTGCTTTATACTGTTTTGAGTTTGCAATTGAGCTGTTTCATGCCTCAACAGGCCGTAAATGATGAGGTGTGCACCCAGAAAATATTTTGGTCCCTAATGCTGATAAGGGATATACACAGGTAATGTAATGTGGTTCTCCCAAATTCCTAGATCGCTATTTGCACGCAGATTTGCAATTCTGTCCTCATATGGTAGGATCAGAGTGTGTTGTTGTTCCCCTGAATCCAAAAACATCCTCCTATCTGTTTGCAAATGTTGGTATGTTTGTACTTTTATACTAGTATAAAAGTGAGTTGAGATATTTGACAAGGCAGGATCGGGGAAAAGAATGTTTGCTGTTCTTATGCAGCCCAACATCAGGTCAGAGAATACAAAACTATACAGTCTATTGGGATTGCCAGTAAGAATTTAGGAAATAGCAGTAGCAGTCTGCCTAACACTGTGCAGGAGGCAACAGAAGATGGTTTTTAACTTTGTAGACTTGGATTGCTGTTACGCCTTTTGTCTCGAGGTTATCATTGGTGCTAATTGTAATTTCCGAAGCCCCCTCTTTGTTCTTGAAAATATCACATTTGAGTCCATTATTTATCGCCTTTTAGTTTTTTTCTACTCTGAATCTGAATCCTTGCTCCAGAAGTGTATGACCTCCTTTGCATTTGTACATTTCACTCAATATATATCAATACTTTCGATTGGGAGTACTTCCCAAAGTATATGTTCCTATTATTGATGTTGTACCCAATCTTCTACACACTTTCCTTACTTCCTTTTTAGTTGTATGCTTCCACAACGTGTCCAAAACATGATTGGTTTGACTGTGTTTGACAATGAAATACATCACTACTTCTTTGATGTTTCCTTTGCTCACTCAGCCAATCCCCTTGTACAGATCCACCCAATAAGAGCAAGCTTCCAAAGAAGCAGGTTTATCAAAGGTCAAGTACCTCAGGAAACACTCCCAGGAATGTCCACAACATAGATTAAAGAATGATAATCAGGAAAAACAAGACTCACCTTCTCTGTGCTTTCAAGGCACAAATCCCACAAGATCGAACCATTTTAAGATGATTCAATTTGCTGGGATGCACCATATAGGCGCATTCAATTATTCCTTAAGGTGTTTATTCATTTAGATGCCCTAGTTTTCACCTGTTTTGGACTTTAGCTATTCCTAATGACTTTCCCTGCACCATTCTCATTAAACTACCCGTAGTTTTCCTGAAGCTAACCTTTGTACACCGTAGTGTCAATTCATGTTGCTCGTTCCACTTCTGTCTTTAATTTTTGGACCTCCCTATTGATATTTGTTTTTGTACTTTTTTCGAATATGATCCTGAACAAAAATTGAAGAGTTTATGCAAATGTAACATGGACAGCCATCTTGGTTTTATTTTTCTTGCTTTCCTGGATTTCTCATGGCTGTAGACAATAAACTCTCACCCAGCAACATATAATGCTTTAACTTTTCATTTTGTCGGCCATCTCGATGATTTACAGTTGTCGATTCAAAACTTTTTAGTGGCCTTTAGAAGACACAAGTAAAGAAGGAGGAAGTTGGTTTTGGATGTGGTTCCAATTATGTAATCGCCCCCATTATTCTGTTGTGGATTGGAAAAAAAACGTCGCCTTTTGGAAGGTTTGATATCCTTCCTGTGTTTAATTGTAACCAGACTGTCGAAACTACGTGAGCAAACAGCTTGTTTCTTCAGGATGTGAATTCAGAATGAAATAAATATCTCACTTCTTTTCCGTGTTGCCTTTTTGGTGATGCATTTCCTCTTACGGTGGCAATGATATTGTGGTCACGAGGGGAATTTTCCTAAAAAAAATACCCAGCGGTTACTTTTGGTTTTGTACGACCAAAATGGTGTTGACTGCGTGCAATGAATGGCGCATTGCGTAGGTTACAATAAATATAGAGCGTTCGCGCAGCAACTTGAAAAGGTTGAAGTGTCAGTATGTGCCGGAATGTGTAGTAGCGTGTCGTCGTGCGAAAAGCATGATTTAAGGAGTGGTTAAGAAAGAAGTGGACTATTTTTTAACCCCATCTGAATTGAAAAAGAGCAGTTTGCCGCGCTTAAAGGTTGACGTACAAAGGCTTATTTATCCATTGGGCTCGATTTCCTTACAGATAATGAAGATGTCAGATATCCACTCATGTTTTGAAACATTTTAGATTGTAAAATACGTTAACAGTTTCTGCCACACTAGCTCAAATATATGTTTGGCTTGACAACTCAGCAGTTTGTGACCTATTGTTACCAATTCGTTTAAATATAAATTGAGTAAGTTTTAACTCCGCTCAAAATAGTATTTTTCTTTCACTTCGAAATATTGGCTGTTCGATATACCGTTTTGTGTATCCTTTTGTACCCTGCTGTCCCCACTTCAACAGAGTACCCTCTCCCCCAAAGTAAAGCTCCGTCCGTCTTATTTGGAGGCGGGCAGAACTTCAGTATATCTGCCTAATTTGAGCCGGTGCTTTCCGGTGCTGAGCACCGGCACTTAATTGGTTTCCGGTGCTCGGCACCTAATTGTCAACACCACACTTAGGGCAGTCTGCCACATGGTGGCGCTGCTCATGTAATTTAGAGATGAGCAGTATAACTGTTGTTTAGGAAAACAATATACATTAAAAAATTGCTAATACCTGCCTCCCCAGCTATTCCTTTAGCTTTGGGGACCTGGAATAATCTGAACTGTCGCATTTACATGCGAGAGAGATGGTTAGTAGTTGTTTTGGCAGCAATGACAAGGGCGATGGGTGGTGCAAGCTGCAGTGGCCTCCTGGTCAGAGCCCTGGCACTTTATATTTTACAAATTAAGCACTGAGTATATGGCCCGCGGAGTCTAACATCTATGCTACCTATATACGCTTCTGACAGACCGACAGAGAAAGGGCAGCCGGAAGATTGGCCATGTGGTGACCCGCCCTATTTGGAGTGGGCGAACACATAGTCAGTTTTCACTGTCCATCACAGTCAGGTAAAACATGGCGGTAAGGGGCAGTAAAATCTGCAAAATGACCTCCACACCATGAGAGAAAACTTCATGGTGAGGGGGTCACTCCTTATGTTATTTTGAAAAACAAAATCCTGTTTTGGGATTTTGTTTTTGAAAATAAAAAAAATGTTGAATGTTTAACGTACGTCAAATTTTTAAAGCATTTACAGGAACCGCCGTGACAGCAGTTTTTGTAAATGCAAGAGATGTCTGCTGAGCCCGGCAGACATCTTGAAATTTGGCGAGCGCAGTACCCTCACCATTGCGGAAGTAAAGTAATCCGCCATGTAAACATTATTTAATCCATCCACCAAAGTCAACAACAGGTCCTAAGTCATTACCACACATTTAATTATTTACCTAATAGGTGCATCATATGCATTTTGACTGTTTTACCTAGGACTGAAAAGGCAATTTGCCTTTGCGAGTTTTTGTTGTAGTTCACACTCATTTATTCTAACTTCCATAATAACGATCCTCAGGGGTGATGCCCCGAAACTCATCCTAGGATGCTTGTTTCCAGTCCACGGAAGACCTGGCCTGGCAGTTCGGGATGGGCTATTCCCATGAGGAGCAGGGTCAAGAATGATTTGCATATGGCTGGGTCCAAACTGGGGTGGAATAGTGAGCAAAAGAACGTTGGATTAAACTCATATCTCTTGACTGGGAGTGAGTGGTTGAAAAGGTTCAGCATTCCGTTCTTCATCTTATTGTGTTTGCTATGTGTGGCCCAAGTGGCCAAGGGTACGCCCAGACGTGGGTCCCTTGCTCGCTGTGCCACTGGATTCAAGCTAGCCTGGCTGATGAGAGGCGATGCCCCGAAACCGGTCCCAGGATGCTTGTTTCCGGTTCAGGGAGGACCTGGCCTGGCAGTTCGGGCCGGACTGTTCCCGTAAGGAGCAGAGTCAAGACTAATTTGCATATGGCCGGGTCCAAACTGGTGTGGCATAGTGAGCAAAAGAACGTTGGATTAAACTCAGATCTCTTGACTGGGAGTGAGTGGTTGAAAAGGTTCAGCACTCCGTCCATCATCTTGTTGTGTTTGCTATTTGTGCCCCAAGTGGCCAAGGGTATGCCCAGACGTGGGTGCCGTGCCACTAGATTCAAGCTAGCCTGGCTAATGAGGAGTGATGCCCCGAAACTGGTCCCAGGATGCTTGTTTCCGGTTCAGGGAGGACCTGGCCTGGCAATTCGGGCTGGACTGTTCCCATGAGTCACAGGGTCAATACTGATTTGCATATGGCTGGGTCCAAACTGGGGTGGCGAAGTGAGCAAAAGAACGATGGATTAAACTCAGATCTCTTGACTGAGGGTGAGAGGTTGAAAAGTTTCAGCACTTCATCCATGATGGATCCATGTGTTTGCTATGTCTTTAAAAGATGCACTCTGGACCCAGTTGACGTGTGTTTTTTAGGCAGATTTAATATTTAGTACACAGCTCACCAATCCAAAAAGTAGCAAAAGTTGCCACATAATTATCAGTTATGACTCTTTTTTCATAACATTGCGAAATAAATGTGGATGCCTGTTAAGTTTTAGCAAAGTAATCTTGCAGCGCTTCCAGTACATTCGTTAGCCAACAGCTAGAAAAAGCTGGAAAAGCAATATGCATACTGTATCCAGATTATCTTGATCAATTTGTCTTAAGTGTGCAGTAGCTTCCATTTGTGAGAATTTCCAAATTTCATTATATGTGACATAAATAAATCTTTTAGAACGTGGGGAGAGGAGTTGGCCTAACGGCTAGGGCGGTCAACCTCGAATCTGGGGATCCGGGTTCGAGTCTCAGCAATGACGCTGAACATCCTGTGATTCTGGGCAAATCACTTAATTTCCCCGTGCCTAACAAAAAATGAATGTGTCCTCATGTAACGCAACTGGTGCTATGTAAAGCGCTCTGATACCCGATACCTTTGGGTCAAGTTTGCGCTATATAAAACTCCGTAAAATAAAAATAAATACATGCATGGAAGATGTTTGAAGAGGCGGAAGTCAGGATGAGGGTTCATTCTCTTGTCAGAGACCAGTAAGGATGCAGTATGACCAATCACCTCCATCCTTCCTGCCTTTCAAAACAGTCACTTGCTAGTAATAAAGTAAAAAGCGCATTTGCCTATGAGCCCCTTCCCCCACTGTATTCTTTTTAAAAACAACAAAAAAGGTCGTAATTAATTGTAACATATTGCAAAACCACATACGTTTGCACTATGTCACTGACTACACCCACACACAGAGCCTGAACCACAAAAATGAACGTACACTTTTTTTGTTGTTCAAGTTTACTACTATTTGCTATTCACAAACTACGTGCAGAATTTTAGAACTCCGTACTTTCTTCACCAGGGACAACAGAATGCTATAAATATGTGTTTAATATCAAGAACTGACTTGTCTAAATCAGTCCATATATATTTTACCGACTAAAATGCGGCAAACTCACAACATGTTTGTGAATCTGTATTTCTCATAGTCGTAGAGCTCTCCTGTGAGGACCATCTCAAGTCCCTTCAAGAGCTAAAAGATGATTTATTTCAGTGGGTTGGTAGGTTCAGAATTCTAATTCATTGTATTTCATCGAAATCACCAAAACAGCAGATTTATTGACCTCAGGCAAAAAAACATCCTTGAAATGGATATTGGCACTTTACAAATCTTATCTCACTCATTCATGGGTTTACACACTCATTAATGATTATTTATAATTACTGATGGCAATTTTTTTATCTTACCTGAGACAGAAACTAAGCTACAGCATGGCAGTCATAATTCTCTTCCTGTAGCTGGAAGTTACACTTATGAAGGAAATGACATTGCCACAGTTTTGCTAATTATTGTGCGTTATCACAATTTCCCAACTTAAACTCTTTCTTCCATGCTAATATGGGCCTTTGTGATCGTGATTGTGTTTTCCAAGTATATTCACGGTAATATCACTGCAGTGTATCTATTTAGTTGCTCTTTTGAGGCACAGTAATTGAGAAAGAAATTGATGTAGCTAATCCTGTATTTAAGCTATCAGTTATAAAAACAGGAGCTGTCCAGCTGGGTTTGTTGTTTTTCATTAGTTTGGGCTGACTCACCACAGTCTGTATCTAATCGTGCCTGTCTGTATGAGTTCACACATAAAAGACGGATTGAGTCAGTAATAAATTATGTTTCGTGTTCTGTCATAGATGTGCTTTTTTAAGCTCTCTGTCTGCAGCCTGATCTTGCTTTCTGGCATTACAATTCAGGATCAGTTAGGCTGAATCGTTTGTTTTTTATATAGATTTGGTACGTACTGACAAATTTGAGAATACATTTATATGAATTCACCTCAAAGCGTAAATTGATGTCATAAATAATTGGAGCACCTCATGAAACGTTGACCTTGAATTAGTTGGTGTTTCCAGTATCTCTGTTCAAGTTGTAACACATTGCATGGCATGCCTGGACAGCCATCTTGAGTCTCCGAGGTCTCGTCCACTCTGAGTGGAGAGTGAGATGGAATCAACTATTGAGCTTTGTTCACATAGTTGCATCTTTTCGTTTTAGACCCACACATTAGCACCTGTTCCAACATTTCACTCGTGCTTCGTTTGAAACATGCCTGTCTGGTGTGCTCCATTAGGGATTATTCTGATATTGAGTTTTTTATTAGTTTGAGCAAAAAAGTTATCCAAACTGGTGAATAAAATAAGCGATACAGGCTAAAGATCAATAGCTATGAGGTACATCGGTAGGCTGATACATACCATATATCAGATGACATAGGTGAGTATTAAAATAATACAAAAATAAGAATGCAGTCAACTATACATGACAATATCATATCAATACAGTAAAATGCTAAACGATACATAAGCAATTATAGCCTATATGAGCTAGAGATATCAAATAAATTTAGAATCTAAAGAGAAAAAGCCTTGTATCGCTAATATTACAGCAAATGCTAATCAAAGGAAAGAGGAGGGGAGGTAAAGAAAGGAATTTGGGGGGGGAGGGTGGAGGGTGAGACATCTGCTTTATAAGTGTATATAACTGTTTTTATCGGCGAAATCCCTAGGCTTCACTCTTGACAAAAACCTGGCTCTTAATGACCACATAAAAAACTCGGCGAAAGGAGTACTTTTCACACTCCGACACCTCAAGAAAATCAAACCCTTCATTCCTCTAGATGACTTCAAATGGGTTGGCCAATCACTAGTCTTCTCTAAACTCGACTACGGCAACGCTATCCTCACCGGAACCCTTAAAGTACACTTAGCCCCCCTTAGAGCTGTGCTCAACTTGGCGGCTAGCCTCATCACTGACTGTAAACTATTCTACCACATCTCACCGGCCCTTAAATCCTTAAATTGGCTGCCCATTGAAGGAAGATGCTTTTATAAGACCGCGTGCATCACGCGCAAAGCTCTTCACCAACAATCCCCGTTGTACCTAACTATCAAACTCAATAAAGCGGGCTGCTCCAGACGGATGAGATGCACCTCAGCGCTCCTCCTCGTTCCCCCACTTTAAAAAAGGAAAACCACTCACTCGCTCCTTCTCCGGAAATGCTCCGTACATCTGGAATGCCCTCCCGAGAGACCTGCGCTGTAACTCCTCCTACCTCAGCTTTAAAAAAGACCTAAAACATCACCTTCTCAACAAATTTTGGGGTCCATAATCACTCCTATGACCTTGCTTTATGTATTCCCTGCATTGGTTATCTCTCTGCTTCTCCTTGCTCTCACTTTGCTCTCCCTTTTTACATCCCATCCTGTCTACTCTGACCTTAACCTCTCCTGAGCACACCCCCTTCTCCTACCATTACCCCCTACCTCTACCTTTTATTCTTCCCTGCTGATACCTTCTTCTCTGCCCTAAGTTGTTCACCCATTTATATTATTTAGATGTGTTTTACCCGCTAACCACCCAGAATTTTGCCCCCATAACTTAATGTGAGATGTACCTGCTTGTTTGGTTTACCCTGAAAAATTGCTCCCCTTGATTGCTTCTTCTCATGTGAAGTACTTTTTGCCCCCGTTGTTAACTTATTGAGAGATGTACTTGCTTGTTCTGTTTTTACCTTGAACAACTGCTTTTCTTGACTCCTTTTTCTCATGTAAAGCGCTCTGATACCCCCGGGTCTAGCCAGCGCTATATAAAACCTTTCAAATAAAATAAATAAATAAAGTTTTAAGGAGTAGCAACAGTGTTGGCGAAAACCCCGGAGTTCTGAGAGCAAAGTTTAGTATAGTTGTCCAAGGAACGTCAGACTGTGCTTGAAATTAATGGTGTAGAGCGTCGATCAGTATGCAACGTATGGGCACTACGAAGATAAGACACCCAGGCCCCCATGTGTGAAACAATAAATGTTGAAAAGACTTCCACTCTGTGAGTATCACTTTAATTGCAATGGTTAAGAGTAAGTCCAGGAGTGATATATTGGTCTTATCCAAAGCTAGAGGGGATGTTGAGGCCCAAGGGCCCAACATTACCATAGAAAAGTACAAGATTATGGGAACGTTAAAGATAGCCGATCAGTGTCTCTGAATAGAGGTCCAATATTCGGCTAACAATTTGCACACAAAGAACATGTGTTGCTGAGGTTATGATTGTTTTTTTCCAGGTTGTCAGAAATTGGGTTAATAATTTGGGAGGGGATACCCATACCAATTTAAGAGACACAATCTGGCAAAGTCACAGTACAGTTCAATGAGAAGCTTTACTTAATCCCTGGTAGTTATGGTGCAAAAAGCTGGACATTCCCCAGATAAATGTTTGTTAAATTCAAGCAATATCAAACAACTTTAAAGTTAAGAACACAAAAAAATCTAAAAACAGCTTTGAAATATCACACAAAAAGTGTTAGAAATGGAGTAAGGGAAAAGGCGATGTGCATTTTTAATATGTTCAAAGGTTTAAAGACAAAATGCACCAAGAAACAGAAAAAAGGAAAAGCCAATGAAAATCAATATTCATGGTAACTTGGAATCACACATTCACCACAGTCACAGATCTGGGTTAAATCCATTGTTTTTTTGCATGCCACGCCTTCCAGTTTAGACCCAGCCATATGCAAATCAGTCTTGACCCTGCTCCCCATGGGAACAGTCCAGCCCGTACTGTCCGGCCAGGTCCTCCCTGGACCAGAAATAAGCGTCCTGGGACTGGTTTCGGGATATCATCCCATATTAGCCAGGCTAGGATGAATCTGGTGGCATAGCGAGCACAAGACCGACATCTGGGAATACTCGTCCGACTTAGGCCAACAAATGCAAAAAGAACAGATGATGGACGGAATGCTGAACAAATCAAACATTCACACTCAGTCACAGATCTGGGTTAAATCCATCATTTTTATGCCCGCCATGCCGTTCCAGTTTAGACCCAGCCATATGCAAATCAGTCTTGACCCTGCTCCCTATTGGAACATTCCAGCCCGAACTGCCAAGCCAGGTCCTCCCTGGACCAGCAACAAGCATCCTGGGATCAGTTTTGGGGTATCACCCCTCATCAGCCAGACCAGCTTGAATCTGGTGGCATAGCGATCACTGGACCGATGTCTGGGCATACCCTTCCCACTTAGGGCAACAAATGCAAAAAGAACAGATGATGGACAGAATGCTGAACAAATCAAACATTCAACCCTAGTCACAGATCTGGGTTAAATACATTGTTTTTTGCACGCCACGCCGTTCCAGTTTAGACCCAGCCATGTGCAAATTAGTCTTGACCCTGCTACCTATGGGAACAATCCAGCCCGAACTGCCAGGCCAGGTCCTCCCTGGACCACAAACAAGCATCCTGGGACTGGTTTCAGGTTATCACCCCATATCAGCCAGGTTAGCTTGAATATGGGGGCATAGCCAGAATGAGACCAAAGTCTGGGCATACCCATCCCACTTGGGGCAACAATGCAAAAAGATCAGATGATGGATGGAATGCTGAACAAATCAAACATTCACTCCCAGTTACAACTCTGGGTTATATCCATCTTTTCTTTGCATGTCACGCCGTTCCAGCACACCATGTCACACTGGTCAAAGTTTTTACCTTCAGACTTTGTTACTTTTACTATGTCCATCATTCAATGGGCAAGGGAGGATGCTGAAGCAAGCAGAGGTCCTTCGAAGTACAATATAGCCGATAGGGCCATTCGACTCAGTCAAAGGCCTGCTCCATGTCAAGGGAGAGCAGCAGATGCTCATCCTGGGCCAACTTTGAAGACCAGATGAGATGTGCCAATGTACCCAGGTGATTGCGGGAAGAGCAGTAGGGGACGAAACCCACATGGTTATCATGTATCAGAGACCTGCTCACTCGATCCATTGTGGTGGCCAAGACCTTGGTCAGTATTTTCGCATCGCAGTTCAGCAGTGATATGGGACAGTAGTTAGCATAGTGGAGGCGGTCTTTCCCTGGTTTTGGATTGAGGGAGAACTGTGCCCTATTAAATTCAGGATGTATTGAGCCCATAGATGTAGCTTTCCAGAACATGGCAGTAAGAAGAAGGATTGTCAGTTCACTTGTAGCCCTATAGAATTCCAGGGGAAAACCATCCTCCCCAAGGACTTTGGCCGTATTCAGACACTTGATGGCTCCGGCCACCTCCTCCTCCGATAGGAGCGAGTCCAGGGCCTCCCTATCTTCCCTAGAGAGGGTGGGGAGTTGGAGAGCTGACATTAAAGCCTGTTTCCACGTGGTGTCGGCCAGACAGTCCATTGTGTAAAGTGTACTGTAAAAGGTAGAGAATTCCTGCACAATGTCCTGCAGCTGAGCCAGGAGAGTCCTGGCATCCATCCGGAGCACTGGAATCATCTTCCAAGCCTCTTGTTGCCTCAGTTGCATCGCCAAGCGGCACCCCACCTTCTTACCATGCTCATATATGGTCTGTCGTATGCGGGACAATGCTTCTCTGCTTCTGGCATGTATAAGTTATTAAGCTCAAGCTTTTTTGCCATCAGGGTTCGCAGACCCTAGGGGGTGGGTCAGACTTGGTATGTCTCCAGGTGGGTTTCTACGTCCTTTTCCAATGCAGCCCTCTTAGCAACAGCTTTGGAGTGTGCAATGCCAGCCTCCCTCATCAACATGCATCAGAGGTACACCTTCCCCACAACCCAAAGAAGTTGGGTGGAGGCCACAGTCGGTTCAATAGGCATGAGGTAGTCCCGAACTAAAGCCTGAAGTCATGATTTCTCCTCTGGAGATCTGAGTCACAGAGTATTCAGGTGCCAGGTGCGGTTCATAGGCCTCGTCAATCGAAGGTCCAGAGTGAGGACAACGAGAGCATGATCTGAAACCTCCCCAATATTGATGTGTCACATGCGGGTCAGAGAGATGGCCGCAGCAGACACCAAGTTTAGGTCGAGCCTCGATTCTGAACAGTAGGCTGGAGAAAGGAAATATATTCCCTGTCCGTGGGTTAAATTAGGTGCCACACATCATGTAAGGAGAGGTCATCCATAAGGTCATGGAGCACAGCCCCGGTCGATGTCCCGTCACATGTCAGGCCTCCCCGATTTATCCAGAAGAGGATCCAGAATCAAATTCCAGTCACCACCAATGATGAGTTTATGGGAGCCAAACTCCATAAGTAACCTGTGGAGGTGAGAGAGCCAAGTGTGTTTCAACCCTACGGGGGCATATATGGAGCTGACAATCAGGGTCTGGTCTGCAATTTTGATTTGTGCAAAAATGTAGCGATCGTGGTCATCCAACCAGGATTTGAAGACTCGGACCGGAAGCCTTTTGTGGAACAGAAGAGCCACTCTGTATTTTCTGGGAGGAGACTGGTCGGTTCCAGGTCGTAGGCAAGCTCTCATTGGATCCCGTGGAAAAGAGACTGTACTCACCCAGTCACATTTGAGTTTCGTCGATTCCGCTGCTGTGTGTTGCGTTTGGTGGCCTGGGTAGCCTCAGCAAAAGTCAGTTAACGTGTCACTTTGCTCAAAGCCATGGGTGTCCCGAGGAGGCTGGAAGGGAGAGAATTACTAGAACATCCACTAGGAGCCTTGCCGAAATAGTCCATAATTGGCCACCGGGGTGGCTGAAGCACAGGCAGATCCCAAAAGGCAGCTCCCCGTAGAACAGGAGTTGGGGCAAGGCAAGTCCAGAGGATAGGAAATCCAAGGGAGAGACCCCTGAGGGGCAGCTTACTGTTAGGAAGTGCCCCAGCAGCACAAGCACCCCACTGCACAGGGGCACCCAAGCTGGGTCATTGCAGGGAGCGCTCTGGAGCGGCCAAGCAAGGACAGAAGGGGGCCTCAGAGAATAGAAGGGGGCCAAAGATGTCAACAGCCCCAAGCAAGCGGAGCGCAGAACAACTAGACTGCAGCTTGCCGGGCCCCACACCAGGGCAGCACCAGCACCGCACCTCAGGGGACAGCTGAGGCAGCTCAAAGATGCCTCCAGTGGCGACATGCCAGGGCGTGGCACTGGCAGCGCCAGCACCACCGGCGGAGAGGAGGCCAGAAACGATAGGGATTGAGAAGAGGTGCCTGGGGCAGTGTGGCCTGGAGGAAAGTGCCAAGTAGGCTGCCCCGAGGTCGCAGCACACTGAGGCAGGCCGGAGTCCAAGCGCCGCCAAATTACTCACACCAGCACCTGAGGAGGAGGCAGGCAGCCAGCAGGAGAGGCTCAGGAGTGGCGGCTTGCTGAATGTGGTAACCGGCAGCATCACTCTGATGACAAAGATGCAGCGCAACGCAGCACCAGCACCACTTAGGGCATCAAGCAGGAGGAGGCTCAGACGACAAGGCGTGATCCATCGATGTGCACGAGGGTGGTGCAGCATTGGCCGTTAGGAGTCCTCTGGCACACACAGCAGCCCCCAGGTGTCTCAACGGGGCTTTCAGAGGTCGGGAGGACGGCCGGACACTTCGGGGCAGAAAGAATGCCGGGAGACCACCCCTCCAGCCCCAAGTAATTTTACACCAATGCAGACGGCACCCAACTATCTTTTAGTCTGAATGGTCCCGTTAAGACAGCTCATGAGCTCCACAAGGCCTATTACAAATCAGGGCATGGAAAATGGAAACTAGCTGAATCTATTTTAGTAGACAGAGAGAACCCTTCTTTATGAACAAATTGTTTCTGCCCTGCTGAACATTGTCAGCCTCCTACTCCAGCAACTCCAGTGAAGAATTTAGCAGTAAAACATGATGAAGAATTAAAGGTGTTTGATTAAGAGGTGTCTAATGCTCCAGCTTGCAATTCCCATCTATGTAAGCTGAGCAAAAGGTCCCCCTTTCTTTCAGCAGCTACAGCAGTCATTGGCTGGAGGCTGGATTACTGCAATTTCTTCTTTCTTGGTATTAACAGATGCTGCCCAGAACAAACCTGATGGACTTGTCTTTTCTGTTGCCTGATTCTCGCAGGCCACACACCTTCTCAACTATTTTCTTTGGCTTCCAGTGCATTTTAAAAAGTGCATAGTTCACCACTACATCTAAGCTTCCTCCTTGCATTTTTTATCCATCCGTATCTCTCAGCATGTGCTAGTATGCTCATTTCTCTCAGCCAGTGGCTGCCTACTAAAAGTCTCCCAGAACGTCAAAGCCTTCTTTGATTTCCATTCCTATTCTTACATGATATATATAAGACCTGGAACACCCCCACCCCCTCCCCGCTTAAACCTCACATTAACTAATTTACATTTTGAAATTAAGAAAACGCTCAAACCCTTCCTATTCAAGCACCAGCTAGCCTGCAAGTAATCTCCTTTCTGGTGTTTGTATGCTATGCAAATCAAAAGTAACATAAAAATAATATTACTTCTTCTTGACTGAATCCAGCAAGGAATATTGGTTTTAAATCAGCAGGTGCTGGCAACCTGGGTGGATGGGAGAGACCTTTTTGGATGGAATGTTATGTAAAAGGCATTTCTACAGTGCACTATTACTCCAAGGAGGGTCCTGGCGCTCTGCACCTCCAGTGAGATGTAGCTGAGAGAAGCAACATTAATCTTGCTTGTTTATACCCTTCCGCCAGTTCCCTTCTGTATCATCCTCATCGCACATGTGTGGCTGAGGCAGTATTGATTCACAGACCTGCTGCAGCAGTCATAAAGATTTGTCATTTTCCTCATCACACATCTGAACCTCTTATCTGGGTGCAGCGGTCAAATTCTCCATTCCAACTCAGCATCTCTGACCTTTATGGCCTGCTTCCTGGATATGCTGAGTTTGCAAGGGAAACATATAACACTGTTGAGAACTGTCTGTCTTGCTTATCTGAAGCTCTTCGCATGTTATGTTATGTTAATTATGTTATGTTAATTATATTTCTTAAGCGCAACTGTTACCCGAAGGTGTCCTGGCGCTGGCTAATGCCTTCCGAACAGAGAAGTACATGATGACCTATGCACTAAAAAGCCAGGTTTTCAATCCTTTCCTAAATGTCATTAGCTCAGTGGCATTCCTAATATGGAAAGGAAGCTCGTTCCAAGCCCTTGCGGCACAAGTGATGAAACTTCTTCCACCCCAGTTGGCTTTTTTAAACGAGGGTATTAGCACACCTTTAGCTCCTGAAGAGCGAATGGCTCTTCTGGGAACGTACCATTGAAAGTGCCGTTTCAGGTAACCCGGCCCTATTCCTTGAAGGGCTTTAAAAACAGTGCACAGGGATTTAAATTGTATCCGTTGTTTAACTGGAAGCCAGTGCAGCCTTTTTATTTTCTTCGCGACAGAAACCAACTTTGGTGTACCGGTCAGCAGTCTGGCTGCTGCATTTTGCAGGAGTTGGAGTTTGTTTAAATGTCGCTTTTGAATGTTTAGGTAGAGGCTGCTACAGTAGTCCACATGCAAGAGAATGAGAGATGTTATCACTACACGTTGGCTGTCTTCCGGTAAGAATGGCATTATTTTCTTGACCATTCTAAGGAGGTGGAAGCTAGCGGAAGCAACCGCGTTTATCTGGTCCCCAAAGGTAAGTTTATTGTCGACAATGGCCCCCAGATTTTTAGCTTTCCTAGTTGGTATAGGGAGAGTGCCTAGTTCTTCCAGCCACCAATCTGGGGTCCAGAAATTGGCATTGTTTCCGAAAATAAGGACCTCCATTTTGCAGGAGTTTAACTTCATGCAGTTCAAGGTCATCCACATCTTGACCGCTTTCATACAGTCATGAAACCTTTTCCCGCCGTGGTTGCAAAGACACCACGATTTGCGTGTTGTCCACATAAGATGTTAACTGAAATCCGAAAGATCTAATCAGAACCTCCAGGGGCGACACGTAAACATTAAAAAGTGTGGGGCTAAGGGAGGAGCCCTGTGGTACTCCACAAGGTAAGGAAAAAGGTTTGGAGCGGGCTTTGTCTTAATCCACAGTTTGAATTCTTTCCATCAGGAAAGATTTCAGGAGTTTCCAGGCATTGCCTTGAACCCCGCAGACCGACAGGCGGTCCATCAGAACTTCATGGTGGACCGTATCGAAGGCCGCGGAGAGCTCCAGCATGATTAATGCTGCATTTCCTCCCTGGTCCAGGGCTTCTCTTATTTCTTCCGTGGATTTTATAAGGGCAGACTCTGTACTGTGTCCTTACCTGAATCCATACTGAGTGGGGTCTAAAATGTTGTTTGCATGTTTGTATTTCAATAAACATGTGCCCATTATAACCACTTTAGACAGTAGTATATCATAAAGTGAAAAAGCATTTCCTCTCTAATACGTCCAAGGTCAAACATTCATCCTGGACTAGCTTCTCCTCCAGTTTGTCTCACCTTCATGAGCTTGTTGAAGGAGTTTGCACATTTACAGATTCTAGTAGAGTGTCATCAGATCCTAGCCCAAGTCAGAGCACCTTTAATTTTACATAAACATACCAAATAAAGTGAAAAATGGGTTGTGAGTGATGCACCTCTCAAGGCCTACATTTGCTTTTGTCACACCTTCATCATATACTAAAGTACCTACTCCGACTAGCCAAGTCAGACTTTAAGCATAGGTCAGTCCAAGTCCATCTCCAGACATTGGTGATTCACTGCTGTTAGAAATGGGGTATCTACTTGGCACAGGTATGCACACTGTCCAAGTAGGGACCACCACTCTAGTCAGAGTAAGCTAGATACACACTAAAAGATAACCTGTGCTCAACTTATGGTAGCTTGGCATAGAGCAGTCAGGCTTATCTAAAGAAGCAATGTGTACAGTATTTGTGCAACACACGCACTCAGTGACACAATTAAAACACCATAAAAAGACTCCACACAGGTTTAGAGAAATAGACAGTAATCCTTGCTGACCCTCACCCAGCCCTTCGGTGCCTTACTAGCATAATCCAAGACATCCACCTATGTCTGTAAGGAGAGTTTGTGGCTGGCCCTGAATGGTTGCCTGTACTTTTCAGGGGTCAACCTAAACTTGCTGACCAAGATGGCCTTCATAGCAGTATAGCATGTCTGGTCCTCCAGCTCTAGTGCAAGGAGAATGTCCCTCACCATTGTGGGCATATACCTCCATAAACAACTACCCCAGAAGTCCTCTGGTACCTTGTGCACTCTCAGAGCCATTTCATAGGCTGCAAACCACTTATCTATATCATCCCCCACTCCATAACTGGGCACCAAATCCTTGGGTATCCTGACTCTGGACTCACCTGTGGACACAGCAGGTATGCTGTCAACATTGCTGTTACTGTATCCCACCTGTAGAGCTCTTATGTCCAGCTCCCTGAGACTAAGCTCATGGGACATATTCATGTCCTCCATGGCTAGTCCCCTCACCTCTAGAGCTTGTTCTTTCTCAAATCTGGCAAGGGCCTGTTCCTTCTCAGCCAAAGCAAGTTTCTGTGCCTGCTCCAGCTTGGCCAGCTCCAATTTTAGTTTTCTTTCCTCCACCCTGTCTGCCAGCTCGTCCAGGGTCAGGTTCTTGGAAGAGACACTGCTCCCTGCTCTGGGGATCACCAAAGCTTCCAACAAGTTGCTGCCCCCCTCCCCAGGCAGTTCCAGACCCACCTCAGACTCAAAAATTGGTCATCCTCCTCCTCTGGAATTTCATGCTCCTCCTCCTCCTCTGTATCCTCAGTCCCTGCATTCAGGGCCTCTGCCTAGGCTTTCAGAGCATTCTGCAGCTCCACCTTCTGGGTGAAGCATCTCATGGACACATTACATTCTTTGCAAAAATCTTTAAGCTGAGCACAAAATAGGATTCTAACTTGGCCAGCTTAAAATCAATGACTCCAGATGCAGGTGTGGCTTCTCCAGAGAGAAACACGGTTTAGCAAAAAATTAAAAGGCCGATCAGGGAGAATTGAAAAAGGCTTAAATTGGTCTTAATATAGAGTTGCAGTGAACAATAAGTTAATATATGTTATTACACAAACACAAGTCTTATCCTCACAGCTGACCACCAATGTTAGAAATAGGGTCTCTAGTTGGCAGAGGTATGCACCCTTTTCAAGTAGGAGTAGGGACTACCATTCTAGTCAGGGTAAGCTAGATACACACTAAAAGATAACCTGTGCTCACCCTCTGGTAGCTTGACACACATCAGACTTATCTAAAGAGGCAATGTGTAAAGTATTTGTGCAACACTCACACACAGTAACACAATGAAAGCACCACAAAAAGACTCCAAAGAGGTTAAAAAAAATAGACAATACTTTTATAAATAAATTAGAACCAAAACAACAAAAATCCAATAAGTAGAAATTGTGATATGAATTTTTAAGGAATAAAAG
Organism: Calotriton arnoldi; assembly: GCA_963921515.1. NCBI lineage: Eukaryota > Metazoa > Chordata > Amphibia > Caudata > Salamandridae > Calotriton > Calotriton arnoldi. The sequence goes on from CAWUFW010004157.1 coordinate 1,089,273, forward strand.
AGTTTCTAGCACTTAGAAGCAATAAGCAACTATGGGGGTCATCTGGTTGACCTGGACCGGGGCAAAGCCAGCAGTTCAGGCTGACCACGATGGAGCACAGGCCGGGGACAAGAGCCATGCAGGCCCGGTGTACAGAGTACCTTGATCCTAGTTGCAACAGTGAGATGTGGGGTGCAAACGAGCGATGCGTCGATGTCGGGCCCGCAGTAGAGGTGATGCGTCGATTTACTCCACGCAGTGGCGGCGATGCGTGGAGTCTGTGGAGCGAAGTGCCAGTTCCAAGTGTGATGGTTCCGAGGGCGATGCGCCGGGTTAATCCACACTAGAGGGATGATGCGTTGATTTTCTCCATGCAGTGGCGGTGGTGCGTTGTTTCCGAAGCAGTGGTTCCGGACGTGATGCAGCAGTTCCTAGTGAGATGCGCCAGGTTCTATTCCCTCAGCAGAGTCGATGCACCTGTTCTGCTCCACACAGACTGGAGATGCGTCAATTTCTCTGGTGTAAGTATCTAGGTCCACTTTCCAGTGAACCTGGCACAGGAGCAGGGATAGAGACTTTGATAGCCCTGAGTCTCAAACAACAGGAGGCAAGCCAACAAGCCCTTGGAGATCACTTCAGTTGCAAGGCAAAGTCCAGCTCTCCTCAGCAGGGTCAGAGAGCAGCAGGGTAGCACAAGAGAAAAGCATGTCTTCCAGGTCAGCAGTCCATCAGAGTGTCAGTCCTTGATGCAGCACTGCCGTTCTTTTGATAGAGTTCAATTCTAGGTCCAGAATTGTCTGATTTGGTGGGGTCAGAGCCCTAGTGTGCCTTTGAAGTGGGGGTGATTTCAAAGAAGGGTCTTTGAAGTGCACACAGGTCTTTCTTCACAGCCTTGGCTCCAGACTATCAGTTGGGGGGAATTAGCCCTTTGTGTGGGAAACAGGACGCTGCCTATTCAGGTGTAAGTGTCGGCTCCCCCCTCCCTTCCTGCTCAGGAAGAGCCATCAGAATGCAGATGAGTATGCAGACACATCTAACCTTCCTGTGTTTGTGGCTGTCTAGAGGGAATGCAAAAAGTGTAGCTGTCATCCACCCCAGACGTATAGTGAAGACAGGCTGCAGGCACATAGAGCAGAAAGAGCAGAGAAATGCCCGCTTTCTAAAAGTGGCATTTATCAAATAGAAATGGTAAATCCAACTTTACCAGTGAAGAGGATTTATCAATACCATTCCAAAGATAAAAAAACATGGTGCGGCTACTCCTTTCTAATCAGGAATTACAGCCTAAAAGTGTATTAAGGAATTCCCAATGTTAACCTATGAGAGGAATCGGCCTCACTGTAGTGAAAAATGAATGTGGGTGTTTGTTACTACCAGGACAAGTAAAACATAACAGTACTACCTACCTTTTACTTACACAGCACCCTGCCCTATGGGCTACCTGGTGCCTATCATAGGGGGGGACCTCTGTGTAATAAAAGGGGAGTTTAAGGCTTGGCAAGTAGTTCTGAATGCATGCCAAGTCAAAGTGGCAGTAAACTGTACACACAGGCCCTGCAATGGTATGCCTGAGACAGGTTTGAAAGGCTACTTGTGTGAGTGGCACAATCATTGCTGCAGGTCCACTAGTAGCATTTAGGTTACAGGCCCTTGGTATATGGTATACCACTTTACAAGGGACTTACAAGTAAACTAAATATGTCAGTTGTGTATACACCAATGTTACCATGTTTAGGGGAGATGCACATGCACTTTAGCACTAGTCAGCATTGGTAAAGTGCTCAGAGTCCTAAGGCCAGCAAAAAGAGTCAGCAAAATGAGGAGGTAAGCAGCCAAAATGTTTGGGAGAAGATCACCCTAAGGATGACAGATCTAAAACTGCTCACATGGAATCATTTAGGAAACCCTTAAGGGGCTATTTAGGGCCTTCCCACATATCTGCTGTCTACTAGTCGATTGGGAGCTAACCAGAGTACTCTCTTAGTTTCTGAAGAACCCTTTTGAACAAATTTACCAAGTGGACTTCTAGTGCATTTATTGGAATGTGGTGTTGTTGCTGACCTTTGCGAGGGTACTTAGTGAGTTACAACCCTTCATTATCAGAAATCCTCTCCTCAGGTTTCTGCTAGAAGAAGAGGACTCAAGTACTCCTGACTCCTACTAGCACTGAGGAACTGGAACTACTCTCTAGGGGTAAAGTGGGTGGCCTCATGTTCCATGGGCATAAAAAGCAAAAGACTAAAGGAGGCCCAATCTAACTGGTTAATAATGACCCAGCTCCCTTATACGTCCACTTTCTAAAATTGCCATTTCTAAAATAGTAATGTTAAATCCAGCTTTACCAGTGAAGAGTATTTATGGGCATAAAAAGCAAAGCAAGAAGGCCTTACTGACCACAGAGGAATGGAGCCCTGTCTGGGGAGAGATATACTGCATAGAAGCTTTCTCTGAGGAACGTAGAGAATTTTTCTAGCAGCTGAAGAAAAGTGTGAGTTAGTAATTTTTTTCAGTTCCAGAGGAACCACAAGGTGGTAAGACTTGCATAGGTAGGTTAAACCCATTGGGAGCATGACAACCAGGTTTGTCCTACTTGTATAATAACACACAAAATAAGAGGTACCTCTCCTAAACCAACCTCCTTACCGCATAACATTACACACACAAAAAGGAATAGGAGGAAAGAAAAACACATACAAATGAGTGCGGTGCAAACAAAACTACAACATTTGTTAAAAATGCCCTTACCCACTAATAGTGGCATGCTTCATCATTAGGCTTGCTTACAACATCTCTGTGCTGACCATCGCCTGGGATGGAGCATAACGGAGGGGGAGTCAATAAAAACATAAAGGTCTAAGGGATCTTAACGTGAAGAGACTCAGTGTAAATGTGATTAAAACTGGCTTGGGAATATCCCTAATAGCCTTTATTCTTGGATTTGCTGGCCAGGATTAAAAATACTCTACAGGACAGTGATGATAGGGAAAGTTATTATCCCTGCATCCCTCCTATCTGCAAAATTGTCAACATGTTTCAGCCGCTATCTATTGCCCATACTCAGCCTTCGTCAGGACTACAGATGCCATAATGTCCTTATTTTCCTACCTGTATTTGTCGGTAGATAGAGGTCTGACCCAATCTGGTCTTTTGCCAGTAAATCATACTGCAGTAGTACCTGCGATGAAATATACCATAAATCAACACAGACAACACTCACAATAGTGAGTAACACTTATAGACAAATAGTGCTGATAACAAATACATATATAGTGTGCCCCACTCATCCACTCTTTCTTCATGTTGAGAACCCATGATTTGAGCTTACTTATAAAATCGCCCCTTACTCATTGGTCTAAGAATCTTGACCCATCTTCACAGATAATACTTTGGTGTATACTAATGTATTTATGCCTCCGATATTTCAAAGCCTCACTGAGGCCACACCCAGGAGTGAAAGTGTGACAATAAAGTGGAACAGGACATTTCCAAGAAAGAATTATAAAAATACTCTTAGCGAGTTTCATCAAATGTTACTCTGAAATTGGACTGTGAGCAGGAGCGTCTCCCTATAGTCATACTCTATCATACATAAAGCCGGAATATATGTTAGACAAGGCTCCATAACCAGGGCTGATGCAAATGATTCATACCGTCCCCCTACACTGAGAACTATCTCATGCGGGACTCGGATTTTGCCTTCTGCCGGGAGTTTCATGCGAAAGCAATCTAACTCCACTGGCCCTTTATCTGCATAGAATTTACTCACATTGTCAAGGTTGAGACACTGCCATCGTCAGCCTCTCATTACACCGTGTAGGTGTTGGCTCATTCCAGAGCCTTTGAAAGTATACGTGTCCTTACGGTCATGAGACTGGAGCCCGGTCACGTACGCCTGACAAGGTTTTCTATAGGCCACACTCATTTTCCCTAGTCGGGAAGTTGCCACCATGTTGGGTGTGGGTTTTGTTATTAAGAAGGAGCTAGGGACACTATACATGCCCTCTCGGTCATATGACCGGAGCCGCATTCTTTTCCAGGTGGAGATGTTACCGCCATATTGAGTGTGGGATTCATTCTGTCAAAAGAGCCTCAAATTGTATAAGCATCCTCACGGTCACGTGCCCGAAGCCCCGGTCACGTGCACCCAACTTATGGGCCGATTACGATGTCGGTCGGAAACCCTCCGACCACTAGTTTGAAGCTTTCCGACCTTGGTCGGAGGCTTTCCGACCGACACGGTCAGTTTGCTGTCCGACCGCCGAATTACGATGTCGGCGGTTGAAGCGTAAACCGCCCGGTCATTCCGACCAGCTCTCGGAATCTTCCGGTCGGTCGTACCCGCACCGTAATCCCCTATGGACAGCATTTCCGCCGCCGGGGTTACGATGTTGGTTTCCGACAGCCTATCCGTGCCGACCTTTCTGACCCAGAAAGGCTGTAGGAAAGTGACTGTGGGGGCCCCTAGCAGGGCCCCCTTGCCTCCGTGGCCTACGGTTAGTGGCTGAGGGGGTACATAGGGTGCCCCGCTGTAAATCCCTGCACTGTGTGGCAGGCACTATGGGGTGCCTGCCACAGGGTGCAGGGTTTTACACACACACCCATTTCTTCATGGGAGCCATTATTACGGCCGGTTTACTGCCATAGCACAAGCTCCCATAGAGAAATGGGAGTATGCGACCGAACAGTGTTTGGTCCCGAGATCGTGACGGTGTCGGTCAGAGGCACCCCGACTGACATCGTAATCAGCCCTTTAGTGTTTTTTTGTTTTTTATGAAACCACACTCATTCCCAGGTTGGGAGTATACCGCCATATTTGATGTGGGTTAAGTTCAGTAAAAAGCTTACAAAAGTCATCTGGGGTAACGGATACCAGCTCATGAATATTTAAACTGTGGTCAATAGTACCATAAGCCTGCTTGCACTTCGTAATTAGATGTATTGCACAGGCTGAATATAGTTCTATGGTCCCCTTCTTGTGCTTTTATATATGTGCATGCTGACATCTGCTCCATATAACGTCCTATGATGTATGCATCAAAGTCATCTATGATACATAAAAAAACTCAGTAAAGGTAGCCAGCCATGTGGAGCCCTGGCTGGCTACAGCTTTGTTGACTAAGTGTGGAGGTAAAACCTTACACCGGGAGAGGCAGCAAATCAAGCCAACTCATGAAGTGACCTTGATGGATACAGAATCTAGTTTTGCCCCATTTGAAGCTAAAACCAACAGCTTCAGCAAAAGCTCCATGATGACTTATCCAGCTTCACTCCTACCAGGGCACTGCTTGGCTGCCCCACTTAAGGATTTTGACTTCTATATTAGAGACCAAAGGTAAAACCTGTGACCAAGATAACCCACTTATGTATCTGACCTCTGCTCCATTGCAATAGGCCTGAAAAAACATGTAGGCTCTGGACAGCGCCAAACTGTTGTTTTTCTATGATGCTTTACTTTTTCTAGGCACTTTTTGTCTTAAAACTTCAAAGATTTCATACCTACGGGTCCTTTTTCCAATGTGAATGATCTTGGTGTCTTTTGGTTCATTACAGTTTTTCTCTATTTACCGAAAGTGGTTTGGGAATGTTATTGTTTTGTTCTTTACTTTAAAATTGTTTGTACTGCTTGATCTTAACTCATATTTGTCTGGGTGGGGTGGGGGGGGTGGAGGGGTTGCTTGCTGGTTTTCCCGTAACTACCAGCTATTAAGCAGATATTCTCTAAGAACTGTGATCTTAAGTTGGTAGAGGTTACACTCTCTCAAAATTAATAAGCCAATTTCTGACACTCACCAGGAACATACCAACACAGTACTAATTTGTCGTTGAGGGGGTGAATGCTGAATGACCGACTGACCCAAGCGTGCACTTTCAGGCAATTTAATGCAAATGTTCTGTAAATAATACTCAGTCTATTGTTAAAACATATTTTTAGTGTTTAGTTATTATTTATTTCTTCCTGAACGTAAATCAACATATATGTCAGTCTCCAAACTTCAAGTTAACACATATTTCCAGTTCAAGGTATTAAAAAAATGTATCCTTACGCTTGTAAATCCATTGAGTCAAGTGCAGATAATGATGTGATGTTGTATAGGAGTAAGTCCCACTCCAGAGTGGGTGCTCCAGGGTCATCATGCCCACCCTATTAATGGTTGGAGAACCTTGCCTTGGTACGAATAGAAACTTGACACCTTAAAATGGGTGTGGTTTGCAGGGTAGGGGGCACTGTCCAGGAAAATATATTTTCCCAGTGTAGAAAAAATACATACAAATACATACAAATGCTATTCACAAACCAGAAAAGGGAAAGAGGCTATAACAAACCGCACCTGACAACAACATTTTTTAAAAATATAGCAATTATTTCCTATTATTGCTGAGTGCAAAGAACCTAGGAGCACTCCCCTTTACACTCCTAAATAGAGAAAAGATTCCCTTAAAACATGACACATTGGGTTCAGCACCCCATAGATACGTATATCATAATGTATTAGACAATGTGTACACAAAGAAGATTCCAGTTTGCAGACGCAATCTTTTCTTGTATAAAACTGTTCTTTATTGTATTTTCATAAAAATCCACAAAGCCATAGCCAACGCGTTTCGTCTCACACAGAGACTTCTTCAGGGCTATAGAAAAAACATATATACGAACATTTAAAAAACACTCATAAACAAATATGAGAGAATATACACATCCATTAAAATTTATACCAACATCATACACTTACTAATGTTATACCAGTTTCAGAAATCGATATAATCAATTTTCAGTTTTTATCAAGTGCAAAGCCTGTGTTCATTAAAAAGACATGAGAAGAAGAAACAAAATTAACGAAACAGAAACAGCATATTCCTATTGAAACAGGGAGTTTTGATTTAACGAATGAGGACATTTCCCCAAGTGTAAAGGGATTAGTATATTATTCTAAATGTGCACATATATCTTTAATTACATTAAATCATGATCAATCTCAAAACGAAAGCATTAGATATATCTTGAGATAAAATCTTAGCAACAAAATCTAAATAATAACTTTACAATGCATAATATCTAGGAGTGACAGAATAATAATCACTTAAATCAATAAGCATTATGCATAAAAATCTTATGCTACACTCACCGCAATAATAACTTGGCAGTGAAGACACGAGTCAAATTAATGTTCAAATATGAAATCCAAATAACACCTTTAGCCCTAGAGGAGATATATCATCCAATGTTAAAATTACTAAAATATAACCATTCACAATATTAAGGTACATCGAGTGTTATCTACAGCTGTCCTTTAAACGCTCACCTGATATTTGGCAAGGTAACAGAAAAGTGACTAAAACTCCAATCTTATATCAGGAGTAAGACAAGAGGACGATTATGAAGGTCAGCATTGATTTTTCAACCTGAACGAAGAAATATAAAATTTCTTATATTACGAGTACAAACAACATGACGTGATGATCAACAGCTTTATCTTGTTAAATTAACACATTCCTCGATGCTTTCCAGAATATTCATGAGTGTAATAAATTACCCAAAAAAAATATGAAGCACCCCGTATTTATCCTGAGAAACAAAAGCACAAGTCGAGAAAAAGAACCTCAACGTTATGTTGCAAAGGCACAAAGAGTTAGGCCTTTCCTTATGCCATTATCTGTTATCCCAGAACATTTCCAAATAATCGGTATTACAATTTAAAATACCACTGATCACAAAACCACCGATTGCATACCAAAACACACCTATTTATTTGAATAATAGAACGTGAAGGCAATACGAAGAGAGACATATTTATTTTATGGAAAACATGTAGAATGCGAAAAGACATAAAAGAGATACCGTCAAAAAAGCAGCCAGTTACAGGACCCATAGTCTAAAAACGTATCTCGCAAGAATCTACAACTTCTACTAAAACGGGGTCCCTTTGCATTCCATAATATTGCAATATGGTATATATGAATGCTTATTTGAAGAGCAGGACGTACCCGCAATACAGAGAGAAACATAATTGTTTTTTAAAAAAACAATCAAAATATATAAAAAAAACATGCGACAAATATCGCCAAAACGGCGGCAAATTAAAAGGCCCCACAGTTCAATATGCATTTCACTGCGAAAATCTATCGTTTTTGCTAAATTAGGTTCTATGGCATTCCATAATAACGTGGTACAGTATATATAGATAACCATAATGCATATATGACTGACCATCAGCCTGGTATAATGCAACGCCAGATATGTCAAATCGGTGCTTGCGCGTGTGCTCAAATTAGCTGTTCACAAACGTCCTCACATCTGAAATACAGACATGGACTCACTTTCACTTGACTATTTCTGTTAAAACACAGGTTTCTACGATATCTCTATCTATATAGCACTTACCCAAAAAAACGGCATGGTGGCCGATCAAGTCCGTACAAGTCAGTTTCACAGAAGAGAAACCGAGTAGCTTTTGGCGGGTGTTTTTATATTATAAATATGTGGCACCTGATCGTGTAAACACAAACAAGAGCCTCAAAAAGCCGATTATGTGAGCCTTCAGCATGGCAGCCATTGCTGAACGGTAAAATAGCCGAAAGTGTTCCAATATATTTCGGGTACTTCTCCATGTCGTTACTTATACAGGGGCTTATTCTCATCCTCAATTGTTGATCAGAGGTCAAATATATTTTATGTGACGGACTCCATCCAAATATATAGATAAAAACTGTGACCCGAACATAATTTGACCAGATCAACCTAAGCAATCGCCATTTTGGAACGGTCAATAGTTATGTGAGCCTTCAGCATGGAAGCCATTACTGAACGGTAAATAAGCCGAAAGTGTTTCAATATATTTTGGGTAATCCTCCATATTGTTACTTATACGAGGGCTTATTCTCATCCACAATTGTTGATCAGAGGTCAAATATATTATGTGTTACAGACTTCATCCAACTATGTAAATAAAAACTGTAACCCGAACAGAACTCGACCAGATCGGCCTAAACAATCGCCATTTTGAAACGGTCAATTTGCTGATAAATCTTCAGTATCTAATAGTAGCCCCTCATGCTGTGTCTGGTCAACTACGATGAATTCTCAAACTGCACCCCATTGATCTCTGGGTTCCACCATATTCCCATACCTAAACAAAATTCACTATTCTCTCTAGAATGTATATTCGTATTTGATTATAATACACATATTTTAGCACACAATTGTGTTACAATGCCTAATCCTACATGATGATTCAACAAAAATAATGTTAAAACATACAGGTCTTACATAGAAATTACCATTTCATCATAATTACAATATGTTTACATGTTTCGACTCTATTCATCCATAAATTCAATCCTAAGCAAAGTTCACTTTTTTCTACATTGTATATGAGAATAAAGCAAATTTGTTTACTGCACATGTGTAGACAACAGTCGTATTGTATGGCCTTATCTTCCATGGAGGTTCAAGAAAACAGATATTGAAATAGACAACTAATAAGATTAAGAATAGTGTATATCATCAACTCATCTGCCATGATAAGTCATATTCTAAATATGCAGATGAATATCAGTATAGAAAGAGAAATTGATTCATCCCATTGCATGTGCAATGTGTCACCCTTTCATATAAAGTGATGGAACTCATCGTTGACATTCAATCCATACTTAACAGTCCTAAGGCGACAAATCCAGACTGCCTCTCGTCGCCTGAGGGCTAGTTCTCTATCGCCTCCTCTCTCCAATGGCATTACCTGATCTATACCTGCAAATGATATATTTTTATCCTCAGGATGCTCCTGTCGCATATGCATAGCGATAGGATACCTCATGTCACCGTTTTTTATGGCCCTTACATGTTCCTGAATTCTCATTTTTAGACTACGGATACTGCTGCCTATATAAATCTTCTCACAGGCACAGATAATCATGTAAACAGTAAAGGTGGTATTGCAATTAATGAAACGGTTAATAGAATATTCCTTTGATTGACCACTATTGAATTTTTTCAGTCTATTCTTGCCATATTTGCAAATGCAACAGTTCCCACACGTGTGGAAGCCAATAGGTTTTTCTGACAACCACGTGACTTTTGATTTATTCAAAGTTTTTACATAGCTGGAACTAAGCATACTTTTTAATGTCATACCTTTACGATAGACTACTCTGGGTTTTTTAGAGACAGTGCCCGAGGGAAAGCTATCAGATCCCAAAATGCACCAGTTCTTTCTCAAAATGTCATATATATGGTTACTGAAGATATTGTACTCAGTAATAAATAAAACCTCTGACTGATAGTTACTTTTTTTCTTTCGCTTAGTGGCATTAGATGTTAATGCTTCTTTTCTGTCAAGCAATTGTACTTTTTTCTCTGCGTTTTCTAGGCAGGTTCTATTATAGCCCCTCTTGATGAAGTTTGTTTTGATGCTATCTACATTTTTAATAAAATCCGCTTCCAAACTACAATTGCGCCTAGCGCGGACCATTTCCCCATATGGTATGGCATCAATAGTGGAACGTGGGTGCGCACTAGTAGCGTGCAGATAACTATTGCACGAGGTTTTCTTTTTGTGAATATCACTCTGTATGCTAGTCCCCATAACAAACAATTTTAAATCAAGGAATTCGATATTATTGACTGAATGCTGAATGGTTAATTTCACATTAAATGTATTAGTGTTTAAATACAGAAAATATGCATTTAGGCTCTCCACAGTCCCATGCCAGATCATTATCACGTCATCTATATAGCGGCCATAGAATATAACGTTGCCACTCCAATTATCTGACCCTGGGCCCCAGACATGCTCCACCTCATACAGCCCCATAAAGAGGTTCGCATAAGATGGAGCAAAGCTGGAGCCCATCGTTGCCCCTTGCCTCTGCAGATACCATGCCGTGTCATGCAAAAAAGCATTCTGTGTTAGAATCATTTCTGCCATCATCAACAACATATGTGTATGTTCAATGTGTTGTGCTCCTCGTTTAAAGAGGAAATATTTGAGGGCCCTCAGGCCCTGTTGCAGCTGAATACACGTGTACAGACTTTCCACATCCATTGTCACGAGAAAAAGATCTTCCATATCCCATTTAAAATCTTCTAATTTGGATAGAAGGTCAGAGCTATCTCGTAAGTACGATGGTAAGTTCTTCACAATTGGTTGCAAAAAGTGATCTATGTATTGAGCTATGTTTTCGGTGGGCCCACCATTACCAGAAATAATGGGCCTGCCAGGTGGAAACAAGCCCCCCTTATGTATCTTTGGTAATATATAAATACAGGGAAATCTGGAATGGTGGGCCCTAAGGAATTTGTATTCCGGTTCAAACAATACCGGATTCATACAAATGCTATTACTTACATTGGAGATATTTAGCCCACGTGAAATGTTTATGCTGTCTGCAAATATAGATGGAGAAATGCCTCCACATGTTAGTAAAGCGGAATTTACAGAACATTTCCAGGAGTATCCCTGGAAACCTGTGATTATCAGAACAAACTGCGGATTATCTGCAGAGCGGATATTCTGAGGGAGAAGTATGGTAACTACATAACTGATCATTATTGTTGTCTTCATTTGCCATCACTTCTCCCACAACCCCTAAAAAATGGGTGCATTTTCACCCATTTATTACACAATGTACACCAACTTGAAATAGGTGTATATTTAGAAGGCCACTGTGGGTATTGGCATTTAAATGTTTGTGAAAACCTACATAAATTGGATTTTGTGCGTATATAACACATTTGCAATGCCAAATCCCATCACACTCCCATGAGAACAGATCTGGCCCTACGTCATGCGGATGACTGCAAAAAATCTGCCTACCCGGAGGATCTCCCACACACGTAAGTACAATTTATGAACTGGATATTCCATAACGCCTAGGCATATAGCTTTGTGGTTTCCATTCATGAGCACTATTGTTTACATATGTATGTTTGGCTTACGTGTGCAAAAAGCTATGTTAATCAGCCCCAACAGTTTTATCAGTAGATAAGCAGGTACATAAAGTAGATTCACTCACAGTATCTGAAACACACCTTTTATAACTCTGCTGACTGATTTTGGGAGTGTTTCTGGAAAATATGCAGAGGTGATTGGAGTTTTTGGCGTATACGTACGTACTTAAATAAAACTGTTTCTAGTACTAAGAGGCTGACACGAGGTTTGCTTAATCTCTGCTGCAGAGCTCACTGAATGTGTTTTTTGCTAAGCAAATAAGTCAGGGGCGATGGACGGAAAGTATCTAGTTGGAGAAGCCAGTGAACAGTTACAGGACCACTCTCTGGACTTCCTGCACTACAGCACTGCGTGCTTTCGAATCTCAGCTGCTGAGTGAAGCAAACCTGTGGGGAGCAAAGTTTGGTAGACTCGTGCGGCCTCTTCCTGATTTGTCACTTAAAAGTTATAAAGGTCATGTATTTACAGCTGATAGAAGAGTGAGCTAATGCTTATGGATGCATTAATGATCTCATGCAGTATCTAAACTGAATTCATAGAATTAGTAAGTAAAGTTTGCCTCCCACATATTCATTTCGGAAAATGTGTCGCTGTCTTAAGGCTTCTGATTTTTTTTAGATCCACACACACCCTGGCTGTATATGAGATCTCTTTCTGTGGGAAAGTTAGGAGTGCCTAAAGAAAAAGAAAAGCAAGTGCTGACTTAAGGGGTTTGGTTAATGTATTTCTCAGTAATGAAAGATATATTCAGTTATCCGCCTCGATCACAGTCTCACATTTCTCTTTGAACACAATAGATGCATTGAAGATGTCTGAGCAACTCATAAACCGATTTTGTTAGCACTACTGGCCTTTAGACAATGTAGGTTAGATATGGGATAGAAAAAAATAACATTAAAGGAAGAAGGACTACAGGAATAAACAGGTTTGAAGTTACAGTTAGAAATAAGAAGTCAGAGAATACGGATGCTAATAGTTACATTGCATCCTGGATCCCGCTAGTTGTGGCGTTGTGCCTTTCCACATAGTCTGTGGAATATAAATCCATACTACTCACCTGTGCACCCACAGGGGCTAGTGCCCTTCTGTACCAAAGCCAATTTCAGAGATCAGAAAAAGCAAGAAAATGTGGTGAGCTGGGTTTCTGATGTGGAACTCTCATCTATTTAATTCTGTGATCAAGCACGCGGTGGCCAGTGTCGCAGGGCTCTTACCTCATCCTTGCGGAGGCCGCCCCTTACTTTCTCCTCAACTGCACTTGACAGTGAGGCACAAGGCGGGGATATGATTTGGGACCTCACCGCTTTGCCGTCCTGGTGCAAGGTAGAGACATGTCCCTAAAGTTGCAGAAGAGCTGGTTACAGCACCATCATACTAAGTTAAGCATACACAGAAAAAGAACTAGTTTTTATTTCATAGAGAATTCCTTCTCTTTCTGCTTGCTGGCATTTTGTATTCGAAAATATTACATTTGAATGTATGTTAATATATTTGTTCGTCTTGTGTCACCTTTTGCCTTTCAGGACACTTTGGGCAAAAATAGTACTTTAGGTGGCAGGAACTGCTGTTCTTTGCCTGACAACATTGTCAATCAGTCAAAACATATGTTTATTTAGACCTTGGTCCTTTAAACAAGGATTCTTAAAATACACAATAAACAGATAACAAGCATTGGCATAGCCAATAGGTCTCGCCTTTGGGACCTTATAAGTGTTTAGCCATGCAACACTTGATGTTGTTGCACCAAGGATATTGTACTGGATAACTAAACACTTATAAGGTCCCAAAGGGGAGACCTATTGGCTATGCCAATGCTTGTTTTTTTTTTTTAAAGGACAAGCAGTGCTATCAGGCTCCCGCTGCCACTTAGTCCACCGCATCCCACGTAGACGCTGCAGCCATCTTTGAATGGTTTTAAAGCCAATTCAAAAGCGGTCGCCAGTGTATGTGAATCCCTATCTCAACTGTGAGACTGTTCTCCTGCTTCCCAATTCTATTAAATACAAATTATGTAAAAAGAACATCCCTTTCTGAGCTGCACGGCTGAGCTTCAAGTCCTGTTTGGATAACAGGGTGCATTTTGGGCCATGAAAATTGTAAATGCAGGGTTAAGAGGCTCGAATTATTCCGCATGATCTTGCATAATTTTGCTGTAATTTAATTTCACCTAATTAAGCTTCAGCGAATTACGCCAGTTATGCCCAACTCTGGTGCGAATGGGCCTCAAAATCGTAAATTATATGCTCCTGTCTATTTTAAACATCCAAAAACAAACTTGTACTCTAACTTTATATTGAATGTACGGAACCAACTGCGCATCGGGTTTGAGGAAGATACATGAGCTGCAGCTAAATCATTGCTTTATGTAATGACTTCTCCGTAGAGCAGAAGACCATAGAGTGTTTTTTCTGGCAAGAACAACTCCTGTCAATAGACGCTCAGGGCTAACCTAGGAGCATCCAAATGGTTGAACCAACGTGACACTGTGACAGCAAGATGCGAACACAGCCAGTTCGCGCTAAGTGACAGGAGAGAGACCACTATGATGGAGCCCCCAAAAGACACCTACCTTAAACAACACCCAAGGCACAGGGGTAGTTGTGATTAACCAAAATCACTCTCTGGGCTGGTTTCAAGCAGGAAAGAATAGAGGGCGGTGCTCTCACCCTGGCGACAGAAAAAAAACCTCCATGCACAACATTTAACAGTAAGCAGCACAATGTGGTTGTCAGTCGTGCCCGCCTCCTCTCTCCTCTCCTCAGGGGAACAATAGTGTTTTCCCCTCTTTCCACTCTCTGCGCTAAGCACTTTCTTTTCACTGCCATCCCCGTGCCCCCTTCACCCCTGCTTGTAACAGCACATGTGTCAAAGGACACGGCCTGCAAAGAAAGCTGGGGAAAAGGCGACTGCCCACTCGAAGAGACAAAACCCTTGCGCAATGAAACCCCGAGCGTCGCCTTCTTGCGTTCAATCCTTGCCCCCCCGTCAATGGCCCACCACACTTACATATTTACTGCCCGCTTTTATTCCTAGTGCGCCAACAGCTCAGAGCCAGAATACTTAATATAAATATTGCACACAAAAAAACAATTTATAGAGCATTAATATTCAAGGGAATGAGAAGCAGCGGTGGGCAAGCAGATGAGGTGAACGGAAGGGTGTCTGGGGTGCAATGGGGAGACTGAGGAATCCAGAGTGAGGGAAAGAAATAGTTGAGGGAAAGAGGTGCGTGGGAACAGGAAGGAGGTGTGAGTGAACACAGGAGCGTGAGAACTCTGGGGAGGGCCGAGAAGAAGGGAGAGGGAGAGAACGAAGAGCTGTCGGCTGACCGGACAGTGTCCGGGGGATATGGGAGTGGTATGGAGGAGAGAAGGGAGCAGTGGTGCACCAAGGGGGGTTCAGAGAGGAGCGTGAGGAGTTTCCATCAGGGTTTGGGGGGGGCGGATAAGAGATGCGCCTGGAAAGGAGCAGACACGCGAGAGGAGCGTTTATATGAGGTCTGAGGGGAGAAATCAAAGAAGAGGACATAAGTGAGGAAGGCTGAAGAGCGGCTTTAAAAACACCTTCCAACAAGCAATGGCCGTGCGGCCGTGAAAGTAATCGCGAGGGAAGCCATATGGCGCCTGATGCCATATGGCGCCTGATCGCGCGTGCACGCTCGCGTGAACGCAAGCTGGTCGCCAGCAAACTGCTGTTTGCACTTCCAAAACCCGCTTACTAAAACTCTTGCCAGAGCAGCGCATGCGCTGGCTCAGGCGAGACCTAAAAACCAACATGACACTCAATAAAACTTAGGGTAAAATGCATTAAAAGCACAATCCATCCCGTCAATAAAATTCTATATCATCTAAAAGCATCTTAAGAGATAATCTAAAACTCCATACGATTGAATAAAAGGCCTCAGTTTTACTGTAAGAGGGTACCCACAGACAATAAATATCGCCCTATTGCACACCTCACGTCAAGAAATCTCATTTCAACCTATAAATCTGAAAGAGACACGTTAGTGACAGATTCCTTACCTTAGAATATCCCCAGGCGTCAGGCTGGATCCGGAAAGTTTTTGCGTAGCAGTACCCTTGCGCGTCGGTAGGCGGCGTCGTGCGGCTCCGCGTCCGTCGTCGGCGTCGTGATCGCCGGGATGACGTCGCGGGCAGTACTTAGACGCCGCCCCTGCGCGCTGACGTCAGTTCTTCTTTTTCCGCGCCAGCAAGCGCAGATCCGGGAAGAGCAGTGCCCTGGTCATTTTTTGGCCAAGCTTTTTGGTGAATTTTTCACTGTTTTTTCTCAATCGACTTCAAGGTGTCGTAGGGATGCCCAGGTTTAAACGCTGCGGCGCCTGTGCTCGCATGATGTCCGTCACCGACCCGCATTGGGAGTGTCTCTTCTGCCTCGGCCACGACACGGAGTCTTGTACCGACTGCCAGGCCCTCAACCCGAAAGCTTTGCGAGAGCGGTCTCGAAAGCTCCTCGAGGCCCGGAATTCGGCTCCGCGGAAGCCCCGGTCGCGTGAGAGGTCCAGGGGTCGTTCGCGGAGTCCACACCGGTCGTCGGCATCGAAGTCTTCTTCGTCCGGTAAGTCAAAACACAAAAAGTCCAAGAAGCATCGTCGCTCTAGGACTTCGCCTCGCCGGTCTCGCGACTCGGCTGAGGCCCCTCCCGGCACCGTCCCCGCGGCCCCGGACATGCCTGTGGAGCCGCCCCCGCAATACCCGTCCTTCCCGGGTTCGGGGGCGGATCCGGCCCAAATACAGGAATTCCTGTCGGCCATGGCCCGCCTCTTCGGGCCTCAAGGTCCCTCCGGTGCGCCTTCGGGCCCCGCGGGCCCTGATAGGGTTGCTCCGGCATCGCCGACGGCTCCGGCCCCGGCGTCGCCCGTGCCTCCGGCCTCGATCCCGGCTCCGGCCCCGGCCTCGATCCCGGCTACGCAACCCCCATCGACGCCGGTCGACCTAACGACACCTCCGCCGGTGCCGATGTCTCCGGTGCCGTTCTCGACGCCGCCTGGGGCTCCGGGCGGCGTCGTCCCCCAGTTCCTGCCGGCTCCGGACATGGACCCGGAACGACGTCGCTCGACGCCGGTTCCGGCGCCGATGAGACCTTGGGTCCCATATGTCCCTCCTCCCCCTTATTTTGAACCTGAGGAGGACCAGGAGGACTGGGAGGGGTCTGATGACCCTCTGGCACAACAGTGTCAGTCCGATGAGGACTGGACAGAGGGTCTAGGGGATGCCAGTGGTCTGGATACTTCCCCTGACACTGGCATGCTGTCTCCTCCCGTGGCTACGGAGGAGGGAGCCAATTTTGCTACAGTGTTGCGTAGGGCGGCTGGGGCCTTAAGACTCCAACTCCCTACTTTGGAAGTCAAGCATAATCTCTTGACAGAGGTGCTTCAGCCGGCAGCCGCCTCTCCGGAGACGGTGCTGCCGTTTAACGACGCCCTCACTGACGTTCTTTTGGGCGCCTGGTCCAAGCCCAACACAGGGGCTCCTGTGGATAGGAACGTGTCCCGATGCCATCGCCCAGCTCCGGGCGACCCCCTGTTTCTCTCTCTGTCCACCCCACTCCTGAGAGCTTGGTTGTCCAAGCCTCTGCTTCCCAAACCGCCTTCCCTACCGCTCCTCCGGATAGGGAATCCAAACGCCTGGATCAATTTGGGAAGAAGGGCTTTTCTTCCTCCAGTGCTGGCTTGCGGTCCGTCAACACCGCTTGCCTTTTGGGCCGATATACCCACTCCTTGTGGGATTCGGTGGCGACTGTTTTGCCCCAGTGTTCCGAGGAGGTCCGGACACTGCTTTCCCGCGCCATTGCGGAAGGAAGGGATGCGGCCAAATTCACGATCAGATGTGGCCTTGATACCGCCGACTCGCTGGGCAGGTCTATTGCAACGACGGTGGCGCTAAGACGCCACGCCTGGCTGAGAACCACTGGTTTTTCCGGGGATGTCCAGAATACTCTCATGGACATGCCCTTTGATGGAGTCGGTCTTTTTGGGTCCAAAGCAGACCATGCGTTGGAGCGCTTTAAGGACTCACGGGCTACTGCCAAGTCCCTGGGCCTTTCTGCTTCACGCCCTCCGCTGACTTCTGCTTTTCGCCCCTATCGTGGTCACGGTAGGGGCGCCCCTTCACGTCAGCAGCCCAGCCACCGGCCCGCGCAGCAGGCGTCTTCGCGTGGCCGAGGACGTGGATTCCGCCGTGGCGGATCGGGCAACCAGCGTGCGGGTCAGGCCACCACCTCCAACCCGTCCGCGGCCTCCAAGCCCTCCTAGTCCTTCCTTTCAGGTGCACAGCACGCCAGTAGGGGGCAGGGTCCGCCATCACCTTCCCCACTGGCGTACCATCACCTCGGACAGGTGGGTCTTGGACATTGTCCGAAGGGGCTACTCCCTCCCCTTCGAGACCACCCCCCCAGCCATGCCACCTCAATTCCACCGCATGTCAGGGGATCACTTGGTACTTCTACAGAAGGAAGTCACGGCCCTCTTGACCAAGAGGGCCATCGAGCGTGTTCCGACCCCAGAAGTAGGGCGTGGTTGCTACTCCCACTACTTTCAAGGTACCCAAAAAAGACAGAGAGGACATGCGTCCTATCTTGGACCTCCGGAACGTCAATCGCTTCCTCCGGAAGGAGAAGTTCAAGATGCTCACCCTAGCTCAGGTCTTGACTGCCCTCGACCCTGGAGACTGGTTGGTAGCGTTGGACTTGCAGGACGCGTATTTCCACATCCCCGTCCTGCCGGCCCACCGGCGTTACCTTCGGTTCACGGTAGGCCCCGAGCATTTTCAGTTCACCGTGCTCCCCTTTGGCCTTACCAGTGCCCCTCGGGTGTTCACGAAAGTGATGGCGGTGGTCGCAGCTCATCTGCGCCGGGCAGGGGTTTCAGTCTTCCCCTACCTCGACGACTGGTTGCTGAAGGCGGGCTCATCCCAGGCAGTCGTCTCCCACCTCCAGACTACGGCCGAACTCCTGCACTCGCTGGGGTTCTCCATCAATGTGCCAAAGTCGCATCTGATTCCTTCTCCACAGCTCCTTTTCATCGGAGCAGTTCTGGACACGACGCAGTTTCGGGCCTATCCTCCCGAACGGCGAGTCCGGGATATTCAGGCTATGATTCCGATCTTTCAGCCTTTATCCTGAGTTTCGGTACGGATGACCCTGAGGCTGCTGGGCCTCATGGCCTCCTGCATCCTGCTGGTCAATCATGCCAGATGGCATATGCGGGCTCTGCAGTGGGACCTGAAGTTCCAGTGGGCGCAGCACCAGGGCAACCTGTCCGATCACGTCCAGATCTCGGAGGGGACTGCAAAACAGTTGCAGTGGTGGCTCTCGAACCGGCAATGGGTCATGGGCAGATCCCTCTCCCTTCCCCAGCCAGAGCATACAGTTGTGACGGACGCGTCCCTTCTGGGATGGGGCGGTCACATGGGAGAGGCGGAGATCAGAGGCCTCTGGTCTCCGGCGGAGTCCCGGCTCCATATCAACATTCTGGAGCTCCGGGCGATCCGACTTGCACTCAAGGCATTCCTTCTCTCTGTCAAAGGGAAGGTGGTGCAGGTGTTCACAGACAACACCACCGCCATGTGGTACTGCAACAAACAGGGCGGGTGGGGTCTTGGACCCTTTGTCAGGAGGCTCTGCGCCTCTGGACATGGCTGGAACATCAGGGCATGTTCCTGATGGTTCAACACCTGGCAGGTTCCCTGAACGCCAGGGCGGACGAACTCAGCCGCAGGTGCTTGATGGATCACGAATGGCGTCTTCACTCGAAAGTGGCGCAAGGACTCTTTCTACAGTGGGGAGAGCCTTGGTTAGATCTATTCGCCACCGAAGAGAACGTGCAATGTCATCAGTTCTGCGCGTTGGAATTTCCAAGGCGGCACTCGCTCGGCGACGCTTTTCGTCGCGAGTGGAGTTGCGGTCTGTTGTACGCCTTTCCGCCTATACCACTTCTACCCAGAGTGTTGAAGAAGATTCGGCACGACCGGGCCCAAGTCATTCTTGTGGCTCCGGACTGGGCTCGAAGAGTTTGGTATCCCGAGCTACTCAATATGAGCGTAGATCCCCGATCCGTCTGCCTCTTCGGGAGGATCTTCTGTCGCAGCAGCAGGGGACGGTCCTCCACCCGAACCTGTCCAGTCTACACCTGCTTGCGTGGAGATTGAGCGGCGGCAGTTGATTCCTTTCGACTTGCCTCCCGAAGTTTGTGATGTGATTCTGGCAGCCAGGCGTCCCTCCACTAAGGTGGTATACGCCTGCAGGTGGAACAAATTTGTGGCATGGTGCACAGCAAAGGCTGTGAATCCCCTTTCTGCCCCGCTTTCTGAGGTCCTTCTGTTCCTTCTCTCTCTGGCCCAACAGGGTTCTGCCCTGGGTACCATCAAGGGTTATCTTTGTGCTATCTCGGCCTTCCTCAGGCTCCCTGATCAGCCCTCCCTTTTCAAGTCCCCTGTTGTTAACAGGTTCTTAAAAGGCATTACTCACCTCTTCCCTCCTGTTCCGTTTGTGATGCCTCAGTGGGACTTGAACTTGGTTCTTACCTTTTAATGTGCGCTCCCTTTGAGCCTCTACATAACTGTCCTCTTCGTCTTCTGACTCTGAAGACAGCCTTTCTGGTGGCCATCACCTCCGCTCGGCGGGTGAGTGAGCTCCAGGCTCTATCTTGCAAACCTCCCTTTCTGTCTGTTCATCCAGACAAGGTTGTTCTTCGGACACGTCCGTCCTTCTTGCCAAAGGTGGTTACTGCTTTCCATATTGGGCAGACCATCACTTTGCCCACCTTCTTTCCGCCTCCGCATCCTTCCAGAGAGGAAGAGAGGCTCCACCGTCTGGACCCCAAACGTGCGCTCTCCTTCTATATTGACCGCACAAAACACTTCCGGGTGGATGACCAGCTCTTTGTTGGCTACGTGGGCGCCAAAAAAGGTCGGGCGGTGCACAAGAGGACCATCTCCCGCTGGGTTACCTTGTGCATCAAGACCTGTTATTCTTTGGCTAAGAAGGAGCCTCCTGTTGGGCTGCGGGCCCATTCCACTAGGGCAACGGCTGCTACCACGGCCTTGGGCCGCGGTGTTCCGCTGCTGGTTATTTGTCAGGCAGCTACGTGGGCCTCGCTGCACACGTTTACAAAGCATTACTGCCTTGACAGTCAGGTCCGGAGGGACGGCTTCTTTGGCCATTCTGTCCTCCAGGACTTCCTTGTCTGATCTTTGTTCGCAGACCCACCACCGGGGTTGGTATTGCTGGGGTATCTATTCTAAGGTAAGGAATCTGTCACTAACGTGTCTCTTTCAGATGCACAAGTTACTAACTTGTGTAACGATATATCTGTAAGAGACAGTAGTTAGTGACAGATTCCTCACCGCCCCACCCATCCTCCCCGTTCTGCGAACTGATTTCTAGGGTTAAGGACATCCCTTTCAGGGCCCTAGTATTTTTCAGACACCTATGTCAGCTTCTTGCATGGCTCTGCGTTCCTGGCGCGGAAAGTCGTGTACAGAACTGACGTCAGCGCGCAGGGGCGGCGTCTAAGTACTGCCCACGACGTCATCCCGGCGATCACGACGCCGACGACGGACGCGGAGCCGCACGACGCCGCCTACCGACGCGCAAGGGTACTGCTACGCAAAAACTTTCCGGATCCAGCCTGACGCCTGGGGATATTCTAAGGTAAGGAATCTGTCACTAACTACTGTCTCTTACAGATATATCGTTACACAAGTTAGTAACTTGTGCATTAATTCCTTATCCCCTATCCTTAATTTCATATTTAATAAAGATGGGTTTTAAAAAAGGCTTCCATTGGGCTAAAAACCATAAACAATCCACAAGGGTATGAATTTGATCCCCTTTCGAGTTGAGACCACAATTACATAGTTTTCCTTCATTTAACAAGGCACCATATCTTTCAGAAAACAAAACAGGATTCTTTTTTTAATTCCAAGATTTTTATTGAGATATTTTTTAACCCACATCTAAATCTCAGAAGACTTCTACACATCTTAATATTGGGAAATCTCTCCAGATAGGGAAAGGTCTCACCTTCCAACCATGAATTTATCAAGTGGGAGACAGATTTTTTCTTCCTCAGATATATGAGAGCCTCCTCCCATGAGACCTGCTTTATTATTCTTCTCAACCCATCCTTACTCATGGCTATCGGGTTAATCCTATCTGCTGATTCTATTTTTAGTCCCCTACAATAAGTTAGTATCCTCCCTCTAACTTCACGGGCCCAGGCGAGCTCGCTTTGCAATCTGTCCTTTTTACATAACTGGGACATTTTTTAGACTTCTGCACTATCTATTCGTACCTAAAATTTTATTATCTCTCCATGTCCTAGATTTGTCCACCCCTTCAGGCCTGTTTCCATTCTAACTACGAGTACCATAGATGACGATGGGAGTCAGGCACCTAACTTTTTGAGGTCCCACCTCTTTTTGCCCCCTATGCCAGTCACCTTAGCACCATACTGAAACTGAGACCTTATCATTGCCTGATATGCCACCAGCACCGGCTGCAGGGAGGGCCCCCATAACGATTAACGATCCCCCTCTAGATGAAAGCGCTTTGGCTTGTGTTGAGGCAAGGTGATCCATCCTAAGTCGTGAAAGAACCATACCCCTAAGTATTTGTATTTTTTAACACTCTCGATCTTGACTTTATTTATTGCCCAACACAAGCTGTGCCTTTGTTTCCCTATCGGGAGCACTTTGGTTTTTTCCATATTTATTTTTAATTTCTTTGTCTTTCAGTAATCTGCAAATATATCTAATTTTCTCTGGAGCCCTATTGCTGTCAGATCAAAAATCACTAAATCGTCTGTATATAGAAGACAGCTAATGTGCTTACCATTCATTTTAGGGCTAATCGTATTTGATTGACTGAGGGTTTTGGGAAGGTTAGCCAAAAACAGGGAAAATAGTATTGGTGCCAATACACACCCTTGTCTCACGCCATTTTTTATATTAATTCTTTTGGTAAGGGTTCCTTCACTATCCAGTTCTACTTGGGCCCAATTATCTCTATAAAGTTCATGCAAAACTAAAAGCAGATCTTTTGGGATCCCATATGTCAATAATGCTTCCCATAGCACGGTTCGATCGACACAATCAAATGCGGATCTGAAGTCTACAAAGCAACACAGGACACTACACTTCTCTATAGACTTCTTGGCAATGGCCCATAGACTAAAGCAGTGGTAAATAATCAAGTGGTTTCCCTTAAAACCACCCTGTTCCTGTGGAATAATAGAATTTACTTCAGCCCACTCCTTTAACATCCCCAAAAGAATTTTTGAGAAGACCTTTCCACTTACGTCCAACAGGTTTGTTTGCCGGTAGTTTCCAGGGAGGGCAGACTCGCCCTTTTTATATATTGGTTTGATCACTGCTCCCTTCCAACTATCCGGAAATATTCCTGTCACAAGTATTTCCTGGAAGAGGGTATGAAACAAGCTGGTCCATCATGCAGTATTTGATTTTATTGTTTGAGGCAGCTGTCCTTCATCCAGGTGACGACTGCCTTCATCCTGTTCTGGAAGTTGCTCTTGGCAGCTGTGGGTTTGTCTGTGAGGGAGAGAATCAGCTGGGTGTCGTCGGCGTAGGAGACGATGATGTGTCCGTGGCTTCTGACGATGGCTGCAAGCGGGTGATGTAGATGTTGAAGAGGGTGGGGCTCAGGGAGGATCCCTGGGGCACTCCGCAGCTGATCTCTGTGGGTTCTGAGTAGAACGGTGGAAGTCTGACTCTCTGTGTTCAGCAGGTGAGGAAGGAGCGGATCTATTCTAGGGCTTTGTCGCGGATGCCAGCATTGTGGAGTCTTGTGCAGAGGGTGTGATGGAAGACGATATCGAAAGCTTCCGAGAGGTCCAGTAGGATAAGGGCTGCAGCTTCACCTCGGTCGAGGAGGGTGCGGATGTCTTCTGTAGCAGCAAGGTCGCGGTCTCGGTACTGTGGTTGCTTCAATGATATTACCTGTCATCAGTTTAGAGATGAACATGAGTAGGAGGAGTGGTGTATAATAGCAATCCCTCCACCATTTTTCCCTACATGATCAAGATGTTTGATAGAACATTTAGGAGGGATGGATAGTGCTATGTCAGCCGCCAACCAATCCTTAAGCCAAGTTTCTGTCAGAAACACCAGATCCCACACATTTTCTGTGAGTAAGTTATAGATATCCAAGGCATGTCTGGGTAAGGAGCGACAGTTAATAAGACAAACAGAGAAAGAATGGTGAGGGGAAGATGAGAGTATAGCATCAGGAATCAATATATATGGCCTTTTTCTCTCATCTCATCTATATGCATATATTACACCTTTTATCTTTCCTCTTCAGCACCATTGGATGTTCATGGGTTCCTTCTCTAGTAGATTTTGTTTGGTACCCCGCCATTCTTCATTGTGCACTTTTGTTGTTGTGATATTCCTTTGGTTCTACTTTTACATTCCTATCCCTCTCCTGCTCTTTTCTGCTTCATACCTTTGCTTTAGTCTTCTTTGAGTGTTTACTGGTTTTCCCTCGAGGTTAGGCCTTGAAGAAGAGCCAAGAAGAGCGAGTTAAATTATTCTGCGAATCAGTGATTTATTACTGCTTGCTCTCAGTTTACACATTTCTTAACCATTTTCCATTTTGTGTCCTTTAGTTTCATTGTGCGAGGGGAATCCTTCGCCTATTCTCTTATTTTGCCCTCTGTTTTCTCTATTCTCTTTTTGGCCTCTACCTCTGTCCTTTATTTGTGTTTCCAGTTATATATAGCATGAAATATACCCGAAGGTATTGGAGCGCTTTACATGAGCACCAGTTGCATTGCACAATGACACATTCATTATTTTTAAGGCGCAGGCAGATTAAGTGATTTGCCCAGAATCACAGAATGTTGAGGCGACCAGACTGAAACCCAGTTCACAAGGTCCAAAGTCACTAGGATTGACTGCTAGGGGACACAGGAAGCTTTAAAGGCTACCTGTATGCTTTCATTGATGGTTAAAATGCTCTGCTAAGGTCTAAACCACTAACTATTTAGCAAAGTCCTTTTGTTAAATGGCTTCATTTATTAGTCGTTTTGGCTAGTGTTTGTGCACAAGCATATCACTTAGGTGGCCAACATGGCATTATTGATGTCGCAAAAGATTAAAAAAAACTCATACTTATGTTACTTGCTTTCAACAACTAAAATTAGAGATTACCTGGACAGAAGAAGCAGCTGCTGCCTTTCATTAAGGTGTGAGAGCGGAAATAAAAGATGTACTCAAACTGGCTGGTGGTCAATCATCCTACCTCTACAGGACCCCTCATCCAATTAGTCTTTCAAATCAATCAACAACAGGCTGAACGATGGAAGAAAAGATGACAGAAAGGACTAAAACCTCATCAAGCCTGAAACATACTCCTGAAACATCTACTCCTTCATTGAATACTGAAGGGCCCATGCAAGTTGAGAGTGTAAGGGAGCACCTCACTCCAGAGAAAAGGAAAGGTATAGTAAGAATAATCTCTGCTTATGATGGGGATCTACCAGTCATTTCCTCAGACTGTGTCTCAAGTTATTGGAAAATCCCAGTGCTAGGTCCAGAGCAGCTGTTTTTAACCTGTGGTCCGCTGACAAGTGTGAATCCATGACTCCTACTTAGGGGGCCCGCAACTGCTTAGAAAATTAAATAATATTAAGAGATTAAAACACTGTATATAAATAAATAAGCAAAATGTAAAATTGGAAATGTTCTCTAAACGTGAAGGAATTTGAAAAAATTGAAGGCTAAAGATGAAGATTGGTTTGTGGGAGCGGTGCAAGTGCATCAACAGAATATAGTATGGACAATGGTTGGCCTCAATTAAGTTTAAAAAAGCTCCAACCTTCACATTACAATTAAAATTGAAATTTTTTATATTTGTAAATTAAATAAAATATTTCTGAATTTATTTGTGTATTTATTTGATGAATACTTGTTTCTGTATTTTTGTGTATTGTTTTGAGGTTAAAATCATTCAAATTGCTTATGCTGGTGTCCCCCTGCTTCTACCAGTGACTGAGTGAGGGTCTCCGAATTCCAATAATGATTCATTGAGGGTCCCCAGATTCCTGTATTAACTGGAGGTCCACGGAAGTCAAAAGGGTAAGAACCACTGGCCTGTCCCAGCCGACAAGGTTCTAGCAGTAGTCTGACAAATCCTTCTGCCTGACTGTTCCTTCAATCCACTTTGATAATTCAGTCATGCTTTTATTACCAAATCATCCATGTACCATGACTCTCTTAGATTATGGATCACAGTTTTACAGTGCGAAATGATATTATCCTTAACACCAAAGTAAGACCTGAACTGATTTGTGCTGTAGATAGCAAGCCCTTAACTTCTGAAGATGTACACAGTTGACTCACAATCTAGTGATAGTTTCAGCTTGCAAGCATCTGAAGACAAGAATTTTGATGTCTTGATGTTTACTGTTATCTTAGCGAAAACATGATTGTGGCACCATAACCATTCCTTTTGTGATGCTTTCAACAAAAAAGCTTCAGAGGACCTACTGCCGCATAGTGAATGTGATTGTGCTACTGATCTGATCCTTGCAGCGAAGCTTCCTTGTGGAAGGATTTGCGTATTAAATATGCAGGAAGAAGCTGAAATAAGAAGTATAGTCAAGATGGCTGGGTTGAAGGCTTCATCAGACATACAGTATCCCAGGTGGCGGCATCTATGTATTTGTCCTCCAAAAGCTAATGGTAAGTTAAGACCATACATCAATTATATGGAACTCAATTCGATCACTGTGAGGAATAGATATGTTTCAAAGATTTCTCTGTGGACAAGCCAATGCTTGAACTCATCTCTCACCCTATCAACTCCAAGTACGGCTACAACAACCTTCTAAACAATTGAGCAGTGTTAGAAATTGAGGTTTCTGGTTGGCATAGTATACACCCTGTCCAAGCAGGAGCTACAATCCTAGTCAGGATAAGTCAGGTACACAATCGAAATTAACTTGTGCTCACCCTTTGGTAGCTTGGCACAGAGCAGTCATGCTTAATTTAAGAGGCAATGCGTAAAGTATTTGTGCTACACTTTAATTACAGTAACACAGTCAAAACACCACAAAAAGACTCCACACCAGTTTAGAAGCATAGACATTATTTATCTGAGTAAAACAAGACCAAAATGACAAAAGCCAATCAGTAGAAGTTGAGATGCAGGGCCTGCTGAAAAAGTACCTTTGTATGGCGCATGCGTCAATGTCAAAGACGTGATGCGTCAGTTCCAGTTCACGCAGTCAGGTCAATGGGTCAAAGTTGAGACTCACAGTTGGTGTTGAAGTATTGGCGCAACGTCGAGCCTTGCAGCGGCATCATCGGACCGGTGCTGCATCATCGAACCTCGCAGTCGAGACCCGCGTCTTCGTTGAATGAGCACTGCTTTGGAGTGGCCTGCGTCGGTTCCAATCAGCGCAGAGGGGTCAGTGCGTTGATTTTTGCAGGAAACAGATGCAGAACCTACTTTTGAGGCCCAGGACTGGAGAGGACACCTCAAGCAAGGGTAGGATTCTCAGATGGCTGAGTCCAGCAGCACCAGCAGAGTTGCAAGACATTTTTTGTGACCCTGAGACTTCAGAGAACAGGAGGCAATCCATCAAGCCCTTGGAGAAACTTGGGTTCAAGGATGTAAAGAACAGATCCAGTCCTTCTCACTCCCAGGCAAGAAGCAGTAGGCAACAGGCTAACACAGCAGAGCAGCTAGCAAGGTGGCAGTCCATGCTACAGGACAGCAAACAGCTGGCCAACACAGCAATGCAGTTAGCAAAGTGGCAGTCCCTCCTACAGCACAGCAGCTCTTCTTCCAGGCAGAATGTCCTTGGTTCCAGCAAGGTTTTGATTTGGTGGTGACAGGAGTCCAGTACTTATTCCCAAATGTGTCTTTGAAGTGGGGGAGACTTCAAAGAGGCCTTTGAAGATCACAAGGTCCCTGCCTTTCCTGCCCTAGCTCCAGACTCTCTACAGGGGGGTATGCAGCACTTTGTGTGGGGACATACATAACCCTATTCAGGAGCAAGTGTCAGATCCTCCCTCCCAATCTACCTCAGGAAGGCCCATCAGCCTGGCAATGAGCCACCCGAATGCAAATGTCACACCCCAGCTCCGTTTGTGTGACTGTCTCTAGGCAATGTACAAAGCCCAGCTGTCACCCAAGACAAATGTGTATTCAGAAACACGCAGAGGCACAGAATGGTGAAAGTAAGAAAATGCTAACTTTCTAAAAGTAGAAAACACCACAAGAAATGCCAGTACTGATCAACATTCAATCATACTTTCATTCAAAGATCACATAAACTAATTGCTATGATCTGCAATTTTTTTAATTTAATTTCTTAATTTAAATTTTTTGTTTTGTTTAAATGCAAATCCTTAGAAAGTTTTGTTTTGATACATAGAAAACTTTTTAGATAATTGGACATACACTGGAATCACAACAAATAATAATAGACATGCAAATCACATTGCAAAATACATTAACAATAAATGTATAAATCACATTGGAAAAAAATGACATACAAAACATTTATAGCTAAGGTTCTGTATAAATTTACAACCACAATAATGTCAAAATACCTCTGGCTAATGTCTCGCTAGATTATATTTCTAAATCTTTTCAGAGGTAGCGGCCAAATAGTGACCCTGCTGCGGTCACTCTAATCATTTTATAAAAAGAAAACTTGGTTGTGAGCAAAAGTGGTAGCACATAAACATGAACACCTATTTCGCCAAGGAAAAAATTGTCGACGCGTTTCGTACCCAACTGTGTTTCTTGAAGGGTTCTCCTCAGGACACAGAACACTTGGAGAGCTCCATCTTTAGTAGGTACTTCAATATAATTGCTTTCGACAGCCACAGTTTTCAGTCAAATGACAATTGCCACCAATGGCACCAATTTTAGTAGAAGGCCTAATCACTGGACTCGCATCACTTTTTTTTAGGAAAATGTATTCTTTGATATTATTTAGCAAACTTGCAGCAGTCCATCAAGCCGGGGCATCCATATTTCCCGGGTTGCGAGTCTAAAAGTGGCATTTTCAGACTTACAATTTAAAATCCGACCTTACCATAAGTTCTGATTTTAAATTGTGAGTCCGAGACACCAACTTCAAATCTCTATCTTTTCCAAATTGGAGACTACACTTAAAAGATGTTTTAAGGCAATTCCAATCTTAACCTATGGGAGAGATAGGCCTTGCAGTAGTGAAAAACAAATTTAGCAGTTTTTCCCTACCAGGACATGTAAAACCCAAAAGTACATGTTCTACCTTTTAAATACATTGCACCCTGCCCATAGGGCTGCCCATGGCCTACATTAGGGGTGACTTATATGTGTTAAAAGGGAAGGTTTGGGCTTGGCAAGTAGGTTAACTTTACAAGTAAATTTGTACAGATCCTGTCACATATACCAAGGTGCACTACTCAAGCCCTTAAGGTGCAGTATATTGAAAACAACTTTTTTGCAACAATTCAAATGTTCAACTAATTTTAACAAGTTCTATTTTGCCAATTGATACAGGGTGTATCCATATATTCCTTATGGCTGATCAACCAAATAAAAAATGAAATTAACAATGCTCAATTTTTCAATCAATCTTTCATTGATATAACATTTATTTAGCAATTCATATTTCTTGCATCACATTAAACAAATCCGATTTTATGCTGTGTTCCCAATGCATTTCGGGAATCCGTTCATCAGGGGAACTCTAAAATGGCAAATAATACAAAATTTACAATGAAAATATGACTCCATTACATGATTATATATCAGAGCTTTTCAGGACAGGTACCCTTCTTCCAAACACCCGATGCATTCATGCTGTTGCTCAAAAGGCAATGCTTCCCTCTTGTGTGTCAAAATCGGCAAACAAGTGCCACCGCTTAGTCTCATGCATCGTGCTCCATGATCTCCCTGAAACATGTGCCTTTACCTGATTAAAGTGCATGCAAAACTCAACACCCTTCAATTGCGTGAATAACCAACTCCCAAAAAGCATCTAATACACTGCCACCTACCCTTTCCTCGGTAAACCATGACCGCCAATATGGGAAATGTTGCTCTAAATACAAACAAATGTGTACACTTTACACTATAATCCTCTTTATAAAACTGGATAGTCAAAAGACGTGCGAGTTTCGCGCTAAACATCACTTACTCTGATTTATCTCGAAAGGACGTAAAACCACTATTGGTGCTGAGATGGTTGAGTGTTTCCAAATCTAAACGAGGAAACAAGTTGCGTGAGTCACTGTTCCATAATTTAACACACACCCGGCCTTCCCTAGTCCACTTTCTGCCACTTACTTGACAGCCGTTATCCCTTGTGCGTCTTATGTTCTCTTAGTACCGCCACTTAAATCACAGTCATCGTATGTCTAAACATCTGTGTGGGGAGACAAAGTCTAATCACTAAAAGTTCTACAACCTGTGATACTTAATACATTCCCTGTACGCAGTCTGCCACTTACTTAGAAATATTACCTGCTGCCAACACGTCACAACCCTCGGACGCCACCGTACGATACCCTACTCAACGTGCCCTGTGTTATACGTCAACGTATACGCACTGCGTCTACGTGACGTACTACTACAGTCAGAGATAACAGACTTCCCAATCCGATCAGCTTCGTTCTCTTGGGTGAAAAATGATAAACGTGACGTTCTAACACAGCCAGTGAAAACAGCTTTCCCAGTCCGATGAGTTTTGTTCTCTTAGGTTAAATTAATGAACAATACTCATAAAGAAACATCTGGGCAATTTAAAAAAGCGACGCAAGTGTGCCATCAAAAACTGGTGTGTTATGCAGCCAAACTAGCTGTATCATCCACAAAGCTATCATGAGCTTCTCCACCATTTATCTTTTAGACAAACTTACCATCTCTAGTGGATCTCAGCACTCCCAACAACCAGGACACCATCAGACTACAGGCTAGAAAGTGTAAAAAAAAGAAAAGCAAGACCACTGGTGTTTCCATCATGCACCCAGGATCTGGAACTACATACTTAGGATCACATCAGGCAGATGTGCAGGTGACTATCCGGCAGCACCTTTTTCTTAAGTGTGGCTACCCAGTTTGGGCCCTCAGTGCACCATTTTGCCACATGCTGTAGCAGTGCGGCATTGTACTAGACTTCCAGGTCTGAAAGCCCTAGATACCAATCCACCCTGTCCAACTTCAGTACCGTCAGACATACCTTGCTTCTCTCACCACACACACCAGGAGAGCCAGCAACCCATCAATCTCTCAAGAGACAGACCGGCTGATCGGATACATTGAGTTTTGCAGCACATCTAGGCAAGTGGTAGCAGGACCATTTTTGCCAATGCCACTCTGCCCATCACTGAGTGCAGGTAAGATATCCAAAATTGAATGGAGACTCTAAGCCCCTGTAATATCCTGCCCAGGTTATGCGCATACTGCGAGACCACTTTGCGGGTCACTGAAATTCCCATGTAACAAAATGCTGATCCTTCCTTTTTAAGACCCAGGCAGGGATACAGTAATGTTTTGGGTTTGTTAATGTGTAAGTCTGACACCCCAGCAAAGACCTCCAGACCCCACAGGAGTATAGGTACAGATTCTCTGAGTCGTGTGACATATATCAAAGCTTCATCTGCATATGAGGATACCACATGCATCCCGCCACCTACATGTATACCCCATGGCTCCTTCTCATGTTGCAGCCAAATCACCAATGGTTCCATCGCAGTTGTGAATAGTAGGGGCAATAACATGCATCCCTGCCTGGTTCCCCTCTCTACTGTTAAATTGCGGTATGTTCGACCACCCGCTCGAACCCATGCAGTTGGGTTTCCATATAGAAGTCAGACCCAATGAAGAAAATACATGCCTAAGCCCATTACCCTGAGGATGTCAAAAATGCATTCCCAACCTAGGGAATCAAACGCTTTTTCAATATCAAGTGCCACTAGGGCGTAGTCGTCTTGGGTTTGTTTGGCCGATGCCATGAAATGGCCAAAATGCTGTATGTTCTAGAGCGTATTGCAGCCCAGTTTAAAGTCGCATTAGTCCTCTTGTATCAGAGCCCCACTCTGAGCAACAGTCAGGTGGCCAGCGCCTCGGTGAGGATTTCTGTATCTGTATTTAGCATGGACAGCGGACGTGTGCCCAGTTCCTTCGGGTCTTTGTCTGGCTTTGGCACCATTACGATGGTAGCCTTTCACATAGAGTCTGATAAACAATTATTGTTTTTCGCCTTCAAGTAGACTTCGAGGAGGTTGTCCACAAGGACACCAGCCTATGCTTGGTAAAACTCAGAGGGGAAGCCATCTCCACTAGGAGTTTTACACATGGGCAATGTTTGGATCACAGCCATCACCTCCCCGGGTGTTTTTTAGTTCCAGCACATCAATGTCCATCTGGCGAGCCGTGTAAGCCGGCGGCAAGTCAGAAGGGTCTGGTCTTGCATAGAGGCAGGAGGCAAAATAGTCCTCCAGGGCATTATTTATGTTGGACTGCGTTAACGCTGCACAACGTCTGATCTAATCAAGGTCAGAATTAGCGAGGTGGGGGCTTCCCATTTAAGTAAACATGCCAGAAGCCTCAATGATGTATCCTTCTCCCAGTTTAGAGTCTGCCTATAGTCTTTCAGGTAGTGCTGGTCTAGTGTGTTCTACGTATCAACTGTTTTCCTACGGAGGGTCAGTCTATCTTCTAGCTGTCTGCCACCCCACCTTATGGGGCTTGCAGATGTACCAGCTGGGTCTTCCACTGCACCTGCATGTGCTGCAGATGTCGCTTAATGTCATACGATGTAGAAATGCACTCTCCACGAAGGACTGCCTTCAAAATCTCCCATTCCATTTCGCGAGTCTCCGTGGACTCTCAGTTTCTGTCTATGTACCCATCTAGGCCAGCCTTGATCGTTGACCTGAAGACGGCATCTGTGATGACCTCTGGGTGCAGCCGCCAAGCCAACATCCGTGCTCAGGGCCCAACAACCTCATTGCTAAGAGCCAAAGGGGAGCGATCAGAGAGGAATCTATTTAAATAATGGGCTTCTTGTACTCAAGAGCTGGACTCTCTAGAAACCCGTATACGAATCAGTCAGCTCTATGTATTATATGTGATTGAGTGGCAGGAGTATTGCATGTCTGTGGAGTGCAAGACACGCCAGGCATAAACGCAATCCAATCGCTCTGATGGAGCAAGGACTCACAAATGAGACTTGCTCGAATACAATCACCTCACAGTATTAATTTATTAATTATGTATTGTGTATACTAACTTTGCATACACTACACGAATAGTAAGGATGCTTGCCTATGTGTTTTATTAATGAATAACGCTTGTCCGTAATCCAAAATGGCCGCTAAAACGCGGGAAACTTACCGCGCATGTCCCAACCACACCACGTGTTGTGACGTCTCTTCTTGCTTGGTGGGAAATTTCTGCTTCTGCGCAGTGTGCATTAAAATGGCTGCTTGATGTTTTCACATGCTTCAGCTTGCTCTCATGTCATTATTAAACTGTCGTTTCTCTAACGCTACTAATGCGGGATAGAATTTATAATTAAATGGGAATAGAGTAGAAAGAGTGGGCATACAGTGAAACATTTTATTTGTGATTTTAATGTTTTCTTCTTTGACTTTTATTAGTTCGTAAACTTGGGCCTGGGTTTTGGTGAACTGAAAGCTCGTGTGACAAAGATTTCGCACATGCGCCCTGCAGTGGCAGACCAGAAAGAAAAAGATGAAGTCAACTTGGACATCACCCAAGGGCATGCCCTGCTGGCCGACACCACTACATACCAAGATGTTCTCGTCGAAAAGAAACATTTTATATGAATAAATTGTAAATTTTGTCATGAGACGGGTGGGAAATAAAGCAAATGTATTAAATTGAATGGGCGGTAGTTTAAAAACAATAGGCTTCAGAATTCAAGACAAATCAATATGGTGTGAGAATCCACCCCCTGTCCCTGTCCAATCAGAAGTAGTGGTCCCATATTTTAGCAACATTAAGGGGAGGTACATGGGCGTAGAAGGGTATAATAGATATAGTTTAGCTAATTAGTTAGGCTCTTAGCTCCAGACTGCCAAGCTGATCGATTGCAGACTGAAACGCTGTCCAGAGAGGTCCTGAGGAGGGGGCGGCGGAGCCCATTAGAAGGAAGACACGGGCGAATCGAGGAGAAGGCGAGTATCAGAGAGGGGAACGACGCAGGCGTCGTTGTAGAGAGGTCACCGGTCCTGTCCTGATCCTGGAGGAGGTCTTTGCTCTTCATCCTTCCTGGGTCCTATTCTTCCCAACTCCTTGGCCAAGGGGTTTGTTTCTCGCACTTAGGTAAATATAATGCAACCTTTAGTTGCGCTGCTGTCTCTATCCTCTCCTTTTCTGAGGGACCGTCATTGATTAGTAATAGTTATTCTATGCTTCATCTTGGGTATGCGATTAAGTACCGTGTGGTTCTGTATTTTACTCTGCTAAATCTTTAGATAAACATTTTTAAAACTTTCTGACTCAGTGGTTATTTCAGGATTATGTACTATAATGAATGTCACTCATTTTAAACTTCCCAATTAGCAAAGGATTCATTGGTAAGTCATTACTCTTCAATCAGAAGGTAATTGGTAGCAGGGATATTTTGATAAAGAGTATAACTGACACCCCAGCGTAAGTATTAGCGTAGTATGAATGTATGGGCCCAAGTGAGTGTTTTGTGTATTATTGCTGTTTGCTAATATTGCGCTGGATCAGCTCCATAACCTCACGGAATGCCTTGGTCATTCTAGGCTTAGTGTGATGATGAGTGTGTGGGTGGATGACTGTCTAAGTTGCTGTCTAAAACACATTTGAAATCACCATCCCACATCAGTTGGAGGTCAGTGTAAGGGAGAATGAGATGAGACCGCATATAAACAAACTAATTTTCATCTATTTTGGGTGCATATCAGTTCAGCAGGCACACCTCTACTCCACCTAGCAGAATATAGACCATAATGTATCGGCCCTCTATATCTGAAATGGACTGATGGCGCTGAAAGGGTACTCCTGGGGGCATCCATATGGTGATTCCACTGGCATAGGAGTACGTGGAGGAAAATATCTGCCCACACCACTTCTTCTTCATTTTCCCCACCATTTTATCTGTCAATTGTGTCTCCTGTAGCATAGCTATCCCAGTCTCATGTCGCGTCAGATAAACATGAGCCCACATACCGTTTTTTGTAGGGCATTAGGGCCACGGACATTGCAGGTGGCGATCCTTAATGTGTCCTCATGTGCTAATCCATTTCCCTGTACAAGATATCGGTGAAAGCCAGGGGCATAGTCCTCACCAACCATCTGAGCCGATCAAGATCCGAGGTCTGGTCAGACAGTGTGCTGCATGCTCTGCATGTCACTTCTACTCTGCCGTGCATGTGTGATGTGTATGTGTAAACTCCCCCACACTTCTTCCCTCCCCCCCAGGAAAGCACCCTGCCATCCAACTAACTGGTGCTTCCCCATCTCGCCTCGAACCACTGTGAGAATTTAGTATAACTTAACTACTGCTAACCTTGATATAATACGTGGAGCGACCTCACTCCCCAGATGCCATGGGGCCAACAACAGCCTAGACTGTAACCTCAGCGGCAAATCCCTCAGCAACATAAGCACTTACTTAGATGAAAGGAGGGGTGCACTGCTATCTAATATGTGTGACACGCCCACAAGTTTAATTGCTGCTATGAAGACCCCTACGCATCCAGTCCCCCTCAGTCTGGTTCCACCCATGTGCCCTATCTAGCAGACACTATGTTCAGAGGGCACTCTGTAATCCTCTTGCAAACACAGTTGACAACTTATGTCATACTTTGTCATGTCCATTTCATTCGGCCCCACAGCCTCCCCCAACCTGTGTATGCACCCAAACTTTCACCTCCATGCAATCCTCCCATAGTCTTCGTAGTCTCAGTGGTACTTTCTGCCAGTTAGCCAGGGTCTGATCTGCTCAATCTACAGTGGGTCCTCCTCTATCCAGGGAAAGTCATCCTGTCAGGGGGGGCTCAGCTCCATTTACCTGACTGCAAGTCACTAAGGGCCCGATTACTAGTTCGGCGGTCCATGGTACCGCCGAACCCATGGTGGTAGTCTGTGCACCGTCGCACTGGCGGTCGAACCGCTGTTTTTCGAGTGCGGCAGTGGGACCGCCACAGGACTTCCGCAACCACCGGGGATCATGGATCCTGTGGCAGTGGCACAACCGTCTGAGGCTGTAATATGCTGGCGGTACCGATGCAGCACTGGCAAGCATATTACGAGTTGCCATTCTGTGACCCTGTCCAAGGTGGTGAGGGTGGTGATGAGGCATCTCAGGGGCCCTTACAGGGCCCCCTGTTCCCTCTGTGCAAGGGGGTGCATGCAGGGGGACACATGTTGTGCTAAAATAACCCCTGCTCACCCCCATTGTAGCTTGGCACGAGCAGACAGGCTTATCTCAGAGGCAGTGTGTAAAGCATTTGTGCATGCATACAGTAACACAGTGAAAACACTACAAATTGACACCACACCAGTTTAGAACAATAAGCAAACTTTATCTAAACCAACAAGACCAAATACGACAAAAATTCAACATATAATACTGTAAAAATAGTTACTGTTCCAAATAACCTTTAAATCGCAGGACAAACGTGAAAATACAGTTCCTCCGAATAGGTAGCTCCGTCCGGGGCTACCACGATACTGAATACGACAGAGTCTAACAATTCCAGCCAACCGCATTGATACGGGTTAGCTAAAGCGTCGACAGACTCGGAGAAAGTACCTTTTGTTGTTGTGGCTGAGACGATGGTGCGAGTTGCTCGGTCGGGGCAATCGTTGCGGTTGCGAGGTGAGATGGAAGCATTGCAGCGTGCGGTGTCCTCACAGCTCGGTGCAGGCAGTGGCTCGTTGACGGAGTCGGTGATACCAAGGCTTGCGTTGCAGGGTGAGACGGTGCTCGATACGGTGCTGGTAGGTCACGGTGCGGCGACGGAGCTGGTTGATGTTGGAGTCGGGCAGCGACGGAGTCGGTGATGTCTGTGCAGCGTGTAGCTAAGCGGTGCGGAGTGCGGTGCCCACAGGACACGGTGCAAGCAGCGGCTCGTTGATGGAGTCGGTGAGACCAGGGTTGCGTTGCGAAATGAGGCGGTGCTCTCTACGTGCCTTCAGGACATGGAATCCTGCGATGGACTCAGTGACAGAGTCGGTTACCCTTTTCTCCTGCGGCGACTGAAACCAGCGGTTCTGAGACGGTGCCCAGAAGCTTGGTGAGGTCTTTGCTGTTTCTGAGACCTCTTGAACAGGGGGCAAGCTCCACTTCAAGCCCTTGGAGATACTTTCTCAAGCAGGATGCACACACAGTTCCTCTCCCTGGCAGAAACAGCCACTGCAGGCCAACCCTAGACAGCACACAGCAAAGGGGCAGTACTCCTCCTCCAGTTTCTCCAGCTCTTCTCCTTGGCAGAGGTTCCTCTTGAAGTCCAAAAGTGATCTGTGAAGTCTTTTCTATCCCTGAGACTTCCAACAGGAGGCAAGCTCTACTTCAAGCCCTTGGAGAAAACTCTAACATCAGGATGATGAAAGCACAGTCCAGTCCTTTCCCTACCCAAGACAGAAGCAACCACTGCAGGCCAACCCGAACAGCACACAGCACGGGGGCAGTACTCCTCCAGCTTTCCTGGTTCTTCTTCCTGGCAGGTTCCTTAGTTCAGCAGTGATCTATAAGTCTGGGCCCCTTTTTTTATACAGCAACATTCTTTGTTCTCTTGTGACAGAAAAGCCCTGTGCTCAGTAAAAACCAGTTCTGTCCTCTCTGGTGCAGCATCCTGGCAGGAGGTGGAGACAGCATTGTGTCAGGCAGACCAGGCCCATTCAGGTGAAAGGAAATCTCCTCCCCCCTACTGTAAATGCAGCCTAGGTCTATTCAGCCCAGCCCTGACTCATCCAGACTCTCTGGAGCTACTGCTCATCCCCAACCCCTGTCACTCCAAAGCCAGACAGTCAATACACATCCAAGCAGAGGCACACTGGATGGCTAAGCAAGAAAATACATACTTTCTAAAAGTGGTATTTTCAAACACAGAATGTAAAAATCACCTTCACTAAAAGATGCATTTTAACATTCTGAGTTCAGGCATACTAAACTTTATTTTTCTACCTTGTTCCCAGGGCTAGTTATATTTATAAGATGTTATAAGCAAACTCCCCATTCTATCCTATGGGAACAGGTAGCCTTGCAATAGTGAAACACAAAATTGGCAGTATTTCACTATCAGGACATGCCACACACACCAGGGCATGTCCTAACTTTTACATACACTGCAGCCATGTAAGAAAAGGGAAGGGCCTGTCAAGTGGGTGCACTTGCCAAGTCGACATGCCAGTACTAGACTGCACAGAGATACTGCAGTGGCAGATCTGAGTCACATTTACAGGCTGCTGATGTGGGTGGCACAATCAGTGCTGCAGGCCCACTTAGCAGCGTTTGATTTACAGTGCACTGTACTAGGGGCTGACTAGTAAATCAAATATGGCGATCATGGAATCGATAATCCATAACAATAAATTACAAAGGGAGCACTTGCACTTTGGCACTGAACAGCAGTGGAAAAGTGCCCAAAGCATCTAGACCAGCAAAAACGAAGTCCAACACACAGCAAAAACACAGGAGGCAAAGGCAAAAATACAGGGGAAACCCACGCCAATGGTGTCAGGTCTAATAGTAAATCTGACCACTAGCATGCATGCTTTACTTGTAGGACCCAGACCCCTGCATCTTTGGGGATGTGGGAAAGAAGCTAGGTTTTTTGGTCCTTGGAGAAGCATTTTGACTCCAGAGATTCAAGACAGAGCTAGTGAAACTCTCTTGACGGCACTCTGTCAGGAAGATCAGGGATTTTGCATTGGAGCAGACAGGAATTCTTAGTGTCAGCTTACTTTTGGGAGTGAGTCAAGCAGTGCATTTTAATGGGTATAACCAGCCAGCAGATGGCGATGGCCTATAAGAATGTTAGACTAAAATGCCCAGACATTCTCCTTACGTATTTTGCAGCAGTGTGAACCAGTTCTTGTCCTGGGAGAATGTCTGCAGGTAAAATCTATGTTGTAATCCCTTGCATCACAAAAAACACCAAATGACACATGTTTTTCCTTGGCAGGTGGAGTTTGCAACTCCACCCAAACTCCAACCTGGACCAGCACAGTTACTCCCATTTCGACTCAAAGGCAATCTCCACCTATAAAACCAACTACTCTAGTCCCTTGTGGCTTCTGGCTCCTAAAGTCTGAGATTGGTCCCCCTTTTGAACAAGCATTTGCAATGCAATAGGCCTCGCATTTGCGAGAGTTTAAGCTATTGGTATTGTAAATGAAAATGCCTTTTATTTATGTTAGTTGGTAAACTGTACCTTGTATAGTGGTCCCTAAATGAGTAAACGAAATCCAACCCTCTGTTTGTGTATCTCAAAGCACCATGGATCGTGGCAGAGGACAGCGTCATGACTACGGTCAGATAATGATCAGAGGCGATGTCCCGTGTGAGACCAACCCCTCTCTGCCCGTCCAGACTTCTAACTGATCTCCTAGAGTGGGGAGGGAAGATAAGATGCACTGACACCCAAAGATCCCATTATGTTTGACAAACTTTTAGTCAACACCCGGGCTTGTGCAAGGGCTGTTGTGGCTAGATCGGAGAGGGCCTCTTTCTCGCACACATTCATCCTTCAGTGTTCTGTGTTTCAGGTCCTTTCGCATTGTTGTATTATTTCTAGAGTCCACTTGCTCTTAACCATGGATTCATGTTCACGCACATTCTCTTTTCACTGGTCTCATCCCAGTCCAACCTGCCCAACCAACCTCTTCTACCTGGGTAATAATTGTGTGCAACCTTTTTAACATCACATTTTTAACCATTAAACAACAAAGGCTATGCAAATAAGGCAAGCAAACAAATTTACAGTAAGCTCAGTTAGACTTTACCTTCATTTTGTTTGGTTCAATCCTTCTCACGGTTTTAGCAAAATCTCCAAATAAGGTGCTGTTGGGCTCGGCTCCGCCCCAGCCATACTCTAGAGGAATTTTTTTATTACCTCTGGCATCTTGGGATCATCGGGTGGAGTCCTGTCCAGCATCCCCTGTCTACTGCTTATAGAGTTTATTTTCCACCACCAATGCACAATCTGTTAAAGTAAAACACAAAATGTCGGGAAGCCAAAAGTCTAACGTGTTTAACACAGCAAATAATCAAGAGTCATTTGTCATTTCAACAGACCAGAACTGACACTCAAAGTAGCTAGTGGGTGCATGTACTTCTAAAAAGCATGCAAATGTGTGCATTTTATGTACGTTTGTTCACAATACAAGTCTATAGAATGCAAACACGTGACAGAAACTAGTTCCTTTCAGTGTAAATGATTTACTTAGGAGGTGTCAGGATCTTCTTACGCAAAACATATGAGACGTCCTGAAAGATACAACTCATAAACACACTGTTGAATTCATTAATTTATTAAAATCTTGCTTCTGGTTGCCAATGCTGAAAATGAGGCTGCGCCTTCTCCAAAATTAGGTAGAAGTTCAAATGTACTACCTCAGGTAAAATGGCTTCTGTGCCTAATAACGTCATACAACTTAGCAAGTATATTGAGGCTAAAAGGCACTTCAGATTAATAACAAGACAGCATTCATATTTGATTACAAACTATATCAATGCAGGTGCTGAGACACATTGACACTATAGAAATACCAGCTTATGCTTTCACACTGGTGTATATATTTTTTGTGTGAATTGAAGTTATATGTTCCTGAAAGTTACCTTACTCTAATTCTGGCAGTATGAACTTTTTGTAGGCACCGGGAGATTAAGTGATTTGCCCAGAATCACAGGATGATGAGCCAATGTAAACCCCGATGTCAACATACCAGTTTAACTAAACCACAGTCAACTAGTATCCCGGAACCGTAAAGGGTGCTCAGATTCTTTGCACAACGACCCTAGAAATGGTACTAAGCACTATAAAGATGCAAATGGTATAACAGTCAAAACAGTGGGCAAAAATCCTTTATAACTAGGGCCGTATCTCCTCCCACTACATATGGAGATTCATCTTGATTTGTACAAATAAAGACTCAAACTCAAGAGGCAATCGATGCAAGGAGGGTACAAAGGAGAAGACGTCGCTGGACATTTTATGCCACAACGCAACAGATTGTCATGTAGTTGTGACAGCAGTACTGCGCTTAGCAGGCAGAGGCACACCATGGAGAGGAGTCTGATACTGAAGCGGTGGGGGTTTTACATATGAGTTTGGGGGGAGGAAAGAGTTCGGCTGGCTGAGTGGCATTAACCTAATTGCTATAAACCGAGGGAGGTGGCTGGGGACAATGACTTCCTGCCCAGTCCGTCAATAAACCAAGCTCTGCTCACAATTGCCTTTCAGAAATTCCATTAGAAGGAGAAACACAACATTTGCCCCCCCACCCTTTGCGACCACCTCTTCCAAGGGCTGCTTTCATTTCACCTTCCATTCGAAGAAAACAAATCTGTGTTTAAACGGGTGCCAAGTCTTATTACTCAGCCTTAACTGGTGCTGCTAGACAGGCTCTGCATCCGGGTACTGCTGCCATGTTCGCCACCGTTAAAACTTATTCATCACAACTGTGGAAAAGTGACCGGAGTAGAAGCACTAAAAACACAAAAATTAAGCGCCGTAGCCATTCTTAAAGAGAAAGCGTGGCATGGTGCGTTTTTAAAAAAAAACAAAAAAAACATTTGTTTGTGAAATTCACAAACAATGCCTTTTTTTGGTAAAAGTTCCCCATGCCGCGCTTTCTCTTTAATGGCGGCCGCACACCTTTCTTTAGAAGTGGCTCGTGTAAAGAAATGGAGTTGCATGCTAAAGAAATAACAAGCATTTACAATGCACTAATGCTTGTTATTTCCTTGGCCGGCAATTCCGTTTCTTTAGACACGGCTCATCTAAAGAAACGGGCACAGCCACCATTAACGGTGAAGCATGGAATGGGGGCACTTATAAATAAAGAAAAGAAAAAAGTCTGTAAACCAAAAGATAAAAACCTAAACTGTAAGGAAACTGTAGTAGGCCGGTGCTCCTCGCATACAAACGGAAGTGAGGTATGGGGAGCACCGCCCAATAAGGAGCCAGGAAACAATAGCAACAGAGTTTTTAACCAATGGCAAGCAGCAGCTGTAATTACACTCTGTAGAGTGATTACAGCAGGTCTTGCAGTGAGCGCATGCGCGCTGATGCTCGACCTAAAAATGGGTGTACTTCAGGGGCTGCTCAAGGGACAGTTGAGCCTGAAGACCTGGATCTTATTTTTACCTTCCTTCCATGGATCTAGTTTGTGGCCTTCCTTAAAAGTGCTACTTCTTACTGTTCTACAGGTGTGAAGGTTAGCAGTGAATTACAGGAGGCGTGACAGGAATGTGAATTCCCTTTATTCATCGTGGTTACTGTGTTCAGGCAGACTGTTTTACATTTTGCAAAATGGGTTTGAGTGCGAGAGAGAATATAAATGTGGCCAATCAAATGCTATTTTTATACAGGATTACATATTTGTTGCCAATATGGTTTTCCCTATCCAAAGTTAGTGAATACGAAATTTAATAAAAAAATTTCTCATTGGGATCAGTCTCTGCAGCTTTGAAGAATTTTACATTTTAGGTGCCAGTGTAAAATGCTTTTATTCTTTCTGACACAACATATCTATACTACGAACAATTTGCAGAATGTTTTCTCACATTCACTTGATTTACCAAACTGACAGGTAGGGCAACTGTAGAGTAATCACAAGTCACCTTTTAAGTGGTGCATGTACAATTGTGGTCTGAACAGCATGACCTCCTGAGGTAAAAAAAAATGCCAGTTGTCCAAAGCAAAGAAATGGGGATACAGCATAAAGATAGATATCATCAAGCAAGCCATTTCTGAATGTGGTCCTGTTTGGTGTTATTGGTGATGAGGGGGAATTTGGACCTTCTAGGATATCAGCTAAGAGCTTGGTGTCCTTTCGTGGGTTATACCGGGTTTTTTGGTGGTTAACATCTTTAATTTCAGAGGCTTGCAGATATGTGTTTTGTGCATACTGTTGACGTCATTCTGTGGTTGGTGCAGCGAAATTGAGGCTGGCTCTATATACAAGTATACAAAATCTATCTTTTTCCCGTTGACATTTTCTGTGTTTTTTTGGGCTCTGAGCATCTGGCTGTTTGGCCTCTTTGCTGGTGGAGCCTTCTTTACAATTTTCAACTGCAGGTACCCTTTATTAAACATGAGAATAACCTTTTCTACTAAATTGACGAATCTGATATTTTTGCAGGTCAGCTGCAATGTGCGCAGACATGTGAGCTTGTAGAGAAAGGTTTCTCCGCCGAGATGTATGTGGAACAAAGCCTACAAAATGAGGTTGGCGGGCAAGGGTTGAGAATTTCCGTCTGTGCATTAATTGGCTGGCCAAGAAAGAGTATTTCCCTTTTTGTCCTGATTAGCTGGCAAGGGGAAGGAATTTTCCTCTGTGTACTGATTGGTGGGCAATGTTTGTAATTTCCATCTATGTCCTGATATGCTTTCCAGGAGTGGAAATTTCCCCTTTCTTCCCTATTGACTGGGAAGGAGTACGAATTTCGGTCTATGCCTGCTTTGCTGTTCTCACTGTTCATTTAATATATCCCTCTGTCAATCAAT
This sequence comes from Calotriton arnoldi, assembly GCA_963921515.1. NCBI lineage: Eukaryota > Metazoa > Chordata > Amphibia > Caudata > Salamandridae > Calotriton > Calotriton arnoldi. The sequence goes on from CAWUFW010004157.1 coordinate 1,132,921, forward strand.
ACCCGTCCTTTGGAAAGACCTTCATGTTTATAAGTTCAGTCAGATTCACGGATAGTCTTTACCCCTGATTCTAACCTGAGATCTGTCTATTAGGCTTGCTGTTAGTTGCTTTGGGAACGATGCTTGGGAAAACTAGAATTGGTTAGTAGAGTGCAATGTCGATGGTAAACCACTGTTTTAGTATGCCACCTAGTAAAGGAGTCATAATGTTGCACACCTTAACTGGACTGACTTTAGCATAATATGCACACAGTTCCAACCATAATTGCACAGAAATACAGAGGAAATGATGGGCATGACAGACACAAAGGCATTGAAAGAAGAAAATACCGAAAAGCTTGGATCAGTCTTAACCACTAGAACTTTTCTCTGAGTTTTATGCTATTCCCCATTTCTTGCTGGTGGGACCAACAATATATAAATCAGTCATGGCACCCATGCCAAAGGAGCAATCCACCCCATGTTACCAGCCTCATCTCCACTGTACGTCAACATTCCATAAAGGTTTGGCATTTTTGGGCCTCAGCACTGAGATACGGCTTGACTCTTTTTAGCACCGCAAGCTCAGGTGCCATGTCCTCTTCCTACACATCCCATTTGAGGAAACTCACCTACACAAAAAAAGTGATAGATGGAAAATCCAGAAGCAATCTTAATCACTAGGAATTGCTGTCAGTAAAATACCACGGTATCCTTTTATTAACCCTTCTGTGCGTCTCAGAAAGGGACTGAACATATGCAGATTTCTTAGCCACCCCCAAAAAGGAACAGCCCAGCTGAAACTGCTACTCCTAGTCTCTTTACCTTGTTGGCCCTCACCATTGTTGCTGTGTATGACACAGTCAACTCACGATTCCCATCCGAACAGTGGAATGGAATGCTATCCAGAGGCATTTGAAGTAGTTAGATTTAATTCATACGTTATCACTCGTCTCTTTCGCGCTGTCTTTATGGCAGATAGCAAAGACATGATCAGCCAATGGACGTGAGGTAGGAGTCCTTCATTATGTCACACAACATCTGAATAAAATGTAATATATTTAGTTTAGAATATAGAATTTGAGTAAAATAAAAAAACAGGAAAGAGAGCAAGACATATTTATGCCTGGGCAGAATTTACGGCGGAAAACTCTGCCGCGCTACACGGAGTTCTGCAAGTGGCGGAGTGAGTTTGGCATGCCGTTCGCATTGATTTTCAGCGCCGGGTGTTTGTCCCACGCTGTAAAATCAATGCGAATGGCACCATGCACAGCGCAAGAGGGCACGAACGCCCGCATTGAGAAATCTCGCTGGGAGGTGGATTTTCCTCACTCGTGCTTGCCAACTTGACGTTGGCAAACACAAGTGAGGAAAAAACTCAGCTCAAGTTTTTCGGAGCTCTGTGTGCCCTGCGGAGCGCTGAGTGCAGAAAACTCCTGCAAACTCCGCAAACAGAGCGGAGTTCACCGCAATATTACCAAATAATGAACATAATCGTGTGTTCATATCAGATGGGGGAGAAGAATGAAATGGAACCAATTACAACTCAAGTGCTGAGTTTCCATTCAAAAACCTAAAAGACAATGTGCATGATATTGTTTGAACCTCTTTTGATTATCCATTGTGAAAATCTAACCGACTTCAGCTATACCCCTGTTCACTGCTGTGCAACTCTGTTTTTTTTTTTTTTTAACAGAGTTTTATATAGCGCGAACTTGACCTGAATCGGGTATCAGAGCGCTTTACATAGCACCAGTTGCATTACATGAGGACACATTCATTTTTTTTTTTTTGTTTGTTAGGCACGGGGAGATTAAGTGATTTGCCCAGAATCACAGGATGTTCAGCGTCATTGCCGAGACTTGAACCCAGTTCCCCAGATTCGAGGTCGACCGCCCTAGCCGTTAGGCCAACTCCTCTCGTTGATTTAACATATGTGAATACTGATATGTAACAATTAATTAAGCATTGAACATCTCTTCCTAGTTTCAGGACTTGATAGTTGTTTTTTTCAATCACCGAATGCTAATGTGCTGAAACTTTGAGTTGAGTTCTCAACAAAGATTGTAAAAAATGTAACTGAGATTAGTAGTCTCAGCTATAACATCATTGAAAGGAAAGCTGGCAAGGACTGTTCAATATCATGTCCTCTATCTATGTGAACGTGTTCAATTGGAGCACATTTTGGCATAGTTATTACTTTTAATATATTCAAACAAGCCTTTAGTCGCGCACTTATTTACTGTCCGTGCTGCTACCAATGTAGCTGCAGCTTACATTGGTAAAAATAAGTACGGAGGCCCAAAGATTTTTTTTGTAGGACACTTGTGGTACTGCCAAATGCCAGGCTGTTGAATACCTTGACTGCCTAGTCTAGATTACATCTCATGCCTCTTACTTCAACCATCCTACATTTCCTGCCTCTTTCACAGACTGTCACTATTTTCCTGCACTTTTCTTTATCTTTCCCTTTCCCTCCTTTGTCTTTCTCTCTTTGTTGATCCCACTCAAAGTCTGATGACGGAAAATAAGTCATGGTCTCACCCGCAAACACGTGCACAATTTAAGCACTTAATATGACACACCGTTTACATTGTCCACAGGTTAGAAAATTTGTTAAAGATGCCAGTGGGTACGTTGATTGCTTTTATATCAATATTTGGTGAAATATACAGGCTCTGATTTGTTTCTAAATACTAAACTTTGCCTCCATGTACAGGTGGCTTGTCTAACCCACATTGCAGCAAATTACCTGAATGGGGGAATGGAAGCAAAGCGATGGGGCACTGCACATGGCAGCATTGTTCCATATCAGGTACCGTAAACACAAATACACTTTCTGTCATGCTTATGAGTTACATAATATATATTAACTTTTTTAAAAATAGACTTTTGTTGAGTTTTCTGAGAAATGTAAACATGTCAACACAACCTTGCTATACACTATCTAATCAGTTTCCTAAATGTAAATGCATCAGCAGGGTCATTTTAGAAAACCCCAAATTTGAAAGGGCCAGAGACCAAGCACTGTATGTAGCAAACCTAAGATCCTGGAAACTGGATGGCAAATATAGTGCCTCCTGACTGACAGCATTTATGCTGTGCACACTACACAATTTCTTTCGATTTGCCAGCTGGAGTCATTTGTATGTTCCTACTATAAATATTGTTTAGTGTGTCGGGTATGGTTTCCTTTGAAAACCTTATACCTTAGTTTGGTTCAGTCATGCCATTGTGGAACAACCTGCAAGTTGGCTTCTTCAAAGTGTCTACCTCAGAATCATTTACTTTTCCTCAGACTGTTCTTAATATGTTTGCCCTGAGTGACCCTATTGTGGGCCATAATGACTTCTTAATCATACCTCCTCTAGTCTGTCAATGGCATGGAAGAGAGTAGTCTACCAGCCTTGTGAGAAATGAGATATCATCTCAAAATACCTTATATGAATTGTTTGCAGCCTGAATGATATATAAAAACGATAACATTTTGTCATGGTTAGATGAGAGTTCTAATGAAAGCATGTAAGGTGAGTTAATTTCCTCCTTTTTGTGCAACACTTTACATAAGAGTGACACTAGCCACCTACCTAGGAATAGTTTTTAGAATTATGTTTGTTGCCCAGTTTGCCACTCTCTAATAACTCTTTGAGATGCTAAGTGGCATTCAAAATACAAGCTTTTCAGTCTTATCAACTGACAGCTATTGCCTCCATTAATTAAAGTTTTGAGTTATAAGATACCTCCTTCATCCCATTTGCTAGAATTGTCTTGAGTCAGCTCAGGTGAGAAATTTCTAATCATTACTATTGGTGATAAGGAACAAGAACAATACGAACAGGAATACTTTCTCATTTAGCTATGCTATTACAATAAAGTTGCCTATATGCTTATCTTATCATTTCCTCATTACTTCTCCCCTTCCTTCTGAACCAGAGTGTGTTTTCTAGCAGTATTGGCAATTACTATTGTTCCAGTCCTACTCCATTTCTGTCAGGAGACCCACCACACCAGCTTAGAAGGGTTTTGGGCATTCCTGCACTCCTCAATGTCCATACCGTAACAATCTCTTGCTTCAGTGGGCTTGATTCGCAAACAAATTAAAAAGTACAGGCAGAGTTTAATGACTCCCTGTTGTGTTTATGCTTAAGCCAGCTGGAATAATGGCTATGCCATATGGTGCGTCATGCTTTGTGTAGAATGTTGATACTGGCAGTTGGAGAGTCGCCCGTCAGCTGTACAGACGTGTTGGCCTTCTAAGGATAAAGCTTAAGAATAAAGAGAGTTTATTCAACCACCTTTGATTGGAGTGTACTTAACAATTTTGGCGCCGATAGTAGAGTGTGAAATATACTTGAGAAGTTGAGGGAGAGTGGTTTGACTGCAGAGATTTTGAAGTGCCAATTTGGTGTTCAATCATTTTAGGGCATGACATCTCTGCTGAGGGAATTAAACCTGAAAAAAAGTTACTGAATGCGATAAAGAATGCTCCTGCTGCTCAGAACAAAGATGAGTTGAGGTCATTTTTAGGTTTAGTACAATTTTATGATAAATTTCTGCAGGGATTCTCAGAAAAAACGTACAATTTGAGACAGTTGTTAAAAAACAAATCCACATTTGTGTGGACTGAATGTTTGCAAACTGAATTTGAAAATGTGAAAGATGAATTATTTAAGGCCAAACAATTGTGTGGATTTGACCCAACACTTGCATGTATAATCATCACTGAAGCTAGTAATAAGGGCTAAGGAGCTGTTTTAACCCAGATAAATGCAGATGGGAAAGAAGACACTGTTGCTTACACCTTCAGAGCGCTTTCTCCAGTGGAGGAACATTATTCATTTATTGAAAAAGAGACTCTTGCAATGGTTTGGGGGTTGGATCACTTTAGGAGCTTCATATGGGGACTTCATGTGGAAGTAAGATGTGACCATAAGCCCCTTGTCAAAGTGTTATCGACTGAGGGTTTGTTGAAAGCTACACCCAGAATAGCGAGAATGTCTGTGAGGTATGATTAAAGATATTCTTTGTGTTATTTACCTGGTGTTAAAAATCATGTAGCAGATTGAATAGGATGCCCTTACAATTAGAGAAAAATCCTGAAGTGTGGGATGATATTAGTGTGGCATGGGTGGATGAAAAGATAAGAAACAAAGCTATCAGTGCAAAAGAATGGAAAGAAGCTTGTGCCAAGGATGATATTTTAGCTAGTATCACGACTTTCGTTGTACATGTGTGGCCAGAAAAAAAGACATTAAATGTTGAACTAAAGCACTTTTGGGAAGTGCGGAATGATTTATCTGTGTTGGAAGATAATATGTTAAGAGGAGAAAGATTTGTTTCTCCCAAGAGTCTTAGGGAAAATTTTATAAACTTATGTCATGAGGGACACCTAGGAATAGTTAAAAGCAAAATGAGAGTGAAAGAAGTTTATTGGTGGCCTGGTTTGGATGTTGAGGTAGAGAGGGTCGTGAGGCAGTGCAATCTGTGCTTGAATGCTGACAAATCACAGACATTGTCACCTGTTGCATGTCCTGAAATGGCATGGGAAACTTTAGGTTTTTATATAACGGGTCCCATTATTGATCAACAGGGTAATTGGTTTATTTTAGTAGCTTTTAACTATTTTTGAAAATAGCCTGAAGTTAAATTTGTGGAGAGAGCTGATTTTGAGAGTGTTATTTTGTTCATGGATGAATTGTTCGAAAGGGAAGGGTTACCAAAAAAGGTGATTACTGACAATGGTATACAGTTTAAGAGTACTAGTATGGAACAGTTTTTAAAACGTAATGGAATAGATACAAGGTGACCTCAATTTATCATCCCAGTGGCAATGGGGAAGTGGAACGCTTTAATTGTGTGATCAAAGATTCGTTGCAGTTAGCCATACTCAAAAATCTGAATTGGAAACTGGGAATTTAAAAAATGGTGTGGATGTATCGCACTACGCCAACTGTGACGGGTTACAGTCCCTTTACCATAATGAGGGGTAGAGTTCCCTTTACCAAAGATAATCAAGGTTAGTTGCATAGTTCCAAACTTAGTCAGTGGTCTCCTGTTGAAGTGAAGAAGAACATTATGTTATATCAGGAGAAGTATAAAAGTTACTGTGACTTGAAGCATAGGGCAAAGGAGATTTTCCTCAAGATAGGGGACTAGGTCTGTGTAAGGTTACCTTTTAGAGTAAGGAAAGGTGAGAGCAAGTATTCTGAGCCCTTAGAGGTAGTCAAAAATATTTACCAACTCTGCAAGATTGAGTGACAGACGAGTGTGGCACTTGAGGCGATTTGGAAGATGCAACAATGGGAAAGAGAAGTGGCTAAATAACCAAGACAAAAAAGATTATCATTGGCTTGGATCTCAACAAGTTGATGTTCACTTGCCAATAGATCAGGAATTGTATGAGAAATTGAGTGAGACTCATCAGTTAAATGAACATGATGGTAATGAGGTGTTGTTATCCAAAGTGAGTGAGTCACAAGTGGACACTGTACCAATGAACAAAATGTCAGATCGGTCTTCCAGCAGTAAATGTGGAAGAGAAATTAGACAACCAAGTTATCTTCAATGCTATGTTACATAATGTTTTTATTTCCTTTAAGCTTAATATTTTAAAGTTTTGTATTAATCATACATGCTGTATTTTTAGCTTTTAGTTTTATGTTAGGGTTTTTCAATTTTATTTATTGGTAGCTACTTTAGCTTTGCACAATTTTGTATTGTTCAAGGTTTTTTAAGGAAGATGTGTTTTGTTTATGCTTAAGCCAGCTGGGATGTTGGCTATGTCATATGGTGGGTCATGCTCTGTGTAGAATGTTGATGGTGGCAGTTGGAGAGTCGCCTGTCAGCTGTACAGATGAGTTGGCCTTCTAAGGATAAAGCTTATGAATAAAGAGAGTTTATTCAACCACCTTTGATTGGAGTGCACTTAACACTACCACTGATCGTACTTTTACACTTGTTATGTGACTTGAAGACAACACTATTCCCCTATTCAGAATTTTACGCAGTGTAAAATTCCACGGAGGTAAGAGCAGCTGAATATGCCAAAAAAGCACAGTAATTTCGCCTTTTTTTTTTAGCAATCCCTTCTCCTACAGCCCCACTAAATCTGGGAATGATCCATTCCCCTTCCAGTCTTAGGGGAGTTACCCCAGCCCTAGACTGAAGTAAGTCTCTGATAATTTCCAGGGTGAGAAAGAGTCAGACTTCAGTTTGGGATTGTCCACAAATGTGCAAGCTTGAGGTGTTCACAAAATTAGAAGGCTAACCGGGCCTTGCATAGAGCAGAACCGGTACAGGGCTACCTGCAATTTGGGGTGCATCTGCCTGCACCGACTGGAGGGCTTTGTTAACCTCATTTATAAATAACGTAAAAAGCAGTGGAGCTAAAACACAACCTTGGCGGATGCCTCTTTTGAACTCTAAATTTGGACTGCACTCACCACGTTGCCCATACCGGACTTTGCAAGTCAGTCTCTCATATAACCTCGCAAGGAAAAAGATGATAGGTTCAGGAGCTCCAAGGTTAAGCAAAGTTGGCCACAGGATAGCATGATTGACAAGGTCAAAAGCACTACTGAGGTCTGCAAAGCATAGGTATAGACTCCCCTGCTTTGCACACGTGTATTTGCCTTTTAAAAGCTCTAAATTAATACATTGCTCTAACGTTCCTAGCCCTTTTCTAAAACCATATTGTGCTGGTGATAAAATCTCATTCTCGGTGACCCACTCTTCCAATCTTGTCAATAACACTTTGCTCATCACTTTTACCGATGAGTCTAAAAGTGAAATGGGACGGTAATTTTTAGCTTCCAATTTATTCCCTCTTTTAAAAATGGGAATAATTACCGATTGACCCCAAGTAGATGGTGGACCCTCTATCACTGCAAAATTAAAAACTCTGGTAAGGAGCGGTCCCCAGAGATCTATAGCTGTTTTGTTAACGTCTACTGGGACCCCGTCGGGTCCCGGTGCCTTCCCTCCCCTACTTCCGTTCAGTCCAGCCTTAACCTCATCAAGTGTAATATTTAAGGGTATAACAGGCCACTTGCTTTGTGCTGGACTATGGGGTCTAGATACCTCATGATCTACTGGGTTAAAAATACTAGTAAAATACATCACCCATGCTTCACAGTTAACATGAGTTAGTAATTCTGGGAATGAATCACTTTTTAAAAATGGTAAATTAACGATTTCCCAGAATAACTTATTGTTAGCTGTGTCTGCTGCCAATGATAGTTTGTCCCACGCTATCTCCTGTAACTCTCTTTTCCTTACTTTAAGGGCTAGTTTATAATTAAATCTTAAATTTTTAATTACTTCGTTATTCCTGGGTTTATTGTTAAGGGCCTGTTTCAATTGGTTAGAGGCTTGTGTGCAGTTATGATCAAACCATCCCCTGAATTGTGTAGTTTTTTGCCTAGGGGGGGGCAGTCAATATCCCGTCAATAATCCTGTTAATTTTACAAAAGTTATTTAGTATCATAGTCGAGTTAACATCCTCATTGAGGCAGTAGGAAATCTCTGTCCCACATTTTACAACAATGTCATGTAATACTTTTATCGGCTCTACCCCCTCCCATTTGATACGTGTACCATTTGGTCTAATAGGGGCAATGTTAGCAATAACATCTTGTTGTGATACAGTTTTGTTGCCCCATACTAGTATTGACATTATAATACAATTATGGTCACTAAGTGCTAACTGTGCAATCCTTGGTGTAGAACACATATAAGTAATACTTGTAGAAATTAACACATGGTCAATGACAGAAGTTGCATTCCTACCTATAAAAGTTGGTATTAAACCACCATTAGGATCACAGGCACATTGTAATAAATCAAGGTCATATTTCGCTATCAAAGTATTTAATGCTCCTCCATAGTTATTATGTGGGAAGTGTATACAATCATCTCCTTCATCACTCTTGTACCCACAGGCTTTGGTCATTGACAATGGGCATATTTGTGTATTAAAATCCCCAACCAATATAATAGCAAAATTAGTATTAACCACACTTATCAGATTATCAAGCCCTTTGTCCAGCTCGGATACAACGATGCTACAAGTTGAGTCGAACACATTATTATAATAATTGACTATAATCACATCCCTGCCATCTTTACAATTCAACCACAAAATCTGAGAGTGTTCTCCTATTGTAATCGCTCTTTTAACAACAACTGGTAGTTTATTTGAAATGAGAATTAAAAGCCCTCCTTTTGCTCTACCTGCAGGGGAAGGTACTGCAGGCAGGCCATATGAGGCAAACCCTTCTACATAAGCATAATCGGTACACCAGGTTTCTTGCATACAGATTATATCATGCTCATTAATGAAGTCCATCCATCCTAGAGAGTTCTTTTTACTTAATAGGCCGGCTATGTTCCACGTAACAATTGTATAGCCATTTTCTATTATTTCCCCTGGTTTATCACTAAAATATTCACCTTTTCTAACTACATCCCTACTTATATATGTGGTCTCTTCATGTGCAGTCTTTATATTAGGAAGAGCGTTAGATACAGTTATGATACTGTCATAAGGTTTCTGCACATACACAGAGCTATGCACAGGAAAATGGGACCCCGGAATACAGTGGTTTGCCACCATATACCGTAGCACCCAAAAACCCCAACCCAACTAGCTTAGCATCCCATTAGCACCCAAGTACTAATGTTTGGACAACCCAGAACACGGTATCTTTATCTCAGGACTCGCAGAAGCAAGAACACTCTTTCGTCACTCACTCGTACTTGTCCACAAGATGCGTAGGAAGAGACACTGGATAGGTTAAAATGTTTATTCCAACTTACGTGCTCTAATGTACAGTACACGTGTCAGTACTAATAGCATAATGCATATGACTAATATAAGCAGCATGGTTACAATTCCATAGAATACAAACGGGGAAAGCATCTCAGAGCTCAGTGGATAAACGTATAAATAACATTACCACCCTCCCCTTGCAGTAAGATAGTTTATTATAATAATAGAAGACCTCTGGGCTTAGTCTAGCGAACCCCCATACCTCAGTCTCTAGATGCAGAATTACATCAGCAGGACATCATAGCTCTTCTCACTGAAAAGGATTTCTCCAAGTGTCCAGCGCCAGTACAAACTGCAGTATTAAAAGCACACAAAGTTTCATGGCATTTGCGCCTAATGTTATGTCTGGGTGCGCGAGACTGGCCATATCAGGAAGAACCGAAATACATTGTTATGCGACCTTGTACATGTTGTGCAGTCTGAGCCCAAATCGAACAAGAGAAAAGGTGAAAGACAGAAAATGCAGACAGCGCAAAAGAACTTGGCAAGAGCAAAGGGCGAGGGAGCCCTGGCTCAGTGTAACGTGCGCAAAGAAAAGCAGCATGGCAGCCAGGCCTAGGCCAACATAACAAGGCAGGTAACAATCCACAAGACACCCTCCCCTGGACAGTCCGGCGGCCAGGACAGAGGCCCATCAGAGGAAAAACACAGCCGTTGGAGCACAGGGAGCGCCCAAACGGCGAAGGACAGGTCAATCCATGAAAGTGTAGGTGCAGAAAAAAGCCATACCCTCCAAGAGTTCATCATTGGAATCGTCAAAAAACATAGATGCCATCCAATCCATGAGATCAAAAGAGCAGGAATGCTCCTCAACAAAGGGAGCATCCAGAAGCAATGCGGGACAGCTTGCGTGATAATTGAAACAGCTTCGTTGTAGGAGATCCTGGGCAGCCGCCCAGATATCCCATTGCGCCAAAATCCCCAGTGCAGCCGCACGCGCCATACAGCCAGCAACGGAACAGTCCTGCTCATGGGCCTCTAAGGGACCCATCAACTGAACAAAATCCGGAACAGACAATGACGAATTGGAGAGGCAATAATCCAGAGTCCAGGTGAAAGGACAGCGGACACAAGTCATCACAGGTTGCACGCAAGTGAAATACGCAAAGCGAAATGAAAGAGTATATGACACACTCAGTGTCGCCAATGGCAAGACACCAAAACCGGCCAAAAGGCGTTCACGGAGCAGCTGGAGGCGTTCTGGATCGAGCAGGTCCCATCGGGGAGCAGCCATTGCGCAGAAAGCAAATTAAGAGCAAGACACCAGCCGCTAAAGCGAGGATCAATGGGAAACCGCCAAAGACACTGGAAAAAATAGAATGTATGAAAGCCGGTATGACACCAAATATAGTTTGGAAGGAGGACACCAAGCCCGACCCCACGACCTTAAAAAAGTGCACTAGGCCTTCAGTGTTAGATGCGTTAAAAATACGATGTATTAACTCCCCAAAATGTTGGGGGAGATTAGTGTTTAAAAGGGCCTGTATTTCACTGTGGGTACTCGCCACCTGGAGAATGAATGTCTCCCGGGCGGACGTGAGCATAACTTCCTCGTTTAATAATAGTGCCTTTATTCTGCTCAGTCTATTGAAATCTGCTTCCATGGTAGGGATGGAAGGCCAAATAGAGATATCAACCTTGCCATGAGGGGGAGGAAAAAGCACATTTTTGCAGCAGACAACCCTGTGTGAAACTGTTACAATGTAAGGAATGCCAGCCTGCAGGCCACAACAGTTTTCGTTATTTAAAAGCAAATAACTACCATTGGAAAGGAGAGTGAAAGTAGGTGAAATAACAGGAGCAGGAATACCTTTCAGCACACAAGCAAGATTAGGAGAGGAAACGCTACATGAGCCATGCAATTTAATGTGTTTACAAATAAGCGAATGACCCATAGTCGAGTCGCAGTACTCCCCCGTGAGAAAGACTTCCCTGCCGTCCCGAAGGCATTTATACATGAAAGGCAAGGACCAGAGTTCATGCAGGAAAGCACTGCCCAATGGCCGGTAACGGCCCACAGGATAATGTTTCATGCATGAGTCAAATTCAAATAAGGAAAAAGGTAAAGCGATAACCCCATGAACTAGCCACACAGCAGAATCGAGTTCTGCAACAGAGAACGGCAGAGGATCCATTTTTTCGATATGTAATAGAGTGTAAGTTGCATCTTTCATGGACATAAATTGCTGTTTGTCAGTTAAATTAAAAGGTAGAAACAAGGCAGAGGTGTTCAAAAAATGCCAAGGAACTTTACCTAACTTGAGTGTTTGTAAAGTCCATGCAAACTGCATAACTGAGCGCAATTGATTCTGACCATGATATAACACAGAAACATCATCCTGTACAATATCGACAACAGAGGACACAATATTCTCTAAAGTATAAATGCGAGAAGACAGGGTATTAATACTATTGTCAACAACAGCAAGCACCTTTTCCAAATTTGCTTGATCTATTTCCCTAAGACGGGAAGCAGCTTCCATTTGTGATAGCTTCCAGAGTTCATTATATGTCTCATAAATGAATCTTTTAGGTCGGGGACCACGAGGTCCCAAAACAAAGTCGGACAGATCAATATTGCCTGAAAGGAGGGACAAATGTTGTTTAACAGAATCAAGGGACGAATGTTGAAGCCATTGTTTGCATAATTTACCAACAGAATATGTAGTGACAGTACGGGAATCAGTAAATCTCGGATCAGGCCTATCCTGTGTGTAACTAGCTCCTGAGTCGTGAAAACGCATTTGACATGCATTTGATGATGTAGGCCATACCAACCAGGGTGACTGACCTAGCTCAGAAACATTATACGAATTATTTTGTAACAGAGCCTGCAGTGACACGAGGGACATATTGAATCGTGAGCTTTCATTGGGAAAACTCGACAGGGATGGTATTGAGGGCGAATTCAATTGTTTAGTGGTTGCTAAGCCCCAACATGTTGTCTGATAGATGGAAGCATTTAGGAACATAATTTGGGTAGGGATGAGGCAAGCACGATGCAATGCCTCGGTTCCTTGTACCTGCCATGGCTTGGAACCCCAAATAGATTTCAAATCTACTGTATCCTCCCAGTACTCATAACCACCCACAGCTAGGGCACTTAAAAAGGAACCTGAATAAAGCAATTTGGTGTGTGTTAACATAATTTTCTGAGTTGATGTGGTATTAAGTCTAAAATAATAAGATGCAGGGTTCGACCGATTAAAATCAGTAAAATAGGTAAACTTATTTCGAAGAGTTTGTGAGCTACCTGGCAAGGGGTTTGGACAATGTTCCCATTGGGTGTAGTTAACAGAACTACGCAGGGCACTTGGCTTATGGAGAAAATGATTACCCCAATGTTGGTAACAATACAAATCGGCATAATTCGCAGAATTCATATATAAATCTTCAGCATTAAAAGATGCATAATATTTTAAATCGGCAAACAATGCTTCAACGGCATGCACATCCCAATCGTCAGAATGAATATTATTTTGTACTACATCACCCATTGAAACACGAAGGACATTAGGTACATTAATAATTTCCGTCGGACCATGGATTTGATAGTTCACTGCATCCCATACGATGCCATCAGCAACTGGAAAAGCTGAAATGTTCACAAATGTGTGGTCACGCTTCATGATGTGAGACGAGGAATGAGGAGCCAAAGTTCCAGAAACATAGTCCACAGCAGAGCGTTCAGGTAAATAGTGACCATTGATTAGTAGAAAAAACACTGTGACAAAGCCAATGGACATGAACAAAAAAATCAAGAAAAGTACCAACCAGATGTATGTCCAGGGTGGAATCAAAAAATTGTCTCTAAACCAGGATACAAAAATACTGAACTTGGATGGGACTTTTGAAGAGGTGGAATCCGAATCAAAGGAATAACGAGTCGGGCCAAGTGGCGTTGTTGGTTGATGCGCCACCGATTCAGATGCAGGATAAGTATACTCGTCCTCGTCGATAGTAGTGGAGAGTTGGGGATTAATTGTAGTTTCAGACAAAGGAGAGGATTCAGGCAAATCAACCATCTCAATTACAGCATCAGCGACCGTTCGTGTAGATGGGCCACGAACATATGTCCGATAAATGGCAGGACAAGAGACCGCTGGTGTGACACTATTCAGGATCGGCCAGGCGCTGTAGCTTGACATTTTCAACTGAGATGTATCTGTTCTCTTTGCGACCAGGAAGCGGTGGTAAAATGACTGTACGTGTTCCCTTCAGGCCAAGAACTGGAACTGGTGCACGAAAAGAGGGGCCAAATTCTTTTTTATTTTCAACCTTCTCTCGAACCAGTTCTCCAACTTTCGGAAGCCAGCCGGCTACCGGAATCTGCAACGCAGGATCTGTGGCTGAAGGCAAATGTGTAGTTGCAAGTTTGTCTCGGGCTTCTTGTAAGTCCTGTAACATAGCAGAATGGTTATCTACATCAAACTTGGCGGATTGCGCCGCGATGTCTGGACCCTCAAGGTCAGGCACAAACATTCTTATGCCAAAGAGCATTTCGTATGGGGTCCGCCCACCCAGAGGTCTTCTAGGGAGATTATTAAGTGCACGTTGAACGGTATACAAATGGGCCAGCCAGTTCCTGCCAGTACCTATAACCCTAGCTGTTAAGGATTGCTTTAAGTCACGGTTCATTCGTTCAACGATAGAGTTGCCCTCAGGCCTATACGGAGACGAAAATTTCACCCGCACCCCAAGCGAAGCCATTGCATCCTTGTAAGCCCTAGAGGCAAACGCTGGACCTTGGTCCGAATGGAAGGTGCCGCATGCGAAAATTCCCACAAAGACACGCAAATCCCTGATTACATTTCGGGCGTCAGCACTCCGTTGTGGCCAGACCCAGAGAAACCGTGTGCACGAGTCCACTGCCACTAAGATGTATTTATAGGCAGTGTCTGATGAGAATGGACCGCAGTGATCCAAGTAAACACACCCAAAGGGTCTGTTAGCAATGCAGAGCGGTGTTTGTGGTGGACGTGTTACCGTGGAAGGCTTAATCTGTTGACAAACGTCGCAAGAAAGCACAAAAGCACGGGTGTCTTTATATAACCCACGCCACCAATAACGCTGCTGCAAGATGGAAACAGTAGCTGACACACCTGCATGAGCAGAAGCCATGCCTTCGTGTGCAGCTGATATCAAGGCACTCCTGCGGTCCGCGTTGGGGATCAGCCGATCTCCAACGTCAGGTATAGTTACATAAGGAACCTGATCGGGACTTAATGTGTAAGAATACTTGGAAGGGAAACCTGTAGGGTAATTATTACCTTCCTTGGTTGCAGCAATAGCTGCTAATATAACAGGGTCTATTTTAGACATGGACCTGGTAACCGCTGCTACTGAACACGTGACTACTGCTGAACGGGCAGCTTCATCTGCCAGATCGTTACCAATAGCGTGTGCGCCCACCCGCTGATGGCCTAAGGTGTGAACCACCTGTGTGAGGGGCAGACGTTGTTGCAATTCTGCCACTCGAACCCAAAGCATTTTATGCTTAATTGTGCTCCCTTTTGCGTCCTTGTAGTCGTTTTTCGACCAGAAAAACAGATTGTCATTGTAAGATTGTACACAGTAAAAAGAATCACATACAATTAGAGTGGTCTCATCCTGAGAAGCAAACTCAAGCGCAAGTAGCAATGCATGCAGCTCGGCCAATTGTGCGGTACTATCTCCAAGTGTGCGAGTGTGCACTACAGTGGATTTGAACTTTCCATCCACAAAGGATCCCGCAACAATAGCACATGCAGCAGAATAAGCGTGCTTGGACCCAGTGGCCGGTTGCGCCGAACCATCGGTGTAGATCACACATTTGTAATCCTCAAGCGGCAGTAAAAACAAAGGAGGAGGATGAACGAATTCATACTGCAAAAACTCCTGAGTCTGAAGGGAAGAATCAAAAACAAAAGTGACGTCTGAAGACGTCAAGGATGTAGCCCATTGTATCCAACGGGGATGCATTGCTTTTGAGTTCGGTACACTTGCCTTTGTTACTGCCTCCAGGGCAGGACAGGGTGTTACCACCAGAATCCGCTTTCCCTGTGCCAGTGCGCGTTCTTTCAGAATCGCCATTTGCACTGCAGTTAGAACTTTTTCGACAGATGTAAAGCGCAATTCAGCGGAAGTGTACAGATGTGACTTGTATGCGATGGGTACTGTATCACCTTCATTAAAGGTTAAATAGGTGAATCCCACCGCCCCGGAATAATTCTAATCACCAGGTTTGTGTGGTTATCACGAGTCAAAAGATATTTAGACTCCAAAAGGTCTGTCTGCAAAGACTGCAAAATTAAGGTATGCTCAGGCAGCCAGCAAGACCTTGAATAAGTAGGTTGTATTAAAGCATACAAAGGCTTGATACGCTGGGCATATTCGGGAATGTAAGTACGCCCGAAATTCAGGAACCCCAGCAAAGACTGAAGTTTCTTCAGAGTATTTGGGGGGCACAAGTGTGCACATTTTTCCAAGAAATGGGGGGCTAAGCCCTTACCTTCGTTATTGAGCTCATAGCCCAAGAACAGAACGGTGAATTCAGCTATGTGTGACTTAGCAAAGTTAAATTTGTAACCCTGCTCCGCAAATTCAAGAATAATGCGGTCCACACGGGACAGGTGCTGATATAACTCGTCGTCTGTCAGATAGATGTCGTCTACATACGAACATGCGTCTTGATCAATGTCATTTAACAATGAAACAACACGGGCGGCGAAGATACCCGGACTATTTTTGTAGCCCATGGGTAAACGCCTGAACTGGAATAATTTACCACCGGATGTAAATGCGGTCCATTGACCACTCTCCGGGGCTAGGTTGTGCGTGTAGAAACCGTTTGAAAGGTCAAGTGTCGTTTTGTATTTTTTACGAACAAGACTGTCTACAAGCGCAGAACTGTGTGTATTTTGCACCGCAAAGTTCCGACAATGAGAGTTTAAATGTCGGTAATCCAAAGCTAAGCGGTACGATCCATCAGGTTTAGAAACCACGAAAAGGGGATTGTTCATAGGTGATACGCATGGTTCAATTACTCCCTGATATTCCAACTGTGTCAGAATTTCGGAGACGGGGCCTTTTGCCTGCCGTTTGATGGGATATTGGGGTTGTGGCTGCGGTAGTGACCGCAAAGGTATTGCATGAGGAGGTGATTCTTCATCCCATCCCACATGGTTGCGGTATAACGCTGGTGCCAGGTACACAGCCCACTCAGCTGCAAGTGCTTCAGCTTTGTCTTTTGGGACATGCCGTGAAAAGCTTGGAAGGATTACCTCCTCTCCTTTATGTGCAGCTAAAACGAATGGGGGTGGCCAATCCACCTCCGCTAACAAAATGTCATATGAAGAGGTTAGATTTTCCCAAAAAATCCCTTTTATTTCACGCGGTATATCACCTTCAATTTGTATGACTATGTTGTAAAGTCTGTCAGGGGGTGCCACTCTCGTGTCAGCCGTCTCTACAGTAACGAATGTTTCAGTTGCTGTCGCCTCCATATGAGGACGTAGCGCCTCCCGCACTATGGTAACTTCCGCGGCGCTGTCTAGGAGGGTCACTGCCCACGTCCAATTCTGGAGTCTCGTTCTCACGGTCTGTGGCATATTTCGCTGTGACAGCGGCAACTTTTTCTTCTGAAATTGCGGTCGAGGAAGATGAAAGTCTTCTGCTTTCCCTCTGACTTGTTGTCGAGGTTGGTCTCGCTCCTGGGGAGCCTCTCGGCCCCTTCCTCTATCTTGCCGTCCTCCTCCACCAGCCTGTGACGACGTCTGGGCCTGTGAAGAACGAGGAGAACGCGTATCAGAGCTCTGAAACCTTTCTGGTGATTTAATCCTTGACCTATCACGTAAATCATAAGTACGTTCAGAAGAAACCGAAACTGGGGAAGCGCCTCTCGACCCCGGCTTCTTTTGTTGCTTACCCTGTTTTTTCTGTCTCCAACTCTTTTTAGTGAAGACTGGTCTATCATCTTTCTCAGATGTACTTTTGGTTTGTGTAACTTGTGTTTGCGATTGAGTTTGCAATTTTACAAAAGGCTTGTTGCCCAGGCTATTTCTTCCAATCGTTTTATAAGCCCGGGCAATAATTTTCGGCAATTCGCGGGGCCTGTCCAACTCTGGGACTAAAGCCAAAGCATTCGCTACTTGAAAGTTCATAGCATCGCCCTTGACATTTCCAAGGATCAGCTCAGCTACTACATCAAACACTCCCACTAGTCTCATCCCTAATTCCACAGCCGCTTCAGGGCCATGTTCATCCTGTACTTTTTTAATTACAGAGGGTAGAACCGTCATGGAAGGAGTTCCAAAACATTTTGAATAAACTGCTGCGAATACCTTACCCCAGTTTTCACATGATGTCAAATCGGGGATTAAGTCTTTTGGCAAACTTATCGTAAGGATGCGATGTTTATCCACTGGGGACGTATGTGGAAACACCGCTTCTATCTGATCGAACTTTTCGGCAAGCCAATAAGGATAGTCGTCCTTATTTTGTGGACGTTTGCCCATCACAGAATTTACCATGACAGGACTTATGGTCACTCCAGCGGCTATAGCTGGTTGGCCTGCGACTACAGGAGCAGCTCCATGTAGGCTACCTGTAACGTATGTCACTAGGGCTCGATGCACTCGCACCAATTCGGTATGCATAGTGCGAAGTTCCGCAAGCGGTAATGCCAGATAATTCGGATGCGGAGTATACCCGGCCAATACAGGCCAAGTGGCCCCCTGAATTGATAAGGGGCCTAAACGAACTGCGGTAGTTGGTTGTGGTAGGGCGCCATTAAACCAAACACGGTGCTGCCAAGCCGTGAGAGGTACTTCAAGATTGGTATAGGGTCGATAGGCAGCAGGAATAGCGGTGGGCTTATATTCATGAAACAGATTATCATCTGCCTCCACCGCTTCAAAAGTGATCCAAGTGTAAAACACCTCAAAGTGGTAAGCCGGATCGGCTTGAACCACAAAGACCAAATCGATCCCTGTATCAGGCACTCCATACACCCGTAAGTGGTCACGGAGTGGTCCTCGGCTATGTGCAGCTATCGCCACACCAGCCATAACTAAACAATTGTATTCGACAACCTAACAGGGAGCACAAAAATGGGTCAGTTAACTAACCTTTTTTAATAACATCAAGCTTGAAAGAACCTATAAAACATTCAATATAGGAGGTATCACCGTCACATACGCCTCCGGAAGCGTACGCGAGGGGTTTGTGGACAAGCACAAGTACTACTCAAGCGTCTCGCAGATAAGCTGCCCCACGGTGGTCGCGCCATGTCATAAGGTTTCTGCACATACACAGAGCTATGCACAGGAAAATGGGACCCCGGAATACAGTGGTTTGCCACCATATACCGTAGCACCCAAAAACCCCAACCCAACTAGCTTAGCATCCCATTAGCACCCAAGTACTAATGTTTGGACAACCCAGAACACGGTATCTTTATCTCAGGACTCGCAGAAGCAAGAACACTCTTTCGTCACTCACTCGTACTTGTCCACAAGATGCGTAGGAAGAGACACTGGATAGGTTAAAATGTTTATTCCAACTTACGTGCTCTAATGTACAGTACACGTGTCAGTACTAATAGCATAATGCATATGACTAATATAAGCAGCATGGTTACAATTCCATAGAATACAAACGGGGAAAGCATCTCAGAGCTCAGTGGATAAACGTATAAATAACATTACCACCCTCCCCTTGCAGTAAGATAGTTTATTATAATAATAGAAGACCTCTGGGCTTAGTCTAGCGAACCCCCATACCTCAGTCTCTAGATGCAGAATTACATCAGCAGGACATCATAGCTCTTCTCACTGAAAAGGATTTCTCCAAGTGTCCAGCGCCAGTACAAACTGCAGTATTAAAAGCACACAAAGTTTCATGGCATTTGCGCCTAATGTTATGTCTGGGTGCGCGAGACTGGCCATATCAGGAAGAACCGAAATACATTGTTATGCGACCTTGTACATGTTGTGCAGTCTGAGCCCAAATCGAACAAGAGAAAAGGTGAAAGACAGAAAATGCAGACAGCGCAAAAGAACTTGGCAAGAGCAAAGGGCGAGGGAGCCCTGGCTCAGTGTAACGTGCGCAAAGAAAAGCAGCATGGCAGCCAGGCCTAGGCCAACATAACAAGGCAGGTAACAATCCACAAGACAATACTTGGTGCCCCAGTATCATATTCAGTTAACCTGTCTCCAGCAGAGTCGTCCTCCACTTTGGATAAACGGGCATCGCTGTGTCAATCATTATCTTGTAATGTACTCAGTGTTTGATATCTATTTGATACTGTCAATGCATATTGTGAATAAATTGGAAACGCAGGGTTCATACTGGGGTCACCTCGTTCTAATCCCCTATTTGGTACAAACCTTAAGTGTCTGTAAAAAAAGCCTAGAGGTTGTAATGACACATTCTGTTCAAGGTGCAGTGGTGGAACTGCTCTATCCAGGGTGTTCCTTGCCCAACTTGGGCTTCTAAAATTAATAATTACGCAATCTCCTTTGAGACTCTTAGCTAAGGGGCCAATCCAACTTACTCTTCTTGGTAGGAGTACTTGGCTTGCATCTCCCATTGGGTAGCCACAGTTCTTATCTAGCCAGTGGATCACTTTGTTTTTTAGGGTGTCATGTAGTTCCCTTTGGCCCGGCTGTAGCGGGGGCACATTGACCATAACTGCCACATACGGGCAGCATTCTGGTGGTAGGTTTATAGTAACGCCAGCTCTTCCCTCAAGGGCCTTATTTTCTTCTGACTTCGAGTATTTTGTAGTTGGTCGATTCAATTCGGGCCTCTCCCCTCTGTTTAGACATAGTTGGTTATTCGGGGTCTGTTGGCTAGATTGGGATTGCTTTACTAGCTCTTTGCTTCCATTTTTGCTCCCTATAAGTACTATATTACTGCCAGTTGCCATACTTGTTGCCCTATCGATGGCAGCTATTACCTGGGTAGGCAGTACAATGGGTCCCCCCTTTGCTACACCCTTCATTTTCTCAAGGCTATCACTTGTGTTCCTTAGTATACCACTGATCTTGACTACTTCACTAGTCAGTTTATCTAATTTATTAAAAAGAGGTTTTAGCATTTCTTCTATTTTTATTGCAACAAGGACTACAATTTGTGTGGCTTCTAAATTTATAGTGGTGCCTTGTTCAATTAAACCATCATTTGCTTGGACTGGCAATTTCTGCAGCGGTCCTTTCTTACTTTTATTACTCCCTATCGTTACCTGGCTCTTCTTACAACCTCTTTTGCTTTTCGGGGTAGGTGATCCGTCAGGTGTATGTACACGTGGGGTATTGGTCTGCACATGGTATTCTCTACCAGGGTCAATTAAGTTTTCTGTTGTCCTTGGGGTACCTTGTTGCCCGCTATATGTAAGTTTCCTTAGTGCATTCTCTTCTTGGACTAGTCCGTTATCCTCCCCAGTCACCTCTACTAACACCGGACCTGATCCTAAGGATAAGCGGCGTTCCGCTCTGTCTATTTCATCATTAATCACACTAACTGCGCACACTAGGAAAGAATCAATAGTGGTACATGGGGGGTTAGCTCCCAATTTTTGCAATTTACGCTTTCCCATTTTTATCTGGTAAGAGACGCGATACCTAGTCCTGAAGTATCTTAGTAGTGTCTTGAAATACTAGTACTAGTTTGTACTTTTGGGGCTGTATGCACAAGTATCTGTTGCAGATGACCGGGTTCGCTACTAGTGCAGTGCAAAGTGCAAAGTGCAAGGTGCTAGGGGCTAGGATATAGATTCAAAGTGCCAAGTGCAAGATAAAAAGGGCTAGGTTTCAATAGGCAAAGATACAAATATAAAATTCACAAGTAAAGATATCTTAAGAACAAGTTAAACACTGGTTGTCACTAGGTATATACCGTAGCATCAATGGGGCATTTAAGATAAGACAAAGATGAGACACAATTTAGCTGAACCGTAGGGACCTAAAACTCATCCAAATAAGGAACAAATATTTATAAAATACAAATAAGGGAAGACCAGTTCCAGTATCTTGCTGCTCACAGCTGCCACTCACAGATCCTCACTGCTGCCAGTTCAATAGGGAAAGCTCACCAATGTTTCAGTGCGCAGGCAGGCACAAAGTAAATAGTAATTCTTAAAGTCTCACCGCCTAATCCGTTCCGTTCTGCTCGTTGTAGAAGGTTCCCGCCCTACTTGGTTTCCGTTATGTCCTCCTTATATATCCAAATGTTCAGGCCAAGGGGGGTAGCCCTGCCCTGCCTCGTCCTGCCGCGGACTGGCGCAGACGGGCGCAGAGGGGCCTGCCCTTGGCCTGGGCTTTGCCCGGGCACGCCCGCGCGCGTCCCGGGCTGCGGGAGCCCGCGGCCGATTTTGTAGCGCCTCCTGGCACGAAGTGGTGACGTGGGCGGCTACACGCAGCAAGGAAAGCAGGAGGTCGTGGCGCTCCCCCCGGTCTCCGGACCAGCAGGGGTGGAAAAGACCTTCAGGCAGGCAGAGAGCAGGTCCTGTGCTGCAGGAGCCCGCAGCTGATTTTGTAGCGCCTACTGGCGCGAAGTGGTGACGTGGGCGGCTACACGCCGCAAGGAAAGCAGGAGGTCGTGGCGCTCCCCCGGTCTCCGAACCAGCAGGGGTGGAAAAGACCTTCAGGCAGGCAGAGAGCGGGTCCCATGCTGCGGGAGCCCGCGGCCGATTTTGTAGCGCCTCCTGGCGTGAAGTGGTGACGTGGGTGGCTACACGCAGCAAGGAAAGCAGGAGGTCGTGGCGCTCCCCCCGGTCTCCGGACCAGCAGGGGTGGAAAAGACCTTCAGGCAGGCAGAGAGTGGGTCCCGCGCTGCGGGAGCCTGCAGCCGATTTTGTAGCACCTCCTGGCGCGAAGTGGTGACGTGGGCGGCTACACGCCGCAAGGAAAGCAGGAGGTCGTGGCGCTCCTCCCGGTCTCCGGACCAGCAGGGGTGGAAAAGACCTTCAGGCAGGTAGAGAGCGGGTCACGCGCTGCGGGAGCCTGCGGCCGATTTTGTAGCGCCTCCTGGCGTGAAGAGGTGACGTGGGCGGCTACACGCCGCAAGGAAAGCAGGAAGTCGTGACGCTCCCCCCGGTCTCCAGACCAGCAGGGGTGGAAAAGACCTTCAGGCAGGCAGAGAGCGGGTCCCACGCTGCGGGAGCCCACGGCCGATTTTGTAGTGCCTCCTGGCGCAAAGTGGTGACGTGGGAGGCTACATGCCGCAAGGAAAGCAGGAGGTCGTGGCGCTCCCCCCGGTCTCCGGACCAGCAGGGGTGGAAAAGACCTTCAGGCAGGTAGAGAGCGGGTCCCGCACTGTGGGAGCCCGCGGCCGATTTTGTAGCGCCTCCTGGCATGAAGTGGTGACCTGGGCGGCTACATGCCGCAAGGAAAGCAGGAGGTCGTGGCGCTCCCCCCAGTCTCCCGACCAGCAGGGGTGGAAAAGACCTTCAGGGAGGCAAAGAGCGGGTCCCGCGCTGCAGGAGCCCACGGCCGATTTTGTAGCGCCTCCTGGCCCGAAGTGGTGACGTGGGCAGCTACACGCCGCAAGGAAAGCAGGAGGTCATGGCGCTCCCCCCGGTCTCCGGACCAGCAGGGGTGGAAAAGACCTTCAGGCAGGCAGAGAGCGGGTCCCCTCAGATTCATTCTTGACACTGACCTCACCCTAAAGGGACACACTGACTAGAAAACCAAGACCGCTTTATACCTGCTGTCGCTACTAAAGAAAGTGAAATCAAACTTTCTTGAAAACAGATTCAGGACTGCTGTGCAAGCTGTGAGAAGTTGGCCTGGCATATGCTGTCCACTAATTAAAGTGGGCACCGTGCACCAGTCCAAATCGACTCTTATGGTAGGTAGGTTAAAGACAACCTTATTGAAAGCTATCCTAGTGGTAGCTATGGAGAGCAGCCTTCAGGCTAAGTCTTGAAGGAATGTAAAGCAGCTTGTTTTACCAGTCTATAATCTCTTGAGTGACCAAATGAAAGAGCACCACACCAGGTATATATTCAAAATATATGTATTTATTACTAAACACACCCCTCTAGTCTCTTTATGAGGCTAGAGTTCGAAGTACATAGGTTATAAGATCTTAAATCACAGTAATAGCACAAATACACGTTTGGGCCCTAGGGGCGTACCAAACCATATACCAATAAAGTGGTATGCGAACCACGACTGAACTAGACACTAGGCCTAGAGCCTCTAGAAGTGCTTGGACCACAAGGAACCACCCAAGGTAGTGACACAGGGGACCCACGGGAGACGCGTGCAGTGTAAATACACAACCGCGATACGCCGTTAACTTCTATGGAGAAAGTCGGGATCGGGAAAATAGAGGAAAGGGACACTTTAGAAGAGGACTAGGACAAAACCCTTTGAGATCTAGGACTTTGAAGAGTCTCTACCCACGGGAGCACCGGAGTACTCGTGTTACCTCACCCAGGGAAGCCGGGTGCATAGGTGCCTTTCGGGGTCGGGTTTCGTCGTCGGTTCTTATGGCGATCTGCTGCAAAGTGCTGCTGGCGACCAGGAGAAAAGTGTCCGGGTGGATCCAAGAGTGGATCGGAGTTCTGAAGAACCTGAAAGCAGAGGGGACAGAGTCTGGGTCACTAGCCAGTGACCAGGAAGGCGATGGACAGATGCCCACCGATGTCGAGTGCTTCAGGTGCGTTGACGGTCGTCTCGTTTCTGCAGCCACGAGGTCCAGGAGGCGTTGTTGGCGACCAGGAGCAGGATTCGGGCTGGTACACGATGTCTGTCGAGTGCTGCGGTGTCGGCGACCGGATTGGACCCAACAAGCCTTGGCAACGGCAAGTCTCGATGTAGCTGAAGATCGTCAATGGTGCAGACCAGCAAGGTCTGGGGAACTCACCCAGCGAGGGTAAGTCAGGGCAGGCCTGGAGCAACCAGGGGAGCCCTTTGGTTTCTTTAGAAAGTCTTCTGGGGACCCACGAGCCGGCTGGCAAGGGATCGCGAAGACACCTCGGGCGGAATCACTCAACAGGGGCCCACGGTCACTCAGGACGGTGTAGGCCTCTGATCTTCGGAGGGATTCCTGCTGGAGGTTGGGACCACACGTGGTCCAAAGCACAGGTTCGTAGAACGTTGTGAAGGGGTTGCACTCGATAATAGTGCACGGTACCCAGGGGTCGCGGTTCCTCGTCACTCGTGGGGTCCACTTGCCTCAGCTTCGCTGGGGACTCACGATGGCCTTGGAGAAGTCAGGAAATCCACTTCTTGGGCTGCAGGGACTTCGGACTCCGGCGGGAGCGGCGTAGTTTGCGACCGTCGTTATCGTTTTTGGTGCCTGCCAAGCAGGGGAGTCACTCCTTGACCCCAAGGGAGATTCTTCAGTCCTCTAATCGTGATGTAGAGCGTCGAAGGTCCAGGATTCAGTTTCAAAGTTTAGTCCAGGGATAATCTAATCTTGCTGTGGCAAGGGTTCCCCATTTTAACCAGTAAAACAGGGAGGGACTAACTCTATGACCCCACCTATGGGAGGGTCAAGGGAGGGGTGGCTACACCCACTTCCCTTTGTCCAGTTTCGTGCCAGAGCAGGGGCAGGTAGCCCCTGAGCTGGTTTGAACTGGCATATGCACAGAGGAGCCTTTTGCTCCCCCAGTGCAGGACTTCAAAGCACTCTAAGAGTGCACCCACCCAGCCCCAATACACATTATCCTGTCTGGGGAGGTGGTCACACCTCCCTGCAACAGGAAACCTATTGTCCAGGCCTCCCCTGCCGGAGTTTCGTCCAGCAGCAGGAGGCCAGACTTGTGTCTGTGGCAGCAGCATCCATTTTGTGATGCCAGGGCTTCAGAAAGAAGTTACCGGGTAAGCCAGAGTTAACATGTCTTTCCCTCTAGAAGGGTGGAATGCTACCCCCGCCGCCAGGATTGGCGGGGGGTAGTATTCCAAGATGTTTGACACCAAACACGACATGTTTAGGTGCAGCCATTCCAAAGTTAGCATTTTACCGCGAGGATATAATGCGCTTAAGAGTATATGGTCAGGCTGCACTACAAACAGCATCAGAGATGGTCTCCGAACGCTGCAGAGGGGCCCTGCTCATGCAGGGGCACCCTCTCACATAGGAACCATGCACTCTGCCTTTAGGATTGATAAGGCCTGCCTTAGGAGTGACTTATAGGTTTATATGTGTGTATGTATTTAGTGATATAGGTAACCTATATCACAGTAAGGGGTGCATGCACCACCTTACCCAGGCTGCAGTAGCAGACCTGTGGTGTCAGTTTGGATGGCCTTCCAGGGGTGGCATAATACATGCTGCAGCCCCTGGCAGGCCTCTGAGGTACCTATGCCCTTGGTACATAGTATACCATATACTAGGGACTTATAAGGGCACTCCAGATTCCAATCAGAGATGTGCCTAAGGCACATGGAAACCTTTTTACAGAGAAAGCAGATAGACTGGGGCCCTGAATAGCAGGATCCCAGTCCAACTAAGTCATAAACCAGCAAAACACCATAAAAAAAGTGGGGGCAACCATATAGTCAGATTCCACCTTCCTACATAACCCCCCCCAAACGAAAGGAGATAAGGCTAACCTTGGCCAGTTGAGCCTATATTGACTAAGTGGCCATATAAGGAAGCACCTGCACTAGCATGGTTGCCCCCTATGTTATGGTCCACTAAGCAATCCCTCACCCTAAGGGTATGAGAGGGTCTCCACCATGGGGAATCACTACCTCTGGTGTGCTTAGGTAAAGTACAAGGCTGGTGAGGTGTCTGAGTAGGGAAGTGAGGCCCTAGGAATGTTGGCCTCAGCTTCCTCAGATCACTGGTCACCATGTATGCCTGTCTTTCCATGACTGAGTTGCACTTTGCTCTAAGGGTCAACCTTTGGCTGCCTACAGCTGGGGGTTGGGTCCCTTTGGATGGAACACTGGAGGGACATGGCAGGTTTGGAACCTTCTGGTCCCAGGTTTGCCCTTGCCTACCAGAGTCCTTCTGGGGGAGGTCCCTACATAAAGGTATGGGGGATCCCTCAGTGTGTAGAGGAATTTTCACCTGGCTAGGGCTACTAGACTGGGTGCCCCTAATCTGCTGATGGGGGGCTTCCTCTGGACAGGGGGCCCTGGGGGGTCCACTGACCTCCCTGACCTCTGCAGCCCTGGGCTGACTGAGGCAGGGTAGAGAGGGGCAGGTTACCTGCTCCAGACTGGGTACCACCTTGGAAGGGTCCTCTGCCATCAGGGGTGTGGCCAGGCCAGGCCTGACTACCTCTGTGGCAGTTCCTTCACTAGGGGTAGGGTCAGTTCCCTGAGGAGGCTGACCCTTACCTATTGTCTGGGGGGAAGAAGACTTTTCTTCAACCCTTGTGCTCTCTTTTGGGGGAGAGTGGGCCATTCTTTCAGGCTCCATCTCTCCAAATTCTTGGGCTGGGGCTGTGGCCATCACAGCCCCACTAACCTTTACAGGGACGCCCAACATCCTAAGATGGGTTTGGTGTTCAACTTCAGCCCAGGCTGAAATTTCCAAATCATTGCCCATCAGGCAATCTACAGGTAAGGTGGGGGACACTGCCACTCTCTTTGGGCCTGTGACCCCCTCCCAGCTGAGATTGACTATGGCCATGGGGTGATCTGTTCTGACACCATCAATGTTGGTCACCTGGTACTTAAACTCAGGTAAAAACTGGTGAGGGGGACTAGTTTCCCTGCCACCATGGTGACACTAGCCCCTGTGTCCCTAAATGCCACAGCTTTCTGACCATTAATCATTGGCTCCAGTCTGTACCTGCCCAATGCTATGGGACCCATGGTAAAGGTGGCAAATCCTATACCACCATCAGAGTCAGAGGAGTCTGTTGAGGGGTCCCTGTCTAAACTAGGGCCCACCTCTGTTCCTCTTGCAAAAGCACCTAACTTTTTGGGTGCACTACTCCCAACTGGAGGATTACTACTGGTAGTACCAGGAGGGGTGGTAGTAGTTGTGGGAGGAACATTTTCTTTATTGCCAATCCTGGGGCAACTGGGATCAGTTTTCCAGTGCCCAGGCTTTTTACAGACATGGCAATAGGGTTTCTTTTCAGGAGAGGAAGGAGTTTGGGACCCACCCCCAGAAGAGGAATTTTGGGGCCCTGTAGGGGACTTATCCTTAGATTTATCCCCACCTTTCTCTTGGGACTTAGTAGAATCTTTCTTCTGGTCACCACCCTGATTTCTAGTTTTTACTCTGGTTCTGACCCATTTGTCTGCCTTCTTTCCCAATTCTTGGGGAGAGGTCAGATCAGAGTCCACCAGATACTGGTGCAAAAGCTGGTTTTGACAATTATTAAGGATCTGCTCCCTCATAATCAAATTGTACAATCCTAAAAAGTCATGCACTTTGTTGCCATGTATCCAACCTTCCAGAGCCTTTGTAGCACAATCTACAAAATCAACCCAGTCTTGAGTCTGAGCTTTTTGGGTGTCTCTGAACTTCAACCTATACTGTTCAGTGGTTAGGCCAAACCCATCTATCAGAGCACTCTTCAAGACTGTGTAATTGTCAGCATCCTCTTCTCTTACAGTGAGGAGCTTGTCTCTACCTTTGTCTGCAAAGGAGAGCCACAAGATTGCTGCCCACTGCCTCTGGGGGACCTTCTGAACTTTACAGGCCCTCTCCAGTGCAGTTATCCATTTGTGGATGTCATCCCCACTCTGGTAGGGAGGGACAATCTTGTTTAGGTTTCTATGGTCATAAGACCTTTCCCTATCTCTAGGGATATTGCTGCCACCATGGGACTCTAGTCCCAACTTTCTTCTCTCTCTAAGGAGATCTAGGGATTCTCTATCTAAAGCCAATTGCTTCTTCCTGATCTCTAGTTGAGTTTCCTCATACTGGACCAGTCTCTTTCTTCTCTCATGAGAGGATTCCCTCCTGTGAGAAGAAACAGAGCTCCCTATTGAGGTGCCAGAGTGGTTAGACTCCTGAGAAGGAGACCTAGACTTTCTGAGCACACTCATAATCCTTCCTGGGGGGACAAAGGTGTGGTTCTCTAGATCCTCATCTTCATCTTCCCCAGAAGGGATTGGGTTTTCCAGGTCAGGGTCATTGTCACCCTCCTGGTCAGTTTCAGAGGGGGGCTGGGGGTAGTGGTACCCCTGGCCCCTTCCTCATCTGCTGGCCCACCCTCTGCTCCTACCCCTTCAGTCTCTGAAGACTTACTAAGATCATAAGCCACCAACAACTCCTGGAGGTGTTGGGTGGTGGGACTTTGGCCTGTCCTTAATTTCCTCACGTTACACAAAGCTCTCAGTTCCAAGAATGGGAGTGTGTCATACTTGGAGGGGAAGCTCAATGGCTTCCTGCAGGGCATCTCTAGATCCTGCTTTTAAAGACATTACTAGTGTGGTGTGGTGTATGCACTACCTACTCTAGTGTGGCCTACTAAACTCTCTTGAGTTGTAGAAAGGGTTGTGCTATCCCTTAACACACAACTCTAAGTTCAGTAGAACTTACTGATATTCTAAGCTTAAATTATATGTACCTTAGGTACCTTTAGTGGTTTTCAGTTGATCAATTCAATTGAGATTATCTGGTAAAACAATAGCAAGCTGGAATCCCACACGCTGCACACCAATGTGAGAAGTTGGCCTGGCATATGCTGTCCACTAATTATAGTGGGCACCTTGCACCAGTCCAAATCGACTCTTATGGTAGGTAGGTTAAAGACAACCTTATTGAAAGCTATCCTAGTGGTAGCTATGGAGAGCAGCCTTCAGGCTAAGTCTTGAAGGAATGTAAAGCAGCTTGTTTTACCAGTCTATAATCTCTTGAGTGACCAAATGAAAGAGCACCACACCAGGTATATATTCAAAATATATGTATTTATTACTAAACACACCCCTCTAGTCTCTTTATGAGGCTAGAGTTCGAAATACATAGGTTATAAGATCTTAAATCACAGTAATAGCACAAATACACGTTTGGGCCCTAGGGGCGTACCAAACCATATACCAATAAAGTGGTATGCGAACCACGACTGAACTAGACACTAGGCCTAGAGCCTCTAGAAGTGCTTGGACCACAAGGAACCACCCAAGGTAGTGACACAGGGGACCCACGGGAGAGCGCGTGCAGTGTAAATACACAACCGCGATACGCCGTTAACTTCTATGGAGAAAGTCGGGATCGGGAAAATAGAGGAAAGGGACACTTTAGAAGAGGACTAGGACAAAACCCTTTGAGATCTAGGACTTTGAAGAGTCTCTACCCACGGGAGCACCGGAGTACTCGTGTTACCTCACCCAGGGAAGCCGGGTGCATAGGTGCCTTTCGGGGTCGGGTTTCGTCGTCGGTTCTTATGGCGATCTGCTGCAAAGTGCTGCTGGCGACCAGGAGAAAAGTGTCCGGGTGGATCCAAGAGTGGATCGGAGTTCTGAAGAACCTGAAAGCAGAGGGGACAGAGTCTGGGTCACTAGCCAGTGACCAGGAAGGCGATGGACAGATGCCCACCGATGTCGAGTGCTTCAGGTGCGTTGACGGTCGTCTCGTTTCTGCAGCCACGAGGTCCAGGAGGCGTTGTTGGCAACCAGGAGCAGGATTCGGGCTGGTACACGATGTCTGTCGAGTGCTGCGGTGTCGGCGACCGGATTGGACCCAACAAGCCTTGGCAACGGCAAGTCTCGATGTAGCTGAAGATCGTCGATGGTGCAGACCAGCAAGGTCTGGGGAACTCACCCAGCGAGGGTAAGTCAGGGCAGGCCTGGAGCAACCAGGGGAGCCCTTTGGTTTCTTTAGAAAGTCTTCTGGGGACCCACGAGCCGGCTGGCAAGGGATCGCGAAGACACCTCGGGCGGAATCACTCAACAGGGGCCCACGGTCACTCAGGACGGTGTAGGCCTCTGATCTTCGGAGGGATTCCTGCTGGAGGTTGGGACCACACGTGGTCCAAAGCACAGGTTCGTAGAACGTTGTGAAGGGGTTGCACTCGATAATAGTGCACGGTACCCAGGGGTCGCGGTTCCTCGTCACTCGTGGGGTCCACTTGCCTCAGCTTCGCTGGGGACTCACGATGGCCTTGGAGAAGTCAGGAAATCCACTTCTTGGGCTGCAGGGACTTCGGACTCCGGCGGGAGCGGCGTAGTTTGCGACCGTCGTTATCGTTTTTGGTGCCTGCCAAGCAGGGGAGTCACTCCTTGACCCCAAGGGAGATTCTTCAGTCCTCTAATCGTGATGTAGAGCGTCGAAGGTCCAGGATTCAGTTTCAAAGTTTAGTCCAGGGATATCTAATCTTGCTGTGGCAAGGGTTCCCCATTTTAACCAGTAAAACAGGGAGGGACTAACTCTATGACCCCACCTATGGGAGGGTCAAGGGAGGGGTGGCTACACCCACTTCCCTTTGTCCAGTTTCGTGCCAGAGCAGGGGCAGGTAGCCCCTGAGCTGGTTTGAACTGGCATATGCACAGAGGAGCCTTTTGCTCCCCCAGTGCAGGACTTCAAAGCACTCTAAGAGTGCACCCACCCAGCCCCAATACACATTATCCTGTCTGGGGAGGTGGTCACACCTCCCTGCAACAGGAAACCTATTGTCCAGGCCTCCCCTGCCGGAGTTTCGTCCAGCAGCAGGAGGCCAGACTTGTGTCTGTGGCAGCAGCATCCATTTTGTGATGCCAGGGCTTCAGAAAGAAGTTACCGGGTAAGCCAGAGTTAACATGTCTTTCCCTCTAGAAGGGTGGAATGCTACCCCCGCCGCCAGGATTGGCGGGGGGTAGTATTCCAAGATGTTTGACACCAAACACGACATGTTTAGGTGCAGCCATTCCAAAGTTAGCATTTTACCGCGAGGATATAATGCGCTTAAGAGTATATGGTCAGGCTGCACTACAAACAGCATCAGAGATGGTCTCCGAACGCTGCAGAGGGGCCCTGCTCATGCAGGGGCACCCTCTCACATAGGAACCATGCACTCTGCCTTTAGGATTGATAAGGCCTGCCTTAGGAGTGACTTATAGGTTTATATGTGTGTATGTATTTAGTGATATAGGTAACCTATATCACAGTAAGGGGTGCATGCACCACCTTACCCAGGCTGCAGTAGCAGACCTGTGGTGTCAGTTTGGATGGCCTTCCAGGGGTGGCATAATACATGCTGCAGCCCCTGGCAGGCCTCTGAGGTACCTATGCCCTTGGTACATAGTATACCATATACTAGGGACTTATAAGGGCACTCCAGATTCCAATCAGAGATGTGCCTAAGGCACATGGAAACCTTTTACAGAGAAAGCAGATAGACTGGGGCCCTGAATAGCAGGATCCCAGTCCAACTAAGTCATAAACCAGCAAAACACCATAAAAAAAGTGGGGGCAACCATATAGTCAGATTCCACCTTCCTACATAACCCCCCCCAAACGAAAGGAGATAAGGCTAACCTTGGCCAGTTGAGCCTATATTGACTAAGTGGCCATATAAGGAAGCACCTGCACTAGCATGGTTGCCCCCTATGTTATGGTCCACTAAGCAATCCCTCACCCTAAGGGTATGAGAGGGTCTCCACCATGGGGAATCACTACCTCTGGTGTGCTTAGGTAAAGTACAAGGCTGGTGAGGTGTCTGAGTAGGGAAGTGAGGCCCTAGGAATGTTGGCCTCAGCTTCCTCAGATCACTGGTCACCATGTATGCCTGTCTTTCCATGACTGAGTTGCACTTTGCTCTAAGGGTCAACCTTTGGCTGCCTACAGCTGGGGGTTGGGTCCCTTTGGATGGAACACTGGAGGGACATGGCAGGTTTGGAACCTTCTGGTCCCAGGTTTGCCCTTGCCTACCAGAGTCCTTCTGGGGGAGGTCCCTACATAAAGGTATGGGGGATCCCTCAGTGTGTAGAGGAATTTTCACCTGGCTAGGGCTACTAGACTGGGTGCCCCTAATCTGCTGATGGGGGGCTTCCTCTGGACAGGGGGCCCTGGGGGGTCCACTGACCTCCCTGACCTCTGCAGCCCTGGGCTGACTGAGGCAGGGTAGAGAGGGGCAGGTTACCTGCTCCAGACTGGGTACCACCTTGGAAGGGTCCTCTGCCATCAGGGGTGTGGCCAGGCCAGGCCTGACTACCTCTGTGGCAGTTCCTTCACTAGGGGTAGGGTCAGTTCCCTGAGGAGGCTGACCCTTACCTATTGTCTGGGGGGAAGAAGACTTTTCTTCAACCCTTGTGCTCTCTTTTGGGGGAGAGTGGGCCATTCTTTCAGGCTCCATCTCTCCAAATTCTTGGGCTGGGGCTGTGGCCATCACAGCCCCACTAACCTTTACAGGGACGCCCAACATCCTAAGATGGGTTTGGTGTTCAACTTCAGCCCAGGCTGAAATTTCCAAATCATTGCCCATCAGGCAATCTACAGGTAAGGTGGGGGACACTGCCACTCTCTTTGGGCCTGTGACCCCCTCCCAGCTGAGATTGACTATGGCCATGGGGTGATCTGTTCTGACACCATCAATGTTGGTCACCTGGTACTTAAACTCAGGTAAAAACTGGTGAGGGGGGACTAGTTTCCCTGCCACCATGGTGACACTAGCCCCTGTGTCCCTAAATGCCACAGCTTTCTGACCATTAATCATTGGCTCCAGTCTGTACCTGCCCAATGCTATGGGACCCATGGTAAAGGTGGCAAATCCTATACCACCATCAGAGTCAGAGGAGTCTGTTGAGGGGTCCCTGTCTAAACTAGGGCCCACCTCTGTTCCTCTTGCAAAAGCACCTAACTTTTTGGGTGCACTACTCCCAACTGGAGGATTACTACTGGTAGTACCAGGAGGGGTGGTAGTAGTTGTGGGAGGAACATTTTCTTTATTGCCAATCCTGGGGCAACTGGGATCAGTTTTCCAGTGCCCAGGCTTTTTACAGACATGGCAATAGGGTTTCTTTTCAGGAGAGGAAGGAGTTTGGGACCCACCCCCAGAAGAGGAATTTTGGGGCCCTGTAGGGGACTTATCCTTAGATTTATCCCCACCTTTCTCTTGGGACTTAGTAGAATCTTTCTTCTGGTCACCACCCTGATTTCTAGTTTTTACTCTGGTTCTGACCCATTTGTCTGCCTTCTTTCCCAATTCTTGGGGAGAGGTCAGATCAGAGTCCACCAGATACTGGTGCAAAAGCTGGTTTTGACAATTATTAAGGATCTGCTCCCTCATAATCAAATTGTACAATCCTAAAAAGTCATGCACTTTGTTGCCATGTATCCAACCTTCCAGAGCCTTTGTAGCACAATCTACAAAATCAACCCAGTCTTGAGTCTGAGCTTTTTGGGTGTCTCTGAACTTCAACCTATACTGTTCAGTGGTTAGGCCAAACCCATCTATCAGAGCACTCTTCAAGACTGTGTAATTGTCAGCATCCTCTTCTCTTACAGTGAGGAGCTTGTCTCTACCTTTGTCTGCAAAGGAGAGCCACAAGATTGCTGCCCACTGCCTCTGGGGGACCTTCTGAACTTTACAGGCCCTCTCCAGTGCAGTTATCCATTTGTGGATGTCATCCCCACTCTGGTAGGGAGGGACAATCTTGTTTAGGTTTCTATGGTCATAAGACCTTTCCCTATCTCTAGGGATATTGCTGCCACCATGGGACTCTAGTCCCAACTTTCTTCTCTCTCTAAGGAGATCTAGGGATTCTCTATCTAAAGCCAATTGCTTCTTCCTGATCTCTAGTTGAGTTTCCTCATACTGGACCAGTCTCTTTCTTCTCTCATGAGAGGATTCCCTCCTGTGAGAAGAAACAGAGCTCCCTATTGAGGTGCCAGAGTGGTTAGACTCCTGAGAAGGAGACCTAGACTTTCTGAACACACTCATAATCCTTCCTGGGGGGACAAAGGTGTGGTTTTCTAGATCCTCATCTTCATCTTCCCCAGAAGGGATTGGGTTTTCCAGGTCAGGGTCATTGTCACCCTCCTGGTCAGTTTCAGAGGGGGGCTGGGGGTAGTGGTACCCCTGGCCCCTTCCTCATCTGCTGGCCCACCCTCTGCTCCTACCCCTTCAGTCTCTGAGGACTTACTAAGATCATAAGCCACCAACAACTCCTGGAGGTGTTGGGTGGTGGGACTTTGGCCTGTCCTTAATTTCCTCACGTTACACAAAGCTCTCAGTTCCAAGAATGGGAGTGTGTCATACTTGGAGGGGAAGCTCAATGGCTTCCTGCAGGGCATCTCTAGATCCTGCTTTTAAAGACATTACTAGTGTGGTGTGGTGTATGCACTACCTACTCTAGTGTGGCCTACTAAACTCTCTTGAGTTGTAGAAAGGGTTGTGCTATCCCTTAACACACAACTCTAAGTTCAGTAGAACTTACTGATATTCTAAGCTTAAATTATATGTACCTTAGGTACCTTTAGTGGTTTTCAGTTGATCAATTCAATTGAGATTATCTGGTAAAACAATAGCAAGCTGGAATCCCACACGCTGCACACCAATGTGAGAAGTTGGCCTGGCATATGCTGTCCACTAATTAAAGTGGGCACCTTGCACCAGTCCAAATCGACTCTTATGGTAGGTAGGTTAAAGACAACCTTATTGAAAGCTATCCTAGTGGTAGCTGTGGAGAGCAGCCTTCAGGCTAAGTCTTGAAGGAATGTAAAGCAGCTTGTTTTACCAGTCTATAATCTCTTGAGTGACCAAATGAAAGAGCACCACACCAGGTATATATTCAAAATATATGTATTTATTACTAAACACACCCCTCTAGTCTCTTTATGAGGCTAGAGTTCGAAATACATAGGTTATAAGATCTTAAATCACAGTAATAGCACAAATACACGTTTGGGCCCTAGGGGCGTACCAAACCATATACCAATAAAGTGGTATGCGAACCACGACTGAACTAGACACTAGGCCTAGAGCCTCTAGAAGTGCTTGGACCACAAGGAACCACCCAAGGTAGTGACACAGGGGACCCACGGGAGACGCGTGCAGTGTAAATACACAACCGCGATACGCCGTTAACTTCTATGGAGAAAGTCGGGATCGGGAAAATAGAGGAAAGGGACACTTAGAAGAGGACTAGGACAAAACCCTTTGAGATCTAGGACTTTGAAGAGTCTCTACCCACGGGAGCACCGGAGTACTCGTGTTACCTCACCCAGGGAAGCCGGGTGCATAGGTGCCTTTCGGGGTCGGGTTTCGTCGTCGGTTCTTATGGCGATCTGCTGCAAAGTGCTGCTGGCGACCAGGAGAAAAGTGTCCGGGTGGATCCAAGAGTGGATCGGAGTTCTGAAGAACCTGAAAGCAGAGGGGACAGAGTCTGGGTCACTAGCCAGTGACCAGGAAGGCGATGGACAGATGCCCACCGATGTCGAGTGCTTCAGGTGCGTTGACGGTCGTCTCGTTTCTGCAGCCACGAGGTCCAGGAGGCGTTGTTGGCGACCAGGAGCAGGATTCGGGCTGGTACACGATGTCTGTCGAGTGCTGCGGTGTCGGCGACCGGATTGGACCCAACAAGCCTTGGCAACGGCAAGTCTCGATGTAGCTGAAGATCGTCAATGGTGCAGACCAGCAAGGTCTGGGGAACTCACCCAGCGAGGGTAAGTCAGGGCAGGCCTGGAGCAACCAGGGGAGCCCTTTGGTTTCTTTAGAAAGTCTTCTGGGGACCCACGAGCCGGCTGGCAAGGGATCGCGAAGACACCTCGGGCGGAATCACTCAACAGGGGCCCACGGTCACTCAGGACGGTGTAGGCCTCTGATCTTCGGAGGGATTCCTGCTGGAGGTTGGGACCACACATGGTCCAAAGCACAGGTTCGTAGAACGTTGTGAAGGGGTTGCACTCGATAATAGTGCACGGTACCCAGAGGTCGCGGTTCCTCGTCACTCGTGGGGTCCACTTGCCTCAGCTTCGCTGGGGACTCACGATGGCCTTGGAGAAGTCAGGAAATTCACTTCTTGGGCTGCAGGGACTTCGGACTCCGGCGGGAGCGGCGTAGTTTGCGACCGTCGTTATCGTTTTTGGTGCCTGCCAAGCAGGGAGTCACTCCTTGACCCCAAGGGAGATTCTTCAGTCCTCTAATCGTGATGTAGAGCGTCGAAGGTCCAGGATTCAGTTTCAAAGTTTAGTCCAGGGATAATCTAATCTTGCTGTGGCAAGGGTTCCCCATTTTAACCAGTAAAACAGGGAGGGACTAACTCTATGACCCCACCTATGGGAGGGTCAAGGGAGGGGTGGCTACACCCACTTCCCTTTGTCCAGTTTCGTGCCAGAGCAGGGGCAGGTAGCCCCTGAGCTGGTTTGAACTGGCATATGCACAGAGGAGCCTTTTGCTCCCCCAGTGCAGGACTTCAAAGCACTCTAAGAGTGCACCCACCCAGCCCCAATACACATTATCCTGTCTGGGGAGGTGGTCACACCTCCCTGCAACAGGAAACCTATTGTCCAGGCCTCCCCTGCCGGAGTTTCGTCCAGCAGCAGGAGGCCAGACTTGTGTCTGTGGCAGCAGCATCCATTTTGTGATGCCAGGGCTTCAGAAAGAAGTTACCGGGTAAGCCAGAGTTAACATGTCTTTCCCTCTAGAAGGGTGGAATGCTACCCCCGCCGCCAGGATTGGCGGGGGGTAGTATTCCAAGATGTTTGACACCAAACACGACATGTTTAGGTGCAGCCATTCCAAAGTTAGCATTTTACCGCGAGGATATAATGCGCTTAAGAGTATATGGTCAGGCTGCACTACAAACAGCATCAGAGATGGTCTCCGAACGCTGCAGAGGGGCCCTGCTCATGCAGGGGCACCCTCTCACATAGGAACCATGCACTCTGCCTTTAGGATTGATAAGGCCTGCCTTAGGAGTGACTTATAGGTTTATATGTGTGTATGTATTTAGTGATATAGGTAACCTATATCACAGTAAGGGGTGCATGCACCACCTTACCCAGGCTGCAGTAGCAGACCTGTGGTGTCAGTTTGGATGGCCTTCCAGGGGTGGCATAATACATGCTGCAGCCCCTGGCAGGCCTCTGAGGTACCTATGCCCTTGGTACATAGTATACCATATACTAGGGACTTATAAGGGCACTCCAGATTCCAATCAGAGATGTGCCTAAGGCACATGGAAACCTTTTACAGAGAAAGCAGATAGACTGGGGCCCTGAATAGCAGGATCCCAGTCCAACTAAGTCATAAACCAGCAAAACACCATAAAAAAAGTGGGGGCAACCATATAGTCAGATTCCACCTTCCTACACAAGCCCTCCTGCTCTTGCATCTGGATGGTGGCAACTCCCTGCTCTCTGGTCTCCCAGATTCCTCACTGGCCTAATCAAGGACATCATACATGTGGCAACATACCTGATCAAGTGCCTAAAGAAATATAACCACATCACCCCTACCCTAAATAGCGTGTCGCTGGCTACCCTTGTTGTGTTATGTTATGTTAGCTTGTATAGCATGCTAATCACCCCATGAGGGTATCCAGGCATTTTGCAGGAGGGCAGGCGACTCTCTCTTTGGTGTGTTTATTCAAAGAGCCAGATCTTCAGTTTCTTGCAGAACTCAAGAAGCGATGAGGTGGCTTTGAAGTGACGTGGGAGGTCATTCTACGCTTTGGGGGAGATGTAAGAGAAAGCTCAGCTTACGGCTTTGGTTTTGTGGATGCGGGGTATGTGTGCTAGTAAGAGTCCGGCTCAGCGGAAGTGCCTGTGAGGTAGGTGGAAGTGTACACAGCTGTTGAGGTAGGCCAGACCAATGTTGTGTAGTTCTTTGTATGTGTGTGTGTGTGTGTGAGAAGTTTTAGCTGAGCACATTTATGTATGGAGAGCCAGTGAAGTTTTCTGATGTGTGGGGTCATGTGTGTGTAGAGAGGTAGGTTGAGAATGAGTCTTGCTGAAGCTTTTTGAGTGGTTTGGTGTCTTTACATGAGCTTCTTGGTGATTCCAGCATAGAATGCATTATCACAATCAAGTTTGCTGGTAATCAGGGCCTGTGAAACTGTTTTTTAGTGTTCTCTGGTAGCCCCTTGAGGATCTTTTGCAGCATCCTAAGGGTGTACAAGCAGGGGGAAGTCACTCAGTTTACCTGGGCTGTCATGTCGAGCTTGTCGTCCAGCATGATTCATAAATGTCTGGAATGGGTGGTAGTGGTAGGTGTGAGTCCGAGGTCTGCTGGCCACCAGGTAGAGTCCCAAGCAGAGGTTTTTCTTCCAAAGATCACCACTTCAGCTTTGTCTGTGTGGCGTTTGAGGCAGTAGGATCTCATTCAGGTGACATTCAAGGTCATGCAGGTGGTGAAGCTGGTTTTTATTGTCAGGGTCTTGTCTGACAGGGAGAGTATCAGTTGGGTGTTGTCTGTGTAGTAAAGTATGTTAATGCCATGTGATCTGACGAGGTGAGCCGGCGAGGTTATGTAGATGTTGGAATGAGGGAGGATTGGGGGACTCCACAGATCAGGTTTTTTGCTTCCAAATGTGTAAAGTGGCAGGCTGACTTTTTCCTACCTATGAGGATGGAGCAGATCCTGTTGAGGGTGGGTCTTTGGATGCCTGTTTCATGTAGTCTTCTGATCAGGGTGGAGTGGTAGGCTGTGTCATAGGTTTATTTAGCAGTGTGTTGACCATTGTGTGTTTCCAGGCATCTGCGAATGTTGCAGTGGTGATGGAGTTGGTCGGATTGCGAGCGAGCACCTCAGTGATTGGGGAGGTACCCATTTTGTGGATGTGGTTGGGCCGGGTGCCTCGGAGTGGCTAGTCCTCATGATGCTGGAGGTGATTATTTCCCAGGTAGTCAGGGCGTTTCTGTGGGTATTTGTGGCTAGGTTGGAGGTGAGGTTGCAGGGTTTCGTTTGAGGGTGGAAGTTGTTGTAGATGGTTTCGATTTTGTTGCAGAAGAATTCTGAGAGGTTGTCGCATAGTTTTTGGGAAGGGGTGATGGTGTTTGTGGTGGATGCTGGTGAGGATGATTGAAAAGATTTCTTTACAGCTGTTGGAGTTGTTTTCTATACGCTCTACTAGGGCCTTCTTCTTGGTTTCTCTGATCTGCTGGTGGTAGCATCTCAGCTCTGCTTTGTACATCTCCTTGTTGCTTTCATGGTGTTTCGTTCTCCATCTTTTTTCCAGTTGTTTGCCAGCCCACACCACTTTCAAAGCCGGCTGATCATCTACAAAGCATTCATAACCAGCTCCCCATCTATCAGGCTGACAAGCTCACCATCTCCTGTGACTTTTTGCACACCTGCAGCCAGGTCTTCATCAATCGAAGATGAGAAAGTACAGCAAACAAAAAACTAGGCAACAGGTCTTCTTCATCTAACTTGTCATGATATGATCTGGAACAACTTCCTCCCATCAATCATGATTGCCTCAACCTTTCTTCAATTTATGGAAGAGCTTAGGATATACTGCATTAAAGAAAAATACTTCATAACACAGTAAATAGTCCACTTTCCCCTAGAACTGAGTACCGCTGTCTAGAATCATTCACTGATTGTATCTCTGCTTTTGATTCTGCAGAGTTCCAGTGCTTTACAACTAACTTTGTTCTATAAAATCAACACATAACGTACACAAATTCATGCATACATACATGCATACATACTGGATCACTTCCTTCGAGGGAGGGGGGCTGACAATTTACAGTTTCAAAGGGCTTACCTGTGCCATACCATCTTCCCCACATGTTTCCACAAGGTTGCCTTTGTGTTGGATATTGTTAACTCAACATATTTGACCTGAAAGGATAACCTGGTATGGTGAAAGAACTTAAGAAAGTGCACAATTGAGTATTTTGTTGGAACATTTTGGTGATTAGGGCACTTGACACTTGATTTTAAGCTTTGCTGTTGAGAAGTTTGTGAAAAAAATAACTTTGTATTTTGAGAATAGGATCATAACACATAAACAAACCAAAAGCAAAGAAACCTATGTAGGGACTTACAAGCAAACTGGTACATGAAATGTTTATATGCTGTGCTCTAGAGCAAGAATATTATCAAGTGAACACATGGTGTTGCAGAGGCAATGGTCTGGTGGGGAGCCAACTGAGTAAATATGGGTGGGGCAGGTAAAAAAGCTTTGGCAAGAAGGATTGTTGTTGATGATCCAACCTTTATTTTAGGGCAACACTAGTGACAGAAAGAGGAACATTTAGCCATAATCACATTCACAAATGGCTGCAAGCATAGTACAAGAAAAATTAGCAGCAATAAAAATACTGTGAAACATAGTGAAAACAGTCACGAGAGCAATTGTCACATAAACAGTAGTGAATTAAGATGGACTTATATAGCTTGGCATGATTTGGAGTCTAATTCTGTAAAAAAAACTTTTGATACAACTAAGATGAGATCAAGTGTGCAAAAAAAGTGGAATTTGCAGTCATAAATACCAAATGAAAGGTTCCTACCCAAATTGCTAGTGGGTTGGATATTATGCAGTTGGAAAGTTTGGATCTGTTTTGGAAATATTTTACCTGAGGAGAAAACTGAAAAAAGTATTTAGTATTAAGTAAGACCTTAACTTACGTTAAAAAAAAACAGAAATACACTGGGAAAAAAACCAAAGGTTAAAGTGATGTTATAGTTATACATGAGCTAATGTTAAAAAAAACACTGAAAAACACCAGTTTTACTTTAATCAAAAAACTAGAACTTCCCCCATCACGCACTGACCTTCGACTGGGACCTGCACTCACCTCTGCACGAATGCCCAGCCCACATTCCTGTCCTTTGTTTTTATATTTTAATATATCATAAGTGATGTAATATGTGAGGTCATAAGCAGTGCATTTTTCAGTTGTTTTGTCCATATTCTAAACTGGATCAACGTCCCCCCTTTGCATGCAGCCAAGCCCCTCCCCCCCATTTGCGGCCAACCCCGCTGTGCACATCTTTGGCTGAGAGCTGCAGGCTTAGCCTTCAGCCAGGCCCTGCACCTAACCTCCGCATGTGGCTAACCCCTTCTGCGCTTGGTCTTTGGCTGTGCATGGCCGACTCACATTATTTTCTCTCTTTCATTTATTTTTTCAAAAATGTTTCTGATACTGCAGTACTCTTGCAGTACCTATGCTGCAAGCTTCCACCCCATAGCACCACAGTATCGTGTCAGTTTCCTCAGTGAAACTTGCACGGCACTGCAGTAGCATGGGGCAGAAGCTTGAGAGATGCTACTGGGGACCTTCAATGGAGAGTCATGCTGAGTCCCACAAAAGTAGTGCGGTATCCTTGACTTGAATTGTTTTTACATTTTAATCATTGTGGGGGCCTCTGGGCCCCCCCACAAGTGCGGGGAGTCAGAGTGCCTCTACTCTGCCTCTTTTTGTCCTTTTAAAAAAAAACTATTTCAGGACATTGTAACTGAGCCCCAAATCATGTAATAGCCACTGCGGCATTTTCTTGAACTGATGTGGCTGACCAATCAGATCGCAAGGTACCACGTTACCATACTGGGTACTGTGGTCCAGCATTATCAGACAGGAGAATAGACTGCCTCAGCCAGTGGGATTCTAATATTTTTGTAATTTACAGTACTGCGGGACTCCTGCAGGATTCCTGTGGTATATAACGTTCCAGATGTCACTAACTTTTCCAGGAGATTAACCACTTTATGACCACTCAGAGCACCTCTTTACATGCAACGTTCTCAAAAACTACTGAATGGATTTACCACAAATAAGGAAAAGCACACCCTCTGAGTAAAGATCTAACTTTCTGGCAAAATTGGTGCAATTGCGTTCAGCTCCTTTTTCTGTATCAGACAGCAACGTTTTCTATGGAATTAACATTGGAAATCAATGTTTTGTGCCTCCCAACTTTTATTCTTGGGCCCCTCTTGACGGATCAGCACAAAACTATCCATGAAAGTGCCAAAGTGGGTGCACATTTTTTGGGGAAAGTAAGTGTGGGTGTATAATTAAAATCTAAGCACCTGAACTTGAGTTTTCCAGCCATTAACCTAAGTCTTACAGCTGTAACCTCAGCTGCATTGAGCGAAAGCGTGGTTTTATACTAATAACCTCTTGAACTGGGGGAACCCGATCCCTTGGTTGGAGTCAAAGCAAAGAATATCATGAAGTGTATCGGACTCGTGTTTTCCTTTGGAGTTTCCTAGTAGCCCAAGTGAACCTCAAACACTGCAATAAACGCAGCACAAGAGAGGACGGCTGTAGTCATCTGTAACACTCCAGAGACATCTTCCTGCCAAGGAGGCTGAGAGGAAGCGGGACCAAAGGACCCATCTTGGCCCTGGCCACAGAGTCCCTCCTGCTGAGGAAGGAAGCCTTTATTTATGTGAAGCAGCTGCTAATGCATCATGGGGACACGGCCGTATTTTAAATGGTGTATCCCTCAATATTACGCATCTAGAGATTTTAGGAATTAGCCTCCAGAGGGCCATCCATCCCGCTTCAAGATGCTGGGATCCGGATTCCTCGACTCGTCTCTATGAAGCGCTGTTGTAGCCAGGACACAAAGTAAAGAGGATTAGAGGACAAGTACACAAGGTATAGCAGCAGAGTGGGGAACAGTATAGTTTGTTTGCACTGGTGACTGTACCCTCAGCATATAAGAGGGGCAGGGCACCAGTGGAGCAGTATGGGCGCCATCTGTGGTTGGACATCTGGGAAGGCACGCACAAGCAAACTTCTAATATTCAAATGTTTATAATGCAGTCACACGTCTTAGCACATTTCAGAAATGGGCCTTCTGCCTGGGCACAGTCGGATGCCGAGAGCCCAGATGTGGACCTCAGTTCCTACTTTGCTGGTGTGTTTGGTGTTTCATTTTTAAAGCGCTGTATGTCGCCCCTCATTCTCTTCAAAGCACTGATAGTCGAGTGCTGATTGCTCTTGATGGTCTCTCTAAAAGGTGAAGCTGGCGGGAGTTAGAGTTCAATTGGAAGCAGATGGGTCCTCTGTCCAGTCTTAGGCCATTGCAGGCCTCAGTCTGCTCGGAGTTTCCTTAAGTGCATGCACTTTGGTTCAGCACTTGAGCTTAGTTTCGAGGCATCCACAGCCCTCTTTTTATTTAAGTCCTGTTCATTTTATCTTATCCGATGCAATGTCCCAGGCAGCACTTTCTTCTACTACCACTCTGCATATTTCTTCGGTTCCAAGGACGACCCACTGTCTTCAGTACAGCAGCTCGGTTGGTGGCTGTATCAAAATACGCTGCTTTGAATGGACCACATAAAGAGAGAGACACCGTGCTACTCATTGCTCTCAGTCACTGCGCCTTCCATCTGCCAGGAATGGCTCTATGTTAGAGGACAACGCTGGGTCTCGGTGACTGCAGCTAAACTGTATTTCTTATTTATTGGAGTTTATGCTGTAGGCACGAGGTGCAGGGTACCAGAGTGGCTGTACGATCCCCTCTTCTAATAGTGCTGTGATTGCTTTGAAAAGCATTTATGCATATGTAAAGTATATCTGCTACATTTCCGCATGCGAAAATTCTTTCGGAAGTCCGGGAGAAACCTGCAATTCACAAATTTCCTGAATAACTCCTGGAAAACTGCGATTGTCACAATTTCCCAGGAATTCTCTGTGATGTACAACCGCTTGAGATTTACTCCAAACGTAGGCATATGTCTAATGGAGTAAAGGTCACTTTTTTACATTAGTCCAATATGTCTTGCAATTTGTTATGGATATCCACCCACCTGTAGTGCACCTACTTTCTAAGCCATGATCTTCCTTGAACGCCCAACCCACGCCT
Source organism: Calotriton arnoldi (assembly GCA_963921515.1). NCBI lineage: Eukaryota > Metazoa > Chordata > Amphibia > Caudata > Salamandridae > Calotriton > Calotriton arnoldi. The sequence goes on from CAWUFW010004157.1 coordinate 1,177,323, forward strand.
CGTGTCTCTGGCACTCTGAATTTTGCTCACGGGCTTAGCTGACAGACATACTTAAATAACATTGCAATAATCCAGATAGGACATTGCTGCAGTAATCTTTTCGGGAGCGGTCTGTGGGAGAATACCCATGATCTATTTTAGACATTGGAAGACATTTAGATATTTGTGGCTAGGTTGGAGGTGAGGTTGCAGGGTTTCGTTTGAGGGTATATATATTGGAAGGCATCTTTATTTACTGTGTTGATTTGGGGTGAGGATGACCGTTGGGTATGAAGGTGAACCCCAAGGAAGTGCACTTTCTTTACGGTGGTGGCGTAGTCCCATGGAATTCGACTGACTGGAAGATAAACCTGCTTCATCTAGTAAAAGGATCTAATTTGTGGATGAGTTCAAGCAAAGCATGTTTTGGTGCATCCACTTCTAGACAACTGCCAGGCAACAAGCGACTTTATGCCGACATCCAAATCCAGAATGAATCTCAAGGTATTGCAATCGTATCTGTGAAAGATTATGCCAAACAACGGTACGATTTATACTCTGAAGTGGATGATCCAGAGGAAATATCCTTGGAATCAATTTGCGATTTACTGTTAGGATATGGTTTGAAAGGAATAATCCCCCAAGAGAAATAGCCAACATTCCCAATTGTTCCCCTGTTTCAACCAAGGTACTGAACTGATAATATATCTGTTAGGGACGTGGAGGAGAATGGAGGAAGCCAAAGACATGGGGGACACTGGTTCAGAATGATGCCAACAGCAGCCATGGATCATCTCAGAACCACTGTTCAGTGATCTTAAGGAAAGAGAGATGAACAGTCACGGTTAGTTTTCTGCCAGTAAACATATATACACAAAATTAATTGAGAAGTTGGGTGTTATGAGCTTACTTTTCAATCGTCGAGGAAGTGCTGTGACTAACACCATTCTTACCAGGAATCAGGCTTGGATATAGATGCCAAAGAGAGAAACACAGTGCTGCCGAGTTAGTGGCACAGTGAGCACTATGTCCAAACTAAGGTGGCATGGTGTACAAAATACCACTGGACTGGTATGCAGCCTCGAGCAATTACCAGTGGCTGAGATTAATTCAAGCATTCCGTCCATCACTTTTTCGTATACTTAAGTGAGTCGCCGTAAGTGGGAAGGGTATGCCCAGATGTGGGTCCCGTGCACACTGTGTCACTAGAACCAAGCTGTACCCGGCTGATGAGCCCATAATTACATTGTGCGCGCTGCATCGCCGATTGCGATGCAGCGCGCGCAATGTAATTCGTTTTATTTATTTATTTATGTACTTAAATCAGTTCGGCCGTAAGCCAGAGTTTACTACCCCCCCACCCTGCCCCTCCCCCGCCCCACCGCCCTGCAGCACTCCCTCCAAGAGCCGCTACTGGCTACACCTGGCTGATGAGCCCTAACTAGGGCGACACCGGTTCTGGGTTGCTTGTATTCCGGTTTGAGGAAGACCTGGCCAGGCAGTTTGGGCTGAACTGTTTCCATTGAAGCAGAGTGAAGACTGATTTACATATGGCTGGGTCCAAACTGAGGTGGCATGGTGTGCAAAATAGCAATGGGCTAGGATGCGACTCTAGTAATTATTAATGACTTAGATTAATTCAAGCATTCCAGCCATCACTTTTTTGTATACTTTAGATAGCAATTCTTGGCGCACCACACCAAAGCAAGGAAAGGAAGTCTTGAAGCAAGTAAGAGAAGGGAACCAATAGAACTAAACTGAGATGGGTCAGAGAGACAGGGAACCCCAGAAGACACACCTCTAACCCAGAAGTAGAGGACACACATTTCTATGCTAGTTTTCATGTCTTCCATATTTTCCATGCTTGACCTCTTTTGATCTTATAGGAAGTTCTCAACCCTGAATATAGTTGTGAAGGTACTGTCATTACATGATATTATTTATATTCCTAGCACTTACAGACAAAAGCTGTGGCCTTTCTTGCGACTTGGTCTGTTGGCAAATTACATACATCGCAGGTGGTCTATGTCGTATTTGATGACTCCGCTTTGGAATTGGGAGCATTTGCATTGTTTTTGATCCACGGAGCGGCAGAACTCATTTTAATTAGGTTACCAGTTGTTAAACAAGATGATGCTATTGATTTAGAAAGTATATTAGCTTCTCCTGGGGCATGATAGACGAGTGCACACATAAAGTTAGTGCCTGGTCTTATGATGCAATTCATTAGGAGTTATTTCAGAATTCGAATAATGGACTGTCAAAACCTTTGCAGAAGTAGCAATTATTGAAAGACACAGATTCTGCTGATGATGTCCTAATTAGTAGGAAAGAAGTCAGTGAACGTGAGCAAAAGGCCTCATTAAGCTAGGTGTCAGAAAGTAGAAAGAGCTGTCAGTAATCTGGCTCGCAACACTACAGGCACTTTCGATGCTGATCTCATAAGAGTAGGGTGCAGGTGAAGGTGGGCTGTACTGGAGAGGATCTGGTGGGAATGGATAGCCTCCAATGAGCTCATAGGGTACATTAGGGGAGGATTATTGCAGCATAATTTGAGCTGGAGGGTCTTGCTGCAGGAGGCCTTGCAACCTGGGGGTTTCAGAGCTTTCAAGTATGGGGCCCAATGAAGAACAGCCTTAAAGGGCCTTCCTTTCATGGCCTTGGGGATGGGAAATCATCTGGGGTAGAATGTCTGAAAGGGTGACTGCTATAATACAGGTTTGGGTAGGTGCAAGACTGGATTGAGCCCTTCTGTTTGTGGTAAATGGTGTAGTGAACCATTTGATGCTACAGCCGCATGGCTGTTTGTGTCCATTGTGTTCGTGATTTTTTCACTTTTGGGAAGTGGATTTGAAGCCAAGAAGTTTCAAGTAAATTCAAACAGGCAATCTTTGTTTGCTTGCTGAATTACCTTGCCATTATTGCAAATGTTAATTGTTGATTTGGTGAGACTTGTGTTGAGAGAGGTGATGACAAGAGGATAGCTATCAAGGATCACACAGAAGAGGAAAATGTTGAAAGCAGATGAGAGGTTTTGCTCCCCTTCTGGAACATTTGATGAGAATAAGAGTGTGTGGGTTTTGCTTAATTGTTTCTTTAGCCATTAAAATGTGAATGTATTATTATCTCAGGGTGCACTTTGACTACAATACTTTTAAAATCTTCCTTGGCTCTTTTGGAAATGACCTTCTTGGATGTTTAGTCTTGTTGTGAGAGGTATTAAGAAGTATTAAGAAGTGGCCACCCATCATACAGAGTGGGCTTAAGGACAATTGAAAGGGGGTAGGGGGGCCTGGAAATTGGTTACAATTAATGAGTAGGCTTCTGGAGGAGGAAGAATGGCTAGAGAGGGGTTTAAAGGGTTGAATTAGTTGGGCAGTTGTGTCTTGTAGAGAAAGAAGGCTGGGAAGAAAAAGCAAGCCTTCTGGTGGAAAAGACTCAGTAAAAGCTAGCATTTTTGCGCAGATGTTCTGTTGTTTTTTTCACATAAGAAGGAATGGGTTCTGGGGTTCTGGTGCATTGTAGCTGTCTGGGTAGCTTTTCAATTTATTTGGATATATGTGGCTGATTCTGTTAGTATCTTGGGTCTTTTAATTTCATGTGTTGCTTTTCTCACCTGAGTTCATCTGTTTAAAGTGCCTCTACATAGGAGTAGTTTCTGCTGCTTGTTTAAGAAGATGGGATGTAATGGAGTGATTAAGTTGCTGATTTTAGAATCCGTTACATAGAGTTTCAAATTTTGCTTTCAGTATCTGTCCAAATTTTGTGATTCTCTGTGAACAACTCTGACTCCTTGTGCGTCAACTTTTAATGAGCTTTAAGTGAATTCTTGAAGCCAGCTTAGAGTTTGCTGTCAAGTCCTTCCCAATTACATGTTTGAAAATGCCCCTCACCCCTGATGTATCAATCTCTGTATTGAGGTCCCACCCTGCCCTCACTCACCAGGCTATTCTTTGTGCAGCACCTCCTGTTGAGGTAATCTTCCTACTGAAAATGCGTAATATGTGCGTGCATGGGCTATGACGCATAATTAAGATTGCGCTACATGAAATTCCCAAATAATATAGAATGAAATAATACCAGTACTTTTGTCCATTTACCAACATTTTCAGTATTTGATTGGTGCTGCCTACTAGTAGTTAGTTTTAACTATGCTGTCTAGCAAGCAGTGTAGCCATTCCAAGATGGCCACCAGAGTTTAGAACTGAGATATCCAAACTGTGGTCTGGGCTCTACTGAAGAAATGTGAGTTGATGGTGGGGTGCTCCAGGCGCTGGCCCAAAGGAGCAATTAGTATGGCCCTGGAGAACACAGTCAAACTTCACACTGGAAAGAGTGCAGTGATTTTAATGATAGAAAACAGTGGCAGTTTGCCACTCTGTAATTGGCTATGAGTAACATCTTTTGTCAGTCAGGTCCTTGCAGGGAGCAGGTGTCAAAGCAGGGAGACTCAAGTAACTCCCCTCCATTTCTGATAATGGATAACACTGTTAAGGTAGACCAGACTGCCAATATCATGTTGACAATCTTGTTTTTGACTCCATTTTTAAAAGGGATAAATGAAGCTAACCACAATGTTTGAATTGTTACTTATGTTTAGAGCTACTGAGTCATCCCATTTCTCCACATGAAAAAGCCCAGTATTTTAGTCAACAAAGCATTGTAATTTTGGGACTTGAAGTTTCAAGTTTAACGCTGTAAGGCTTGGCTCAAAAGTTCTATCACGCATCCTGTTTTTAGCTAAAATGCTAGGACTGACTGGAGCTGTCACACATGATATAGAGCCAGTTACCAGCTAGATATGATAATGTCATAAAATTCATGGCACGAATGAACATCAATTTTTGTCAACATTTTTTTGACGTCCTTTAATATATTATAGTCCTCTGGTTTTGAATGAGTTTGTAATACTTCTGTCAACCCTGCAAGCTCATTCGAAATATTTGGCTTACTTGCTATGTTTTACTGTGCCTACATTTAATGTGAGAAGTTGAAAAGCATTGCTGCAAAGCAGTGTTGTCTATATTTGTGGTAGGCTGTGGCCTCCACCCCTCTCTAATTCTGTGGGTTGCTTGCTGTATTTAACATTTTATAGAATACATTTAAGAAAATATGGTTGTCATTCTGGGGAGCTCTGGTAAAGTTTTTTTACATAGGGGCGGGGGCAGCATAAAAAAGTTTGAAGACCATTGGTTTAGTAGCATCCACCATGGAGTCCTTCTTTTATTCCTTTCTTTAATTTATGAGCGTCAACAGGAGAACAAACATTAGGACATTTTACTGCAGTTTTTGCTTTACTCCTCTTGATGTGCTCCCCCGTTTGTTAAAAACATAATGGCTTACTCTTGCTTCTACTGTCGCTAATGCTGCCAAAAAAATGGGCAGTGACTCCAAAGAGGTCTGTGGCTTAAAAAGAGGAGGTTGCTGGGGACAGGACAGATTCTCCACAGGTAAAATGCGAGTTATTAAATTGTGGCAGGGCAAAGGCTGTCAAATCTACGCTGTGTGGTAGACATCACATAGATATTGTGCTATTGGAAATGGGTGAAGTGCTCACTGGATTGGGTCTTTAGCTTGTTACGTTATTTTTGCATACTGGGACATGGATTCTGGGCTGGAGATTTGAGAAGTAGCCACTGAGGCTGGTCTACTGATGTAGGGTCTGCTTTGCCCATTGGAGTCATTCGGAATAGGTCTAAATGAACAAAATAAGACAATGCACAGCTAAAACACTACTGCATGTGAGGTAAGAGTAGCGGGAGGGGCTGTTTTCTGGAAGTAGCAGAAGGGGCTGGTTTCTGGATGAGGACTCAGTAAAAGAGAACACAGGAGTGATTGAGCATGAAGAGCTGTGTCATGGGAGCTACTAGGTCCTGACATGGAAAGCAGTCACAGGAGCTGCTGAGCATGAGAATGAGCAGCAAATAGTATGGGAGAGGAAGGGCTAGATGCATGGTTCTGTAATAGTATAACTGGACACTGCAGTCAGGTCTATGTTTTTGTGTGCAGTCCAAAGCTTCTCTGGGACAAACTCTTTGGGAATACTGCAGCCTGCATCGCTGGTAAATTGGGCTGCTATGGCGTCCTTTATCCCCAAACTACAGGCTTAGATTGACAAGACAGTCAGTGGTGGGAATTCTGCCTAGCATGTTGTGCTTCACCAACACTGTATTGCCTTCCTTTTGAAAAACAGAAGGTGTTGGAAATGGACCTTTCTGCAGGGTCCCACCTAAACGTTTTGCCTTTTTCCCTCCACTTTTTGCTGAATTAGTTTTTGTTGGCCTTAGTACTCCGTGCACTTTACCACAGCTAACAGTGCTAAAGTGCTTGTGCTCTCTCCTCAAAACATGGTAACATTGGCTTATACCCATTTGGGATATTTAATTTACTTGTAAGTCCCTAGTAAAGTGATACTACATGTATATGGGGCCTGTCAATTTAATGCTACTAATGGGCCTGCAGCACTGATTGCGCCACCCACTTAAGTAGCCCTTTAAACATGTCTCAGGCCTGCCGTTGCTGAGCCTGGGTGTGCCGTTTAAACTGCCATTTCGACCTGGCAAAATGAACCTTTCGCTAGGCCCAAACCTTTTTTTTAAATACATATAAGTCGCCCATAAGGTAGACCCTGGACAGTCCCAAGGGCAGGGTGCAGTGTTTTTAAAAAGTTGGACATTTACTTTTAGGTTACATCTCCTGGTAGTGAAAAACTCTTAAATTAGTTTTTCACTACTGCAAAACCTATCTCTCCATAGAATAACATTGGAGTTGCCTTATTACATTTTATAAGTGTAATTTCCAAATGGGAAGAGATAACTGGTTCAGGTTTGGTGTCTTTGGAATCGCAATTTAAAATCCTAACTTATGGTGAAGTCGGTTTTAAATTGCAATTCTGAAAATGCCACATTTAGAAAGTTGGCATTTTCTTGCCTTAGCCATTTGTTGCTTGCAGCCTGTCTCTGATCACATGACTGAGTGCATTTGGCAGTTGGGCTTTGTGTATTCCTCCTAGACAGCCACATACAAGGAGATTAGGTGTGACTGAATGGGCCATCACTGGCAGGATTGGAGGGAGGAGTTGGGCACAGCTCCACTTACACTTGAATAGGCTGTGTCTTGACTCCACACAAAGGGAATAACGACTCTGCATTGTCTCTTCAGCCAGCTTGGAGCCAGGGCAGGGGAGGCAGGACATTTCATGCACTTCAAAGCCACTGTCTAGAAGCTTCTCCCACCTTCCAGAACCAGGGCCCAGTGTATAAACGAAGCTCAGACACCAACTCTTCAGTACACTTCTGGATCTGCGGATACTCTGCCAGGAAGACTGACTGCTGTGCTGCCACTCTGCTGGACTGCTACTCTGAAGCAGCTACTACCCTGGTGTGCTGACCTGCTGCAATCTTACCTGGGGAGGAAGAACTGGACCTCCAAACCCATCTTAAACCGAAGGCCCCAGAGTGACTCATAGCTGGCCTCCTGATCTGAGTCTGAGGGACATAAAAGGCTTCCCTACAGCTCCTGGACCCGTCATCAGCGAGTTCCTAACCCCCAAGTGGTGCCCCTCAGGTCCTGGACCCTTGCTGTGGCTCAGTCGGCTCTTAAACCAAGCTTTTGGGCTCTTCGTGACCGCGACTGGCCACGTTCGCACCAGAACCGTCCCACTGGCACTGAAAATCAGAGCGAACCTCCAGCAGCCTGTCTCTTCACACAGCAAGCATCGATCGCCGTGGAGAAGCACCAATGCAAAGCTTTAGCCCACCCATCCATGACCCCCGGCCTGCTCCTCGAGCCACGCCAACCAGCAACACTCTCCTTGCTCCCTGTGGCCCTCTCTAACGCAAATGGGAATCTTGGCCCAAAACTTGATAAGGTAAAACTTCAGCTGGACTAATCTGGGACTGTATCCGACCCACGCTCCTTCGCGGTCGGCCTAAATTTTAGACTTGCATGAGATGCATGAGGAGAGGTAAAAGAGGATAAAACGAGAGGTGAAATGATAAGGAAATTGCGAAATAACAGCTGAGACAGATTAAGGGAAATAAACGAGAGCTGGAAGGGGAAAAGAGAAAGAAAGACCTTTTGGAGGGGTGGTTACAGGCAAGAAGAAAGTAGCAATTAGAGAGGTAAGCAGGAGAAGCCTCTCCTGCTATACATACCAGAAAATGAACTGCAAGGGATGTTAAACTATTTTACTGTACATTTCAGTCTGATATTAAGTTTTTGATCTAATTCTATCCAGTTGGTGGATAGCCCTTTCCCATTCACAGAAACGTGGATTGTTAGCTGCCTAGGATTCTACTGTGTTTGGCTTATTTCTTGATTAGGTAGAAGTGTATTGCGAGTCAGTGTTTTTAGTTCTTAATTTGAATGTATTGGTGTGTTTGTGTTCAGAAGAGTACCCGAATAGGGACTGACCAGTCTTTTCTTCTGTTTGGTGATGGCACTACGTTGCTGAATAAATTGAAATTAACTTACCTGCGATTCCTGGTACTTGTTGGCAACAGACTTAACAAATTCATTAATTACATGGGATACATTCAGACAATCACAGCTTAATCAATGTTGTTTATGGTGGCTACCCCAATACTCCTCTGCCCGTGCATATATGATGGAAGCAGAGGCAGATGATTTGGGGGGTACATGAAGAGCATAAAATAACATATGAGGCAACCAAATAACTGGCATGTTATTTACCTTGGTGTTCTTAGTGACATAGACAACTCGAGCTTCGCTCTTGTTGTCTATTTGATGTCAATCATAACCCCTCGGTGAATAACATCCCCATTATTCACAGCTACCCATCAATAATTCTACATATGATTACCTCTTTATGTAATAAACCTCGTGTCTGGCAGAGGAGGAAGTTGGAGTGCCATAATGTACTTCCTCTGAGGACTGCAATATCCCTTCCACCAGTCCCGAGCTACTGCAATGGGACAGAGTGATAGCAGGATATACTCAGTTTGTTAGTGGCTTGTGGATGCCACTACGTTGCTCAAGACCTAATGAAAAGTTACATTTTGCCATTACATCCAATATGTCGTCGACCTGGCACATCAGGCGAGCGTTTATTATGTGAGAAAGCAGACAATGTTGTGGGATTTTTGCAGAAAGCACAGTTGACTCACTACCTCAACGCAGGCTAGGGGTTGTAAAGTGCTTGCATTACACACAAGAAATCAAGAGCAAAAGAGCACAAACATATCACAAATAAAGCACAAGAAAGAAAAAAAAAATGAGATTGAGAGCAGCTAGCGCCAGGACACCTTTGGGTAACCGCTCGCGCTTTATAAATGCCTATAACATAACATAACATAACATACTAAGTACTAATCTTGGGTTCCAGAGTAGTGTGTTATTCGCCGAAAAAAGCTCTTTAATGCCTCATCAGGGTCGGAAGCGCTATCTAAATACATTTACAATGTGGAACATAAATTCCTTTTGGCATCACCCTACAAATCCCACAGCTTCCATTTATTGTTGACAACAGCAAGCCACCGTCCGAATCATCACAGACATTAAAACCATAGGTAATGTTCTAGAAAAATAATCCTGAAGCATGTGTTCAGTTTTAAGCCATTTTAATAAAACACCGTTGAGAGTACGTAAGTAAATGGCCCCGAGTTCAACATTTTTCAAGTTATGCTTTCGCAGGATTGCAGCAGCCTTTACCACAATGCATTTAACTCTGTAACTTGGCATATAGACACTGCAGTCAGGCAGTACATTTTAGCTACAACTAACTAGGTGTGGCAATTTGGTTCACTGCTTTCAAAAATGTCAAAATGTTGTTAAATCATGTCAGATTAGTTGACCCTGGGCGTCCTTTCTCACAGATGTTGAGGATTTTAGAAAGAAAAAATGTAAACATGTTCTAACATCTGCATCTCGATGCGTGACGGAACTCTGACCACATCACATCGGAGCGCTAACCAGAGTTTGTAGTGTTTAATTGGGGTGCTTAAAATGTGCGTGTTGTTGCTCTGTGTATTTATGTTAATGAATGACTTTGTTTGACTGTGAGTTCTTTGAAGAATTCGATTGACATACTGATCAAAATATCCTTTTCATTCCCTTTCACCGATTCCTTGTTTTTCCCCCTACTGCCCTCTTGTGCTCAATACAAATAGGAATATTTAGCACTTGTGATGTTTTTTAAATCACATTTTGGCCTGATTCGTAAAAATATGATGAACTCTATACATCGTAGACTTACATATGCTATTTACAAAGATTACACGTTTTTGGGGATTCAAGGAGTACCCTCGGTAATCTATGAAAAATCTAGTTTTCAATGCTTATTCCTTCTCTATTACACTTACCAAGAGTGTCTTCAGCGGTATATAGGAGGATGGAGGAGGAAGTGTCAAGAGGAAGAGGGACCAATCAGCCTGAAGCATCATAAGGTGCAAGGTAACACAGGACCCAATTCTTAAAGAAAGATGGAAAAGTAAGGGGGAGAGCTCTTCCTCCGCCTGCAGGTACTTTTCCTAGATTTCTGGAATTCACAGACCTTTCCAGGTTTATTTATGCCTGGAAAGTTGTGCCATGCGAAGCTTTCCAGGTGTACTTCTAGGACATTCCCAACGACAGTGCTTAACTTGTAAAATAATAAGTTCCAATGCCCTGACCAGGAGGCCACTGCAGCTTGCACCACCCATCGCCCGTCATCGCTGCCAAAACAACTGCTAACCATCTCTCTCGCCTGAAAGTGCGACAGTTCACATTATTCAAGGTCCCCAAAGCTAAAGGAATGGCGAGGGAGGCAGGTATTAGTAATTTTTAATGTATATTATATTCATAAACAACCGCTGTTCTGCTCATCTCTAAATTAGACGAGCAGCACCACCAGTGTGACAAACTGTCAGTGCAGTGTTGACAATTAAGGGCCAGATGTAGGTAATTCAGAAATACCGAATCCTTAATAGCGATTTTTACCGAATCGCTATTAAGAACTCGGTATTTCAGATGTACGTAATAAATCGGTAAAAATTACCGAATCGGTAATATTCGGTAAAATTTTACCGAATCGGTAATATTCGGTAAAATTTTACCGAATCGGTAATAATCTGTGAAAAAATAACGAATCGGAAAAAATATTTACCGATTCCTTAATACCGATTAGGTAATTAGCGAATCGGTAATTTAAAAAACGGTAATTGAAGATTCAGCCAATCCTGTGCTTCCTCATTACACCACAACCAGGAAGTGGCCACACCCATGCACCTGCACTGAACCTGAAGCTGTTTGAGAGGCAGGGAGCACAGCAAACAAGCCAGGAGAAACCATACAAACATATTGCTGACCAGACTGAGCAAATATGGACAACCAGGAGAGGGAGAAGTTTGCAGCTGAAAGAAAGAGGAAGCATAAATTTAGTGAGAGGGAGCTGGAGGTCCTTATTGAGGATGTCACAAAGGACCACGACAAACTGTTTGGGAAACAGTCTCTGCACGTGCCTGAATCCCAGAAAAGGCAGATTCGGCTGGTCATACAGGAAAGAATAAATGCCATTGGAGTAACCCAGCGCTCCATTGAGGACCTAAAGAAACGCTGGTATGACCTGAGGAAGCGTGCTAAGGAGAGGCTGGCAGACAGAAAGCAGCAAGCCAACCTTACAGGTGGAGGGAGAAACACAGCACCTGCACCAACTGCCCTGGATCTCCTGGTGGAGTCCACCCTCCAGCCGGAGAGTGTGAGTGGGATTGGGGATGCAGACAGCTCAGCCAGAGCTGGCAACAAACAAGGTAAGATGCATGCACTGCTTGCTGTGCCCCCCACTCCCTAACCCCAATCCCCAATGAGGCATTGTGAATCCCACTCCAGTACATGTTTTACTGAAAACCAGCAATGCATTATGGGAGATGTAGTCAGAAGTAACACGTCAGAACAGTCAGTCCACTGAACCCAAAGGGATGTGACACACATCAGCAATTAGCAAGCAGAGGACAGTCAGTTTGACTGGCAGGCATGACATTTATTATCACGCACATGCTGCCAGATAAGTGAGCAAATGTACATTCTGTCTTCACAGGCGAGCCAAGGCGCAGGGCTGCAGAGGGGAGCAAACGAAAGGCACCCAGGACAGAGAGGACACAAGAGGAGGAGGTCCTGTTGCCTGCAGGGCACACCACCCCACCACCACCACCACCACCACCACCACCATCCCCACCACCACCACCACCATCCCCACCACCACCATCACCAGCATCACCAGTGCCACCATCAACGCCACCACCACCAAGAGCCAGGAGGAATGCAGTGGCCAGCCTACAGCAGATGGAGTTGTCCGAGGAGGACAGCATAGGAGGCCAACAGTCCACGGTGGCTGAGGATGGCAACGGTGCAGGCTCACAGTCCCCCACAGAGCGCGCCCACACACGTGCCAGACGCTGCAGGGCAAGGGCAGCCAGTCCTGCTTCACAGGGCGAGGATGAGAGTGTGTTCGCCGGTCTTGAGGGGAACATGCTCAAGGTGCAGCGCCTGCAAGGAAAAGCCATAAGGTCAGTCCAGCGGCAGATGGTACAGATGAATGGGCACATGGTGCGCATAGAGAAGGGCATCTGTTCCATGAACAATACTGTGGCTGAAGGCATGAGGGACATGTCCGAGGCAGTGAGGCCGCTGTGCAGCAAATTTGATGAGGACCGTCTGGCAAGGCGCAGGGAGAGGCAGAAACTGGACAACTACACCAAGGCGGTGAACCGCCTCTCCACTGCCGCCTCTCTGCTCTGCAGGCGCTCGGTGGCCATGCAGGAGGAGATGGCCCACTGCAGCCGTGATGTGGCAAGGGGGCTGGTCACAGTGACCAGTGCACTAGAAGTGCTACAAACCAACCAGGTAGACACTACAGGTGATGGGGGGGATAGTGAGGAAGCTACTAGCCGCAGTAGCATCACGCCACCTATCACAGAGTCCAGGAGGCGCAGCGAACGGCACAGCGCTGCCACAGGACAGACTGGCAGTGAGGACAGGGTGCCCAAGGGACGCAGCAGTGCAGCGCGTGGGCGCAGGTAGTAATGCCAGCCATCACATGGCTTACCAAAATGTGTGGTGTAACCCATTTTGGTTTTGGAAACTGCATTTAAATTAGGCCTGGCATGTGACGCCCTTCATGTTGTGGTGGTGTGCTATGCTAATTAAACACCGTCACTCACTTACAGTAACTGGCTGTGTCTCCTTACTTACTCAAAAATAGTTGCGTGTTATCTCTGCCCGTCTGTGTCTCCCATCTGGTGCTGCTGCCACACCTGCTGCGCTGTGCTCTGGCTGTGGACAGTCCTCATCTTCGTCCTCAGAGTCAGTTATTTCCACTGCTGTTCCTTTCTTTGTGGCAAGGTTATGCAACATGGCACATGTTGCTATTATTTTACAGCAGATGATGGGGCGGTACTGACGTGCACCTCCACTTTTGTGGAGGCAGCGGAACCTGCTTTTTAAGAGTCCGAAGGTGCGCTCCACAACGTTGCGCTTGCTTTTATGTGCCACATTGTATCTTCTCTCACTTGGTGTGGATGGGTTGAGGAATGGCGTCAGGATAAATGCCCGCACGGCATATGCGCTGTCACCTAAGTGAGAAAGGAAGTGCCATTAATATGAGTCACCAACACATTCATCCAAGGTATACATCAGGGTGTGTCACATTGATTTACCTAGCAGGTATCCTTCTCCAAATTCACCCCCAGCCAGACGTGTGTAGATCCCACTGTTACGGAATATGTAGGAGTCATGGGTACTCCCTGGAAATTTGGCCACAATGTCAGTGATGATGTGGTCCGCATCGCATATCACCTGCACGTTGATGGAATGCGTAGATTTGCGGTTGCGGTATATATACTCTGTAGCTGCAGGTGGGCAGATTGGTATGTGTGTCCCATCAATGCACCCTATTACATGTGGGAACTGTGCCTTTTGGTAAAAATCCTGCTTTGTCTTGTGCAGTTCCGCCTGTGTGCTGGGGAACCGTATGTAGTGATGCATTCTTTGCATCATGGCATCCAAGAAAGAGTTGAAGAAACGGGACAGGCAACTCTGTGACACACCACCTGCCACAGCTATCACCCCCTGGTAACTTCCTGATGCAAGTAGGTGCAGGCTACAGAGCACCTGAACATGTGTTGGTATTGCGTGCGCCCTTGGTGTCTGATGCTCCAGGAGTGGGTGCAGGTCCCGTATCAGGTCTAGGATGGTTTGGGGGTGTAGCCTGTACCTCTCATGGATTTCAGCCTCAGTCAGTTGGAAGAGTGTGACGCGCAGTCTATACACGCGCTCCTCCCGTCTCCAGATCCTCAGTCCTGCTGCTTGCAAACGTAGCCGCCTTGCAATTACGTAGAGGGCCGCCATTGTGTTCACACTGTTGCATTTTGGGGCTGTTTAAATGCAGTGCACCTGATTACCACCTGCTTTGAGTCAGTGGTAATTAGCGACTCCTAAATACCGAATTTTTGAAAATTTGGTATTACCGATTTTTGGTACATCGGATTTGCGATTATTTAAGGATTTCTTATTTACCGATTCGGTATTTCGGGGTTTCGGTGTCTGCTAATCGCTAATTAAGGAATCGGTAACTGGTTTCCCTTATTTATACCAATCCCTTATTTGCGATGGCGTTCGGTGTTTCCTACATTGCACATGGCTAAATACCGATCGGTAACGCTGAAATTCTGCGAATTTCGGCGTTACCGACCGGTATTTAGCCACCTACATCTGGCCCTAAGTGCCGAGCACTGGAAACCACCGGCTCAAATTCAAATTAAGCACTGCCCAATTACGACTTATTCCTGGTGCTCGGAGCTCTAATAGCTGAAAGTTCTGCACAGGGGGAATATGATCCCCTGCGCTAATGCACACTTTTTAATTCATGGGAAAAACGTTTTCCACATGGAGAAAGTCCTTCCAGATCTGGGGGTGATCGACTCCCACTTCTCATTCTGGAAAGAGATTTCTATCAGTCCTTGGCTGGAGTAAAAACCTGACCCTTCCAGGGATGGGAGGCAGATCAGAGGAGTTTACGTGTGTACAAACATCCGTGTTTGTAGGCGTTCAAAACCTTCCAAGGCTAACCATACCTTGGAACACCCACTTTTTAACTCTTTAAGTGACATGTACAGGTGTGGAACACTCTGCACATGTAGAGGAGATCTTTGCATTTGTAAGTGCGCTTGTACCTTCCAGGAAGCCCTTTGTGAATTACTGGCAGAGGTAAGTAAGGCAAATTTGGTTGTAAACATTTGTTTAGGACTTGGTTTTTATTCTGTGCAGGGATTTGGGCGAAGGATTTTCTTTTACTATATTTTAATCCTATACCCGGAGATTAGGCTCCAGTTTTATTAATGAATGTTTTATAGCTAAATAATGGGCAAATGACAGATATCAGAAGTTTGTAACTTTTTATTTGATGTGCTTTACTGTATTGAGGGTCATTTGCATTGCAATGGTTTTAATTATTTACGCAAATGAATTAAAACCTGAACTTGAAACTTTTGTGTAGGATTGAATCTACCTTTGTGAATAGGCCTCCCTGATTTCACCAGTGGAAAGGCACTCTTCACCATACCATGCAATGCAGTATATTGGATGCGGTGTATTCCACATACTTAATACACTTTCATTTGTTGTTGTATAAAATGCTAATTAAGCAATCAAATGAGGCATTACATTGCTTGGAAATGTTAGTTCATCAAGGTCGTAGTCAGTTGGTACTTTGTAAGCAGTTTACATTCAACTCACAGATTGGCTGTTGGGTACCAATTGAGTAAGAAGGATCACATCTTTGACTGATATTTAATCTTGTGTTCCTAGGAGGGTTTTACAGCACAGGGGATGCAGATGCACATGGTAGAGATTAGCAAGAGGAAATCCTACAAGCAGAGCACCTCTATCTATCACATTTACAACCAAGTGTGTTGGAGAGTTATACATACTATATACAATAAAGAACCTCCTGACAAACATTATAAGACTGCAGAGGAGTTCCGTGAATATACAGAGGAATGAGGCTGAAGACTGCCTTTCGAAGGTCCTGGAACTCCCAGGCAGGAGGTACTTTATACATTATAATACATGGTCACACCATAAATCCTACCACATCTAGAAACACAGAGCTGAACGAAAAGCCATGTTTCGTTTTAGTTGTTTAAACTCCAGCTGCAATTAAGCTCGGTGACCTCCTGTCTTTTCCTTTTCCCCCGGCTGATGGCTCTGAGGGCATGCATTGTGACCTCAGAATTCAACTGTAATATGTTATAACAGTTGGTCAAGTCTCCTGTAATAAGGAAGTTAGAAACACGCTTTTATTCAGGTATTGCAAGGTTCCATGTTTTATAGTAATCTTAATTGTGAGATTCACTGCATATAAGGAGTTCTTTCAGTCCAGTATCAGACCATAGCACTATGTGGGCTCGGTGTAAGTCACATTCTCTGATCTATGTTGCTGTATTATAGCTATATTATATGCTGAAAGGTGAGGACAAGTGTGAAGTATAAGGTTCACCAAGATTTAACGTGATCCCAAGAGACCAGCTATTGTATTGTTGTTTAGTAATACACTGTAGGGTGAGCTCTGGTGCAATACGGACATATATAGAGAATTACACAGGCTCCAGAACAGACTTTGAAGGATGTATCGAACGAGGGGTAAGATTTACTCAAGTATCAGGAACATTGATGCACTTGTACTAGTATGAAAGTAATTATGGGTTAAGCCAGATTAGATTTAAAATGAATTAAGAGATTTGCTCTCTTCCTAGAAAAGAATTAGTGAGGTGAACCCAAATGTGTTTTACAAGTAATACAGAGATTCACAATTTTTTGAGAGCAGATTTGGAGGGTGGGGTGTTAGAGTTTATGCCTAAAGTAAATCAGGTTGTAGGTGCATGATTGTAGCAATACTAGCATGACAGAAAAATACAGACATTTCTCTGTTTCCAATAAAGGAGGACTCCATGCAGCTATATGAAGGGCATATAGATAAACCCCAGTGCCAGGAGACCTTTTACAACATAGTTCAGCAAAGAAGTCCATGGTTACATCATTTGCAAGTCAGATGTTACAGAGAAATATGAAATAGTGAGAAACTATTTAATTTAAAAAACATAAAAGGAGTAGAAGGTTGAGAAAAGAAAGGGGGAGACAGGGAGTAGGAAGAAAGGGAATTCACCCATGATTTTTAGGTTCACCTAGATGTGAGATTTAAGGGGCAGCTGAGGATTGCTAAAACCCTACAATCCTCACTAGGGCCATCAACAACATAAGATCAAAACATCTCAGGATTAGGCACATGTGATGGTAGTTGCAGTCAGAATGTTACAGAATTATATGGTTGCTAAACATTGGCGGTTCGCTGCAGAGAAAGTATTTGTAGATAGGAAAAGCACATCAGATTATGCATAGAAAAATCATATGTTTGTAAGTATAGGCTTATGTCATCTTAACTAAAATATGTTTGTGAGATAGTTGGCGAGGCACATGGTGAAAGGTTGTGCGGAAGGCCCTCCAGGGCTAAAGTTGCCCAAACAGAAGTGTCTACCTTTTGCTTTCACTTGGATGCTTTTAACTGGAGAACAGTGTTAACAGTAAAAATATACAGTTATAAGAAGTGGAATAAGCTTAGAGCACGAGCTACTACATTTCTTTCAACATAACAGATATGTAAATAATGGATAATGAGAGATAGTGGCCCATGGTATACGATAACTATCTGATGGGCAAAAACATATGAAAAAAACTGTAATAAAAGCATAGCCATCATAACCCATACCTCCGAGTGAGAACAGCATTGTCGTGTGTAGGAAAGTGCCATTTTTGTATGGTCACCACACTCCACTTTTTGCTCCAATGCTGATGATTATGAATGATAATGCACTTAGAGCCTGTTGCCCAGGCGCCAGTGCCAGTCCCTAAAACTGATATGTGTGAATTGGCATCCCCAATTGGCAAGGACCTTAACCCCCTTATAAGTCCCTAGTATATGGTACCATTGGTACCCAGGGCATGAGTGTTAAAGGGGGTCACCAGGGCGTGAAACACTGTTTGCGCTACCTGAGAACCCCAAGTAAACTACTGACAGCAGACCTGCCATTGCAGACTGCAGGAGCAGTGCAAACTGCTCGAACTCAGCATTGCCCTCACCATGTGTGACAAATTCAATGCACTGTTTTTAATAAATGCCTGTCACCTCTAAAGAAGGCCTCCTATGCCCAGGAGGCAAGATGCATTGTATTAAAGGTGTGGACATGTACGTGCAAGCTTATGTGTCCCTATAGTGGCCTTTACCAATAAAGGCTTCTTATTTGATGGCTGTTCCATAGGATAACATAGGATGGCATGCCAGCAAACTCAAGGTCACCAGCTCCATTATGGTACCGCCACAATATGTCATGTTTAGTATCAAACAACTTGCCTCATCACGCCTGACACAAATCTTGTGTCGAAGACGATGTAGCATGCACCCAGGTGGCTACCTTAGAGGTTGCCCTGGCCTTTCCTGGGCCCTAGCTGCCAGCTTGCAGCTGCTGCTGCCAGGACAGGAATCTGACCCCTTGCCAGGAGGTGCGAACTCTCCCAGGAGTCAAAAACAATGGCCTGGACGGTAAGGAGGTCACACCTCCATCTCTGACAGGATGGTTAGTGAAGTCTAACATCAAGGCAGCAAGCTTCAAAGACTTCACCGCCTGTGATATGTGACCAGGCTGCCTCCCAAAAGAGGAAACGGCCTCCCCCCTGTCCCATGCACATTTGCACCCGGGCAGGTGGGTCAATTAGGTATTCAGGAGGTGAATTCCCCGAAAGGTAACCACACCTCTTGGGTAGGCTACCTGGTCTGTAAAGCTGAGGAAGACTTCTGCCATTTTTAAAAGTGGTAAAATAGAGCGTTCTGGGTTGAAAAGGTGACACACAGACCCGGATATGGCCATCTCAGGGGCATATTAGCCACTGGGGCTGGTATACCATTGGCCACTTGCACCCACATCACAAACACCCCTAAATCCAGGATTTAATGGCTACCCCTGACACCAGAACCTCAGTTCTGATCTGACTTGCAACAAAGGACAAAAGGGAGACCTGTGTCTGCGACAACAGGATCTGCACAATGCAAAGGCGTGATACTCTGCATCTGTAGCAACCTTCCTGGAACTGCATGACTGCGACACGTCCTGGTCCAAAGCTCGGTTCCTCCAGACCGAGGGGCCCCTTTGAGAGCCAAAGGTAACTCCAGACTCCCCTGGACAAGTGGCACTAGTCCCCTGCACATTGCAGGTAAAAGCAACATACCGGAACCAAAGAATCGATGGCCATCGGGCCCTCCGAGGAATCGCCCAAAAGTAGATAGTCCAGTGCATTGTGGGAAATGTAGTCCTGACCTCCACAAAGTTTGAGGCGGCTACTATTTTACCCCAGACCTCCAGACGGCGACATAGCTTTCTGCTGACCTTACCGATGCCAAGTCTTTTTGGTCACCAGTCCGGCAACCACCCCTTTTACTCAACACTGCATCTTGAGGGAACTCTGCAAAACCTTCATCCGACATCAGCAGTGGCTTTATTGTCGACTTTTTGCACCCTGATCCCTACCAGCACTGTTTAAGTGATCAAACCAGCTCCCCCGCGACTCCAGTGTAAACACCAGGACAGCCTGGATAACTCTGCACCCGGGCTTCTCGAGCCAGGTAAAGTCGAACTGACTGTTGTGGCTTAGTCCTGGGACCCAGATCACCTTTACCCACCTTGGAATCCACGCAACTCGTCCTGTAAGTGACCGATTGTCACTAGTGCTTTTTACTATTGACCGCAGTGATAATGTTTTGCAGTATTGTTTTGCACTGATTTAATTTTGCTTCTAAAATCATAACTCTGGTTATACTTATCTGACTTACTTCATTTTGGTATTTAAATTAAAATTAAAATCTGCTTTATTTTTATAAATTGGTGTCGGATTTATTTAGAGTCTTGTCAATTACTTATCGTCCATGTTGGTACTCTGAAATGCTTAACACATGTTTGTCTAGTAAATCCTAACCGCTGTTTGCCACTCTACCAGGACTGAGCTAAGGATTTATTATTGTAAATCCAAGGACCATCTATGGGGTATTGTGAGAGTATTGCATGATGAAGCCTAACCAGCATCACCACATAGTATTCCACCTTCCTACTTTGGTGTTACAGCAGTCGGATCCTGAACTTGTGTTTTGTAGTACCACTTGGCCATAAGTGATTTTTGAATGAGAAATCCACTATTGACTTTAGACTAGGGGTGGGCGGGTAACTCAGCTCCGTGGGCAGAGTTTGTGGAATTTTGCAAATCCGCACCCCGCTGCGATCGCAGAGTTTGACAAAAAACTCCAATTCCACCTCGTGGCGGAGTTTGCCCCCGCCGCCCAACCCTTTTCTGTAATATCTCCATTGTAAGCACCGCCATTGAAGCAGCAAGCAGCAGTTCTCATTGGCTGGTTGTCGAGAACACCCTTTGGAGTGCTGTGAACGTGCTCGTAGAAGGCATTTTCAATAGGTGTTCGCTAACTTCCATCTGCACAGCCCACCAATGGACAGCACCTCTGACACAGGAGGGGCGTGGCAGGTTCGTCACAGTCTATCCCCAGTTCACTCCCAGCTCTGATGCCACTGAGTCTGGGGAGGAAGATCCTGTCCAGAGAGGGGGCGGGGGAAGGGCTCGGTAACACAAAACAAAACCGTGAAAGGAGGGAAAGAAAGAGTCGGAGAAACTCATCCCTCCCAAGAAAAGCCTCCTTGAAGAGAAGGAGGTGTGGTAGCAGCGCACACAGGGTCCTTCATTTGCAGAATGACCTAGCAAGAGTGAGATTGTGTTTGGAGAGCCGATCCGTGGTGGGGGGGGCTTCGCTCCCTCTAAGCTTGTACTCTGACAGCAGCAAAGTCTGTTGTTATTGTCGCTGCCCACCTGCTACTACAATGGCGGTGGTAATTCCCTAATGAAGCACTGGGGTTTGCAATGTCAATGCAGCTCGGATCACACTGATCAATGGCCACCCTACTGCAACCATCCACTGACGGCAATATATCGCAGCACTTACAGCATTTACGTCAGCTACATTATATGTTTTATATCGTGCACAGACCACCTTGCAACCATAGGCGGCATTATATTGCGCAGGTATTAAATCGAACGACTGCTGCCTAGATTATGCACAGACGAGACATGCAGGTCCGGGGCAGAGCAGGACTTTGCTCGGAGTGCAGGCCAGGCAGGGTGGAGAAAGATAGGTCAGGAGTTGAGTCGGGCGAGGAGTGTCTGGGAGTGGGCAGCCATTCACTGTCCTGGACTCATGATGCTGGTTGGATTAGGTGATGGTGGATAGGATTATACCTTATATGGTGCCGGTGAAACACCCGAGCACCTCTTTGGTTTCGCGCTCTTCTGAACAGAAGAACTTGATTGCACACGGACTGCGGTCCCTCCTTTATTCTGTGAGGCTCCGCATACCCCCTCACAGTTCAGTGGAGAGGTGCAGCCATGAGGAATGAGTTCCCAATGACAGGCTCTGACCTGCGCACAGCAAGCACACAGTGTGCTCCTCAGCAGCGGAATGTAAATCCAGGTGACTTGTGTCTCTAGCGCCCCATGCAGCACTAGGCGGTCTAAGGAATGCACGCAGGTGCCACACGGCCCCCTCCCATGGGCTCAGCATGGTTGCCTGAGCCTGGGTCGTGCAGTCCTTGACACCCCATGCCGCACTGCCCTTCATGCCATCAATCCAGGCAGTTGGGCGCGCAGGCAGGCACTGCGTTCATCGTGTTAGGATCACAGGGACCTGATTAGGGTGGAGCGTACCTCAGTGGAATTTTTATGCAACTCCTTGGAATTCCGCGTAGTGCAACTCCGTGAACTCCGCCCACCCTTACTTTAGGCTCAAAAATTAGTTTTTCAAAATGTTTTCGATTTTGGTAAATTTGAATTTTAGGGCCCTGTGTGGCCCCCATTCCAATAATACAACAAAAAGACTTAGGAAAGTTAGGAAAAGGTTTACAAGTTTTGAAAGTTCTATAAA
This sequence comes from Calotriton arnoldi, assembly GCA_963921515.1. Classification (NCBI taxonomy): domain Eukaryota; kingdom Metazoa; phylum Chordata; class Amphibia; order Caudata; family Salamandridae; genus Calotriton; species Calotriton arnoldi. The sequence goes on from CAWUFW010004157.1 coordinate 1,199,323, forward strand.
GGTCCCAACTTCTAAGTAGAAAGTTAGGCACAATGGAGATTGGTAAGAATTTAGACCTGCCAGTCATCCCAGCCCTGAAGATCAGTGATCTGAGGGTTTTGTGCTAAGCAAGGGGCATTAGCTATAGAGTTACACGTAAAAAGGAGGAACTTGAAAAAGCACCCAGCTCCTATGAAAAGAAAAGGAGAAACTAGAGAGGTAGGGCCATTCCTCGGAAGAAGACCCTGAAGAGGGTGAGGATGATGCCCTAGCCCAGATTGAAGATGATGAGGAATAAGGTGAAGTTTAGCGATGGTGGTGACATTGACAGTTGGTTTGCAGCCTTTGAGAGGGCCTGCAAAATGCAGATAATAGGTCACCAGCACTGGGGATTTCTACTGTGGGAGTTATTCTTAGTGAAGGGCAGAGATAGACTTCTGACCCTTAATGAGGATATGGCTGAGTCCTATCAGCATATGAAGGAGACCTTGATAAAAGGATTTGGACTCACCACAGAGGAATACAGGCTGAAGTTTAGGACCACCCATAAACGTCAAAACTAGACATGGGTGAGCATTGTGGACTCTTCAGTCACAGCACTAGAAGGCTGACTAAAAGGCAATGAGGTGGACACTTAAGATGGGCTATATAATTTAATTATTAAGGAGCACATTTCAACTAATTGTACCACAGAGAATT